>CM042688.1:295568465-296249317 GCA_023614405.1 Avena insularis
GCAAGAACCCCACGTTCAAATGGGACGAATAAGCAGACAACGCACTCAAGGCACTCAAAGAAGTACTTCTTGCAGAACCACTGCTCGCCGCCCCAATCGACAAAGAGCTGATGCTCGCTACGTCACAGCCTCCACTCGAGTCGTCAACGCTGTAATGGTCGTCGAATGGCCAGAAGAGGGCAAGGATCACGCCATACAATGCCCCGTGTACTACATCAGCGATGTCCTGACAGACTCAATACAACGCTACCCGCAGTACCAAAAATTGGTGCATGCAGTCTTCAGGGCCCAACGACGACTCCCGCATTACTTCTAGGAGCACCCCATCATGATCGTCTCCTCTACACCGCTATAGGACATCATCCCCAACCGCGAGGCGACTGGGAGAGTCGCTAAGTGGGCCGTCGAGATTGGCGTCCACAACATCAAGTACGAGCCACGCAAAGCAATGAAATTGCAAGCCTTGGCCGATTTCCTCGCCGACTGGGAAGAAGCGCAGCAGCCCGAGAAGCTCCCCTATCTCCACTACTGGTTGCTCCACTTCGACGGTTCCAAGAACATCGATGGCGCTGGGGCCGGGGTCATACTGACCTCCCCCAAGGGAGACAAGCTCCGTTACGTGCTCCACCTCAACTTTAAGCCCTCCACCAACAACATGGCCGAGTACGAAGCCCTCCTCCACGGCATGCGGGCCGCCAAGGAAATGAATGTCAATCGCCTGCGATGTTACGGCGACTCCAACCTAGTAACCGGCCAAGTCGCGGGACCTGTGATGCTGTTTCACCGACAATGATAGCATACCGCCAAGCGGCAGACCAACTGGCAGGGCATTTCACTGGCTACTCGGTCAAGTGGATCGATAGGCGCAAATACGAGGAGGCAGATGCCCTCTCCCGCATCGGGTCGGCTCGGCAAACACCACCCGCAGGAGTCTTCCTCGACATCATCCACAAGCCTTCGGTCTCCCCACCAAAGGAGATCGACATCGGGATACCACTGCAGCCCGAGCCGGCCCTAGTCTCCATGATCATGGAGCCCAGCGGTTGGACAGCACCATACTTCGCTTTCCTCGAGCACAAGATCCTCTCAAGCAATGAGACGGAAGCACGAATGATTGTGTGTCACTGCAAATCCTTCGTCATCATCAACGGCGAGCTCCACAAATGCAGCGTGACTGGCGTGTTCCAGCGCTGCGTATAGCCAGAAGAAGGACGCAAGATCTTCCAGGACATCCACGCCGGCGACTGTGGCCATCATGCCGGCGCCAAGTCGCTGGTCGCCAAGGCCATGCGGCATGGCTTCTACTGGCTCACCGCGCACGCTGACACCACCAACATCGTCCAACGATGCGTCGGGTGCTAGAAGTACACCAACCAGATGCATCTCCCTGGTTCGGCACTCAATACCATCCCCATCACCTGGCCATTCAGCGTATGGGGCATGGACATGGTCGGCCCGTTCAAGAAGGCCCCATCCGACTTCACCCACCTCCTAGTCGCGGTCGAGGAGTTCACCAAGTGGGTCGAAGCCAAGCCGATCAAAAAGTGTGACGGTAAGACGACCACCAAGTTTCTCCACGAGCTCATCTACCGGTATAGCTACCCGCAGGGCATCATAACGGACAACGGCACCAACTTCGCCAAGGGCACCATGGCAGAATTCTGCAAAGAGCACAACATACGACTCGACCTCGCCTCAGTCGCCCACCCGGAGTCGAACAGCCAAGCAGAACGCGCTAATCAAAGCGTCCTCCATGGGCTCAAGCCACGACTTCAAGTTCCCCTCGAGCGAACGCCAAGATGCTAGGTTGAAGAGCTCCCCTCCATAATATGGGGGATCCGCACCTCCATCAACCGTTCCACAGGGTTCACGCCCTTCTTCATGGTATACGGCGCCGAGGTAGTAATGCCAACCAACCTGGAGCATGACTCAACTCGAGTCGCCAACTAGGTCGAGGCGGCAAACAAGATTGTCCGCCAAGATAGCATCGACCAGCTCGACGAAGCGCGCGACCTAGCTTGCTCCCGCACCGCCATCTACCAGCAGGGACTCCGCCGCTACCATAGCCGCCGAGTCCGGACCCTCACCTTCCAGGAAGGCGACTTGGTCGTCCGACTGGTCCAAGACAAGAAGGGCATGCACAAGATTTCCCCCATGGGAAGGGCCATTCACCATAGGGCGCGTCCTCGACAACGACACCTACTACCTCATCGACATAAGAGGCAATGGTCAGCTTGAGGTATGGAGGCCATGGAATGTAAACCTCCTCCGAAAGTTCTATAAATAGAACTCAAACTTGTACTCAACTACTATATAATGAAATACATTCGGATCGCACAAATTGTGTCTACTCGCCATCTTCTTGTGCCACTCGCACTCTTACATTCAGTAATATGCTACCTACGGAAGTCAACCCTTGGTCGAGCGACCGGTACGGCTAAGTAGTGCGACCCAGGGGCACCGAATCGGACCTTCTGTCATCCACGAACACGCCAACCCGGAGCCACCATCAGAGTCGCGCCGCTCGACTGGTCTACCGGGCCAAGACGACCAATAAACGCTTCCCACAACGACCTGTCCTCCCCATCCTCGTGCAAAGCGACTCGAACGGTTAAGTACCATGCACGAGGACTTCGCAACAAGAAAACCTCACGCGTCTCGGGAACACACCAAGTAAGAGAGCTGCCTTGGACTCCCACGCGACTGGCTTTCTGAGCCAGGGGAAGAGACGCGTTACAAACAATGCATTGGACCTTAGAATAGGCACACGCCCAAGACGACCAAGTACCATGCTCGGGGACTCGCCTAACTCGACCTCACGTGCGCTAGCGGACTCGCCAATTCAGAGTCGGAAGGCACATTAGCCTAAACCCAAAACACACACACATACACATAAACGAGTTATACCCCACTAAAGGGCGGACACGCTCAGGGACTCGCTCAAACAAAAGTCAAAATATCACATAATCAACCATGCATTGCGAGTCGATTGACTCCCCTTACATTCATACATATGTATTGTTCATACCACAAAATGGCCACCAGGCATAACCTACAAAAGCCCCTAGGGCAGTTATCTATTTTGTAGGCTCCGATGAAGAAGCGCCACCACCGCCCTTGACACGAATATATGGCTCCCATGGATTCGTCGGATACATCATCAGCGACTTCGACAGCGTCGACCGGAAGGGCTGCTCCGACTTTAGGTCACGATGCTCCGGTTCTGGGTCGCCTGGTGCCACCACCGTCTCCTGGTACAGAAGAAGGTCACCCGTCATCAGCACGCGATCCACGAATGGAGCAGCCTTGGCGGTCAGCTTCAACACCTCCGACATCTCCACCGAGCCAGCCACCGAAGGATAGCTGCTGGTGACATCGTCGAGGTCGAAGTCATCAAGAAAATGCACGAGCCCCAGGCTTAACATCGTGGTGGCCCTGCGCCTGAAGGGCGAACACGCCATCCACTCCACAATGGCAGGTGCCTCCTCCAGGTAGCGCCACACTTCAGTCTGTCCCCCAGGTATAACCTCGGTGGGGGATATCCCTTGAAGCACAGCCTGTACACACAACGCCGAGATAGTGGCTGCGTTCACCACTGCGGTCACGCACTGAGAGGCGTTGAAGGTCTGCACCACCGGATCACCTTTCCCTATCAAAGCTGCAACGTCAGACAGCCAGTGTCACTATGGACTCACCCACTCGGGGACTCACAACATATATCAAAGGAAAGAGCAACCACTCACAAAGGAGTTTCCGGCAATTCTCTGTCACGTGGTCCTCCAGGGCAGCAAGATCGCTCTGCAGCCCAAGGATGATTGAGTCAGTAGCCTTCCGCTCCTCCTCCATCGCAGCGACTATGGCCTTGGCCCTATCCTCAGAAGAGATCATCGACGCCTTCGCCTCCTCCAACTCCATCACCAATGAGTCGATACGCCCATTCGCTATGTCCAGCTCCGCAGCTCGGACATACCCCTCTCTGGCTTTAGCAATGGCAGTTGGACCCTCTACAAGGAACAACAACAACAGTTAGCTTACCGCAAAGACCAGCAGCTCGCAATCGCCAAGTAAAACAATTACTCACCGGTAGTCTCCTGGAGTCGCCGGTTAGCCTCCTACACCACGCGCAGGTCACGCTCGGCGCCCTTCGCCTACTCGATCGCCGATTCCTCTGAGGCCCTACAGCGTAATGAACAATCAATCGCTGAACCACAATTCAATGCCTAGTCACTGAAAATCAGCGACTAGACACTCGGGGACTGGTGACTAGAAGAAATTCAGTGCCTAGCCACTGAAATTCAGCGACTAGACACTCGGGGACTGGACATACCTGAATGGCGGCACCAAGCATGCTATGAAGCCCAATGGTGTTCGTTGAAGGGACCACAAAGGAGGTGCACCAGCGACGAGGCCCAACGTCCTCATCAACGATCTCTAGCATCTGCGGAGACTGGTTTTCCGCCACACCAGGAAAACCCTTCGCCATGAACCATGGAAACGTCGTAGACGCCCTCACCGGGACACTAGTCGTCGGGGCCGGTGGTTCTATCGTCGAAGCCCCCTTAGCTGACTCCGATTGAGTAACCGCCACCTCCTCGGTGCCTGCGGCAGGGTCACTCCCCCCGGCGCTGACTTCTGCCACAGCATCGCCGGCACCACCCCTCTGCTTCTTCGTGCCCTCAGCAGGCACAACGTCCGCAGCAGGCTTCCTCTTCCTAGGGAGATCGCCTTCCCCTGCGGTGACGACCGGTGGAATCTTAGCCACTGAAGGGCTGATACGTTGCAAACATATCTATAATTTTTGATGTTCCATGCTTGTTTTATATCTACTTTCTTATGTTTTGTCCACACTTTGGAGTATTTTCATACACTTTCTTGGACTAACCTATTAACAAGATTCCATAGTGCTAGCTGCCTGTTTTCTGTTGTTTTTGGTTCCAGGAAAGCCAGAAAATGAATATTCTCGGAATTGGACGGGACAAAAGCCAAAGTCAATATTTCACCGAGGGTATTATGGAGCTAGAAGACAAGATGGAGAGGGGCCAGAGGCCGGCCACACCACCTGGCCATGTGGCCAGGCCTGGCCCGCACTAGGGGGTGGTGTGGCCGCCTAGGGCACCCCCTCGGCCTCCCCTTTCGCCTATAAGAAGCCTCCGATACAGAAACCCTAAGTACCCGGTCAAAATTCCAGGAAAGAGTCTGTAGCCACCGTCATCTCCATCCCTAGATCGGGAGGGATCTGAAGCTCTTCCCGGCACCCTGCCGGAGGGGAGAATTCACCCTGGAGGCCTTATTCATCACCATGCCTGCCTCCGGTGTGATGCGTGAGTAGTTCATTCCTGGACTACAGGTCCATGTAGTAGCTAGATGGTTGGTTCTTCTCCTTTGTGCTATCATGTTTAGATCTTTTGAGCTCCGTTCATGATCAAGATCATCTATTTGTAATCTACATGTTGTGTTTGTGGGGATCAGATGGATATTGATATGCTATTTCAGATTGATTATTGATTCTATCATGTCTTTGTTATTTGTGATCTTGCATGCTCTCTGTTGTTAGTAGCTATCTTGGCCGAGTAGATGCTAGCAACTCCAAGAGGGAGTATTTATGCTCGATAGTGGGTTCATGCCTCTAGGAATCTGGGGAAGTGACAGAAATCTCAAAGGTACTAGATGTGTTGTTGCTACTAGGGATAAAACATCAATCCTTTGTTCATAGAACAACCGTATTGTTTACTTTACACACAATGCTTAATGCAATTATCTATTGCTTGTAACTTAATACTGGAGGGGGTTTGGATGATAACCTGAATGTGGATTATTAGTCATAGATGCAGTTGGATTATGGTCTATGTATAATGTTGCAATGCCAAATCAAAGCTCATAGGAGTCAAGATGATTAGTATATGCATGTATGCTTTCTCGATGTTTGTCAATTGCCCCGCTGTAATTTGTTCACCCAACATGTCATCTATCTTAAGGAGAATCACGACTAGTGAACTATGGAACCCGGTCCTTTCTTTTACCATCAATCTACAATCTACTATTTACTATTTTCTGTTTACTTTCTGCAAGCAATTACTATCTTGCACACAATATGTTTAATCCTTTGTTTTAAGCAAAACCGGTGAGATTGAAAACCTCACTATAAGTTGGGGAAAAGTTCTATGATTGTGTTGTGCAGGATTCCAAGTTGGAAACAACACCTTAGAGGTGTTTCCTTGCTCTTACTGGTTCGATAACCTTGGTTTCATAACTGAGGGAAAACTTGTTGCTATACTCATCATACCTTCCTCTTGGGGTTCCCCAACGAGCTCAACATCGTGAGTAAGGAAGGGCGACCTATCTTCTTGGCGCCAGACCTGCAAAATCACCAAAGTGAGCAAAGAAATCATACAAGAAAGCACCAAAGAATAGAAAGGAAAACTCGTGACTCACTTGGTGACCGGGAGAACGCATAACCCCGTGCTAATATGGGCGGGTTTGTCCAATTCTAGGACCAGCTTGCACGAGAGACCCTTCTTAGAAACATCCGAGGCCCATGACACCGCGGGCTTCTTCGATGATGAAGTCGTGGTCTCCGGAACCACTAGGCCGGACAACGCGGTCGTTCCCGCCGGACGCAGCGATTTGTTCGTCGCGGCTCCAACAGCTCCTGGCTCCGATGCGGCCGAGACGGTCGGCTCGATCGCTGCAAGCGGAACTTCTACCTCCACCGCCGCGTCCGCTACCTCTGATCCCATCATCGGAGACTGATCCTCCGGGTCCTTGGGAGAGACCTCAGTCATGTCATCGTCGGACTCATCATCCGAATCGAACGCCACCGCCGACCTGGGTGGCGATGCCTGCTTTGGAGCATGCTTCTTCACGGGTGACTTCGGCTTGCGCACGGGCTTCGCCGGTGTGGCGGTGCATCGCGAACTGTGCTCCTGCAGAATGTCGTCATCGTCATCCTGCTCGTCAAGACTGCGTCTCGCATCATTCTCACGATGCCTCTGCATGCGAGTCTTGCGAGCCACGGGCGCTGGGGAGGAACCTCCCTCTCTTCTCCTTCGCTCTCAGAGGAGTCCCCTTCGGACCCCTCTTCGAGCTCTCTGGGAACCTCCTCATCGAGTGGAGGATGCCAACCCTCGAGAACCTGAAACAACTGAAAATGGCCATGAACAAACATCAAAGGATGCGGTTGCAAATTGCACCGTGAGTGTCACGACTAAAGATAAATCCAGAGAGAGAGTCTTACCGTAGGAGCTTCGTTCTTCTCGGGCAAATACGGGGTGAGCCCAGATGACGTGGTAGTAAATTTCGTGTCAGTAATCTTCTTTAGGGTGGCCTTGTAGTCCACAGCATCCGACGACTCCTTGCGGGTCTGGGAGGGATCATTCTTCCCAGTGTACTCATACATCCAATGGGGCCGGGTCACCAACGGAAGCAAGCGCCGCCCGAGCCAGTAGTTATATAGATTGATTGTGGACAATCCTTGGTCCTTCAACTTCTGTATCTGGTCCATCATCTCCGCGATGGCCATTCTCTGATCATTGGGGAGCTTGTCCGCTGTCAGCCGGCAGGGCTCACTTCTCTCCGCGACGAACTCGGGAAGCGCCACCTCACCGGAGGGGGAGGATTCTTTCACATAAAACCAGCTCTTCTTCCATTCGCTTGCATCCTTCTTCGGCAACAGGAGCTTGATTAAGCTGGCCTTTGGCTTTAGCTAGAACATAACGACACCTGCCGCCAAGATCGGGCCACCGGATCCCTCGCGCCCGATGTGGCCGTGGAACAGCTCCAACCAAAGTGGAAAATATGGCCTGCAACTGAGGTAGCATTCGCAGAAGGAGACGAAGATCGCTAGTTTCTCGATGATGTGCAGGCCGAGATCTGACGGCTTGATCGCATAGTACGCGTAGAACCGCCGAAAGAATACCGAGGTGGGGAATCCCAAGCCCCTCTCCAAGTGGCTTGGGAAGCAGATGAACTCGCCGTCGCGTGGCTTCGGCTCGACCTCGGAAGGCGTGGGGATCCGCCAGTTCCCCTTGCAGAGGACCCCCGCGTCCTCAAATGACTTCCCAAGCTAGATCAGGAAAAAAGCTAGATCGTTTGACCTGGGAGGTCTAGATTGAAGAGAGACAGATAGAATGGATGCGCGAAGATGAGGAATACGAGGAAAGTTCAACAAGACTGTTCTGTCGCTCTCCTTATAAAGATGCATTACCCGCCAATGACGAGATAGCCGTTACCCGCGGTAATTGTGCGAAGTTACCGTTGGATTACCTAATTGCTAGTTTTACCCAGCTGACAGTCCAAATCCTCCCACTCGACTCGCCTGCAGTTATACCTTGTTTAATTGACAGGAGCAGCGACTTGGTAGTGAGTGCATTCGCCAAAGCCGCGACTGGAAGCCCGGTGGAAAATTTCCTCGGTTATCGATAGAGTCCATCGCCTATTCGACTGGGCGTCCAAATTGGACTCGCCTACTTTGACCACCAAATGAACACCTGCATTTGAATCAACGATGGCCTCGGGGACTATTGATGGGGATATGCCGAAGGGGGTATGCCCAGCAGGACGTTCTGATCGGCCCAAAGGCCTCGCGAATAGGCCTGCATGACGGTGACTGGAAAACGACAAAGGAAAAGGCCTAGCGATTGGAGACTGGAGGCCCAGAAGAGTACCTAAAGCCCAGTCAGATTAGGTCGAATCCTCTAAATCCATATATTGTTCGGTTGTAAACTGTAACCATAGCGAGGTGCCCCATATATAAACCTCCCTAGGGTAGCTTGATGACTTACATTCCATCATACACCCCTCAAGCGACTCGCTACTTAGACGCCGAGCTCGCCACCCCTATAACTCGCTCTCCATCAATATAATCTAGCAGGAGTAGGTCTTTACCTTGGGGGCCGAACCTAGATAAATCCATGTGCATCCACCCCCATCTCGCACCACAGATGGCCGCCAACTCTCACCCCCGATTCTACCAGTCGCTGCCTATGGCAGCGACTGCCGTGGCCATTTCCACGACACTATGTGTTTTTGGTCTCTATGGCCATGGTTTGACACATGGATCCACTAGTCTTTGCATGTGTTCTTCTCCTAAACAACATCAATCCACTAGTGTCATTGCATATGTTCTTGTCCTAAACCACATTGATCGACATGACCACACACACTCTAGTGGATTCTGTGATGCAGCTTCTGCCACACTGATGCAACATTCCATGTGGAAGCTGCTTTCCTATGTGTTTTTGGTCTCTGTGACCATGGTTTGACACATGGATCCATTAGAGTCATTGCATGTGTTCTTCTCCTAATCCACATTGATCCACTAGTGTCATTGCATGTGTTCTTCTAAAAACACATTGATCCACAAGAACACACACACTCTAGTGGATTATGTGTTGTAGCTTCTGCCACACTGGTACAACATGCAATGTGGAAGATTCTTTCCTATGTGTTTTTCGTCTCTGTGACCATGGTTTGACACATGGACCCACTAGAGTCTTTGCATGTGTTCTTCTCCTAAACCACATCAATCCACTAGTGTCATTGCATGTGTTCTTTTCCAAAACCACATTGATCGACATGACCACACACACTCTTGTGGATTCTGTGATGCAGCTTCTTCCACACTAGTGCAACATTCCATGTGGAAGCTGCTTTCGTATGTGGTTTTGGTCTTTGTGATCATGGTTTGACACATGGATCCACTAGAGTCATTGCATGTGTTCTTATCCTAAACCACATTGATCCACTAGTGTCATTGATCCACTAGTGTCATTGCATGCATTTTTCTCCTAAACCACATTGATCCACATGACCACACGCACTCTAGTGGATTCTGTGGTGGTGCAACATGCAATGTGGAAATTTCTTTCCTATGTGTTTTTCGTGTCTGTGGCCATGGTTTGACACATGGATCCACTAGAGTCATTCCATGTGTTCTTCTCCTAAACCACATTGATCCACATGACCACACACAATCTAGTGGATTCTATGGTGCAGTTTCTTCCACACTGGTGCAACATGCAATGTGGAAGATGCTTTCCTATGTATTTTTGGTCTCTGTGACCATGGTATGGCACATGGATCCACAATAGTCATTGCATGTGTTCTTCTCCTAAACCACTTTGATAGACTAGTGTCATTTATCCACTAGTGTCATTGCAGGTGTTATTCTCGTGAACCACACTAATCCACATGACCATACACACTCCAGTGGATTTTGTGATGCAGATTCTTCCACACTGGTGCAACATACAATGTGGAAGATACTTTCCTATGTGTTTTCGTCTCTGCAACCATGGTTTGACACATGGATCCACTAGAGTCATTGCATGTGTTCTTCTCCTAAACCACATTGATTCACATGACCACACACACTCTAGTGGATTCTGTGGTGCAGTTTCTGCCACACTAGTGCAACATGCAATGTTGAAGATGCTTTCCTACGCATTTTTTATCTCTATGACCATGGCATAACATATCGATCCATTAAAGTCATTGCATGTGTTATTCTCCTAAACCACTTTGATCCACTAGTGTCATTGATCCAGTAGTTTCTTTGCAGGTGTTATTGTCCTAAACCACATTGATCCACATAACCACATACACTCTAGTGGATTTTGTGATGCAGCTTCTGCCAAAGTGATGCACAATTCCATGTGGAAGATGATTTCCTATGTGGTTTTGGTCTCTATTACCATGGTTTGACACTTGGATCCGGTGAGTGATTGCATGTTTTCTTGTCCTAAACCACATTGATCCACTAGCGTCATTGCATGTGTTTTTCTAAAAATCACATTGATTGACATGACCACACACACTCTAGTGGATTCTGTGGTGCATCTTCTGCCACACTGGTGCAACATGTAATGTGGAAGTTGCTTTCCTGTGTGTTTTTTGTCGCTGTGGCCATGGTTTGACACATGGATCCACTAGAGTCTTTGCATGTGTTCTTCTTCGAAACAACATTGATCCACTTGTGTCATTGCATGTGTTCTTGTCCTAAACCACATTGATCCACATGACCACACACACTCTAGTGGATTCTATGATGCAGCTTCTGCCACACTGATGCAACATTCCATGTGGAAGCTGCTTTCCTATGTGCTTTTGGTCTCTATGACCATGGTTTGATACAAGGATCCAGTAGAGTCATTGCATGTGTTCTTCTCCTAAACCACATTGATCCACTAGTGTCATTGATCCACTAGTGTCATTGCATGTGTTCTTCTAAAAAACACATTGATCCACATGAACACACACACTCTAGTGAATTATGTGATGTAGCTTCTGCCACACTGGTGCAACATGAAATGTAGAAGCTTCTTTCCTATCTGTTTTCCGTCTCTATGACCACGGTTTGACACATGGATCCACTAGAGTCTTTGTATTTGTTCTTCTCCTAAAGCGCAACGATCCACTAGTGTCATTGCATGTGTTCTTTTCCAAAACCACATTGATCCACATGACCACATACACTATAGTGGATTTTGTGATGCGGCTTCTGCCACAGTGGTGCAACATTCCATGTGGAAGCTGCTTTCCTATGTGGTTTTGTTCTCTATGATCATGGTTGGACACATGGATCCACTAGAGTCATTGCATGTGTTCTTCTCCTAAACCACATTGATCCACTAGTGTCATTGCATGCATTTTTCTCCTAAACCACATTGCTCCACATGACCACATGCACTCTAGTGGATTATGTGGGTGCAGCTTCTACCACACTGGTGCAACATGCAATGTGGAAGGTGGTTTCCTATGTGATTTTCGTGTCTGTGGCCATGGTTTGACAGATGGATCCAGTAGAGTCATTGCATGTGTTCTTCTCCTAAACCACATTGATCCACATGACCATGCACAATCTAGTGGATTCTATGGTGCAGTTTCTTCCACACTGGTGCATCATGCAATGTGGAAAATGCTTTCCTATGTATTTTTGGTCTCTGTGACCATGGTATGACATCTACTACTGTCATTGCATGTGTTATTCTCCTAAACCACTTTGATCCACTAGTTTCATTGCCTCTGTTCTTTTAAAAAACAAATTGATCCACATGAACACAAACACTCTAGTGGATTATGTGGTGTAGCTTCTGCCACGCTGGTGCAACATTCCATGTGGAAGCTGCTTTCCTATGTGGTTTTGGTCTCTGTGATCATGGTTTAACACATGGATCCACTAGAGTCATTGCATGCGTTTTTATCAAACCACATAGATCCACTAGTGTCATTCCATGCATTTTTCTCCCAAACCACATTGATCCACATGACCACACGCACTCTAGTGGATTCTATGGTGCAGCTTCTGCCACGCTGGTGCAACATGCAACGTAGAAGTCTCTTTCCTATGTGTTTTTCATGTCTACGGCCATGGTTTGACACATGGATCTACTAGAGCAATTTCATGTGTTCTTCACCTAAACCACATTCATCCACATGACCACACACAATCCAGTGGATTCTATGGTGCAGTTTCTTCCACACTAGTGCAACATGCAATGTGGAAGATGCTTTCCTATGTATTTTCGATCTCTATGACCATGGTGTGACACATGGATCCACTACAGTCATTTCATGTGTTCTTCTCCTAAGCCACTTTGATCCACTAGTGTTATTGTTCCAGTAGAGTAATTGTAGGTGTTATTCTCCTGAACCACACTGATCCACATGACCACACACACTCCAGTGGATTTTGTGATGCAGCTTCTTCCACACTAGTGCAACATGCAATGTGGAAGCTACTTTCCTATGTGGTTTTGGTCTCTGAGACCACGGTTTGACACATGGATCCAGCACAGTCATTGCATGTGTTCTTCTACTAAACCACATTGATACACTAGTGTCATTGCCTAAGTTCTTCTAAAAACACAATGATCCACATGAACACACACACTAGTGGATTATGTGGTGTAGCTTCTGCCATGCTGGTGCAACATGCAATATGGAAGTTGCTTTCCTATGTGTTTTTCGTCTCTGTGACCATGGTTTGACACATGGATCCACTAGAGTCTTTGCATGTGTTCTTCTCCTAAACCACATCGATCCACTAGTGTCATTACGTGTGTTCTTTTCTAAAACCACATTGATCGACATGACCACACACACTCTTGTGGATTCTATGATGCAGCTTCTTCCACACTAGTGCGACATTCCATGTGGAAGCTGCTTTCCTATGTGGTTTTCGTCTCTGTGATCATGGTTTGACACATGGATCCACTAGTAATTGCATGTGTTTTTATCCTAAACAACATTGATCCACTAGTGTCATTGCATGCATTTTTATCCTAAACCACATTGATCCACATGACCAAACACACTCTAGTGGATTCTGTGGTGCAGCTTCTGCCACACTAGTGCAACATGCAATGTGGAAGTCTCTTTCCTATGTGTTTTTCGTGTCTGCGGCCATGGTTTAACACAAGGACCACTACAGTCATTGCATGTGTTCTTCTCCTAAACCACATTGATCCACATGATCACACATAATCTAGTGGATTCTATGGTGCACTTTCTTCCACACTGGTGCAACATGCAATGTGGAAGACGCTTTCCTATGAATTTTTGGTCTCTGTGACCATGGTATGACACATCGATCCACTAAAGTAATTGCATGTGTTTTTCTCCGAAACCACTTTGATCCACTAGTGTCATTGCATGTTTTCTTCTCTAGTGACCACATGACCACACACACTCTAGTGGATTCTATGAGGCAGCTTCTGCCACACTGATGCAACATTCTACGTGGAAGCTGCTTTCCTATGTGTTTTTGGTCTCTGTGACCATGGTTTGACACATGGATCCAGTAGATTCATTGCATGTGTTCTTCTCCTAAACCACATTGATCCACTAGTGTCATGCATGTGTTTTTCTAAAAGACACATGACCACACACACTATAGTGGATTTTGTGGTACAACTTTTTCCACACTAGTGCAACATGTAATGTGGAAGCTGCTTTCCTACGTATATTTGTTCTGTGACCATGGTTTGATACATGGATCCACGAGAGTCATTGCATGTGTTCTATTAAAACACACTAATCCACATGACCACACACACTCTAGTGGATTCTGTGATGGAACTTCTGTCACACTGGTGCAACATTCCATGTGGACGCTGCTTTCCTATGTGTTTTTCATCCCTCTAACCATGGATTGACACATGGATTGACTAGAGTAATTGCATGTGTTCTTATCCTAAACCACATTGATCCACTAGAGTTATTGATCCAATAGTGTCATTGCATGTGTCCTTTTTCGTAAACCACATTGATGCACACACATACAAACACACACACACAAACACACACTAAAGTGGATTCTGTGATGCAACTTCTGCCACACTAGTGCAACATGCAACATGGAAGCTGCTTTCCTATGTGTTTTTGCTCTATATGACCATGGTTTTACATATGGATCCACTAGAGTTATTGCATGTGTTCTTATCCTAAATTACATTGATCCACTAGAGTCATTGATCCACTAGTGCCATTGCATGTGTTCTTTTTCCTAAACCACATTGATACACATAAACTCTAGTGGATTCTGTCATGCAACTTCTGCCACAATAGTGCAACATGCAATGTGAAGCTGCTTTCCTATGTGTTTTTGGTCTCTATGACCATGATTTGACACATGGATCCACTAGAGTCATTGCATGTGTTCTTCTACTAATCCACATTGATCCACACATGTCATTGCAGGTGTTATTCTCCTAAACCACATTGGTCCACATGACCACACACACTCTAGTGTACTATGTGGTGCAGCTTCTGCCATACTGGTGCAACATGCAATGTGGAAGCTTCTTTCCTATGTGTTTTTGGTCTCTGAGACCAGGGTTTGATGCATGGATCCACTAGAGTCTTTGCATGTGTTCTTCTCCTAAACCACAACGATCCACTAGTGTCATTGATCCACTAGTGTTGTTGCATGTGTTCATGTGCTAAACCACACCGCTCCACATGGCCACACACACTCTAGTGGATTATGTGATACACCTTCTGCCACATTAGTGCAACATTCCACATCGAAGCTGCTTTCCTATGTGTATTTCGTCTATGTGACCATGGTTTGACACATGGATCCACCAGACTCATTACATGTGTTATTCTCCTAAACCACATTGATTCACTAGTATCGTTGATCCACTAGTGTCACTGATCCACTAGTATCATTGAATGTGTTTTTCTCCAAAATCACATTGATCCACATGACCACACACAGCCTAGTGGATTCTGTGGTGCAGCTTCTGCCACGCTGGTACAACATGTAGTGTGGAAGTTGCTTTCCTATGTGTTTTCATCTCTACGACCATGGTTTGACACATGGATCCACTAGAGTCATTGCATGTGTTCTTCTCCTAAAGCACATCGATCCACTAGTGTCATTGATCCAAAGGTCTCATTGCATGTGTTCTTATCCTGGATCCACTAGAGTCATTGTATGTGTTCTTATCCTAAACCACATTGATCCACTAGTCATTGATCTACTAGTGTCATTACATGTGTCCTTTTTCGTAAACCACATTGATCCACACACACTACAATGGATTTTGTGATGCAACTTCTGCCACACTAGTGCAACATGCAATCTAGAAGCTGCTTCCCTATGTGTGTTTGGTCTCTATGACCATGGTTTAACACATCGATCCACTAGAGTCATTGCAGGTGTTCTGCCTCTAAACAAAATTGATCCTCTAGTGTAATTTCATGTGTTCTTCTCCTAAACCACATTGATCCATATGAACACACACACTCTAGTGGATTCTGTGGTGCTGCATGCAATGTGGAAGATGCTTTCCTATGTGTTTTTGGTCTCTATGACCATGGTTTGACACATGGATCCACTAGAGTCATTGCATGTGTCTGTCTCCTAAACTACATTGATCCACTAGTGTATTGATCCACTAGTGTCACTGAAGGTGTTATTGTCCTAAACCACATTGATCCACATGACCACACACACTTTAGTGGATTTTGTGATGTAGCTTCTGCCACACTGGTACAACATTCCATGTGGAAGCTGCTTTCCTATGGTATTTTGGTCTCTCTGACCATGGGTTGACACATGGATCCACTAGAGTCATTGCACGTGTTCTTCTCCTAAAACACATTGATCCACTAGTGTCATTTCATGTGTTCTTCTCCTAAACTACATTGATCCACATGACTACACACACTCTAGTGGATTCTGTGGTACAGCTTCTACCACACTGGTGCAACATGCAATGTGGAAGCTGCTATCCTATGTTTTTCTGGTCTCTATGACCTTGGTTTGACACATGGATCCACAAGAGTCATTACATGTGTTCTTCACCTAAACAACATTCATGCACTAGTGTGATTGCATGTGTTCTTCTCCTAAACCACACTGATCCACATGACCACACACTCTAGTGGATTCTGTGGCGCGGTTTGTGCTGCACAAGTGCAACATGCAATGTGGAACCTGCTTTCCTATGTGTATTTGGTCTCCGTGTCCATGGTTTGACACATGGATCCTCTAGAGTCATTGCATGTGTTCTTATCCTAAACCAGACTGGTCCACATGACCACACACACTCTAGTGGATTCTGTGAGGCAACTTCTGTCACCCTACTGCAGCATGCAATGTGGAAGCTACTTTCCTATGTGTTTTTGGTCTCTGTGACCAGGGTTTGACACATGTATCCACTAGAGTCTTTGCATGTGTTCTTCTCCTAAACAACATCGATCCACTAGTGTCATTGATCCACTAGTGGCATTGCATGTGTTCTTGTGCTAAACGACACTGATCCACATGACCACACACACTCAAGTGGATTATGTGATGCAGCTTTTTCCACACTGGGGCAACATTCCATTTAGAAGCTGCTTTCCTATGTGTATTTGGTCTCTATGACCATGGTTTGACACATTGATCTACTAGTGTCACTGATCTACTAGTGTCATTGCATGTGTTTTTCTCCTAAACCAAATTTATCCACATGTCCACACACACTCTCGTGGATTATGTGGTGCAACTTCTGCCACACTAGTGCAAAATTCAATGTGGAAGTTGCTTTGCTATGTGTTTTTTGTCTCTACGACCATAGTTTGACACATGGATCCACTAGAGTCATTGCATGTGTTTTTCTCCTAAACCACATTGATCCACTAGTGTCATTGATCCACTAGTCTCATTGCATGTGTTCTTCTACTAAACAACACTGATCCACATGACCACACACACTCTAGTGGATTCTTTGGTGCAGCATCTACCACACCGGCGCAACATGCAACTTGGAAGCTGCTTTCCTATGTGTTTTTGGTCCCATACTATGGTTTGACACATGGATCCACTAGAGTCATTGCATGTGTTATTTTCATAAACCAGATTGATCCACATGACCACACACACTCTAGTGGATTCTGTGATGCAACTTCTGTCACACTGGTGCAACATTCCATGTGGAAGCTGCTTTCCTATGTGTTTTTGGTCTCTTTGACCATGGTTTCACACATGGATCCACTAGAGTCATTGCATGTGCTCTTCCACTAAACCACATTGATCCAATAGAGTTATTGATCCACTAGTGTCACTGCATGTGTCCTTTTTGTAAGCCACATTGATCCACAAACACACTCCAATGGATTTTGTGATGCAACTTCTGCCACACTGGTGCAACATGTAATGGGGAAGTTGCTTTCTTATGTGTTTTTGGTCTCTGTGACCATGGTTTGACAAATGGATCCACTAGAGTCATTGCTGGTGTTCTTCTAATCCACATTGAGCCACTAATGTCATTGCATGTGTTCTTCTCCTAAACCACATTGATCCACAGGACCACACACACTCTAGTGGATTCTGTAGTTCAGCTTCTGCCACACTGGTGCAACTTGGAATGTGGAAGATGCTTTCCTATGTGTTTTTGGTCTCTATGACTATGGTTTGACAGATGGATCAACTAGAGTCATTGCATGTATTCGTCTCCTAAACCACACCGATCCACTAGTATCATTGATCCACTAGTTTTATTGAAGGTGTTATTATCCTAAACCACATTAATCCACATGACCACACACACTCTAGTGGTTTTTATGATGCAGCTTCTGCCACACTGGTGCAACATTCCATCTAGAAGCTGCTTTCCTATGTGTATTTGGTCTCTGCGACCATGGTTTGACACATGGATCCACTAGAGTCATTGCATGTGTTCTTCTCCTAAACCACACTGATCCACTAGTGTCATTGATCCACTAGTGTCACTGATCCACTAGTGTCATTGCATGTGTTTTTCTCCTAAACCACATTGATCCACATGACCACACACTCTCTAGTGGATTCTGTGGTGCAACTTCTGCCACACTGGTGCAAAATGCAATGTGGAAGTTGCTTTGCTATGTGATTTTCGTCTCTGTGACAATGGTTTGGCACATGGATCCACTAGAGTCATTGCATGTGTTATTCTCCTAAACCACATCGATCCACTAGTGTCATTAATCCACTAGTCTCATTGCAAATGTTCTTCTGCTAAACCACACTAATCCACCTGACCACACACACTCTAGTGGATTCTGTGGTGCAGCATCTACCACACTGGTGCAACATGCAACGTGGAAGCTGCTTTCCTATGTGTTTTTGGTCTCACACCATGGTTTGACACATGGATCCACTGGAGTCATTGCATGTGATCTTCTACTAAACCAGACTGATCCACATGACCACACACACTCTAGGGGATTCGGTGGTTCAACTTCTGTCACACTAGTGCAACATTCCATGTGGAAGCTGCTTTCCTATGTGTTTTTTGTCTCTTTGACCATGGTTTCACATATGGATCCACTAGAGTCATTGCATGTGTTCTTCTACTAAACCACATTGATCCACTAGAGTTATTGATCCACTAGTGTCATTGCATGTGTCCTTTTTCGTAAACCACATTGATCCACACACTCACTCCAATGGATTCTGTGAGGCAACTTCTGTCACCCTACTGCAGCATGCAACGTGGAAGCTACTTTCCTATGTGTTTTTGGTCTCTGTGACCAGGGCTTAACACATGTATCCACTAGAGTCTTTGCATGTGTTCTTCTCCTAAACAACATCGATCCACTAGTGTCATTGATCCACTAGTGGCATTGCATGTGTTCTTGTGCTAAACGACACTGATCCACATGACCACACACACTCAAGTGGATTATGTGATGCAGCTTTTTCCACATTGGGGCAACATTCCATGTAGAAGCTGCTTTCCTATGTGTATTTGGTCTCTATGACCATGGTTTGACACATTGATCTACTAGTGTCACTGATCTACTAGTGTCATTGCATGTGTTTTTCTCCTAAACCAAATTTATCCACATGTCCACACACACTCTAGTGGATTATGTGGTGCAACTTCTGCCACACTAGTGCAAAATTCAATGTGGAAGTTGCTTTGCTATGTGTTTTTTGTCTCTACGACCATAGTTTGACACATGGATCCACTAGAGTCATTGCATGTGTTTTTCTCCTAAACCACATTGATCCACTAGTGTCATTGATCCACTAGTCTCATTGCATGTGTTCTTCTACTAAACAACACTGATCCACATGACCACACACACTCTAGTGGATTCTTTGGTGCAGCATCTACCACACCGGCGCAACATGCAACTTGGAAGCTGCTTTCCTATGTGTTTTTGGTCCCATACTATGGTTTGACACATGGATCCACTAGAGTCATTGCATGTGTTATTTTCATAAACCAGATTGATCCACATGACCACACACACTCTAGTGGATTCTGTGATGCAACTTCTGTCACACTGGTGCAACATTCCATGTGGAAGCTGCTTTCCTATGTGTTTTTGGTCTCTTTGACCATGGTTTCACACATGGATCCACTAGAGTCATTGCATGTGCTCTTCCACTAAACCACATTGATCCAATAGAGTTATTGATCCACTAGTGTCACTGCATGTGTCCTTTTTCGTAAGCCACATTGATCCACAAACACACTCCAATGGATTTTGTGATGCAACTTCTGCCACACTGGTGCAACATGTAATGGGGAAGTTGCTTTCTTATGTGTTTTTGGTCTCTGTGACAATGGTTTGACAAATGGATCCACTAGAGTCATTGCTGGTGTTCTTCTAATCCACATTGAGCCACTAATGTCATTGCATGTGTTCTTCTCCTAAACCACATTGATCCACAGGACCACACACACTCTAGTGGATTCTGTAGTTCAGCTTCTGCCACACTGGTGCAACTTGCAATGTGGAAGATGCTTTCCTATGTGTTTTTGGTCTCTATGACTATGGTTTGACAGATGGATCAACTAGAGTCATTGCATGTATTCATCTCCTAAACCACACCGATCCACTAGTATCATTGATCCACTAGTTTTATTGAAGGTGTTATTATCCTAAACCACATTAATCCACATGACCACACACACTCTAGTGGTTTTTATGATGCATCTTCTGCCACACTGGTGCAACATTCCATCTAGAAGCTGCTTTCCTATGTGTATTTGGTCTCTGCGACCATGGTTTAACACATGGATCCACTAGAGTCATTGCATGTGTTCTTCTCCTAAACCACACTGATCCACTAGTGTCATTGATCCACTAGTGTCACTGATCCACTAGTGTCATTGCATGTGTTTTTCTCCTAAACCACATTGATCCACATGACCACACACTCTCTAGTGGATTCTGTGGTGCAACTTTTGCCACACTGGTGCAAAATGCAATGTGGAAGTTGCTTTGCTATATGCTTTTCGTCTCTGTGACAATGGTTTGGGACATGGATCCACTAGAGTCATTGCATGTGTTATTCTCCTAAACCACATCGATCCACTAGTGTCATTAATCCACTAGTCTCATTGCAAATGTTCTTCTGCTAAACCACACTAATCCACCTGACCACACACACTCTAGTGGATTCTGTGGTGCAGCATCTACCACACTGGTGCAACATGCAACGTGGAAGCTGCTTTCCTATGTGTTTTTGGTCTCACACCATGGTTTGACACATGGATCCACTGGAGTCATTGCATGTGATCTTCTACTAAACCAGACTGATCCACATGACCACACACACTCTAGGGGATTCGGTGGTTCAACTTCTGTCACACTAGTGCAACATTCCATGTGGAAGCTGCTTTCCTATGTGTTTTTTGTCTCTTTGACCATGGTTTCACATATGGATCCACTAGAGTCATTGCATGTGTTCTTCTACTAAACCACATTGATCCACTAGAGTTATTGATCCACTAGTGTCATTGCATGTGTCCTTTTTCGTAAACCACATTGATCCACACACTCACTCCAATGGATTCTGTGAGGCAACTTCTGTCACCCTACTGCAGCATGCAATGTGGAAGCTACTTTCCAATGTGTTTTTGGTCTCTGTGACCAGGGCTTGACACATGTATCCACTAGAGTCTTTGCATGTGTTCTTCTCCTAAACAACATCGATCCACTAGTGTCATTGATCCACTAGTGGCATTGCATGTGTTCTTGTGCTAAACGACACTGATCCACATGACCACACACACTCAAGTGGATTATGTGATGCAGCTTTTTCCACACTGGGGCAACATTCCATGTAGAAGCTGCTTTCCTATGTGTATTTGGTCTCTATGACCATGGTTTGACACATTGATCTACTAGTGTCACTGATCTACTAGTGTCATTGCATGTGTTTTTCTCCTAAACCAAATTTATCCACATGTCCACACACACTCTAGTGGATTATGTGGTGCAACTTCTGCCACACTAGTGCAAAATTCAATGTGGAAGTTGCTTTGCTATGTGTTTTTTGTCTCTACGACCATAGTTTGACACATGGATCCATTAGAGTCATTGCATGTGTTTTTCTCCTAAACCACATTGATCCACTAGTGTCATTGATCCACTAGTCTCATTGCATGTGTTCTTCTACTAAACAACACTGATCCACATGACCACACACACTCTAGTGGATTCTTTGGTGCAGCATCTACCACACTGGCGCAACATGCAACTTGGAAGCTGCTTTCCTATGTGTTTTTGGTCCCATACTATGGTTTGACACATGGATCCACTAGAGTCATTGCATGTGTTATTTTCATAAACCAGATTGATCCACATGACCACACACACTCTAGTGGATTCTGTGATGCAACTTCTGTCACACTGGTGCAACATTCCATGTGGAAGCTGCTTTCCTATGTGTTTTTGGTCTCTTTGACCATGGTTTCACACATGGATCCACTAGAGTCATTGCATGTGCTCTTCCACTAAACCACATTGATCCAATAGAGTTATTGATCCACTAGTATCACTGCATGTGTCCTTTTTCGTAAGCCACATTGATCCACAAACACACTCCAATGGATTTTGTGATGCAACTTCTGCCACACTGGTGCAACATGTAATGGGGAAGTTGCTTTCTTATGTGTTTTTGGTCTCTGTGACAATGGTTTGACAAATGGATCCACTAGAGTCATTGCTGGTGTTCTTCTAATCCACATTGAGCCACTAATGTCATTGCATGTGTTCTTCTCCTAAACCACATTGATCCACAGGACCACACACACTCTAGTGGATTCTGTAGTTCAGCTTCTGCCACACTGGTGCAACTTGCAATGTGGAAGATGCTTTCCTATGTGTTTTTGGTCTCTATGACTATGGTTTGACAGATGGATCAACTAGAGTCATTGCATGTATTCATCTCCTAAACCACACCGATCCACTAGTATCATTGATCCACTAGTTTTATTGAAGGTGTTATTATCCTAAACCACATTAATCCACATGACCACACACACTCTAGTGGTTTTTATGATGCAGCTTCTGCCACACTGGTGCAACATTCCATCTAGAAGCTGCTTTCCTATGTGTATTTGGTCTCTGCGACCATGGTTTGACACATGGATCCACTAGAGTCATTGCATGTGTTCTTCTCCTAAACCACACTGATCCACTAGTGTCATTGATCCACTAGTGTCACTGATCCACTAGTGTCATTGCATGTGTTTTTCTCCTAAACCACATTGATCCACATGACCACACACTCTCTAGTGGATTCTGTGGTGCAACTTCTGCCACACTGGTGCAAAATGCAATGTGGAAGTTGCTTTGCTATGTGCTTTTCGTCTCTGTGACAATGGTTTGGCACATGGATCCACTAGAGTCATTGCATGTGTTATTCTCCTAAACCACATCGATCCACTAGTGTCATTAATCCACTAGTCTCATTGCAAATGTTCTTCTGCTAAACCACACTAATCCACCTGACCACACACACTCTAGTGGATTCTGTGGTGCAGCATCTACCACACTGGTGCAACATGCAACGTGGAAGCTGCTTTCCTATGTGTTTTTGGTCTCACACCATGGTTTGACACATGGATCCACTGGAGTCATTGCATGTGATCTTCTACTAAACCAGACTGATCCACATGACCACACACACTCTAGGGGATTCGGTGGTTCAACTTCTGTCACACTAGTGCAACATTCCATGTGGAAGCTGCTTTCCTATGTGTTTTTTGTCTCTTTGACCATGGTTTCACATATGGATCCACTAGAGTCATTGCATGTGTTCTTCTACTAAACCACATTGATCCACTAGAGTTATTGATCCACTAGTGTCATTGCATGTGTCCTTTTTCGTAAACCACATTGATCCACACACTCACTCCAATGGATTCTGTGATGCAACTTCTGCCACACTGGTACAACATGCAATTTCGAAGCTGCTTTCCTATGTGTATTTGGTCTTTGTGACCATGGTTTGACAAATGGATCCACTAGAGTCATTGCTGGTGTTCTTCTAATCCATATTGAGCCACTAGTTTCATTGCATGTGTTCTTCTCCTAAACCACTTTGATCCACATGACCACACACACTAGTGGCTTTTGTGGTTCAGCTTCTGCCACACTGGTGCAACTTGCAATGCGGAAGATGCTTTCATATGTGTTTTTGGTCTCTATGACCATGGTTTGACACATGGATCAACTAGAGTCATTGCATGTGTTCATCTCCTAAACCACACTGATCCAGTAGTATCATTGATCCACTAGTGGCATTGAAGGTGTTATTGTCCTAAACCACATTGATCCACATATCCACACACACTCCAGTGGTTTTTGTGATGCAGCTTCTGCCACACTGGTGCAACATTCCATGTAGAAGCTACTTTCCTATGTGTATTTGGTCTCTATGACCATGGTTTGACATATGGATCCACTAGATTCATTGCATGTGTTCTTCTCCTAAACTACATTGATCCACATGACCACACACAATCTAGTGGATTCTACTGTGCAGTTTCTTCCACACTGGTGCAACATGCAATGTGGAAGCTGCTTGCCTATGTATTTTTGGTCTCTGTGACCATGGTATGACACATGGATCCACTACAGTCATTGCATGTGTTCTTCTCCTAAACCACTTTGATCCACTAGTGTCATTGATCCACTAGTGTAATTGTAGGTGTTATTCTCCTGAACTACACTGATCCACATGAACACACATACTCCAGTGGATTTTGTGATGAAGCTTCTTCCACGCTAGTGCAACATGCAATGTGGAAGCTACTTTCCTATGTGTTTTTGGTCTCTGTGACCATGGTTTGACAAATGGATCCAGCACAGTCATTACATGTGTTCTTCTCCTAAACCACATTGATCTACTAGCGTCATTGATCCACTAGTGTCATTTCATGTGTTCTTCTAAAAACACATTGATCCGCATAAACACACGCACTCTAGTTGATTATGTGGTGTAGCTTCTGCCACACTGGTGCAACATGCAATGTGGAAGCTGCTTTCCTATGTGTTTTTCGTCTTTGTGACCATGGTTTGACACATGGATCCACTAGAGTCTTTGCATGTGTTCTTCTCCTAAACCACATCGATCCACTAGTGTGATTGCATGTGTTCTTTTCCAAAACCACATTGAGCGACATGACCACACACACTAGTGCAACATTCCATGTGGAAGTTGCTTTCCTATGGGGTTTTGGTCTCTGTGATCATGGTTTCACAGATGGATCCACTAGAGTTATTGCATGTGTTCTTCTCCTAAACCACATTGATCCACTAGTGTCATTGATCCACTAGTGTCATTGCATGCATTTTTCTCCTAAACCACATTGATCCACATGACCACACGCACTCTAGAAGATTCTGTGGTGCAGCTTCTGCCACACTGGTGCAACAAGCAATGTGGAAGTTCCTTTCCTATGTGTTTTTCGTGTCTATGGCTATGGTTTGACACATGGATCCACTAGAGTCATTTCATGTGTTCTTATCCTAAACCACATTGATCCACATGACCAGACACAATATAGTGGATTTTCTATTGTGCTGTTTCTTCCACACTAGTGCAACATGCAACGTGGAAGATGCTTTCCTATGCATTTTTGGTCTCTATGACCATGGCATGACACATGGATCCACTAAAGTCATTGCATGTGTTCTTGTCCTAAACCACTTTTATCCACTAGTATCATTGATCCACTAGTGTCATTGCATGTGTTCTTGTCCTAAACCACATTGATCCACATGATCACACACACTCTAGTGGATTCTATGAGGCAGCTTCTGCCACACTGATGCAACATTCCATGTGGAAGCTGCTTTCCTATGTGTTTTTGGTCTCTGTGACCATGGTTTGACACATGGATCTAGTAGATTCATTGCATGTGTTCTTCTCCTAAACCACATTGATCCACTAGTGTCATTCATGTGATTTTCTAAAAACCACATGACCACACACACTCTAGTGGATTCTGTGGTACAACTTTTTCCACACTAGTGCAACATGTAATGTGGAAGCTGCTTTCCTACGTATATTTGTTCTGTGACCAATGTTTGACACATGGATCCATGAGAGTCACTGCATGTGTTCTTCTCCTAAAACACACTGATCCACATGACCACACACACTCTAGTGGATTCTGTGATGCAACTTCTGTCACACTGGTGCAACATTCCATGTGGAAGCTGCTTTCCTATGTGTTTTTGGTCCCTCTAACCATGGATTGAGACATGGATTGACTATAGTAATTGCGTGTGTTCTTCTCCTAAACCACATTGATCCACTAGAGTTATTGATCCACTAGGGTCATTGCATGTGTCCTTTTTTGTAAACCACATTGATGCACAAACACACACACACACAAACACACACTAATGTGGATTCTGTGATGCAACTTCTGCCACACTTGTGCAACATACAATGTGGAAGCTGCTTTCCTATGTGTTTTTGGTCTCTATGACCATGGTTTAATGTAGCACCCCGATAAAACCACTACTAGAAAATCGCGTTTTGTTTTTATTTTCTCCATCATCATGACCGCATGCTCATGTCATCATGTCACATTGCATTTGAGCATCGTTATGTCATCATGCATATCTTTTGCCTAAAACTATTTTACTAAAAGCCCTATTTTATTTTCTACATTAATCCCTCCCTTTTATTTAAATTACAAACCTCGATCTGTTTCGGATGTTTTATTTGTCTAAAAGCTATTTGCAAAAGCCTTTAAAAAAACTTATATTATTTTCTAGGGGAGGCCGCAAGCCGCTAGGCCCAAAGCCCAGCAGCTAGCAGCCTACAACCCTGACTGAACCACCTCAAAACCCTAATCCCATTTAGTCCTAAACCTAACCCTAAGACCAACCACCACCCAACCTACCCAGTCCCCGCTGCCAGCCCCACCCCGCGGCAACAGCCCCGCTCGCGTGCAACACAACCCGCAACCCCTGGCATGTCTCTCCTCACTGTCCGCCCAGCCCCACCATCCTGGCCATACCCCTACCGACGTGGCACCCGCTCCCCACCTTCGCAGCGACCAAGTCCCCCTCACAGCCACCCAAATCCCTTCACATCACCTGCCCCGTCCCCATCCTGCGGGACCCACTCCCTGATCCCTCTCCGCATGCGTCCCGCACGCACACCTCCTGGTCGCCACTTACCACGAGCATCGATCCCCACGGCTAGCCCCACACAGAGCGACGTGCTCCTTCCTCGTGATCCCCTCCCTTCGCCACCAACCCCATCGGCCTCTCCTTCCTCTCATCTGTCTCCGGACGCGCCGCTGCCACACGGCTCTTCTCCCTGCCCTCTCCCTCCTCTGGCTCCCCCGTCCTCTACTGCGCCTCTGAAAGCCATCGTGCCCTGGCCCCACCTCGTCCTGCGCACGGCTGCCGAGGCTGCCTCGCCAGCGACCGTTGCCGCCCATGGGAGCTCCACCCCGGTGCTTGGAGGCCGCGCTCGACTAGCACCGCCGTTGGCCCCTTCACGCATTCCTCGCCTCGCGGCAACCAGATCGAGGCGGGTGCGCGTCGCAAGCAGTGAGCTCCGGATGCAGATCTGCTTCTCGGCCGAGCTCCTCTCCACCCAGCGCCTCGCGCCGCCCCTCTTCCTTGGGGCTGGCCGCCTTCCCTGCGGGTGCCGCCCCTGTTCCGACCTCCATGCCATCCTGTAGAGCCCCGCCATCGCATCACCTTGCCGCACCTGCCAAGCGCTAGCCCCGACCGTGACCTCCTGCAATCACACACCCATGACATCTCTGTGCTAGAGGGTGCGTTTTGGTATCCTTCTGTTACAGCGCCAGGACGCATCTCGCTGTGTGGGTACATGTGTATCACAGCGATCCTTGTTGTTCTGCGTTTGGCCCATGCTCTTTGACCGAGGCCACCAAAGTGTGAAGATGTACCCAGGGTTTCGAGAAATCCGCCAAGGACTCCAAGTACCCCCTCGAATGCGACAAGATCCCCTTCCCGGCTCAAGTTCTCCTTCCCGGAATGCTAAGATCGTCTTGTCAGAGTCTGAAGACCGATCTCGGACCAGAAGACGCCGAAACCCCGATCCGAAGACCAGACCCGAACCACATCGAACCCCAAGATCTTCGACCCCTAATGTGATTCTCTTTCCGAGATCCATATTTTTATAATATATGACATCTATCTTGTTGCATATTAAATTGCTCATGCTCGCATACATATTCATTTGTTTGGGGGTATTTAGTCGATTCACCTCATAATTAAATATGAAGCGCATATGCGGGCTATTCTTGTATTATACCGCCTCCATTTAAATTTGTGTAGCGAACCGATGCCATGTTTTGCCTTGTAAATACAACATTTAAATTGTGGGGTATCTAAACAACATGAATCATTTAATTAATTGTCGAGACCCCGGTCCCGCTTAATATTGTCTAGTTGCACCGCATCTTTGCCATGTCATGCATCATACATACATCATGCCGGATCTTTTGTCGTAGTATTAAATAGTGCATCCGGTGTTTCTTTTAGTGCTTTGGTTCTTCGCGGATTAGGCCGTTGAGTTGATGCGAGTATCGACAAGTTCTTCGGATAATGTACCTCCGGCAATGTTTCCTAGGCGAGCATTCTCCCCCTTTCTACCTATTTTGCATTTATAGTCTTTATTTCCTCCTGTTGATCTATTGCTATCCGTGTCGTGATGCTTTAGTGTTCCGTACCAGATATATTCTGTGCAGCCTTTATATTGCCTTGGACAGCTCCTATTACCAGTTGTTGGCTAGATAGATGGTCTTGCGAGTCGTAGTCGCTTGCTCAGGTGCGATCCCGTGTCGTGAAGTAGCACACAGTTGTTGGAATGTTGTCATATGCTTTACGGTGGAGAGGATCATGACTTTAAATACAAGTATTAAATTGCTAGGATAACTAATGAAAGAGGCACCGGTGGGCAATTTATGCTATTTGGTTTTTCATGTCCACTTGTATCCCGTAGGCCCCGATTACTTGATACCTGTTCCTTGATTATTCGCACTATCCACATCCGGGAGACCCTATGGATCCCCCTTAGCCAGAGCTTGATTCATTTCTTATTTCTTGGGGCCACAAACTAGTTTGGGGCTTTTTTGCTATCCTGTACTTATGCCATGCTTTACTGCTTTATTTACGATTGTGCGTGGAGCACCTATACTGTTTTGGATGCGGAGTGTTTTCGCGGTATCGACAAGCCCAGTCACACTTTCGGGTTCCCAGTCGTTTACAGCCATTGACGCAAACCTTGGGTCCGTCTCGAGCCAACTTCGCTATGGTAGCTTAATGGGGTGGCCCCCTGAAATATTTTATGAATCCTGTGATTGCTTTGTCGTGAAAGCCTCGTTGGGTTTTGATTTGGTTTTTCCGAGGTTGATCGTGTGTGTGTTGCTATTTGTGCACCCCTGCAGGGTAAATCTTTCTGAAAGCCGTGTACGCGGTTATGGACGACTCGGAGCACAGTATCTCGATCATAGACAAGCATAACTAAAGTAGTACTATAAATTTGACTTAATATGTGACTAGTAATCAGCTTCACTACAAAGGAATGGATAATAAAAGTGCCAACAACTGGTGGAAATGGGGTGTATCGTGTCATGTTATACCTGCCTAGTAAGTATCGCAACTCCAATGGAACGTAATAAAAGTGCCAACAACTGCTGGGTTTGGGATGTCACATGCTAATTGTATCTGACTAGTAAGTATTGCAACTACAACGAAATGGTTACCTAAAATTGCCCACTGCTTTCGATATCAGGATGACTTGTGCTATCTATATCTGACTAGTAAGTGCTGCAACTATAATGGAATGAATAAAACTGCCAACTGTGTGAGTTCCTTGGTTTGACTTCCTCGTTTGTCTCGAGGGGGAATACCAGGATGGGTATGATTGGTGTTAGTATCAGGTTGGTCCCGAATAGGTGTTTCTTATCCCTCTCTAATAGCCGATAGTTGAATCGAGTCTCTATAGGTTGTTTAGTGCATGCTGCGCTGCCGCTTCAGTCCACCATACCTATGTAGGCGAGAGCCGCCGAATTCTAGCCTTGCTGCTTCGGCCTCGATCTTGACTGCTCTCTTTTTCCTTTGCCCTTTGTCGGCACCCCTTTTGTTTTAGCAGGTATAAGTTCAACGTTGTTAGCAGGGTTACCCTTCTGGCTTGGCCTGGGCAGGGTTATGGATGCCATTGGTTATTCTTCAGGGATCTTAGCTCAATTTTCTTCTTATCCGTACTCGGATGCTATATCGTTTTCAAGGTGATTTGGATCTTTGTACTGTATATCTGTATTCTTGACTCAGTGAGTCGTTGCTGTATATATATCTGTTCTGTGGGTTCCATCTTGGACTATTGTGTAATGATATTACTTCGTTTTCCACCCGCACAAAAGTGCCTGGTGGGCGTCCTTGAATCGTTTCTATGCGGATTTGGCGGGAAGCGCTAAAACTTGCATAGTGCCGATTCGAGGGTGTTATAAAGTGGTATCAGAGCTCAGCGGTTGCGATACCCCGCTGGTCCAGCCTGTAGGATAACCTAGCTAATGGCCGAAGTAGAGTGTCAAAATTATTTTGCAAAATCAGTTGGATAGATCTGATTAGGTCTGCTTTTACTCCTTACCATTATGCTCTTCTCCTCTTACCTTTGCGAGTTTTGAATCTGCTCTCTTATCTTTTCTTCGAGTCCAGGAATTCTCATGGTTTGGTTTCCATCGTACCTTCAGGGTTTCAATTCATTCCTCTTGCAATAGTGTTTCTACATCCGGTCTTCGTGCTATCTGAGTAATCCTTCATCCGTTGTACCTTTCGTTGGATCAAAATCCACTGAAATCTTTCTTTGTATCTTCCGGTGTTTTCCAACGCGACGACATCATCATCAGCTACATCAAATCCGACGAAGAGCCTGCATCATTCCTTTGTTACCCGAATATCGCTTGTCAAGATCTTCAGTCTCAATTCCGAGAGTTGGTCGCATGATTCTTCTATTCATGTACCGAGTAATGCTTTGAGTGCGGGATGGAGTCACGACCATACCACTACTCCTAGCATTCGCTTTTGTACATTGTATGGTGGACCGATGCAATTTACTCCTTCCATGGAAGTTAGGGGTGGCCTTAACTTTAACTTCGTCCTTTGTTTATTCGGAGCGTTGTCTCGACGAACATGAGCAACAACCCTTGTTGGTGGTGTCGCCGATTTCAAGACGGAGCAAGACACTTTGTTAGTGGTGTCGCGAGGATGTATATTAAGCGAGAAGATTCAGATCACCGGCCTTCTTCCCCGTACCATGAGGCGGATCTCGAGGGCGAGATCCATTGTTAGTGGTGTCGAATTGTAGCACCCCGATAAAACCACTACTAGAAAATCACGTGTTGTTTTTATTTTCTGCATCATCATGACCGCATGCTCATGTCATGATGTCACATTGCATTTGAGCATCGTTATGTCATCATGCATATCTTTTGCCTAAAACTATTTTACTAAAAGCCCTATTTTATTTTTTACATTAATCCTTCCCTTTTATTTAAAGTACAAACCTCGATCTGTTTCAGATCTTTTATTTGTCTAAAAACTATTTGCAAAAGCCTTTTAAAAAAACTTATATTATTTTCTAGGGGAGGCCGCAAGCCGCCAGGCCCAAAGCCCCGCAGCTAGCATCCTACAACCCTGACCGAACCACCTCAAAACCCTAATCCCATTTAGTCCTAAACCTAACCCTAAGACCAACCACCACCCAACCTACCCAGTCCCTTGCCAGCCCCACCCTCAGCGGCTTCCACATGGCGACCACGCCACCCAACCCCTGCCACGTCTCTCCTCACCGTCCGACCAGCCCCACCATCCTGGCCATACTCCTACCGACGCGGCACCCGCTCCCCACCTGCCCAGCGACCAAGTCCCGCTCACAGCCACTCACGTCACCTGCCCCATCCCCATCCCGTGGGACCCACTCCCTAATCCCTCTCCGCACGCGTCCCGCACGCAAACCTCCTGGTCGCCACCTACCACGAGCATCGATCCCCACGGCTGGCCCCACACAGAGTGGCGCGCTCCTTCCTCACGATCCCCTCCCTTCGCCACCAACCCTGTCGGCATCTCCTCCCTCTCGTCTGTCTCCGGACGCGTCGCCACCACATGGCTCTTCTCCCTGCCGTCTCCCTCCTCTGGCTCCCCCGTCCTCTGCTGCGCCTCTGCAAGCCATCGTGCCCCGGCCCCACCTCGTCCTGCACATGGCCGCCGAGGCTGCCTCGCCAGCGACCGTTGCCGCCCATGGGAGCTCCACCCCGGTGCTTGGAGGCCGCGCTCGACCAGCACCGCCGCTGGCCCCTTTGCGCCTCCCTGAAACCTCGCCAGCAACCACCGTATCGAGACATGTCGCCTATATCCGCCCGCGAGCGAGCCCCGCAGATGCGCCTCTGCTTCCCCTCGGCCGCCGAGCTCCTCCGACCACCCGCGCGGCTCCGTCGCCTCGCCCTCTTCCTTGGGGCTCGCCGCCTTCCCTGCTGGTGCCGCCCTTGTTCTGACCTCCACGCCACCCCGTAGAGCCACGCCATCGCATCACCTTGCCGCCCCTGCCAAGCGCTGGCCCCGACCTCGACCTCCTGCAATCGCACGCCCATGACATCTTTGTGCTAGAGGGTGCGTTTTGGTATCCTTCTGTTACAGCGCTAGGACGCATCTCGCTGTGTGGGTACATGTGTATCATAGTGATCCTTGTTGTTCTGCGTTTGGCCCATGCTCTTTGACCACGTCCACCAACGTGTGAAGATGTACCCAGGGATTTCGAGAAATCCGCCAAGGACTCCAAGTACCCCCTCGAATGCGACAAGATCCCCTTCCCGGCCCGAGTTCTCCTTCCCGGAACGGCAAGATCGTCTTGTCAGAGTCTGAAGACCGATCCCGAACCCGAAGAAGCCGAAACCCCGATCCGAAGACCAGACTCGAACGACATCGAACCCCAAGATCTTCGACCCCTAATGTGATTCTCTTTCTGAGATCCCTATTTTTATAATATATGACATTTATCTTGTTGCATATTAAATTGCTCATGCTCGCATACTAGTCGATTTACCTCATAATTAAATATGGAGCGCATATGCGGGTTATTCTTGTATTATACCGCCTCCATTTAAATTTGTGTAGCGAACTGATGCCATGTTTTGCCTTGTTAATACAACATTTAAATTGTGGGGTATCTAAACAACATGAATCATTTAATTAATTGTCGGGACCCCGGTTCCGCTTAATATTGTCTAGTTGCACCGCATCTTTGCCATGTCATGCATCATACATACATCATGCCGGATATTTTGCCGTAGTATTAAATAGTGCATCCGGTGTTTCTTTTAGTGCTTTGGTTCTTCACGGATTAGGCTGTTGTGTTGATGCGAGTATCGACAAGTTCTTCGGATAATGTACCTCCGGCAATGTTTCCCAGGCAAGCATTCTCCCCCTTTCTACCTATTTTGCATTTATAGTCTTTATTTCCTCCTGTTGATCTATTGCTATCCGTGTCGCGATGCTTTAGTGTTCCGTACCAGATATATTCCGTGCAGCCTTTATATTGCCTTGGACACCTCCTATTACCAGTTGTTTGATAGATAGATGGTCTTGCGAGTCATAGTCGCTTGCCTAGGTGCGATCCCGTGTCATGAAGTACCACACAGTTGTTGGAATGTTGTCATATGCTTTACGGTGGAGAGGATCATGACTTTAAATACAACTATTAAATTGCCGGGATAACTAATGGAAGAGGCATCGGTGGGCAATTTATGCTATTTGGTTTTGCATGTCCACTTGTGTCCCATAGGCCCCGAGTACTTGATACCTGTTCCTTGATTATTCGCACTATCCACATCCGGGAGACCCTATGGATCCCCCTTAGCCAGAGCTTGATTCATTTCTTATTTCTTGGGGCCACAAACTAGTTTGGGGCTTTATTACTATCCTGTACTTATGCCATGCTTTACTTCTTTATTTACGATTGTGCCTGGAGCACCTGTACTATTTTGGATGCGGAGTGTTTTCGCGGTATCGACAAGCCCAGTCACACTTTCGGGTTCCCAGTCATTTATAGCCATTGACGCAAACCTTGGGTCCGTCTCGGAGCTGGCCAACTTCGTTGCGGGTAGCTTAATGGGGTGGCCCCCTGAAATATTTTATTAATCCTATGATTGCTTTGTCGTGAAAGCCTCGTTGGGTTTTGATTTGGTTTTTCTGAGGTTGATCGTGTGTGTGTTGCTATTTGTGCACCTCTAGGTAAATCTTCAAAGCCTTGTCATGTTATGGACGACTTGGAGCACAGTATCGCGATCATAGAGAAGCATAACTAAAGTAGTACTATAAATTTGACTTAATATGTGACTAGTAATCAGCTTCACTACAAAGGAATGGATAATAAAAGTGCCAACAACTGGTGGAACTAGGGTGTATCGTGTCATGTTATACCTGCCTAGTAAGTATCGCAACTCCAATGGAACGTAATAAAAGTGCCAACAACTGCTGGGTTTGGGATGTCACATGCTAATTGTATCTGACTAGTAAGTATTACAACTACAACGGAATGGTTACCTAAAATTGCCCACTGCTTTCGATATCAGGATGACTTGTGCTATCTATATCTGACTAGTAAGTGCTGCAACTATAATGGAATGAATAAAACTGCCAACTCTGTGAGTTCCTTGGTTTGACTTCCTCGTTGGTCTCGAGGGGGAATACCAGGATGGGTATGATTGGTGTTAGAATCAGGTTGGTCCCGAATAGGTCTTTCTTATCCCTCTCTAATAGCCAACAGTTGAATCAAGTCTCTATAGGTTGTTTAGTGCATCTTTGCTGCGCTTCCACCATACCTATGTAGGCGAGAGCCGCCAAATTCTAGCCTCGCCGTGTACTGGCCTCAGTATTGACCGCTCTCTTTTTCCTTTGCCCTTTGTCGGCACCCATTTTGTTTTAGCAGGTATAAGTTCAACGTTGTTAGCAGGGTTACCCTTATGGTTTGGCCTGGGCAGGGTTATGGATGCCATTGGTTATTCTTCAGGGCTCTTAGCTCAATTTGCTTCTTATTCGTACTTTCGGATGTATCGTTTTCAAGGTTATTTGGATCTTTGTATTGTATATCTATTCTTGACTCAGGAGTCGTTGCTATATATATCTGTTCTGTGGGTTCCATCGTGGACTATTGTGTAATGATATTACTTTGTTTTCCACCTGCACGAAAGGTCCTGGTGGGCGTCCTTGAATCGTTTCTATGCGAATTTGGCGAGAAGCGCTAAAACCACATTGATGTTATATTTTAGCACGAAAGGGCCGATTCGAGGGTGTTATATTTTACATATGGATCCACTAGAGTCATTGCATGTGTTCTTCTCCTAAATTACATTGATCCACAAGAGTCATTGATCCACTAGTGTCATTGCATGTGTCCTTTTTTGTAAACCACATTGATCCACAAGAGTCATTGATCCACTAGTGTCATTGCATGTGTCCTTTTTTGTAAACCACATTGATCCACACACACACTCCAGTGGATTCTGTGATGCAACTTATGCCACACTGGTGCAACATGCATTGTGAAGCTGCTTTCCTATCTGTTTTTGGTCTCTATGACCATGATTTGACACATGGATCCACTAGAGTCATTGCACGTGTTCTTCTACTAATCCACATTGATCCACACGTGTCATTGCATGTGTTATTCTCTGAAACCACATTGATCCACATGACCACACACACTCTAGTGTACTATGTGGTGTAGCTTCTGCCATACTGGTGCAACATGCAATGTGGAAGCTTCTTTCCTTTGTGTTTTTGGTCTCCGAGACCAGGGTTTGATGCATGGATCCACTAGAGTCTTTGCATGTGTACTTATCCTAAACTACATCGATCCACTAGTGTCATTGATCCACTAGTGTCGTTGCATGTGCTAAACCACACCGATCCACATAGCCACACACACTCTAGTGGATTCTGTGATGCACCTTCTGCCACACTAGTGCAACATTCCATGTCGAAGCTGCTTTCCTATGTGTATTTCGTCTATGTGACCTTGGTTTGACACATGGATCCACTAGACTCATTACATGTGTTATTCTCCTCAACCACATTGATCCACTAGTATCATTGATCCACTAGTGTCACTGATCCACTAGTGTCATTGAATGTGTTTTTCCCCAAAATCACATTGATCCACATGACCACACACAACCTAGTGGATTCTGTGGTGCAGCTTCTGCCACGCTGGTACAACATGCAGTGTGGAAGTTGCTTTCCTATGTGTTTTCGTCTCTACGACCATGGTCTGACACATGGATCCACTAGAGTCATTGGGACTGTTCTTCTCCAAAAGCACATCGATCGACTAGTTTCATTGATCCAAAAGTCTCATTGCATGTGTTCTTCAGCTAAACCACATTGATCCACATGACCACACACACACTCAAGTGGATTCTGTGGTGCAACATCTGCCACACTGGTGCAACACGCAATGTGGAAGCTGCTTTCCTATGTGTTTTTAGTCTCACACTATGGTTTGACACATGGATCCACTAGAGTCATTGCATGTGTTCTTCTCCTAAACCAGACTGATCTACATGAACACACACACTCTAGTGGATTCTGTGACGCAACTTCTATCACACTGGTGCAACATTCCATGTGGAAGCTGCTTTCCTATGTGTTTTTGGTCTTTGTGACCATGGTTTGACACATGGATCCACTAGAGTCATTGTATGTGTTCTTATCCTAAACCACATTGATCCACTAGTCATGGATCCACTAGTGTCATTGCATGTGTACTTTTTCTTAAACCACATTGATCCACACACACTCCAATGGATTTTGTGATGCAACATCTGCCACACTAGTGCAACATGCAATCTGGAAGCTGCTTCCCTATGACCATGGTTTGACACATTGATCCACTAGAGTCATTGCAGGTGTTCTGCCTCTAAACCACATTGATCCACTAGTATCATTGATCCACTAGTGTCATTGATGGTGTTATTGTCCTAAACAACATTGATCCACATGACCACACACATTCTAGTGGATTTTGTGATGCAGCTTCTGCCACACTGGTGCAACATTCCATGTAGAAGATAGTTTCCTATGTGTATTTGGTCTCTGTGACCATTGTTTGACACATGGATCCACTAGAGTCAATGCATGTTTTCTTCTCTGAAACCACATTGATCCACTAGTGTCACTAATCCACTAGTGTCATTGCATGCGTTTTTGTCCTAAACCACATTGATCCACATGACCACACACACACACTCTAGTGGATTCTGTGGTGCAACTTCTGCCACACTTGTGCAAAATTCAATGTGGAAGTTGCTTTGCTATATGTTTTTCGCCTCTGCTACCATGGTTTGACACATGGATCCACTAGAGTCATTGCATGTGTTCTTCTCCTAAACCACATCGATCCACTAGTGTCACTGATCCACTAGTCTAATTGCATGTGTTATTCTACTAAACCACACTGATCCACATGACCACACACACTCTAGTGGATTCTCTGGTGCAACATACAACATGGAAGCTGCTTTCCTATGTGTTTTTGGTCTCACACCATGGTTTGACACATGGATCCACTAGGTTCATTGCATGTGTTCTTCTCCTAAACCAGACTAATCCACATGACCACACACACTCTAGTGGATTCTGTGATGCAACTTCTATCACACTAGTGCAACATTCCATGTGGAAGCTGCTTTCCTATGTGTTTTTGGTGTCTTTGAACATGGTTTCACACATGGATCCACTAGAGTCATTGCATGTGTTCTTCTACTAAACCACATTATTACACTATAGTTATTGATCCACTAGTGTCATTGCATGTGTTCTTTTTCATAAACCACATTGATCCACACACACACTACAATGGATTATGTGATGCAACTTCTGCCACACTAGTGCCACATGCAATGTGGAAGATGCTTTCCTATGTGTTTTTGGTCTCTGTGACCATGGTTTGACAAATGGATCCACTAGTCATTGTTGGTGTTCTTCTGATCCACATTGAGTCACTAGTGTCATTGCATGTGTTCTTCTCCTAAACCACATTGATCCACATGACCACACACACTCTAGTGGATTCTGTGGTTCAGCTTCTGCCACACTGGTGCAACTTGCAATGTGGAAGATGCTTTCCTATGTGTTTTTGGTCTCTATGACCATGGTTTGATACATGTATCAACTAGGATCATTGCATGTGTTCGTCTCCTAAACCACACTGATCCACTAGTATCATTGATCCACTAGTGTCATGTAAGGTGGTATTGTCCTAAACCACATTGATCCACATGACCACACACACTCTAGTGGATTTTGTGATGTAACTTCTGCCACACTAGTGCAAAATTCCATGTGGAAGCTACTTTCCTATTTGTTTTTGGTCTTTGTGACCATGGTTTGACACATGGATCCACTAGAGTCATTCCATGTGTTCTTATCCTAAACTAGACTGATCCACATGTCTAGACACACTCTAGTGGATTCTGTGATGCAACTTCTTTCACACTAGTGCAACATTCCATGTGGAAGCTGCTTTCCTATGTGTTTTTGGTCTATGTGACCATGGTTTCACACATGGATCCACTAGAGTCATTGGATGTGTTCTTCTAATAAACCACATTAATCCACTAGAGTTATTGATCCACTAGTGTCATTGCATGTGTCCTTTTTCGTAAGCCACATTGATCCACACACACACTCCAATGGATTCTGTGATGCAACTTCTTCCACACTTGTGCAACATGCAATGTGGAAGCTGCTTTCCTATGTGTTTTTGGTCTCTATGACCATGGTTTGGCACATGGATCCACTAGAGTCATAAAGGTATTCTGCTTCTAAACCACCTTGATACACTAGTGTCATTTCATATGTTGTTCTCCTAAACCACATTGATCCACATGACCACACACACTCTAGTGGATTCTGTGGTGCATCTTCTGCCACACTAGTGCGACATGCAATGTGGAAGATGATTTCCTAGGTGTTTTTGGTATCTATGACCATGGTTTGACACATGGATCCACTAGTCATTGCATGTGTTCGTCTCCTAAACAACATTGATCCACTAGTGTCCTTGATCCACTAGTGTCATTGAAGGTGTTATTGTCCTAAACCACATTGATCCACATGACCACACACACTCTAATGGATTCTGTGATGCAATTTCTGCCACACTAGTGCAACATGTAATATGGAAGCCGCTTTCCTATGTGGTTTTGGTCTCTATGACTATGGTTTGACACATGGATCCACTAGAGTCATTGCAGGTGTTCTGTTTCCACAGCACATTGATCCACTAGTGTCATTGCATGTGTTCTTCTCCTAAACCACATTAATCCACATGACCACACAAACTCTAGTGGATTATGTGGTGCAGCTTCTACCACACTGGTGCAACATGCAATGTGGAAGATACTTTCCTATGTGTTTTTGGTTTCTATGACCATGGTTTAACACATGGATCCACTAGAGTCATTGCATGTGTTCGTCTCCTAAACCACATTGTTACACTAGTGTCATTGATCCACTAGTGTCATTGAAGGTGTTATTGTCCTAAACCACATTGATCCATATGACCACACACACTCTAGTGGATCCTATAGTGCAGCTTCTACCACACTGGTGCAACATGCAATGTGGAAACTGCTTTTCTATGTGTTTCTGGCTCTATGACCTTGGTTTGACACATGGATCCACTAGAGTAATTGCATGTGTTCTTCGCGTAAACAACATTGATACACTAGTGCCATTGCATGTGTTCTTCTCCTAAACCACACTGATCCACATGACTGCACACACTCTAGTGGATTCTGTGGTGCAGCTTGTGCCACATTGGTGGAACATGGAATGTGGAAGCTGCTTTCCTATGTGTATTTGGTCTTCGTGACCATGGTTTGACACATGGATCCACTAGAGTCATTGCATTTGTTCTCCTCCTAAACCACACTGATATACATGACCACACACACTCTAGTGGATTCTGTGGTGCAGCTTCTGCCACACTGGTGCAACATGCAATGTGGAAGCTGCTTTCCTATGTGTTTTTTTGTCTCTGTGATCATGGTTTGACACATGGATCCACTAGAGTCATTGCATGTGTTCTTCTCCTAAACCAGACTGATCAGCATGATCACACACACTCTTGTGGATTCTATGATGCAACTTCTGTCACACTCGTGCAACAATCCATGTGGAAGCTGCTTTCCTATGTGTTTTTGGTCTTTGTGACCATGGTTTGACACATGGATCCACTAGAGTCATTGCATGTGTTATTCTACTAAACCACATTCATGCACTAGAGTTATTGATCCATTAGTGTCATTGCGTGTGTCCTTTTTCGTAAACCACATTGATGCATAGACACGCTCCAATGGATTCAATGATGCAACTTCTGCCATACTGGTGGAACATGCCATGTGGAAGCTGCTTTCCTGTGTGTGTTTGGTCTTTGTGACATTGGTTTGACAAATGTATCCACTAGAGTCATTGCTGGTGTTCTGCTTCTAAACCACATTGAGTCACTAGTGTCATTGCATGTGTTATTCTCCTAAACCAGATTGATCCACATGACCACACACACTCTAATGGATTCTGTGATGCAATTTCTGCCACACTGGTGCAACATGTAATATGGAAGCCGCTTTCCTATGTGGTTTTGGTCTCTATGACTATGGTTTGACACATGGATCCACTAGAGTCATTGCGTCTGTTCTTCTTATAAACCACATCGATCCACTAGTATCAGGTTGGTCCCGAATAGGTCTTTCTTATCCCTCTCTAATAGCCAACAGTTGAATCAAGTCTCTATAGGTTGTTTATTGCATGCTGCGCTGCCGCTTCAGTCCACCATACCTATGTAGGCGAGAGCCGCCAAATTCTAGCCTCGCCGTGTACTGGCCTCAGTATTGACCGCTCTCTTTTTCCTTTGCCCTTTGTCGGCACCCATTTTGTTTTAGCAGGTATAAGTTCAACGTTGTTAGCAGGGTTACCCTTATGGTTTGGCCTGGGCAGGGTTATGGATGCCATTGGTTATTCTTCAGGGCTCTTAGCTCAATTTGCTTCTTATTCGTACTCGGATGCTGTATCGTTTTCAAGGTTATTTGGATCTTTGTATTGTATATCTGTATTCTTGACTCAGTGAGTCGTTGCTATATATATCTGTTCTGTGGGTTCCATCGTGGACTATTGTGTAATGATATTACTTTGTTTTCCACCTGCACGAAAGGTCCTGGTGGGCGTCCTTGAATCGTTTCTATGCGAATTTGGCGAGAAGCGCTAAAACCACATTGATGTTATATTTTAGCACGAAAGGGCCGATTCGAGGGTGTTATATTTTACATATGGATCCACTAGAGTCATTGCATGTGTTCTTCTCCTAAATTACATTGATCCACAAGAGTCATTGATCCACTAGTGTCATTGCATGTGTCCTTTATTGTAAACCACATTGATCCACAAGAGTCATTGATCCACTAGTGTCATTGCATGTGTCCTTTTTTGTAAACCACATTGATCCACACACACACTCCAGTGGATTCTGTGATGCAACTTATGCCACACTGGTGCAACATGCATTGTGAAGCTGCTTTCCTATCTGTTTTTGGTCTCTATGACCATGATTTGACACATGGATCCACTAGAGTCATTGCACGTGTTCTTCTACTAATCCACATTGATCCACACGTGTCATTGCATGTGTTATTCTCTGAAACCACATTGATCCACATGACCACACACACTCTAGTGTACTATGTGGTGTAGCTTCTGCCATACTGGTGCAACATGCAATGTGGAAGCTTCTTTCCTTTGTGTTTTTGGTCTCCGAGACCAGGGTTTGATGCATGGATCCACTAGAGTCTTTGCATGTGTACTTATCCTAAACTACATCGATCCACTAGTGTCATTGATCCACTAGTGTCGTTTCATGTGCTAAACCACACCGATCCACATAGCCACACACACTCTAGTGGATTCTGTGATGCACCTTCTGCCACACTAGTGCAACATTCCATGTCGAAGCTGCTTTCCTATGTGTATTTCGTCTATGTGACCTTGGTTTGACACATGGATCCACTAGACTCATTACATGTGTTATTCTCCTCAACCACATTGATCCACTAGTATCATTGATCCACTAGTGTCACTGATCCACTAGTGTCATTGAATGTGTTTTTCCCCAAAATCACATTGATCCACATGACCACACACAACCTAGTGGATTCTGTGGTGCAGCTTCTGCCACGCTGGTACAACATGCAGTGTGGAAGTTGCTTTCCTATGTGTTTTCGTCTCTACGACCATGGTCTGACACATGGATCCACTAGAGTCATTGGGACTGTTCTTCTCCAAAAGCACATCGATCGACTAGTTTCATTGATCCAAAAGTCTCATTGCATGTGTTCTTCAGCTAAACCACATTGATCCACATGACCACACACACACTCAAGTGGATTATGTGGTGCAACATCTGCCACACTGGTGCAACACGCAATGTGGAAGCTGCTTTCCTATGTGTTTTTAGTCTCACACTATGGTTTGACACATGGATCCACTAGAGTCATTGCATGTGTTCTTCTCCTAAACCAGACTGATCTACATGAACACACACACTCTAGTGGATTCTGTGACGCAACTTCTATCACACTGGTGCAACATTCCATGTGGAAGCTGCTTTCCTATGTGTTTTTGGTCTTTGTGACCATGGTTTGACACATGGATCCACTAGAGTCATTGTATGTGTTCTTATCCTAAACCACATTGATCCACTAGTCATGGATCCACTAGTGTCATTGCATGTGTACTTTTTCTTAAACCACATTGATCCACACACACTCCAATGGATTTTGTGATGCAACATCTGCCACACTAGTGCAACATGCAATCTGGAAGCTGCTTCCCTATGACCATGGTTTGACACATTGATCCACTAGAGTCATTGCAGGTGTTCTGCCTCTAAACCACATTGATCCACTAGTATCATTGATCCACTAGTGTCATTGATGGTGTTATTGTCCTAAACAACATTGATCCACATGACCACACACATTCTAGTGGATTTTGTGATGCAGCTTCTGCCACACTGGTGCAACATTCCATGTAGAAGATAGTTTCCTATGTGTATTTGGTCTATGTGACCATTGTTTGACACATGGATCCACTAGAGTCAATGCATGTTTTCTTCTCTGAAACCACATTGATCCACTAGTGTCACTAATCCACTAGTGTCATTGCATGCGTTTTTGTCCTAAACCACATTGATCCACATGACCACACACACACTCTAGTGGATTCTGTGGTGCAACTTCTGCCACACTTGTGCAAAATTCAATGTGGAAGTTGCTTTGCTATATGTTTTTCGCCTCTGCTACCATGGTTTGACACATGGATCCACTAGAGTCATTGCATGTGTTCTTCTCCTAAACCACATCGATCCACTAGTGTCACTGATCCACTAGTCTAATTGCATGTGTTATTCTACTAAACCACACTGATCCACATGACCACACACACTCTAGTGGATTCTATGGTGCAACATACAACATGGAAGCTGCTTTCCTATGTGTTTTTGGTCTCACACCATGGTTTGACACATGGATCCACTAGGTTCATTGCATGTGTTCTTCTCCTAAACCAGACTAATCCACATGACCACACACACTCTAGTGGATTCTGTGATGCAACTTCTATCACACTAGTGCAACATTCCATGTGGAAGCTGCTTTCCTATGTGTTTTTGGTGTCTTTGAACATGGTTTCACACATGGATCCACTAGAGTCATTGCATGTGTTCTTCTACTAAACCACATTATTACACTATAGTTATTGATCCACTAGTGTCATTGCATGTGTTCTTTTTCATAAACCACATTGATCCACACACACACTACAATGGATTATGTGATGCAACTTCTGCCACACTAGTGCCACATGCAATGTGGAAGATGCTTTCCTATGTGTTTTTGGTCTCTGTGACCATGGTTTGACAAATGGATCCACTAGTCATTGTTGGTGTTCTTCTGATCCACATTGAGTCACTAGTGTCATTGCATGTGTTCTTCTCCTAAACCACATTGATCCACATGACCACACACACTCTAGTGGATTCTGTGGTTCAGCTTCTGCCACACTGGTGCAACTTGCAATGTGGAAGATGCTTTCCTATGTGTTTTTGGTCTCTATGACCATGGTTTGATACATGTATCAACTAGGATCATTGCATGTGTTCGTCTCCTAAACCACACTGATCCACTAGTATCATTGATCCACTAGTGTCATGTAAGGTGGTATTGTCCTAAACCACATTGATCCACATGACCACACACACTCTAGTGGATTTTGTGATGTAACTTCTGCCACACTAGTGCAAAATTCCATGTGGAAGCTACTTTCCTATTTGTTTTTGGTCTTTGTGACCATGGTTTGACACATGGATCCACTAGAGTCATTCCATGTGTTCTTATCCTAAACTAGACTGATCCACATGTCTAGACACACTCTAGTGGATTCTGTGATGCAACTTCTTTCACACTAGTGCAACATTCCATGTGGAAGCTGCTTTCCTATGTGTTTTTTGTCTATGTGACCATGGTTTCACACATGGATCCACTAGAGTCATTGGATGTGTTCTTCTAATAAACCACATTAATCCACTAGAGTTATTGATCCACTAGTGTCATTGCATGTGTCCTTTTTCGTAAGCCACATTGATCCACACACACACTCCAATGGATTCTGTGATGCAACTTCTTCCACACTTGTGCAACATGCAATGTGGAAGCTGCTTTCCTATGTGTTTTTGGTCTCTATGACCATGGTTTGGCACATGGATCCACTAGAGTCATAAAGGTATTCTGCTTCTAAACCACCTTGATACACTAGTGTCATTTCATATGTTGTTCTCCTAAACCACATTGATCCACATGACCACACACACTCTAGTGGATTCTGTGGTGCATCTTCTGCCACACTAGTGCGACATGCAATGTGGAAGATGATTTCCTAGGTGTTTTTGGTATCTATGACCATGGTTTGACACATGGATCCACTAGTCATTGCATGTGTTCGTCTCCTAAACAACATTGATCCACTAGTGTCCTTGATCCACTAGTGTCATTGAAGGTGTTATTGTCCTAAACCACATTGATCCACATGACCACACACACTCTAATGGATTCTTTGATGCAATTTCTGCCACACTAGTGCAACATGTAATATGGAAGCCGCTTTCCTATGTGGTTTTGGTCTCTATGACTATGGTTTGACACATGGATCCACTAGAGTCATTGCAGGTGTTCTGTTTCCACAGCACATTGATCCACTAGTGTCATTGCATGTGTTCTTCTCCTAAACCACATTAATCCACATGACCACACAAACTCTAGTGGATTATGTGGTGCAGCTTCTACCACACTGGTGCAACATGCAATGTGGATGATACTTTCCTATGTGTTTTTGGTTTCTATGACCATGGTTTAACACATGGATCCACTAGAGTCATTGCATGTGTTCGTCTCCTAAACCACATTGTTACACTAGTGTCATTGATCCACTAGTGTCATTGAAGGTGTTGTCCTAAACCACATTGATCCGTATGACCACACACACTCTAGTGGATCCTATAGTGCAGCTTCTACCACACTGGTGCAACATGCAATGTGGAAACTGCTTTTCTATGTGTTTCTGGGCTCTATGACCTTGGTTTGACACATGGATCCACTAGAGTAATTGCATGTGTTCTTCGCGTAAACAACATTGATACACTAGTGCCATTGCATGTGTTCTTCTCCTAAACCACACTGATCCACATGACTGCACACACTCTAGTGGATTCTGTGGTGCAGCTTGTGCCACATTGGTGGAACATGGAATGTGGAAGCTGCTTTCCTATGTGTATTTGGTCTTCGTGACCATGGTTTGACACATGGATCCACTAGAGTCATTGCATTTGTTCTCCTCCTAAACCACACTGATATACATGACCGCACACACTCTAGTGGATTCTGTGGTGCAGCTTGTGCCACACTGGTGTAATATGCAATGTGGAAGCTGCTTTCCTGTGTGTATTTTGTCTCTGTGACCAATGTTTGACACATGGATCCACTAGAGTCATTGCATGTGTTCTTCTCCTAAACCAGACTGATCAGCATGATCACACACACTCTTGTGGATTCTATGATGCAACTTCTGTCACACTCGTGCAACAATCCATGTGGAAGCTGCTTTCCTATGTGTTTTTGGTCTTTGTGACCATGGTTTGACACATGGATCCACTAGAGTCATTGCATGTGTTATTCTACTAAACCACATTCATGCACTAGAGTTATTGATCCATTAGTGTCATTGCGTGTGTCCTTTTTCGTAAACCACATTGATGCATAGACACGCTCCAATGGATTCAATGATGCAACTTCTGCCATACTGGTGGAACATGCCATGTGGAAGCTGCTTTCCTGTGTGTGTTTGGTCTTTGTGACATTGGTTTGACAAATGTATCCACTAGAGTCATTGCTGGTGTTCTGCTTCTAAACCACATTGAGTCACTAGTGTCATTGCATGTGTTATTCTCCTAAACCAGATTGATCCACATGACCACACACACTCTAATGGATTCTGTGATGCAATTTCTGCCACACTGGTGCAACATGTAATATGGAAGCCGCTTTCCTATGTGGTTTTGGTCTCTATGACTATGGTTTGACACATGGATCCACTAGAGTCATTGCAGGTGTTCTGTTTCCACAGCACATTGATCCACTAGTGTCATTGCATGTGTTCTTCTCCTAAACCACATTAATCCACATGACCACACAAACTCTAGTGGATTATGTGGTGCAGCTTCTACCACACTGGTGCAACATGCAATGTGGATGATACTTTCCTATGTGTTTTTGGTTTCTATGACCATGGTTTAACACATGGATCCACTAGAGTCATTGCATGTGTTCGTCTCCTAAACCACATTGTTACACTAGTGTCATTGATCCACTAGTGTCATTGAAGGTGTTGTCCTAAACCACATTGATCCGTATGACCACACACACTCTAGTGGATCCTATAGTGCAGCTTCTACCACACTGGTGCAACATGCAATGTGGAAACTGCTTTTCTATGTGTTTCTGGGCTCTATGACCTTGGTTTGACACATGGATCCACTAGAGTAATTGCATGTGTTCTTCGCGTAAACAACATTGATACACTAGTGCCATTGCATGTGTTCTTCTCCTAAACCACACTGATCCACATGACTGCACACACTCTAGTGGATTCTGTGGTGCAGCTTGTGCCACATTGGTGGAACATGGAATGTGGAAGCTGCTTTCCTATGTGTATTTGGTCTTCGTGACCATGGTTTGACACATGGATCCACTAGAGTCATTGCATTTGTTCTCCTCCTAAACCACACTGATATACATGACCGCACACACTCTAGTGGATTCTGTGGTGCAGCTTGTGCCACACTGGTGTAATATGCAATGTGGAAGCTGCTTTCCTGTGTGTATTTTGTCTCCGTGACCAATGTTTGACACATGGATCCACTAGAGTCATTGCATGTGTTCTTATACTAAACCACACTGATCTACATGACCACACACACTCTAGTGGATTATGTGATGCAACTTCTGTCACACTAGTGCAACATTCCATGTGGAAGTCTCTTTCCTATGTGTTTTTGGTCTCTGTGACCATGGCACATGGATCCACTAGTCATTGAATATGTTCTTCTCCTAAACCACATTGATACACTAGAGTCATTGATCCATTAGTCTCATTGCATGAGTTCTTTTACCTAAACCACATTGATCCACACACACACATTCCCGTCGATTCAGTGATGCAACTTCTGCCACACTAGTGCAACATGCAATGTGGAAGCTGCTTTCCTATGTGTTTTTGGTGTTTGTGACCATGGTTTGACACATGGATCCACTAGAGTCATTGCAAGTGTTCTTCTTCTAAACCACATTAATCCACTAGTGCCATTGATCCACTAGTGTCAGTTCATGTGTTCTTCTCCTAAACCACATTGATCCACATGATCACAGACACTCTAGTGGATTCGGTGGCACAGCTTCTATCACACTGTTGCAACATACAATGTTGAAGTTGCTTTCCTATGTGTTTTTGGTCTTTGTGGGGATGGTTTGGCACATGCATCCACTAGATTCATTCCATGTGTTCTTATCCTAAACCACATTGGTCCACATGATGACACACACTCTAGTGGATTCTGTGGTGCAGCTTCTGCCACACTAGTGCAACATGCAATGTGGAAGCTGCTTTCCTATGTGTTTTTGGTCTTTGTGACCATGGTTTGACACATGGATGCACCAGAGTAAATGCATGTATTCTTCTCCTAAACCACATTGATCCACTAGTGTCATTGATCCACTAGTGTCATTGCATATGTTCTTCTCCTAAACCACATTGATCCACATGACCACACAAACTCTAATGGATTATGTGGTGCAGATTCTGCCACACTGGTGCAACATGTAATGTGGAAGATGCCTTCCTATGTGTTTTTGGTCTCTATGACCATGGTTTGACAAATGGATCCACTACTCAATGCATGTGTTCTTTTTCATAAACCACATTGATCCACACACACACACTCAAGTGGATTCTGTGATGAAACTTCTGCGACACTAGTGCAACATGCAATGTGGAAGCTGCTTCCCTATGTGTTTTTGGTCTCTATGATCATGGTTTGACACATGGATCCACTAGAGACATTCCATGTGTTGTTCTACTAAACCACATTGCTCCACTAGAGTTATCCACTAGTGTCATTACATGTGTATTTTTTCATAAACCACATTGATCCACATACACACTCCAATGGATCTTCTGATGCAACTTCTGCCACACTGGTGCAACATGCAATGTGGAAGCTGCTTTCCTATGTGTTTTGGTCTCTGTGACCATGGTTTGACACATGGGTCCACTAGAGTCATTGCAGGTGTTCTGCTTCTAAACCACATTGATCCACTAGTGTCATTGCATGTGTTCTTCTCCTAAACCACATTCATCCACTAGTGTCATTGCATGAGTTCTTTTACTTAAACCACATTGATCCACACACACACACTCCAGTCAATTCTGTGATGCAACTTTTCCATGCAGGTGCAACATGCAAAGTGGAAGTTGCTTTCCTATGTGTTTTTTGTCTTAGTGACCATGGTTTGACACATGGAGCCACTAGAGTCATAGCGTATGTTCTTATTCTAAACCACATTGATCCACTAGTGTCATTGATCCACTAGTGTCATCGCGTGTGTTCTTCTGCTAAACCACATTGATCCACATGACCACACACACTCTAGTGGATTCTGTGGTGCAGCTTCTGTCACACTATTGCAACATGCAATGTTGAAGCTGCTTCGTATGTGTTTTTGGTCTTTGTAACCATGGTTTAACACATGGATCCACTAGAGTCATTGCATGTGTTCTTATCCTAAACCACATTAATCCACATGATGACACACACTCTAGTGGATTCTGTGGTGCAGCTTCTGCCACACTGGTTCAACATGTAACGTGGAAGCTTCTTTCCTATGTGTTTTCGGTCTCTATGACCATGTTTTGACACATGGATCCACTAGAGTCATTGCATGTGTTATTTTTCCTAAACCACATTTATCCACACACACACACTCAAGTGGATTATGTGATGCAACTTCTGCCACACTGGTGCAACATTCAATGTGGAAGCTGCTTTCGTATGTGTTTTTGGTCTCTGTGATCATGGTTTGACACATGGATCTAGTAGAGTCATTGCATGTGTTCTTCTCCTAAACCATACTGATCCACATGACCACACACACTCTAGTGGATTCTGTGATGCAACTTCTGTCACACTGGTGCAACATTCCATGTGGAACCTGCTTTCCTATGTGTTTTTGGTCTACGTGACCATGGATTGACACATGGATCTACTAGAGTCATTCCATGTGTTCTTCTCCAAAGCCAGACTAATCTACATGAACACACACACTGTAATGGATTATGTCATGCAACTTCTGTCACACTAGTGCAACATTCCATGTGGAAGTTGCTTTCCTATGTGTTTTTGGCCTCTATGACCATGGTTTGACACATGGATCCAATAGAGTCATTGCATGTGTTCTTCTCCTAAACCACATTGATCCACTAGAGTTATTGATCCCCTAGTGTCATTGCATGAGTTCTTTTTCCCAAACCACATTGATCCATACACATACACTGTAGTGGATTCTGTGATGCAACTTCTGCCACACTGGTGCAACATGCAATGTGCAAGCTGCTTTCCTAGGTCTTTTTGGTCTCTATGACCATGGTTTGACACATGGATCCACTAGTCATTGCATGTGTTCCTCTTCTAAACCACATTGATCCACTAGTGTCATTGATCCACTAGTGTCATTGCATGTGTTCTTCTCCTACACCACATTGATCCACTTGACCACACACACTCTAGTGGATTTGGTGGTGTAGCTTCTGCCACACTGGTGCAACATGCAATGTGGAATTGATTTTTCTATGTGTTTCTGGTCTTTGTGACCTTTGTTTGACACATGGATCCACTAGATTCATTCCATGTTTTCTCCTCCTAAACAACATTGATACACTACTATCATTGCATGTGTTTTTTCCTAAACCACACTGATCGACATGACCGCACACACTCTAGTGGATTCGGTGGTGCAGCTTGTGCCACGATGGTGCAACATGCAATGTGGAAGCTGCTTTCCTATGTGTATTTGGTCTCCGTGACCATGGTTTGACGTTCTTCTCCTAAAACACACTGAACTACATGACCACACACACTCTAGTGGATCATGTGATGCAACTTCTGTCACACTAGTGCAACATTCCATGTGGAAGTTGCTTTCCTATGTGTGTTGGGTCTCTGTGACCATGGTTTGACACATGGATCCACTAGAGTCATTGCATGTGTTCTTCTCCTAAACCACATTCATCCACTAGTATCATTCATCCATCGTATCATTGCATGAGTTCTTTTACCTAAACCACATTGATCCACACACACACACACTCCAGTCGATTCTGTGATGCAACTTCTGCCATACAGGTGCAACATGCAATGTGGAAGCTGCTTTCCTATGTGTTTTTGGTCTTAGTGACCATGGTTTGACACATGTATCCACTAGAGTCATTGCGTCTGTTCTTCTTATAAACCACATCGATCCACTAGTATCATTGATCCACTAGTGTCATCGCGTATATTTTTCTCCTAAACCACATTGATCCACATGACCACACACAGTCTAGTGGATTCTATGGTGCAGCTTCTGTCACACTATTGCAACATGCAATGTTGAAGCTGCTTTCGTATGTGTTTTTGGTCTTTGTAACCATGGTTTAACACATGGATCCACTAGAGTCATTGCATGTGTTCTTATCCTAAACCACATTAATCCACATGATGACACACACTCTAGTGGATTCTATGGTGCAGCTTCTGCCACACTCGTGCAACATGTAACGTGGAAGCTCCTTTCCTATGTGTTTTTGGTCTCTCTGACCATGGTTTGACACATGGATCCACTAGAGTCATTGCATGTGTTCTTTTTCCTAAACCACATTGATCCACACACACACACACTCAAGTGGATTATGTGATGCAACTTCTGGCACACTGGTGGAACATTCAATGTGGAAGTTGCTTTCCTATGTGTTTTTGGTCTCGGTGATCATGGTTTGACACATCGATCCAGTAGAGTCATTGCATTTGTTCTTCTCCGAAACCATACTGATCCACATGACCACACACACTCTAGTGGATTCTATGATGCAACTTCTGTTACACTAGTGCAACATTCCATGTGGAACCTGCTTTCCTATGTGTTTTTGGTCTCCGTGACCATGGTTTGACACATGGTTCCACTAGAGTCATTCCATGTATTCTTCTGCAAAACCAGACTGATCTACATGACCACATACACTCTAATGGATTATGTGATGCAAGTTCTATCACACTAGTGCAACATTCCATGTGGAAGTTGCTTTCCTATGTGTTTTTGGTCTCCGTGACCGAGGTTTGACACATGGATCCACTAGAGTCATTGCATGTGTTCTCCTCCTAAACCACATTGATCCACCAGTGTCATTGCATGAGTTCTTTTACCTAAACCACATAGATCCACACACCCTCCAGTCGATTCTGTGATGCAACTTCTGCCACACTGGTGCAACATGTAATGTGGAAGATGCTTTCCTAGGTGTTTTTGGTCTCTGTGACCATGGTTTGACACATGGATCCACTAGTCATTGCATGTGTTCCTCTTCTAAACCACATTGATCCACTAGTGTCATTGATCGACTAGTGTCATTGCATGTGTTCTTCTCCTAAACCACATTGATGCACATGACCACACACACTCTAGTGGATTCATCGGTGTAGCTTCTTCCACACTAGTGCAACATGCAATGTGGAAGGTGCTTTCCTATTTGTTTTTGGACTCCGTGACCATGGTTTGACACATGGATACACAAGTCATTGCATGTGTTCTTTTTCCAAAACCACATTGATCCACACCCACACTCAAGTGGATTCTGTGATGCAACTTCTGCCCCACTAGTGCAATATGCAATATGGAAGCTGCTTTCCTATGTATTTTTGGTCTCTGTGATCTTGGTTTGACACATGGATCCACTAGAATCATTGCATGTGTTCGTCTCATAAACCAGACTGATCCACATGACCACACACACTCTAGTGGATTCTGTGATGCAACTTCTAAGCACTGGTGCAACATTCCATGTGGAAGCTGCTTTCCTATGTGTTTTTGGTCTCTGTGACCATGGTTTGTCACATGGATCCACTAGAGTCATTGTATGTGTTCTTCTACTAAACCACATTGATCCACTAGAGTTATTGATCCACAATGGATTCTGTGATGCGACTTCTGCCACACTGGTGCAACATGTAATGTGGAAGCTGCTTTCCTATATGTTTTTGGTCTCTGTGACCATGGTTTGACACATGGATCCAGTAGAGTCATTGCAGATGTTCTGCTTCTAAACCACATTGATCCACTAGTGTCATTGCATGTGTTCTTCTCCTAAACCACATTGATCCACATGACCACACACACTCTAGTGGATTCTATGGTGTAGCTTCTGCCACATTGGTGCAACATGCAATGTGGATGATGTTTTCGTATGTGTTTTTGGTCTCTATGACCATGGTTTGACACATGGATTCACTAGAGTCATTGCATGTGTTCGTCTCCTAAACCACATTGATCTACTAGTGTCATTGATCCACTAGTGTCATTGAAGTTGTTATTGTCCTAAACCACATTGATCCACATGACCACACACAATCTAGTAGATTCTCTGGTGTAGCTTCTGCCACACTGGTGCAATGCATTGTGGAAGCTGCTTTTCTATGTGTTTCTTGTCTCTGTGATCTTGGTTTGGCACTTGGATACACTAGAGTCATTGCATGTGTTCTTCTCCTAAACAACATCGATACACTAGTGTCATTGCACGTGTTCTTCTCCTAAACCACACTGATCCACATACCCACACACACTCTAGTGGATTCTGTGGTGTAGCTTCTGCCATATTACAATGCAGGATATAATTTTGCGGCCTGAAAGTTGAGATGCTGGTGTATAGCGGGGCCCTAGTTAATTTTAATCACTACGATTCGAAAAGTTGGGGGGCCAATTGCCGAGAGGGGTCTTTCGAGTGAACGGTGGCCAAACCAAAATTTTCGAATCTTCCCCATTAAGTGTGGATATTTCGTTACACTAGTTCTTGCCATCCCCCTTCTTATCCACCCTACACGTGCCATAGGGGAAAATCCATTATTGTACTTTTGTAACTCACGAGACTAAATCTAGCTACGGCAGCGGCGGTCCTATTTCTCCTTTCCCCGACACTGAATCCGACAGCGATGGAGTTCCTTTTTCGGTCTCCCCCGACACTAAATCTGGTGGAGTCGGAGGCAGCGGCAGCCCAACATGTTTTGCAAGGAGAAGGTGGTAGCTACGTCGGCGACTAATTTGGGTCTGTCGGAGCTAGAGTCTGGGGCTCAACACGAAGAAGCAGCTAGGTTTTCAGCCTCGGTTAGCGAGGAGGTCAGCCAGAAGTCTGCTACCAAGGTACCTACGAGCAGCGGGTTGAAGAGAAAAGAAAGGCTAGCGGCGATGGGGGGATGCGGTACGCAGATCTCGAAGAAAACAACCCAGGTGAAGAGAAAGAGGTGAATTTTTCTTATCTATGCCTTATCTTACAAGTAGATTAGTTAATGCAATATAGAATCGAATGAACTAAATAGCCCCCTTTTTAATCAAATTAGGAACAACTTCGATACAACAGAACTATATGAGTTCACAGTTCATGTCCATTAGTATACTGCAAAACTAGATTGTGGTTGCGAGAGGGTTGTGTCTGGGCAAGATGTGCATTTTCTTGTGAATGCCAAAGAGGTTGTGTCTGTTTCGCAACTGGTAGATATGCTTCATGCTAGGATTCCTTATGGATCTAGACAGAGGACAAAATTGGTGTGGCGCAACATGAGTGATACCTATATGCAAACTGAGCACTCCCATGAGCTTTGGATGTTTTGGGACTATTGTGCAGCTGATCGTACAGTGAAAGTTTAAGCGATGATTGATGATATGTATGCAGATACTGGAGATCTTGCTACCAGAGCTTCGGCTGCTCGAGACTATGGACCAATAGATGCTGATATAGTTAAGTTTAGCATACACTTAGAGGTACATTCATACATGGCAAAACTTGATGATGGAGTTAATAAGCTAGTTTCGCCATGTAAGGAAATAAGTATTGGCTCTAAGAAGATGGCACGACTCTGGTGGTGGCATCATAATAAGGAGGAATTCATAGAGGTTTTGGATACTGGAGATCTATTGTATATTATGCGTCAAAAGAAGCAAACCAGGAAGGTTTTCTTCCTGGCTACCATTTCTGATGTTGTTGAACAGGTTATAGTGGATGTAGAGGCCTTTGTAGTGGCTGAATAGAGCAAGGTGACCGACGTTGATCAGATCTTATGAGAGCTTCTACCCTAGGCTTGTCATATGAATCGCGGGGTTCCCCTTCCTATATTTGTGACATAGATAGTTGTTACATTTAGACTATGTTTCATGGGTTATGTTTGCTGAGAGATTGCGATATAATGTTGTGCGAGCTGTTGAGATTATAGGACATATCATCTTTGTTGTAATAAGACATAAGTACATTATAGTTGACATGCTTATGTTTCTTGGGAATATGTATTTTACTTGTTTCTGTGATTATGTTTGTTGAGAGATTGTAATGTAATGTTTTGTGAAACATCACTGAACAAGTGATGCATAGGCACATTGTAGTTGACATGATTTTGTTTCTTGATATGATGTAATATACTGCTATGTTGCTATCAGACAAATAAAATGGGATGGAGGAACTTTAATATTTGAAATAATAATGTAGGAACAGATAACCTATTAGGTAGGAGACAGTAATCTAGTGAAACGGCATGGTATCCATTAAACTATTGTAACATGCCAATTTAGTCAATGTTGCAGCGGTGATGGACTTCACTTTTCCCACACTTTCGTTCTCTCTCTCTCACTCACTCTTCTCCTCTCTATCTATCCTCACCTTCACTGATGTCGACGCATTCGCCATGCCATCTTGGAACAACGAGGATGACCAGTTGAGCAGCAACAACCTTCTCTCCGATATCGATTCTTCCTTCCCTGATGTGAGTTCCTTTGTTTTCTCGGCTAGGGTTAGGCATTGGTAATTCCCTCAATGTGATCTCCATTTGTGCATGCAATATTGTTCAATTCTAGCTTTGTGTTTCATTTTAGGTACCACAGATGATCTACAACCCCGAATGGGAGGGCCTAGATCTCGATGGAGAAGTACCATGTGACGATGGGCTAAAATTGAGGAGATATGTTGCATTCGAAGGCAGTAACACTGGGAGAAGGTTTTTGGGCAGTACAAATCAGGTGTGTTTACATTATTTTCAATGGTGACATGAAGAAAAATGTATCGTGTTATGTCCATAACACGATAGTGTGTTTTTTAGGTTGGCTTGGTGTGCAAACAAGTAGAGTGGGTGGATCTTGAGTGGACAGGTGCACTTAAGAAATGTTTGTTCTAGTTACGGGAGATGTATGAGTTGGAAAGGTCAGAGAGATTTACTGATTCTTTTGATGCAGCTGAAAAAAATGTCAAGCTAACGATACGAAATAAGGAGCTAGAACAAGAAATCAAGAATTTGCAGTCAGAACTAAGTGACGTAGTCAATGGGAGCCTAGTTGTGGGAACTACACAGAAGCTTCAGGATAGTCACAGGTTGCTGATTCAGAATGCAGAAAAGGAGAGGGATCAGCTCAGGGAACACAAGAAGAAGCTAGAGTACTACATTGTGGATCTATTGAAGGATCTGAAGAAGGCGCGCGAGGTGAACAAGGACAGACTTCAGAGGATAAAGGAAATTCTAGATGAATAATTTATGCCGTGTCAATGCCTGAAACTAGTTAACTGTAAGACTTTTAGTTGCGCTTTCTTAACTAAGCCAAACTCAATCCTTGAGCAAATTAATTCAGACGAACACATATTGTGCATAGAGTTAAGTTCACGTTAAAAAAATCACCAATATAGAGGATAAAATAGGCAGTTCAGTACTAAATAGACATATGTAGGTCAAGCGAGCCTGGCCCAGAGCTGCTCATTTTCCTTCCTAAGATTGGCCAGTTCCTCTTTGGTCTTTTCCTACTCCTTCAGTACTTGGAAGTGCGCCTCCCACAGGTTCCAGCACTCCGTCAGGGATTCGAGAAGTTGGTCCATAACCTTACGATTTTCCTCCATGATCCCCTTCAAGATTTCCATCTGCTTACTAGCCGAGCTGCGACCTTCCCTATAAAGTTTCTCCTAGTCGTCGTTTTCCTCATTCAAATTGTCCCACTTGTAAAAAAGCACCACTAGTTCAACGTGCAGGTGGCCAAAGGCCAGCTTTTGAGAATTCCGCTTCTCCCCTTGGATGGCTATCTTGTCATTTAGCCATGTCGCTAAGTCCGGGTTGAGCTTTCGCCTCTTTCCCTACAACAAATATATATATAGTATGCTTTGCTTAGTTCACCAGGCCAAGGTGGTTAGTTCATAATTAACTGAATCAACCTGTGGCAGAGTCATAATTTCAAGGAAGAAGCAATCTAGGACTAATCAACATTTTATGAATCGACTAGTGGCACTGTCATAATTTAAATTTCAAAGAAAATAAGGTTTTTCTATAGTTTAGTGTGCTGTGGGTTTTTCCATGTCACCAAATAGTAGTGCCAAACATTTTATGAAACCCATATCTAGATACAGAATGGAAAGAGCTCATGGTGTCCATTCATGAACTTGAACACCAACACATGTCCAAATAGATAAGGAGATGCTCTAGGATTCCTTAAATGCATGATATATATATTACAAAAAGAGTGGAGCACGAACTGATATTCATGCCCCTCTAATGGGAATCAAACTTGGGCATTGCCCTAATATGCCTCCAGACAAGCCCTTAGCTCCTTGTTTTATTTCCGAACACCCTCGAGTACGGTGATATCTCGGCTCATGTCCTCCTTCATCTCTTTCACTACATCCAAGCAACGGTTCCTATCATGGTAGGCTCAGATGGCAGCCTTTGTTTCGTCGATGCATCCTCTGAGTGCCTCGGTGATTTCCTCGTGCAGGAGGGTGCATCTCATCTGGAGATTATCCTTGTCCTCCATGAGCTTGTTGATTATCTTGATGGCCTGCTCTTGCATGTTCAAGTTATGGTCGAGCAGGTTCTGCAGCCTCACGTTGTCACATGCAAAATCTAGTGAGATCTCCTTCTGCATATATAAACGCTTGCATAGGCTCTCATTAGCATGGGTGAGAGAGCATGCACGCTCCTGTTGGTTGTCAATCCTGGCACTGATCGCGGCCACCTTGTCACGGTGCTCGGCCTTCGATCGCTACATTGTCCATGTTATTTGAAATAGAAATTCTATAATTACTCTCTAAGTTCCAGGTGAATACTAATACAAATCACAAAAACCCATTGAATCTATGAACAGCAGTATTAAAAAATACCAAGAGATCCAGTCATAATCACGAAAACTAATCCAAATCACAAAATCCCCATTGAATCTATGAAAAGTAGTAGTAAAGAAAGACCAAGAGATATAGTCATAATCATGAAAACTATTACAACTCACAAAAAACCGAATGCGAGGCGGACACAATCTAAGAAATCCACATTAATACTCAAAGAAATAACAGTGTGGAGATTTGCTACCTCGCTAAGATGTGGAACGAGGCCAAATGGGTCCTACAACGACGTCGTCGTGGTGAATTCTCGGTCCACGGCCGGCCTGTAATACCTAGAGGAGGAACAACAACAAGAAGAAAAACAACAAGAAGCAGAATAAGATCATGCTGGAGAAGTAGATGGAGAAGAAGTAGAACAAGAAGACCATACCGGGAGGAGCCCTTGCCTGCTGGAACATTCGACGCCATTGTCGGGAGAGATTGGGCCTATCTAAGTGGGAGGCTTGAGGGGCTGGTAGAACAAGAACTTCCAGGCGGCAAGCTCTCTCCGTTTTCTCCACGAGGATGGTCGACCAACCTCTCCTCAGGGGAGCCATTTCTTGCAGGGGAGGGGGATGTGATAGGCTGAAGAAGAGAGTGATTAGTGTGGGAGAACAGTCAAAGAGTACATGCCATGGTCCAGTATTATACAAGACCACCGTCTACCTTCTCAAAGAAGCCAGGGATAGGGAATCAATGTGACTCGATTGGACTTGTCTTTATTGCGATGTACAGTTCAATGGTCTTTGGTGCCACCTAAAATCTAGTATAAAATAAAAGGAGTCGGACCTTCCCCTTAAAAGAAGGAGTGGGGTTGGGTGGTAATCAAGAGCAATGCCTTGCACATCCTGCATGCGTACGTCACGTGTTGACGGGCTAATGATGCACGCAATTGCTGCACAATCACATCGGCACGTCGAATTCCACGTCGATAGGCACACACGTTAAACTCCACATTGATAGGCACACAGAGGATATTTATGAGTCTAGAATACACTGTGCCACATTTGTTGTGATCAAATTATGTTCAGTACGCGAGATAATACATTTTTTAATAATTGACAAATGCATGTGCATACACGACACATGAACTAACGCGTAAAACCACTGCTCACCCCTTCATCAGATCCGCACCCAACTTGGTGTACCCGACATCGCCCATTCCGAACAACTTCCTCGATCTGCCATGGCCCCTCGCTGTGGCAATGGCAGATCCAAGCTGGTCGTTGATCGTCCTGTGCCCCCTACTATTCGAGGCATCATTCACGCCCGTGAGTCTCCAACTGAGGCACCACATCATTGCCAACAGTGCCATGATCCATCGACATCGACACGCGAGGACACCGCGATGTCGAAGTTCGTACTAGCCGGGCATGAGGAGCATGGTGCACCTGTAGTGACGGTCGAGCGCAAAGAAGCCACCAAGACGGGGGCGCGTGGTGCACCGGCGAGTATGAAAAACAAGAGGAACGATAGGAATACCTAAAAAACCACCATGAAGAAGACCACGAAGAAGAGATGAGACAACTGTGTGGACGACTCCGACTCGGCCAACGAGGAGGCGTTCATAGATCAGTTGGAGGCAGAAGCGGAGGAGAGTGACGTGGACCTGTGGGACTACGAGGAGGAGGATAAGGAATCTGACGAGGAGAGAGCACACATATATGAAGAAGGGCACGGTGATGAGTCATCAGAGGACGACACAGATGGCAGTGATGGCAAGGATAGTGACAGTGACGAAGACGACGGCGATGGAGAATACGATGACTAGGCATCACTAGCACCGGACGAACCATTTACATTTATTTTTATTTTTTTAGATGGTTTTCATTTGTTTATGGAGGTAAAGTATCGGTGGTATGGATATAGAGGTTATCCTGCCTGTTGGGTCACAGAGGTTCAAAGATTGGTGGGCACGATCCGCATGACATCTTTGTCAACCAATCAGGTCGTAGCAGCCAGAGTGAGCACAAGATTGTGCTTCTGTGAGAGGGAAAAACACATTAAGGGGTTTAGATAGAAAATATAATAGATTTACAAAGAACCACATTGATCCACTAGTGTCATTGCATGTGTTCTTCTCCTAAACCACATTGCATGTGTTCTTTTTCCTAAACCACATTAATGCATGCCCACACAAACTACAGTGGATTCTGTGATGCAGCTTATGCCACACAGGTGCAACATGCAATGTGGAAGCTGCTTTCCGATGTGTTTTTGGTCTATGTGACCATTGTTTGACACATGAATCCACTAGAGTAATTACATGTGTTCTTCTCCTAAACCACATTGATCCACTAGAGTCACTGATCCACTAGTGTCATTGCATGTGTTCTTATTTCTAAACCACATTGTTTCACACACACACATACACTCAAGTGGACACTGTGATGCAACTTCTGCCACACTAGTGCAACATGCAACATGGAAGATGCTTCCTATGTGGTTTTAGTCTCTGTGACCATGGTTTGACACATGGATCCACTAGAGTCATTTCATGTATTCTTCTCCTAAACCGCACTGATCCACATGACCAAACACACTCTAGTGGATTTTGTGATGCAACTTCTGTCACACTGGTGCAACATTCCATGTGGAAGCTGCTTTCCAATGTGTTCTTCAACTAAACCACATTGATCCACTAGTGTCATTGATCCATTAGTGTCATTGCATGTGTTCTTTCCTAAACTACATTGATCCACATGACCACACACACTCTAGTGTATTTTGTGGTGCAGCTTATGCCACACTGGTGCAACATGTTATGTGGAAGCTGCTTTAATATGTGTTCTTGGTCTCCGGGACCATGGTTTGACACATGGATCCACTAAAGTCATTGCATGTGTTCTTCTCCTAAACCACACAAATCCACTAGTGTAAGTGCATGTGTTCTTCTCCTAATCCACATTGATCCACATGACCACACACACTCTAGTGGACTCCGTGATGCAACTCCTGCAACACTGGTGCAACATGCAATGTGGAAGCTGCTTTCCTATTTTTTGGTTTTTGTGAACATGGTTTGACACATGGATCCACTAGAGTCATTGCATGTGTTCTTATAAACCACTTTGATCCACTAGTGTCATTTTATGTGTTCTTCTCCTACACCACATTGATCCAGATGTTCACACACACTCTAGTGGATTCTATGGTGAAACTTCTGCAACACTGGTGCAACATGCAATGTGGAAGCTTCTTTCCTATGTGTTTTTGGTCTATGTGACCATGGTTTGACACATGGATCCAATAGAGTCATTGCATGTGTTCTTCTCCTAAACCACATTGATCCACTAGTGTCATTGATCCACTAGTGTCATTGCATGTGTTCTTCCAAAACGACATTCATCCACATGACCACACACACACACTAGTGGATTCTGTGTTGCAGCTTCTGCCACACTAGTGCAACATGTAAAGTGAAAGCTGCTTTCTTATGTCTTTTTGGTCTCTATGACCATGGTTTGACACATGGATCCAATAGAGTCACTTCATATGTTATTCTCCTAAACCACACTGATCCACATGACCACACACACTCTAGTGGATTCTGTGATGCAAGTTCTGTCACACTGGTGCAACATTCCATCTGCAAACTTCTTTCGTATGTGTTTTTGGTCTCTTTGACCATGGTTTAACACATGGACGCACTAGAGTAATTTCATGTGTTCTTCTCCTAAATCACATTGATCCACTAGTGTCATTGCATGTGTTCTTCTCCTAAACCACATTTACCCACATGACCACACACACTGTAGTGGATTCTGTGGTATAGCTTGGGCCACACTGGTGCAAAATGCAATGTGGAAGTTGCATTCCTATGTGTTTTTTGTCTCTCTGACCATGGTTTGACATAAGGATCCACTAGAGTCATTGCATGTGTTCTTCTCCTAAACCAGACTGATCCACATGACCACACACATTCTAGTGGATTATGTGATGCAACTTTTGTCACACTGGTGCAACATTCCCTGGAAGCTGCTTTCCTATGTGTTTTCGGTCTCTATGACCATGGTTTGACACATGGATCCACTAGAGTCATTGCATGTGTTCTTCTCCTAAACCACATTGATCCACTAGAGTCATTGATCCACTTGTGTCGTTGCATGTGTTCTTTTTCCTAAAACACATTGGTCCACACACACACACACTTCAGTGGATTCTGTGATGCAACTTCTGCCACACAGGTGCAACATGCAATGTGGAAGCTACTTTCCTATGTGTTTTTGGTCTCTATGACCTTGGTTTGACACATTGATCCACTAGAGTCATTGCATGTGTTCTTCTAAATAACAATGATCCACTAGTGTCATTGATCCACTAGTGTCATTGCATGTGTTCTTCTCCTAAACCACATTGGTCCACATGACCAAACACACTCTAGTGGATTATATGGTGTAGCTTCTGCCACACTAGTGCAACATACAATGTGGAAGATGTTTTCCTATGTGTTTTTGGTCTCCGTGACCATGGTTTGACACATGGATCCACTAGTGTCATTGCAAGTGTTATTGTCCTAAACCAGATTTATCCACATGGCCACACACATTCTAGCGGATTCTGTGATGCAACTTTGGCCACACTGGTGCAACATTCTATGTGGAAGCTGCTTTCCTATGTGTTTTTGGTCTCTGTCACCTTGGTTCGACACATGGATCCAATAGAGTCATTGCATATGTTCTTCTCCTAAACCACATTGATCCACTAGTATCATTGATCCACTAGTGTCATTGCATGTGTTCTTCTAGAAACCACATTGATCCAGATGACCACACACACTCTAGTGGATTATGCGGTGCAGCTTCTGCCACACTAGTGCTACATGTAATTTGGAAGTTGCATTCCTATGTGTTTTTGGTCTTAGACCATGGTTTGACACATGGATCCACTAGTGTCTTTGCATTTGTTCTTATCCTAAACCATACGGATCCACATGACCACACACACTCTAATGGATTATGTGATGCAACTTCTGTCACACTAGTGCAACATTCCATGTGGAAGCTGCTTTCCTATGTGTTTTTGGTCTCTTTGACCATCGTTTGATACATGGTTCCACTAGAGCCATTGCATGTGTTCTTCTCCTAAACCACATTGATCCACTAGAATTATTGATCCACTAGTGTCATTGCATGTGTCCTTTTTTGTAAACCACATTGATCCACACACACACACTCCAGTGGATTTTGTGATGCAAGTTCTGCCACACTGGTGCAACATGCAATGTGAAAGATGCTTTCCTATGTGTTTTTGGTCTCTACTACCATTGTTTGACACATGGATCCACTAGAGTCATTGCATGTGCTCTTCTCCGAAACCACATTGATCCACTAGCGTCATTGACCCACATGTGTCATTGCAGGTGTCTTTTTTCCTAAACTAGATTGATCCTCACACACACACTCCAGCGGACTCTATCATGCAACTTCTACCACTGGTGCAACATGCAATGTGGAAGCTGCTTTCCTATGTGTTTTTGGTCTCTATGACCATGATTTGACACATGGATCCACTAGAGTCATTGCATGTGTTCTTCACCTAAACCACATTGATCCACTAGTGTGATTGATCCACTAGTGTCATTGCATGTGTTCTTCTCCTAAACTAGATTGATCCACTAGTGTCATTGCATTTGTTCTTATCCTAAACCACATTGATTGACATGACCACACACACTCTAGTGGATCATGTTGTGTAGTTTCTGCCTCACAAGTGCAACATGCAATGTGGAAGCTGCTTTCCTATGTGTTTTTGGTCTTTCTGACCATGGTTTAACACATGGATCCACTAGAGTCTTTGCATGTGTTCTTCTCCTAAACCACATCGATCCACTAGTGTGAATGCATGTGTTATTGTCCTAAACAACATTGATCCACATGACCACACACACTCTAGTGGATTCTATGATGCAGCTTCTGCCACACGGGTGCAACATTCCATGTGGAAGGTGCTTTCCTATGTGTTTTTGGTCCTTGTGACCATGGTCTGACACATGGATCCACTAGAGTCATTGCATGTGTTCTTCTCCTAAACCACATTGATCCACTAGAGTCATTGATCCACTAGAGTCATTCCATGTGTTCTTATCCTAAACCACATTGATCCACATGACCACACACACTCTAGTGGATTCTATGGTGCATCTTCTGCCACACTGGTGCAACATGCAATGTGGAAGATGCTTTCCTATGTGTTTTTGTTTCTCTGACCATGGTTTGACACATGGATCCACTAGATTCAGTGCATATGTTCTTCTCCTAGACCACATTGATCCACTAGTGTCATTGCATGTGTTTTCTCCTAAACCACATTGATCCACATGACCACACACACTCTAGTGGATTTTGTGGTGTAGGTTCTGCCACACTGGTGCAACATGCAATGTGAAAGTTGCTCTCCTAGAGTCTCTGCGACCATGGTTTGACACATGGATCTACTAGAGTCATTGCATGTGTTGTTCTGCTAAACAACATTGATCCACTAGTGTCATTGAACCACTAGTGTCATTGCATGTGTTCTTCTACTAAACCACACTAATCCACATAACCACACACACTCTAGTGGATTCTGTGGTGCAGCTTCTGACATAGTAGTACAACATGCAATGTGTAAGCTGCTTTCCTATGTGTTTTGGTGTTAGACCATGGTATCACCCATGGATCCACTAGATTATTTGCATGTGTTCTTCTCCTAAACCATACTGGTCCACATGACCACACACACTCTACTGGATACTTGATGGCTCAATGCACGGTTCCCAGAAAAATGCTTGATGGCGGTGTTGATGTAGAGCCCGTTGGGAACCCCAAGAGGAAGTTATGATGATCACAGCATCAAGTTTCCCTCAGTTATGAAACCAAGGTTTAATCGAACCAGTAGGAGCAAGGAAACACCCCAAAGGTGTTACTAGTTGAGCTTTGGTAGGGCGCACTACTGGTGCTAGTAGCAACGTGGAGACCTGCACAACACAACCACAGAACTTTGTCCCCAACTTGCGATGAGGTTGTCAATCTCACCGTGTTTTGCGGAAAACAAAGGATTAAACATATCGAATGAAAAGAAGTAAAAGTTTGTAGAAAGTAAACACAAAGTTGTAAACAGTTGTAGATTGTATGTAACGAAAAGAGGACCGGGATCCATAGTTCACTAGAGGTGGCTCTCCTTAGATAGATAACATGCTGGGTGAACAAACTACAGCGGGGCAATTGACAAACACCATGAAAGCAATACATGCATATACTAATCATCTTGACTCCTTTGAGACTTGATTGGGCATTACAACATTATACATAGACCACCATCCAACTACATCTATGACTAATAATCCACCTTCAGGTTATCATCCGAACCCCTCCGATTATTAAGTTGCAAGCAGATTATTCCTTCTGACTGTGTAAAGTAAACAATACGATTGTTCTATGAACAAATGATTGTTTTTCTCCCTAGTAGCAACAACACATCTAGTACCTTAGAGATTTCTGTCACTTCCCCAGATTACCAGAGGCATGAACCCACTATCGAGCATAAATACTAACTCTTGGAGTTGCTAGCATCTACTTGGCCAAGATAGCTACTAACAACGGAAAGCATGCAAGATCACAAATAACAAAGACATGATAGAATCAATAATCAATCTGAAATAGCATCTCAATATCCATCGGATCGCCGCAAACACAACATGCAGGATTACAAATAGATGATCTTGATCATGAACGGAGCTCACAAGATCTAAACGTGAAAGCACAAAGGAGGAGAACCAGCCATCTAGCTACTACATGGATCCGTACTCCAAGGATGAACTACTCACGCATCACACTGGAGGCTTGCATGGTGATGAAGAAGGCCTCCAGGGTGAATTCCCCTCTCCGGCAGGGTGCCGGGAAGAGTTTCAGATCCCTCCCGATCTAGGGATGGAGATGACGGCGGCTACAAACTCTTTCGTGGATTTTTGATCGGGCCCTTAGGGTTTTCGTCCCGAGGGCATCTTATAGGCGGAAGGGGAGGCCGAGGGGGTGCCGGGAGCGGCCACACCACCTCTTGGCGCAGGCCAGGCCAGGCCGCGCGGCCAGGTGGTGTGGTGGCTCCCTGGCCCTTCTCCATCTCATATTCTGGCACTTGATGACATCCGGAAAAATAGGCACTTTGGCTTTTGTCCCGTCCAATTCCGAGAATATTCATTTTCTGACTTTCCTGGAACCAAAAATAGCAGAAAACAGGCAGCTGGCACTATGGCTCTTGTTAATAGGTTAGTCCAAGAAATCATATGAAAAGTACTCCAAAGTTGGAACAAAACACAAGAAAGTGGATAAAACCAATCATGGAACATCTAAAATTATAGATACATTTGCAATAGGTTAGTCCAAGAAATGCAACTTTTGTCAAACTGGTGCAATATTCCAGGTCGCAGATGCTTTCCTATGTGTTTTTGGACTCTGTGACCATGGTTTGACAAATGGAACAACTAGAGTCATTGCATGTGTTCTTATCCTATACCACATTTATCCACTAGTGTCATTACATGTGTCTTTTTCTATAAACCACATTGATCCACCCACACACACACACACACTCTAGTGGATTCTATGATGCAACTTCTGCCACACTGGTGCAACATGCAATTTGGAAGCCGCTATCCTATGTGTTTTTGGTCAATGTGACCATGGTTTGACACATGGATCCACTACAGTCATTGTATGTGTTCTTATCCTAAACCACATTGATCCCCTAGAGTCATTGATCTACTAGTTTCATTGCATGTGTCCTTTTTCGTAAACCACATTGATCCACACATGCACTCAAGTGGATTCTGTGATGCAACTTCTGCCACACTGCTGCAACATGCAATGTGGAAGCTGCTTTCCTATGTGTTTTTGGTGTCTATGACCATGGTTTGACACATGTATCCACAAGAGTCATTGCATGTGTTCTTATCCTAAACCACATTGATCCACTAGTGTCATTGCGCGTGTTCTTTTTCCTAAACCACATTGATCCACACACACACACACACTCAAGTGGATTCTGTCATGCAACTTCTACCATAGTATTGCAACATGCAATGTGGAAGCTGCTTTCCTATGTGTTTTTGGTCTCCATGACCATGATTTGACACATGGATCCACTAGAGTCATTGCATGTGTTCTTCTCCTAAACCACATTGATCCACTAGGGTCACTGATCCACTAGTGTCATTGATCCACACGTGTCATTGCATGTATTCTTGTCCTAAACCACATTGATCCACATGACCACACACACTCTAGTGGATTCTGTGGTGCAGCTTCTACCACACTAGTGCAACTTGCACTGTGGAAGATGATTTCCTATGTGTTTTTGGTCTCTCTAACCATGGTTTGACACATGGATCCACTAGAGTCATTGCATGTGTTCTTCTCCTAAACCACATTGATCCACTAGAGTCATTGATCCACTAGTTTCATTGCATGTGTCCTCTTTCGTAAAACACATTGATCCACACACACACACTCCCGTGGATTCTTTGATGCTACTTTTGCCACAGTGGTGCAACATGGAATGTGGAAGCTGCTTTCCTATGTGTTTTTGTTCTCTATGACCATGATTTGACACATGGATCCACTAGCGTCATTGCATGTGTTCTTCTCCTAAACCACATTGATCCACTAGTGTCATTGATCCACTAGTGTCATTGATCCACTAGTTTCATTGCATGTGTTCTTATCCTAAACCACATTGATCCACATGACCACACACATTCTAGTGGATTATGTGGTGTAGCTTCTGCCACACTAGTTCAACATGCAATGTGGAAGATGCTTTCCTATATATTTTTGGTCTCTCTGACCATGGTTTGACACATGGATCTACTATAGTCATTGCATGTGTTCTTCTCCTAAAATAGATTGATTCACTAGTGTCATTGCGTGTGTTCTTCTCCTAAACCACATTCATCGACATGACCACACACACTAGTGTCATTGCAGACACTCTAGTGGATTATGTGGTGCAGCTTCTGCCACACTAGTGCAGCATGCAATGTGGAAGTTTCTTTCCTATGTGTTTTTCATCTATGGGACCATGGTTTGAGACATGGATCCACTAGATTCATTCCATCTGCTCTTCTCCTAAACCACATTGATCCACATGACCACACACACTCAAGTTGATTCTGTGGTGCAACTTCTACCACACTAGTGCAACTTGCAATGTGGAAGATGCTTTCCTATGTGTTTTTGGTCTCTCTAACCATGTTTTGACACATGGATCCACTAGAGTCATTGCATGTGTTCTTATCCTAAACCACATTGATCCACTAGAGTCATTGATCCACTAGTGTCATTGCATGTGTCCTTTTTCGAAAACCGCATTGATCCACACACACACACACACTCGAGTGGATTCTTTGATGCTACTTCTGCCACACTGGTGCAAGATGGAATGTGGAAACTGCTTTCCTATGTGTTTTTGTTCTCGATAACCATGATTTGACATATGGATCCACTAGTGTCATTGCATGTGTTCTTCTCCTAAACCACATTGATCCACTAGTGTCATTGATCCACAATCTGGAAGCTGCTTTCCTATGTGTTTTTAGTTTTAGACCATGCTTTCACAGATGGATCCACTATATTATTTGCATGTGTTCTTCTCCTAAACCAGACTGATCCACATGACCACACACACTCTAGTGGATACTGTGATGCAACTTTTGTCACACTGGTGCAACATTCCATGTGGAAGCTGCCTTCCTATGTGTTTTTGGACTCACTGACCATGGTTTGACAAATGGATCCACTAGAGTCATTGCATGTGTTCTTCTCCTAGACCACATTTATCCACTAGTATCATTACATGTGTATTTTTCTGTAAACCACATTGATCCACACACAAACACTCTAGTGGATTCTATGATGCAACTTCTGCCACACTTTTGCAACCTGCAATGTGGAAGCTGCTTTCCTATGAGTTTTTGGTCTATCTGACCGTGGTTTGACACATGGATCCACTACAATCGTTGCATGTGTTCTTCTCCTAAACCACATTGATCCACTAGAGTCATTGATCCACTAGTGTCATTGCATGTGTCCTTTTTTGTAAACCACATTGATCCACACACACACACTCGAGTGGATTCTTTGATGCTACTTCTGCCACACTGGTGCAACATGCAATGTGGAAGCTGCTTTCCTATGAGTTTTTGGTCTATGTGACCATGGTTTGACACATGGATCCACTAGTCTTTGAATGTGTTCTTCTCCTAAACCACATTCATCCACTAGTGTCATTGATCCACTAGTGTCATTCCATGTGTTTTTCTCCTAACCACATTGATCCACAAGACCACACACACTCGAGTGGATTCTGGGGTGCAGCTTCTGCCACACAGGTGCAACATTCCATGTGGAAGCTGCCTTCCTATGTGTTTTTGGACTCACTGACCATGGTTTGACAAATGGATCCACTAGAGTCATTGCATGCGTTCTTCTCCTAGACCACATTTATCCACTAGTATCATTACATGTGTATTTTTCTGTAAACCACATTGATCCACACACAAACACTCTAGTGGATTCTATGATGCAACTTCTGCCACACTTTTGCAACCTGCAATGTGGAAGCTGCTTTCCTATGAGTTTTTGGTCTATCTGACTGTGGTTTGACACATGGATCCACTACAATCGTTGCATGTGTTCTTCTCCTAAACCACATTGATCCACTAGAGTCATTGCTCCACTAGTGTCATTGCATGTGTCCTTTTTTGTAAACCACATTGATCCACACACACACACACTCTAGTGGATCCTATGTTGCAACTTCTGCCACACTGGTGCAACATGCAATGTGGAAGCTGCTTTCCTATGAGTTTTTGGTCTATGTGACCATGGTTTGACACATGGATCCACTAGTCTTTGAATGTGTTCTTCTCCTAAACCACATTCATCCACTAGTGTCATTGATCCACTAGTGTCATTGCATGTGTTTTTCTCCTAACCACATTGATCCACAAGACCACACACACTCGAGTGGATTCTGGGGTGCAGCTTCTGCCACACAGGTGCAACATGCAATGTAGAAGATGCTTTCCTATGTGTTTTTCGTCTCTACGACCATTGTTTGACACATGGATACACTAGTCATTCCATGTGTTCTTATCCTAAACCACATTGATCCACATGACCACAGACACTCTAGTGGATTCTATGGTGCATCTTCTGCCATACTGGTGCAACATGCAATGTGGAAGATACTTTCCTATGTGTTTATGGCTCTCTGACCATGGTTTGACACATGGATCCACTAGAGTCATTGCATGTGTTCTTCTCCTAAACCACATTGATCCACTAGTATCATTCCATGTGTTTTCTCCTAAACCACATTGCTCCAGATGACCACACACACTCTAGTGGATACTGTGGTGCAGCTTCTGCCACATTGGTGCAACATGCAATGTGAAAGTGTCTTTCCTATCTGTTTTTTGTCCCCGCGACCATGGTTTGACAAATGGATCCACTAGAGTCATTGCATGTGTTGTTCTTCTAAACAACATTGATCCACTAGTGTCATTGAACCACTAGTTTCATTTCATGTGTTCTTCTACTAAACCACACTGATCCACATAACCACACACACTCTAGTGGATTCCGTGGTGCAACTTCTGCCACACTGGTACAACATGCAATGTGGAAGCTACTTTCCTATGTTTTTTTGGTTTCAGACCATGGTTTCACACATGGATCCACTAGATTATTTGCATGTGTTCTTCTCCTAAACCATACTGGTCCACATGACCACACACACTCTAGTGGATAATATGATGCAACTTTTGTCAAACTGGTGCAACATTCCATGTGGAAGATGCTTTCCTATGTGTTTTTGGACTCTGTGACCATGGTTTGACAAATGGATCCACTAGAGTCATTGCATGTGTTCTTCTCCTGTACCAGATTTATCCACTAGTGTCATTACATGTGTATTTTTCCGTAAACCACATTGATCGACATACACAAACACACTCTAGTGGATTTTATGATGCAACTTCTACCACACTTGTGCAAAATGCAATGTGGAAGCTGCTTTCCTATGAGTTTTTGGTCTATCTGACCGTGGTTTGACACATGGATCCACTACAGTCGTTGCATGTGTTCTTCTCCTAAACCACATTGATCCACTAGAGTCATTGATCCACTAGTGTCATTGCATGTGTCCTTTTTTGTAAACCACATTGATCCACACACACACTCCAGTGGATTCTGTGATGCAACTTCTGCCACACTGGTGCAACATGCAATGTGGAAGATGCTTTCCTATGTGTTTTTGGTCTCTACGACTATGGTTTGACACATGGATCCACCAGAGTCATTGCATGTGTTCTTCTCCTAAACCACTTTGATCCACTAGTGTCATTGATCCACTAGTGTCATTGCATGTGTTCTTTTTCTAAACCACACTGAACCACATGACCACACAAATTCTAGTGGATTCTATGGTGCAACTTCTGCCACACTGGTGCAACATGCAACGTGGAAGCTGCTTTCCTATGTGTTTTTGGTTTCAGACCATGTTTTCACACATGGATCGACTAGATTATTTGCATGTGTTCTTCTGCTAAACTAGACTGATCCACATGACCACACACACTCTAGTGGATTATGTGATGCAACTTCTATCACACTAGTGCAACATTCAATGTGGAAGCTGCTTTCCTATGTGTTTTTGGTCTCTATGACCATGGTTAGACAAATGGATCCACTAGACTCATTGAATATGTTCTTCTCCTAAACCACATTGATCCACTAGTGTCATTACTTGTGTACTTTTCCATAAACCACATTGATCCACACACACACACACACTCTCTAGTGGATTCTATAATGTGACTTCTGCCACACTAGTGCAACATGCAATGTGGAAGTTGCTTTCCTATGTCTTTTTGGTCTCTATGACCATGGTTTGCCACATGGATCCACTAGAGTCATTGCATGTGTTCTTATCCTATGCCACATTTATCCACTAGTGTCATTCCGTGTGTCTTTTTCTGTAAACCACATTGATCCACATACACACACACTCTAGTGGATTCTATGATACAACTTCTGCCACACTGGTGCAAAATGCAATGCGGAAGCTACTTTCCTATATGTTTTTGGTCTATGTGACCATGGTTTGACACATGGATCCACTACAGTCTTTGCATGTGTGCTTCTCCTAAACCACATTGATCCACTAGAGTCATTGTTCCACTAGTGTCATTGCATGTGTCTTTTTTCATAAACCACATTGATCCACACACGCACTCAAGTGGATTCTCTGATGCAACTTCTGCCTCACTGGTGTAACATGCAATGTGGAAGCTGCTTTCCTATGAGTTTTTGGTTTCTATGACCATGGTTTGACACATGGATCCATAAGAGTCATTGCATGTGTTCTTCTCCTAAACCACATTGATCCACTAGTGTTATTGCATGTGTTCTTCTCCTAAACCACATTGATCCACTACTGTCATTGATCCACTAGTGTCATTGCATGTGTTCTTCTCCTAAACAACATTGATCCATATGACCACACACACTCTAGTGGATTATGTGGTGCAGCTTCTTCCACACTAGTGCAACATGCAATGTGGAAGCTGCTTTCCTATGTGGTTTTGGTCTCTGTAACCATGGACTGACACATGGATCCACTAGAGTCTTTGCATGTGTTATTGTCCTAAACCACATTGATCCACTAGTGTCATTGCATGTGTTTTTATCCTACACCACATTGATCCACATGACCACACACACTCTAGTGGATTCTGTGGTGCAGCTTCTTCCACACCGATGCAACATGCAATGTGGAAGATGCTTTCCTACGTGTTTTTCGTCTCTACGACCATGGTTTGAAACATTGGTCCACTAGAGTAATTCCATTGGTTCTTCTCCTAAACCACATTGGTCCACATGACCACACACACTCTAGTAGATTATATGGTGCAGCTTCTGCCACACTAGCACAACATGCAATGTGGAAGATGCTTTCCTATGTATTTTTGGTCTCTTTAACCATGGTTTGACACATGGATCCACTCGAATCATTGGATGTGTTTTTCTCCTAAACCACATTGATCCACTAGTGTCATTGCATGTGTTTTCTCCTAAACCACATTGATCCACATGACCACACACACTCTAGTGGATTCTGTGGTGCAGCTTCTGCCACACTGGTGCAACATGTAATATTGAACTTACTTTCCTATGTGTTTTCATCTCTGCGACCATGGTTTGACACATGGATCCACTAGAGTCATTGCATGTGTTGTTCTACTAGACAACATTAATCCACTAGTGTCATTGAACCACTAGTGTCATTGCATGTGTTCTTCTACTAAACCACACTGATCCACATAACCACAGACACTCTAGTGGATTCTATGGTGCAGCTTCTGCCACACTGGTACAACATGCAATGTGGAAGCTGCTTTCCTATGTGTTTTTAGTATCAGACCATGATTTCACAGATGGATCCACTAGATTATTTGCATGTGTTCTTCTCCTAAACAAGACTAATCCACATGACCACACACACTCTAGTGGATACTGTGATGCAACTTTTGTCACACTAGTGCAACATTCCATGTCGAAGCTGCCTTCCTATGTGTTTTTGGACTCTATGACCATGGTTTGACAAATGGATCACTAGAGTCATTGCATGTGTTCTTCTCCTAGACCACATTTATCCACTAGTGTCATTACATGTGTCTTTTTCCGTAAACCACATTGATCCACACACACACACACACTCTAGTGGATTCTATGATGCAACTTCTACCACACTGGTGCAACATGCAATGTGGAAGCTGCTTTCCTATGAGTTTTTGGTCTATCTGACCGTGGTTTGACACATGGATCCACTACAGTCGTTGCATGTGTTCTTCTCCTAAACCACATTGATCCACTAGTGTCATTGCATGTGTCCTTTTTGTAAACCACATTGATCCACACACACTCCAGTGGATTCTGTGATGCAACTTCTGCCACACTGGTGCAACATGCAATGTGGAAGCTGCTTTCCTATGTGTTTTTGGTCTCTACGACCATGGTTTGACACATGGATCCACAAGTCGCGCCCCTCCGCGAGTCGCCGCCTGCAGGAGCTCCTCGCCGCTCCTCGCGCTGTCTCCCGGATCGCCGCCGTCCTCGACCCGAGCCTCGGCCGCCACCTCCGGCCCACGCCCGCCGTCGCCTCGTCTCCGCGAGCTTCCCCATCACCGTGCACCCCGTCGGCCCCGAGCTCCGCCGTCCCCGTCCTCTGCGCGGCTTCCTCGCCACCAACTCCTATGTCAATCGCCGTCGTCCCGTCTACCCCGCCATCCCCAACCGCCACGGCACCGGCCGCTCCTTCGTCGACCTCGGCCTCCTCTCCCCGCCGCCGAATCCGACCGCCACCTAGCAACCTCGTCTCGACCGCAGCCTCCACACCGCTACGCTGTGGGTTCCTCTGTCCCTGGCCTCTATTTTTATTGCCTTACAGGGAGATCCTTTTCAATAGTTGAAGGTAGAGATGTAACCGTGGTGTCACATGTCTGTGTGCTCCTCCCGAGGTTGTACTATTATGTGATGCTGTTACGGCTATGTTGTCTTCTGCCTGCCAAGTCAAAACCCCGGACCTCTACCTCTTCGCGGTCTGACAAGATCTCCGTCACAGATTCAAGAGACCCTAAGTACCACCGAGACACCTCGACAAAACCGGCGCCCATTCAAGTTCGCCATCGACAATTGAAAACCGGCACCCTCCAAGATCTTCCCTCCGATACGGCAAGTACTTCTTCCTAGATCCGATGCCCAAGAACCCGGACGCCAAGGTCGTCGACACGGATACACCAAGTACTTCCTCGAGGACGCCAAGTTCTTCCCCCAGAACGCCAAGGCCGACTCGATGGCACGGACCCGACAAGATCTTCGTGACGACAAGATCGACACCGACCAGAGCGAATCCGATGTGCCCCTGACGCCAAACCAAGTCTTTCTTCCCGGAACGACAAGATCTACTTCCGTTGTCCGAGACCGTTTCCGCCGAGACCGATCCCCGTCGAACCCTGTCGATACCCGAACCCCCCCGGAACCAAGATCTTCCGAACCCAGATGTGTGAACCTTTTCCCGAGCCCCTATTTTATAAATGCTGTATATAAAACTTGTTGCATATTAATTGTGCATCTCGCATGCATATCATGTGGGCTGGGGGCATTATGCCGATTCACCTCATAATTAAATATGGAGTGTTTATGCGGGATATCTTTGTCTTATTCCGGACTCCATTTAAATTGGTGTAGCAAACCGATGCCATGTTTCTCCCTGTTAATACAACATTTAAATTGCGGGGGTTCTAAATAACTTGAACCATATAATTATTTGTGAGGACCCCGGTTCCGCTTAACACTGCCTAATTGCACCGCATCTGCATCATATCATAATCATGCCGGATCTTCTGCCGTAGTATTAAATATTGCATCCGGTGTTTCTTCTAGTGTTTGCTTCTTCACGGATTAGGACGATGAGGTTATGCGAGTATCGGAAAGTTCTCCGAATATGAACCTTCGACTATGTTTCCTAGGCGAGCATCTCTTCCCCTTCTACCTATTTTGCTTTTAGAGTCTTTATTTCCTCCTATTGATCTATTGTTATCCGTGTCGCGATGCTTTAGTGTTCCGTACCAGTTATATTCTGTGCAGCCTCTATATTGCCTTGGACACCTCCTAATACCTGTTGTTTGGTAGATAGCTGGCCTTGCGAGTCGTAGTTGCTTGCTCAGGTGCTATCTCATGTTGTCGAGTACGACAGTTGTTGGTATGTTGGCAGATGATTATGGTGGAGATGCTTATTGGTGGAGATGATCATGACTTTAAATACAACTATTAAAATGCTAGCTATAACTAATGCAGAGGCATCAGTGCGCAATAGATGTTATTTGGTTCTTCCACGCTCACTTGTGTCCCGTAGGACCCCGAGTACTTGATAACTGTTCCTTGATTTTTCGCACTATCCACATCCGGGAGGCCGTGGCCCCCCTTAGCCAGATCTTGATTCATTTATATTTCTTGGGGCCACAAACTAGTTCGGGGTTTTATTACTATCGTATACTTATGCCATGCTTTACTGCTTTATTTATGATTGTGCGTGGAACACCTGTACTATTTAGGATCGTGACACGTTTTGGCTGTATCAACAAGCCCAGTCACACTTTCGGGTTCCCAGTCGTTCTGACCATCCACACAAACCACAGGTCCGTTCGAGCAGCCAACTTCGCTATGGTAGCTTAGTGGGGTGGCCCCCTGAAATATTTTTAAATCCTGTGATCGCTTTGTCGTGAATGCCTCGTTGGGTTTTGAGTTGGTTTTTCCGAGGTTGATCGAGTGTGTGTTGCTATTTGTGCACCCCTGCAGGGTAAAACTTTCTAAAAGCCGTGTCCGCGGTTATGGACGACTTGGATCACGGTATCTCGATCATAGACAAGCATAACTAAAGTAGTGCTATAAACTTGACTTAATATATGACTAGTAATCAGATTCAACTATAACGGAATGGATATTAAAAATGCCAACAGCTGCTAGATCTGGGTTGTTTGTTATATATGCATAGTAAGTATTACAACTCCAACAGAATGTGATAAAAGTGCCAACAACTGCTGGGTTTTGGGATTCCTCGGGACAATTATATCTGACTAGTAAATGTTCCCACTACCACAGAATGGTAATTAAAACTGCCCACTACTTATGCTTCAGGATGACTCATGCTATCTATATCTGATTAGTAAGTGCTGCAACTATAATGGAATGAGTAAAACTGCCAACTGTGTGAGTTCCTCGGTTTGACTTCCTCGTTTGGTCTCGAGGGGGAAATACCAGGACGGTTTTGTTTTGTGTTAGCTTCAGGTTGGATCCGAATAGGTCTTTCTTATCCCTCTCTGATAACCGCCAGTTGTATTGAGTCTCTATAGGTTGTTTAGTGTCATTGCCACCGCTTGACCCACCATACCTATGTAGGCGAGCGCAATTCTAGCCTCGCGTGTCTTGGCCTCGATCTTGGCTCCTCTTTTCCCTTTGCCCTTTGTCGGCACCCCTTTTGTTTTAGCAGGTTTGAGATCGACGTCGTTAGCAGGGTTACCCTTCCGGCTTGGCCTAGGCAGGGTTATGGACGCCATTGGTTATTCTTCAGGCTCTTAGCCCCATTTGCATCTTGTCCATAGACGGACGCTCTATCCTTTTCAAGGTGACTTGGATCTTTGTACTGTATATCTGTATTCTTGACTCATGGAGTCGTGTTGTATATATATCTGTTTTGTGGGTCCCGTCGAGGACTGTTGTGTAATGGAATTACTTTGTTTTCCACCCGCACGAAAGTGCCTGGTGGGCGTCCTTAAATCGTTTCTATGCGGGTTTTGGCGAGAAGTGATGAAACTTGCATAGGGCCGATTTGAGGGTGTTACAGAGTGGTATCAGAGCTCAGTAGTTACGATACCCCACAAGTCTAGCCTGTAGGATAACCTACCTAACAGCCGAAGTAGAGTGTCAAAACTATTTTTGGAAAATCGGTTGGATAGATCTGATTAGGTCTGATTTTACTCCTTACCCCTCTGCTGTTCTCCTCTTACCTCTGCGTGTTTTGAATCTGCTGTCTTATCTTTTCTTTGAGTCCAGGAATTCTCGTGGTTGGGTTTCCGTCGTACCTTCAGGGTTTCGCTTCCTCCTTTGGTAACGGTGCTTCTACATCCGGTCTTCGTGCTTTCTGAGGAATCCTTCATCTGTTAGACTTCTCTCTGTTCCTTGTTGTGCCTTCCGGTGTTTTCCGACGCGACGACATCATCTACGCCAGATCCGATGCAGAGTCTGCATTCCACCTTTGTTTCCGATCCTCGATTGTTGAGATCTTCAGTATGATTCCGAGAGTTGGTTGCATAATTCTCATATTCATGTACAAAGTAATGCTCTGGGTGCACGATGGACTGATCACCATCCGACTACTCTTAGCATTCGCTCTTGTACATCGAATCGGTGGATCTGCAAATTACTCCATCCCCTGAAGATAGAGGTGGCTTAATCTGTTGATACCTTTACATTCGCCCTTTGTTTCCGGAGTGTTCTCTCGACTATCACGGATAACGACCCCTTGTTAGTGGTGTCGCGAGGATCTAAACGAAGCGAGAAGATTCAGATCCTCGGTCTTCTTCCCGGTACTATGAGGCGGATCTCGAGGGCGAGATCCTTCGTTAGTGGTGTCGAATTGTGGCATCCCGCAAAACCACTACTAGAAAATCGCGTTGTTTTTGTGCATTGCATCATCATGACCGCATGCTCATGTCATCATGCCACATTGCATTTGAGCATCGTCATCATCATGCATGGTTTTTTTGTCTAAACTATTTTCGAAACGCCTAGTTTTGTTTTCTAAATATTCCCGTCTTTATTCAAATTAAAACCCGGGTCTCCGGAATATCTTGTTTCGTCTACAAACAGATTTCAAACGCCCGTTTTAAACAAATAAAATATTTAATTTATTTTTTTAGGAGGCAGCCCGCCAGGCCCGAAAGCCCGGCCGGCCACCTCCAAACCCTAAGTCTAAACCATCCCTACCTAATCCTAATCTACCCAGCCCCAGCCACCTCACTCCCACCAATTGCCGCTTGCCACCTCACCCCAGCCTCACCTGGCCCCACCCTGCAGCCCCTACTGACACCACCCCACCTGGCCACCTCATCTCCCGCCCGCACACAACACGCACGCAACACACCCGCGCGCAGCCAGCCGCACGCATGCCCCCCACCCCGACCACCTCGGGCTCCTGCCCGCCCGGTCCCCACCTGCCGCTTTTCCTGACCCTTCCCCGGTTCAACCGCCCTGGCCCCACCACCTGCGCCTCCCCACCAGTCCCTCTCCCCCTGCACGCCACCTACCCTGCGTCCTTCCTCTCTCCTCCCTCCTCTCGCCCTCCTCTTCCCCGATGACTGACTTGAAGCCCTCAGGCCTCCGCCGCCACGCCTCCTCATGAAGTCGCCACCTGCAGGAGCTCCTCGCCGCTCCTCGTGTCGTCTCCCAGATCGCCGCCGTCCTCGACCCGAGCCTCGGCCGCCACCTCCGGCCCACGCCCGCCGTCGCCTCGTCTCCGCGAGCTTCCCCATCACCGTGCACCCCGTAGGCCCCGAGCTCCGCCGTCCCCTTCCTCTGCGCGGCTTCCCCGCTGCCAACTCCTCTGTCAACCGCCGCTGTCCCGTCTACCCCGCCATCCCCAACCGCCACGGCACTGGCCGCTCCTCCATCATCCTCGGCCTCCTCTCCCCGCCGCCGAATCCGACCGCCACCCAGCAACCTCGTCTCGACCGCGGCCTCACCGCGACGCCGTGGGTTCCTCTGTCCCCGGCCTCTGTTTTTATTGCCTTACAGGGAGATCCTTTTCAATAGTTGAAGGTAGCAATGTAACCGTGGTGTCACATGTCTGTGTGCTCCTCCCGAGGTTGTACTGTTATGTGATGCTATTACGGCTATGTTTTCTTCCGCCTGCCAAGTCAAAACCCCGGACCTCTAGCTCTTCGCGGTCCGACAAGATCTCTGTCGCGGATTCAAGAGACCCTAAGTACCACCGAGACACCTCGACAAAACTGGCGCCCATTCAAGTTCGCCATCGACAATTGAAAACCGGCACCCTCCAAGATCTTCCCTCCGATACGGCAAGTATTTCTTCCTGGATCCGATGCCCGAGAACCCGGACGCCAAGGTCGTCGACACGGATACGCCAAGTACTTCCTCGAGGATGCCAAGTTCTTCCCCTAGAACGCCAAGGCCGACTCGATGGCACGGACCCGACAAGATCTTCGCGACGACAAGATCGACACCGACCAGAGCGAATTCGATGCGCCCCCGACGCTAAACCAAGTCTTTCTCCCAGAACGACAAGATCTACTTCCGTTGTCCGAGACTGTTTCTGCCGAGACCGATCCCCGTCGACCCCTGTCAAACCCCAAACCCCCCGAGAACCAAGATCTTCTGAACCCAGATGTGTGAACCTTTTCCCGAGCCCCGATTTTATAAATGCTATATATAAAACTTGTTGCATATTAATTGTGCATCTCGCATGCATATCATGTGGGCTGGGGGCATTATGCCGATTCACCTCATAATTAAATATGGAGTGTTTATGCGGGATATCTTTGTCTTATTCCGGACTCCATTTAAATTGGTGTAGCAAACCGATGCCATGTTTCTCCCTGTTAATACAACATTTAAATTGCGGGGGTTTCTAAATAACTTGAACCATATAATTATTTGTTGGGACCCCGGTTCCGCTTAACACTGCCTAATTGCACCACATCTGCATCATATCATAATCATGCCGGATCTTCTGCCGTAGTATTAAATATTGCATCCGGTGTTTCTTCTAGTGTTTGCTTCTTCGCAGATTAGGCCGATGAGTTGATGCGAGTATTGGCAAGTTCTCCAGATATGAACCTTCGACAGTGTTTCCCAGGCGAGCATCTCTTCCCCTTCTACCTATTTTGCTTTTATAGTCTTTATTTCCTCCTGTTGATCTATTGCTATCCGTGTCGCGATGCTTTAGTGTTCTGTACCAGTTATATTCCATGCATCCTCTATATTGCCTTGGACACCTCCTAATACCAGTTGTTTGGTAGATAGCTGGCCTTGCGAGTCGTAGTTGCTTGCTCAGGTGCTATCTCGTGTTGTCGAGTACCACAGTTGTTGGTATGCTGGCAGATGATTATGGTGGAGATGCTTATTGGTGGAGATGATCATGACTTTAAATACAACTATTAAAATGCTAGCTATAACTAATGCAGAGGCATCGGTGGGCAATAGATGTTATTTGGTACTTCCACGCTCACTTGTGTCTCGTAGGACCCCGAGTACTTCATACCTGTTCCTTGATTTTTCGCCCTATCCACATCCGGGAGGCCGTGGACCCCCCTGAGCTAGAGTTTGATTCATTTCTATTTCTTGGGGCCACAAACTAGTTTGGGGTTTTATTACTATCCTGTACTTATGCCATGCTTTACTGCTTTATTTACGATTGTGCGTGGAGCACCTGTACTATTTAGGATCGTGACACGTTTTTGCTGTATCGACAGGCCCAGTCACACTTTCGGGTTCCCAGTCGTTTACAGCCGTCCACATAAACCCTGGGTCCGTTCCGGAGCCGGCCAACTTCGTTGCGGGTAGCTTAGTGGGGTGGCCCTCTGAAATATTTCTAAATCCTGTGATCGCTTTGTCGTGAATGCCTCGTTGGGTTTTGAGTTGGTTTTTCCGAGGTTGATCGAGTGTGTGTTGTTATTTGTGCACCCCTGTAGGGTAAAACTTTTTGAAAGCCGTGTCCGCGCTTATGGACGACTTGGAGCACGGTATCTCGATCATAGACAAGCATAACTAAAGTAGTGCTATAAACTTGACTTAATATATGACTAGTAATCAGATTCAACTATAACGGAATGGATATTAAAAATGCCAACAGCTGCTGGATCTGGGTTGTTTGTTATATATGCCTAGTAAGTATTACAACTCCAACGTTGGGTGATAAAAGTGCCAACAACTGCTGGGTTTTGGGATTCCTCAGGACAATTATATCTGACTAGTAAATGTTCCAACTACCACAGAATGGTAATTAAAACTGCCCACTACTTATGCTTCAGGATGACTCATGCTATCTATATCTGATTAGTAAGTGCTGCAACTATAACGGAATGAGTAAAACTGCCAACTGTGTGAGTTCCTCGGTTTGACTTCCTCGTTTGGTCTCGAGGGGGAAATACCAGGACGGGTTTGTTTGGTGTTAGCTTCAGGTTGGATCCGAATAGGTCTTTCTTATCCCTCTCTGATAACCGCCAGTTCTATCGAGTCTCTATAGGTTGTTTAGTGCCGCTGCGCTACCGCTTCAGCCCACCATACCTATGTAGGCGAGAGCCGCCGAATTCTAGCCTCGTCGTGTACTGGCCTCAGTACTGACGCTCCTCTTTTCCCTTTGCCCTTTGTTGGCACCCCTTTTGTTTTAGCAGGTTTGAGATCGACGTCGTTAGCAGGGTTACCCTTCCGGCTTGGCCTGGGTAGGGTTATGGACGCCATTGGTTATTCTTCAGGGCTCTTAGCCCCATTTGCATCTTGTCCATAGACGGACGCTCTATCATTTTCAAGGTGACTTGGATCTTTGTACTGTATATCTGTATTCTTGACTCATGGAGTCATGTTGTATATATATATCTGTTCTGTGGGTCCCATCGAGGACTGTTGTCTAATGGTATTACTTTGTTTTCCACCCGCACGAAAGTGCCTGGTGGGCGTCCTTGAATCGTTTCTATGCGGGTTTTGGCGGGAAGTGCTGAAACTTGCATAGGGCCGATTTGAGGGTGTTACAAAAACATGACCACACAAAATCTAGTGGATTCTATGGTGCAGCTTCTGCCACACTGGTGCAACATGCAACGTGGAAGCTGCTTTCCTATGTGTTTTTGGTTTCAGACCATGTTTTCACACATGAATCCACTGGATTATTTGCATGTGTTCTTCTGCTAAACTAGACTGATCCACATGACCACAAACACTCTAGTGGATTCTGTGATGCAACTTCTATCACACTAGTGCAACATTCAATGTGGAAGCTGCTTTCCTATGTGTTTTTGGTCTCTATGGCCATGGTTAGACAAATGGATCCACTAGACTAATTGCATGTGTTCTTCTCCTAAACCACATTTATCCACTAGTGTCATTACTTGTGTACTTTTCCATCAACCACATTGATCCACACACACACACTCTAGTGGATTCTATAATGTGACTTCTGCCACATTAGTGCAACATGCAATGTGGAAGCTGCTTTCCTATGTCTTTTTGGTCTCTGTGACCATGGTTTGCCACATGGATCCACTAGAGTCATTGCATGTGTTCTTATCCTATACCACAGTTATCCACTAGTGTCATTACATGTGTCTTTTTCTGTAAACCACATTGATCCATTTACACACACACTCTAGTGGATTCTATGATGCAACTTCTGCCACACTAGTGCAACATGCAATGTGGAAGCTGCTTTCCTATGTGTTTTTGGTCTATGTGACTATGGTTTGACACATGGATCCACTATAGTCTTTGCATGTGTGCTTCTCCTAAACCACATTGATCCACTAGAGTCATTGATCCATAAGTGTCATTGCATGTGTCCTTTTTCATAAACCACATTGATCCACACACGCACTCAAGTGGATTCTGTGATGCAACTTCTGCCTCACTAGGGCAACATGCAATGTGGAAGCTGCTTTCCTATGAGTTTTTAGTCTCTATGACCATGGTTTGACACATGGATCCACAAGAGTCATTACATGTGTTCTTCTCCTAAACCACATTGATCCACTAGTGTCATTGCATGTGTTCTTCTCCTAAACCACATTGATCCACTACTGTCATTGATCCTCTAGTGTCACTGCATGTGTTCTTCTCCTAAACAACATTGATCCATATGACCACACACACTCTAGTGGATTATGTGGTGCAGCTTCTTCCACACTAGCGCAACATGCAATGTGGAAGCTGCTTTCCTATGTGGTTTTGGTCTCTGTAACCATGGATTGACACATGGATCCACTAGAGTCTTTGCATGTGTTCTTATCCTAAACCAAATTGATCCACTATTGTCATTGCATGTGTTTTTCTCCTACACCACATACATCCACATGACCACACACACTCTAGTGGATTCTGTGGTGCAACTTCTGCCACACCGGTGCGACATGCAACGTGGAAGATGCTTTCCTATGTGTTTTTCGTCTCTACGACCATGGTTTGACACATTGATCCACTAGAGTAATTCCATTGGTTCTTGTCCTAGGCCACATTGGTCCACATGACCACAGACACTCTAGTAGATTATATGGTGCAGCTTCTGCCACACTGGCACAACATGCAATGTGGAAGATGCTTTCCTATGTATTTTTGGTCTCTTTAACCATGGTTTGACACATGGATCCACTAGAATCATTGCATGTGTTCTTCTCCTAAACCACATTGATCCACTAGTGTCATTTCATGTGTTTTCTCCTAAACCACATTGATCCACATGACCACACACACTCTAGTGGATTCTGTGGTGCAGCTTCTGCCACACTGGTGCAACATGTAATATTGAACTTTCTTTCCTATGTCTTTTTCGTCTCTGCGACCATGGTTTGACACATGGATCGACTATAGTCATTGCATGTGTTGTTCTGCTAAACAACATTGATCCACTAGTGTCATTGAACCACTAGTGTCATTGCATCTGTTCTTCTACTAAACCACACTGATCCACATAACCACACACACTCTAGTGGATTCTGTGGTGCAGCTTCTGCCACACTGGTAAAACATGCAATGTGGAAGCTGCTTTCCTATGTGTTTTTAGTTTTAGACCATGGTTTCACAGATGGATCCACTTGATTATTTGCATGTGTTCTTCTCCTAAACCAGACTGATCCACATGACCACACACACTCTAGTGGATACTGTGATGCAACTTTTGTCACACTGGTGCAACATTCCATGTGGAAGCTGCCTTCCTATGTGTTTTTGGACACTGTGACCATGGTTTGACAAATGGATCCACTAGAGTCATTGCATGTGTTCTTCTCCTAGACCACATTTATCCACTAGTGTCATTACATGTGTATTTTTCCGTAAACCACATTGATCCACACACACACACTCTAGTGGATTCTATGATGCAACTTCTACCACACTTGTGCAACATGCAATGTGGAAGCTGCTTTCCTATGACTTTTTGGTCTATCTGACCGTGGTTTGACACATGGATCCACTACAGTCGTTGCATGTGTTCTTCTCCAAAACCACATTGATCCACTAGAGTCATTGATCCACTAGTGTCATTGCATGTGTCCTTTTTTGTAAACCACATTGATCCACACACACACTCCAGTGGATTCTGTGATGCAACTTTTGCCACACTGGTGCAACATGCAATGTGGAAGCTGCTTTCCTATGTTTTTGGTCTCTACGACCATGGTTTGACACATGGATCCACCAGAGTCATTGCACGTGTTCTTCTCCTAAACCACATTGATCCACTAGTGTCATTGATCCACTAGTGTCATTGCATGTGTTCTTTTTCTAAACCACACTGAACCTCATGACCACACAAAATCTAGTGGATTCTATGGTGCAGCTTCTGCCACACTGGTGCAACATGCAACGTGGAAGCTGCTTTCCTATGTGTTTTTGGTTTCAGACCATGTTTTCACACATGGATCCACTAGATTATTTGCATGTGTTCTTATGCTAAACTAGACTGATCCACATGACCACACACACTCTAGTGGATTCTGTGATGCAATTTCTATCACACTAGTGCAACATTCAATGTGGAAGCTGCTTTCCTATGTGTTTTTGGTCTCTATGACCATGGTTAGACAAATGGATCCACTAGACTCATTGCATGTGTTCTTCTCCTAAACCACATTGATCCACTAGTGTCATTACTTGTGTACTTTTCCATAAACCACATTGATCCACACACACACTCTAGTGGATTCTATAATGTGACTTCTGCCACACTGGTGCAACATGCAATGTGGAAGCTGCTTTCCTATGTCTTTTTGGTCTCTATGACCATGGTTTGCCACATGGATCCACTAGAGTCATTGCATGTGTTCTTATCCTATACCACATTTATCCACTAGTGTCATTAAATGTGTCTTTTTCTGTAAACCACATTGATCCATTACACACACACTCTAGTGGATTCTATGATGCAACTTCTGCCACACTGTTGCAACATGCAATGTGGAAGTTGCTTTCCTATGTGTTTTTGGTCTATGTGACTATGGTTTGACACATGGATCCACTATAGTCTTTGCATGTGTGCTTCTCCTAAACCACATTGATCCACTAGAGTCATTGCTCCACAAGTGTCATTGCATGTGTCCTTTTTCATAAACCACATTGATCCACACACGCACTCAAGTGGATTCTGTGATGCAACTTCTGCCTCACTGTGGCAACATGCAATGTGGAAGCTACTTTCCTATGAGTTTTTAGTCTCTATGACCATGGTTTGACACATGGAACCACAAGAGTCATTACATGTGTTCTTCTCCTAAACCATATTGATCCACTAGTGTCATTGCATGTGTTCTTCTCCTAAACCACATTGATCCACTACTGTCATTGATCCTCTAGTGTCATTGCATGTGTTCTTCTCCTAAACAACATTGATCCATATGACCACCCACACTCTAGTGGATTATGTGGTGCAGCTTCTTCCACACTAGCGCAACATGCAATGTGGAAGCTGCTTTCCTATGTGGTTTTGGTCTCTGTAACCATGGATTGACACATGGATCCACTAGTCTTTGCATGTGTTCTTATCCTAAACCACATTGATCCACTATTGTCATTGCATGTGTTTTTCTCCTACACCACATTGATCCACATGACCACACACACTCTAGTGGATTCTGTGGTGCAACTTCGCCACCGGTGCGACATGCAATGTGGAAGATGCTTTCCTATGTGTTTTTCGTCTCTACGACCATGGTTTGACACATTGATCCACTATAGTAATTCCATTGGTTCTTGTCCTAGGCCACATTGGTCCACATGACCACAGACACTCTAGTAGATTATATGGTGCAGCTTCTTCCACACTAGCACAACATGCAATGTGGAAGATGCTTTCCTATGTATTTTTGGTCTCTTTAACCATGGTTTGACACATGGATCCACTAGAATCATTGCATGTGTTCTTCTCCTAAACCACATTGATCCACTAGTGTCATTGCATGTGTTTTTCTCCTACACCACATTCATCCACATGACCACACACACTCTAGTGGATTCTGTGGTGCAACTTCTGCCACACCGGTGCGACATGCAACGTGGAAGATGCTTTCCTATGTGTTTTTCGTCTCTACGACCATGGTTTGACACATTGATCCACTAGAGTAATTCCATTGGTTCTTGTCCTAGGCCACATTGGTCCACATGACCACAGACACTCTAGTAGATTATATGGTGCAGCTTCTGCCACACTGGCACAACATGCAATGTGGAAGATGCTTTCCTATGTATTTTTGGTCTCTTTAACCATGGTTTGACACATGGATCCACTAGAATCATTGCATGTGTTCTTCTCCTAAACCACATTGATCCACTAGTGTCATTTCATGTGTTTTCTCCTAAACCACATTGATCCACATGACCACACACACTCTAGTGGATTCTGTGCGACTTACCACACTGGTGCAACATGTAATATTGAACTTTCTTTCCTATGTCTTTTTCGTCTCTGCGACCATGGTTTGACACATGGATCGACTATAGTCATTGCATGTGTTGTTCTGCTAAACAACATTGATCCACTAGTGTCATTGAACCACTAGTGTCATTGCATCTGTTCTTCTACTAAACCACACTGATCCACATAACCACACACACTCTAGTGGATTCTGTGGTGCAGCTTCTGCCACACTGGTAAAACATGCAATGTGGAAGCTGCTTTCCTATGTGTTTTTAGTTTTAGACCATGGTTTCACAGATGGATCCACTTGATTATTTGCATGTGTTCTTCTCCTAAACCAGACTGATCCACATGACCACACACACTCTAGTGGATACTGTGATGCAACTTTTGTCACACTGGTGCAACATTCCATGTGGAAGCTGCCTTCCTATGTGTTTTTGGACACTGTGACCATGGTTTGACAAATGGATCCACTAGAGTCATTGCATGTGTTCTTCTCCTAGACCACATTTATCCACTAGTGTCATTACATGTGTATTTTTCCGTAAACCATATTGATCCACACACACACACTCTAGTGGATCCTATGATGCAACTTCTACCACACTTGTGCAACATGCAATGTGGAAGCTGCTTTCCTATGACTTTTTGGTCTATCTGACCGTGGTTTGACACATGGATCCACTACAGTCGTTGCATGTGTTCTTCTCCAAAACCACATTGATCCACTAGAGTCATTGATCCACTAGTGTCATTGCATGTGTCCTTTTTTGTAAACCACATTGATCCACACACACACTCCAGTGGATTCTGTGATGCAACTTTTGCCACACTGGTGCAACATGCAATGTGGAAGCTGCTTTCCTATGTGTTTTTGGTCTCTACGACCATGGTTTGACACATGGATCCACCAGAGTCATTGCATGTGTTCTTCTCCTAAACCACATTGATCCACTAGTGTCATTGATCCACTAGTGTCATTGCATGTGTTCTTTTTCTAAACCACACTGAACCTCATGACCACACAAAATCTAGTGGATTCTATGGTGCAGCTTCTGCCACACTGGTGCAACATGCAACGTGGAAGCTGCTTTCCTATGTGTTTTTGGTTTCAGACCATGTTTTCACACATGGATCCACTAGATTATTTGCATGTGTTCTTATGCTAAACTAGACTGATCCACATGACCACACACACTCTAGTGGATTCTGTGATGCAATTTCTATCACACTAGTGCAACATTCAATGTGGAAGCTGCTTTCCTATGTGTTTTTGGTCTCTATGACCATGGTTAGACAAATGGATCCACTAGACTCATTGCATGTGTTCTTCTCCTAAACCACATTGATCCACTAGTGTCATTACTTGTGTACTTTTCCATAAACCACATTGATCCACACACACACTCTAGTGGATTCTATAATGTGACTTCTGCCACACTGGTGCAACATGCAATGTGGAAGCTGCTTTCCTATGTCTTTTTGGTCTCTATGACCATGGTTTGCCACATGGATCCACTAGAGTCATTGCATGTGTTCTTATCCTATACCACATTTATCCACTAGTGTCATTAAATGTGTCTTTTTCTGTAAACCACATTGATCCATTACACACACACTCTAGTGGATTCTATGATGCAACTTCTGCCACACTGTTGCAACATGCAATGTGGAAGTTGCTTTCCTATGTGTTTTTGGTCTATGTGACTATGGTTTGACACATGGATCCACTATAGTCTTTGCATGTGTGCTTCTCCTAAACCACATTGATCCACTAGAGTCATTGCTCCACAAGTGTCATTGCATGTGTCCTTTTTCATAAACCACATTGATCCACACACGCACTCAAGTGGATTCTGTGATGCAACTTCTGCCTCACTGTGGCAACATGCAATGTGGAAGCTACTTTCCTATGAGTTTTTAGTCTCTATGACCATGGTTTGACACATGGAACCACAAGAGTCATTACATGTGTTCTTCTCCTAAACCACATTGATCCACTAGTGTCATTGCATGTGTTCTTCTCCTAAACCACATTGATCCACTACTGTCATTGATCCTCTAGTGTCATTGCATGTGTTCTTCTCCTAAACAACATTGATCCATATGACCACCCACACTCTAGTGGATTATGTGGTGCAGCTTCTTCCACACTAGCGCAACATGCAATGTGGAAGCTGCTTTCCTATGTGGTTTTGGTCTCTGTAACCATGGATTAACACATGGATCCACTAGTCTTTGCATGTGTTCTTATCCTAAACCACATTGATCCACTATTGTCATTGCATGTGTTTTTCTCCTACACCACATTGATCCACATGACCACACACACTCTAGTGGATTCTGTGGTGCAACTTCTGCCACACCGGTGCGACATGCAATGTGGAAGATGCTTTCCTATGTGTTTTTCGTCTCTACGACCATGGTTTGACACATTGATCCACTATAGTAATTCCATTGGTTCTTGTCCTAGGCCACATTGGTCCACATGACCACAGACACTCTAGTAGATTATATGGTGCAGCTTCTTCCACACTAGCACAACATGCAATGTGGAAGATGCTTTCCTATGTATTTTTGGTCTCTTTAACCATGGTTTGACACATGGATCCACTAGAATCATTGCATGTGTTCTTATCCTAAACCACATTGATCCACTAGTGTCATTTCATGTGTTTTCTCCTAAACCACATTGATTCACATGACCACACACACTCTAGTGGATTCTGTGGTGCAGCTTCTGCCACACTGGTGCAACATGTAATATTGAACTTTCTTTCCTATGTATTTTTCGTCTCTGCGACCATGGTTTGACACATGGATCGACTATAGTCATTGCATGTGTTGTTCTGCTAAACAACATTGATCCACTAGTGTCATTGCATCTGTTCTTCTACTAAACCACACTGATCCACATAACCACACACACTCTAGTGGATTCTGTGGTGCAGCTTCTGCCACACTGGTACAACATGCAATGTGGAAGATGCTTTCCTATGTGTTTTTAGTTTTAGACCATGGTTTCACAGATGGATCCACTTGATTATTTGCATGTGTTCTTCTCCTATACCAGACTGATCCACATGACCACACACACTCTAGTGGATACTGTGATGCAACTTTTGTCACACTGGTGCAACATTCCATGTGGAAGCTGCCTTCCTATGTGTTTTTGGACACTGTGACCATGGTTTGACAAATGGATCCACTAGAGTCATTGCATGTGTTCTTCTCCTAGACCACATTTATCCACTAGTGTCATTACATGTGTATTTTTCCGTAAACCACATTGATCCACACACACACACTCTAGTGGATTCTATGATGCAACTTCTACCACACTTGTGCAACATGCAATGTGGAAGCTGCTTTCCTATGACTTTTTGGTCTATCTGACCGTGGTTTGACACATGGATCCACTACAGTCGTTGCATGTGTTCTTCTCCAAAACCACATTGATCCACTAGAGTCATTGATCCACTAGTGTCATTGCATGTGTCCTTTTTTGTAAACCACATTGATCCACACACACACTCCAGTGGATTCTGTGATGCAACTTTTGCCACACTGGTGCAACATGCAATGTGGAAGCTGCTTTCCTATGTGTTTTTGGTCTCTACGACCATGGTTTGACACATGGATCCACCAGAGTCATTGCATGTGTTCTTCTCCTAAACCACATTGATCCACTAGTGTCATTGATCCACTAGTGTCATTGCATGTGTTCTTTTTCTAAACCACACTGAACCTCATGACCACACAAAATCTAGTGGATTCTATGGTGCAGCTTCTGCCACACTGGTGCAACATGCAACGTGGAAGCTGCTTTCCTATGTGTTTTTGGTTTCAGACCATGTTTTCACACATGGATCCACTAGATTATTTGCATGTGTTCTTATGCTAAACTAGACTGATCCACATGACCACACACACTCTAGTGGATTCTGTGATGCAACTTCTATCACACTAGTGCAACATTCAATGTGGAAGCTGCTTTCCTATGTGTTTTTGGTCTCTATGACCATGGTTAGACAAATGGATCCACTAGACTCATTGCATGTGTTCTTCTCCTAAACCACATTGATCCACTAGTGTCATTACTTGTGTACTTTTCCATAAACCACATTGATCCACACACACACTCTAGTGGATTCTATAATGTGACTTCTGCCACACTGGTGCAACATGCAATGTGGAAGCTGCTTTCCTATGTCTTTTTGGTCTCTATGACCATGGTTTACCACATGGATCCACTAGAGTCATTGCATGTGTTCTTATCCTATACCACATTTATCCACTAGTGTCATTAAATGTGTCTTTTTCTGTAAACCACATTGATCCATTACACACACACTCTAGTGGATTCTATGATGCAACTTCTGCCACACTGTTGCAACATGCAATGTGGAAGTTGCTTTCCTATGTGTTTTTGGTCTATGTGACTATGGTTTGACACATGGATCCACTATAGTCTTTGCATGTGTGCTTCTCCTAAACCACATTGATCCACTAGAGTCATTGCTCCACAAGTGTCATTGCATGTGTCTTTTTTCATAAACCACATTGATCCACACCCGCACTCAAGTGGATTCTGTGATGCAACTTCTGCCTCGCTGGTGCAACATGCAATGTGGAAGCTGCTTTCCTATGAGTTTTTGGTCTCTATGACTATGGTTTGACATATGGATCCACAAGAGTCATTACATGTGTTCTTCTCCTAAACCACATTGATCCACTAGTGTCATTGCATGTGTTCTTCTCCTAAACCACATTGATCCACTACTGTCATTGATCCTCTAGTGTCATTGCATGTGTTCTTCTCCTAAACAACATTGATCCATATGACCACACACACTCTAGTGGATTATGTGGTGCAGCTTCTTCCACACTAGGGCAACATGCAATGTGGAAGGTGCTTTCCTATGTGGTTTTGGTCTCTGTAACCATGGATTGGCACATGGATCCACTAGAGTCTTGGCATGTGTTCTTATCCTAAACCACATTGATCCACTAGTGTTATTGCATGTGTTTTTCTCCTACACCACATTGATCCACATGACCACACACACTCTAGTGGATTCTGTGGTGCAGCTTCTGCCACACCAGTGCAACATGCAATGTGGAAGATGCTTTCCTATGTGTTTTTCGTCTCTATGACCATGGTTTGACACATTGATCCACTAGAATCATTGCATGTGTTCTTCTCCTAAACCACATTGATCCACTAGTGTCATTTCATGTGTTTTCTCCTAAACCACATTGATTCACATGACCACACACACTCTAGTGTATTCTATGGTGCAGCTTCTGCCACACTGGTGCAACATGTAATATTGATCTTTCTTTCCTATGTCCTTTTCGTCTCTGCGACCATGGTTTGACACATGGATCGACTATAGTCATTGCATGTGTTGTTCTGCTAAACAACATTGATCCACTAGTGTCATTGAACCACTAGTGTCATTGCATCTGTTCTTCTACTAAACCACACTGATCCACATAACCACACACACTCTAGTGGATTCTGTGGTGCAGCTTCTGCCACACTGGTACAACATGCAATGTGGAAGCTGCTTTCCTATGTGTTTTTAGTTTTAGACCATGGTTTCACAGATGGATCCACTTGATTATTTGCATGTGTTCCTCTCCTAAACCAGACTGATCTACATGACCACACACACTCTAGTGGATACTGTGATGCAACTTTTGTCACACTGGTGCAACATTCCATGTGGAAGCTGCCTTCCTATGTGTTTTTGGACACTGTGACCATGGTTTGACAAATGGATCCACTAGAGTCATTGCATGTGTTCTTCTCCTTGACCACATTTATCCACTAGTGTCATTACATGTGTATTTTTCCGTAAACCACATTGATCCACACACACACACACACTCTAGTGGATTCTATGATGCAACTTCTACCACACTTGTGCAACATGCAATGTGGAAGCTTCTTTCCTATGAGTTTTTGGTCTATCTTACCGTGGTTTGACACATGGATCCACTATAGTCGTTGCATGTGTTCTTCTCCTAAACCAAATTGATCCACTAGAGTCATTGATCCACTAGTGTCATTGCATGTGTCCTTTTTTGTAAACCACATTGATCCACACACACACTCAAGTGGATTCTGAGATGCAACTTCTGCCACACTGGTGCAACATGCAATGTGGAAGCTGCTTTCCTATGTGTTTTTGGTCTCTACGACCATGGTTTGACACATGGATCCACCAGAGTCATTGCATGTGTTCTTCTCCTAAACCACATTGATCCACTAGTGTCATTGATGCACTAGTGTCATTGCATGTGTTCTTTTTCTAAACCACACTGAACCACATGACCACACAAAATCTAGTGGATTCTATGGTGCAGCTTCTGCCACACTGGTGCAACATGCAACGTGGAAGCTGCTTTCCTATGTGTTTTTGGTTTCAGACCATGTTTTCACACATGGATCCACTAGATTATTTGCATGTGTTCTTATGCTAAACTAGACTGATCCACATGACCACACACACTCTAGTGGATTCTGTGATGCAACTTCTATCACACTAGTGCAACATTCAATGTGGAAGCTGCTTTCCTATGTGTTTTTGGTCTCTATGACCATGGTTAGACAAATGGATCCACTAGGCTCATTGCATGTGTTCTTCTCCTAAACTACATTGATCCACTAGTGTCATTACTTGTGTACTTTTCCATAAACCACATTGATCCACACACACTCTCTAGTGGATTCTATAATGTGACTTCTGCCACACTGGTGCAACATGCAATGTGGAAGCTGCTTTCCTATGTCTTTTTGGTCTCTATGACCATGGTTTGCCACATGGATCCACTAGAGTCATTGCATGTGTTCTTATCCTATACCACATTTATCCACTAGTGTCATTGCGTGTGTCTTTTTCTGTAAACCACATTGATCCACATACACACACACTCTAGTGGATTCTATGATGCAACTTCTGCCACACTGGTGCAACATGCAATGTGGAAGCTGCTTTCCTATGTGTTTTTGGTCTATGTGACCATGGTTCGACACATGGATCCACTACAGTCTTTGCATGTGTGCTTCTACTAAACCACATTGATCCACTAGAGTCATTGCTCCACTAGTGTCATTGCATGTGTCTTTTTTCATAAACCACATTGATCCACACCCGCACTCAAGTGGATTCTGTGATGCAACTTCTGCCTCGCTGGTGCAACATGCAATGTGGAAGCTGCTTTCCTATGAGTTTTTGGTCTCTATGACTATGGTTTGACATATGGATCCACAAGAGTCATTACATGTGTTCTTCTCCTAAACCACATTGATCCACTAGTGTCATTGCATGTGTTCTTCTCCTAAACCACATTGATCCACTACTATCATTGATCCTCTAGTGTCATTGCATGTGTTCTTCTCCTAAACAACATTGATCCATATGACCACACACACTCTAGTGGATTATGTGGTGCAGCTTCTTCCACACTAGTGCAACATGCAATGTGGAAGGTGCTTTCCTATGTGGTTTTGGTCTCTGTAACCATGGATTGGCACATGGATCCACTAGAGTCTTGGCATGTGTTCTTATCCTAAACCACATTGATCCACTAGTGTCATTGCATGTGTTTTTCTCCTACACCACATTGATCCACATGACCACACACACTCTAGTGGATTCTGTGGTGCAGCTTCTGCCACACCAGTGCAACATTCAATGTGGAAGATGCTTTCCTATGTGTTTTTCGTCTCTATGACCATGGTTTGACACATTGATCCACTAGATTTATTCCATTGGTTCTTGTCCTAAACCACATTTGTCCACATGACCACAGACACTCTAGTAGATTATATGGTGCAGCTTCTGCCACACTGGTGCAACATGCAATGTGGAAGATGCTTTCCTATGTATTTTTGGTCTCTTTAACCATGGTTTGACACATGGATCCACTAGATTCATTGCAAGTGTTCTTCTCCTAAACCACATTGATCCACTAGTGTCATTGCATGTGTTTTCTCCTAAACCACATTGATCCACATGACCACACACACTCTAGTGAATTCTGTGGTGCAGCTTCTGCCACACTAGTGCAACATGTAATATTGAACTTGCTTTCCTATGTGTTTTTCGTCTCTGCGACCATGGTTTGACACATGGATCCCCTAGAGTCATTGCATGTGTTGTTCTGCTAAACAACATTGATCCACTAGTGTCATTGAACCACTAGTGTCATTGCATGTGTTCTTCTACTAAACTACACTGATCCACATAACCACACACACTCTAGTGGATTCTGTGGTGCAGCTTCTGCCACATTGGTATAACATGCAATGTGGAAGCTGCTTTCCGATGTGTTTTTAGTTTCAGACCATGATTTTACAGATGGATCCACTAGATTATTTGCATGTGTTCCTCTCCTAAACCATGCTAATCCACATGACCACACACTGTAGTGGATATTGTGATGTAACTTTTGCCACACTAGTGCAACATTCCATGTGGAAGCTGCCTTCCTATGTGTTTTTGGACTTTGTGACCATGATTTGACAAATGGATCCACTAGAGTCATTGCATGTGTTCTTCTCCTAGACCACATTTATCCACTAGTGTCATTACATGTGTCTTTTTCCGTAAACCACATTGATCCAGACACATACACTCTAGTGGATTCTATGATGCAACTTCTACCACACTGGTGCAACATGCAATGTGGAAGCTGCTTTCCTATGAGTTTTTGGTCTATATGACCGTGGTTTGACACATGGATCCACTATAGTCGTTGCATGTGTTCTTCTCCTAAACCACATTGATCCACTAGAGTCATTGATCCACTAGTGTCATTGCATATGTCCTTTTTTGTAAACCACATTGATCCACACACACACTCCAGTGGATTCTGTGATGCAACTTCTGCCACACTGGTGCAACATGCAATGTGGAAGCTGCTTTCGTATGTGTTTTTGGTCTCTACGACCATGGTTTGACACATGGATCCACTAGAGTCATTGCATGTGTTCTTCTCCTAAACCACATTGATCCACTAGTGTCATTGATCCACTGGTGTCATTACATGTGTTCCTTTTCTAAACCACACTAAACCACATGACCACACCAAATCCAGTGGATTCTATGGTGCGTCTTCTGCCACACTGGTGCAACATGCAACATCGAAGCTGCTTTCCTATGTGTTTTTGGCTTCAGACCATGTTTTCACACATGGATCTACTAGATTATTTGCATGTGTTCTTCTGCTCAACTAGACTGATCCACATGACCACACACACTCTAGTGGATTATGTGATGCAACTTCTATCACACTAGTGCAACATTCAATGTGGAAGCTACTTTCCTATGTGTTTTTGGTCTCTATGACCATGGTTAGACAAATGGATCCACTAGACTCATTGCATGTGTTCTTATCCTAGACCACATTTATCCACTAGTGTCATTACATGTGTCTTTTCTGTAAACCACATTGATCCATTTACACACACTGTAGTGGATTCTATGATGCAACTTCGCCACACCGGTGCAACATGCAATGTGGAAGCTGCTTTCCTATTTTTTTGGTCTATGTGACTATGGTTTGACACATGGATCCACTAGTCTTTGCATGCGTGCTTCTCCTAAACCACATTGATCCACTAGAGTCATTGCTCCACCAGTGTCATTGCATGTGTAATTTTTCATAAACCACATTGATCCACACATGCACTCAAGTGGATTCTGTGATGCAACTTCTGCCTCAGTGGTGCAACATGCAATGTGGAAGCTTCTTTCCTATGAGTTTTTGCTCTCTATGACCATGGTTTGACACATGGATCCACAAGAGTCATTACATGTGTTCTTCTCCTAAACCACTTTGATCCACTATTGTCATTGCATGTGTTCTTCTCCTAAACCACATTGATCCACTACTGTCATTGATCCTCTAGTGTCATTGCATGTGTTCTTCTCCTGAACAACATTGATCCATATGACCACACACACTCTAGTGGATTATGTGGTGCAGCTTGTTCCACACTAGTGCAACATGCAATGTGGAAGCTGCTTTCCTATGTGGTTTTGGTCTCTGTAACCATGGATTGACACATGGATCCACTAGAGTCTTTGCATGTGTTCTTATCCTAAACCACATTGATCCACTAGTGTCATTGCATGAATTTTTCTCCTACACCACATTGATCCACATGACCACACACACTCTAGTGGATTTTGTGGTGCAGCTTCTGCCACATCGGTGCGACATGCAATGTGGAAGATGCTTTCCTATGTGTTTTTCGTCTCTACAACCATGGTTTGACACATTGATCCACTAGAGTAATTCCATTGGTTATTGTCCTAAACTACATTGGTACACATGACCACACACAATCTAGTAGATTATATGGTGCAGCTTCTACCACACTGGCACAACAGGCAATGTGGAAGATGCTTTCCTATGTATTTTTGGTCTCTTTAACCATGGTTTGACACATGGATCCACTAGAATCATTGCATGTGTTCTTCTCCTAAACCACATTGATCCACTAGTGTCATTGCATGTGTTTTCTCCTAAACCACATTGATTCACATGACCACACACACTCTAGTGGATTCTGTGGTGCAACTTCTGCCACACTGGTGCAACATTTAATATTGAACTTGCTTTCCTATGTGTTTTTCGTCTCTGCGACCATGGTTTGACACATGGATCGACTAGAGTCATTGCATGTGTCGTTCTGCTAAACAACATTGATCCACTAGTGTCATTGAACCACTAGTTTTGTTGCATGTGTTCTTCTACTAAACCACACTAATCCACATAACCACACACACTCTAGTGGATTCTATGGTGCAGCTTCTGCCACACTGGTACAACATTCCATGTGGAAGCTGCCTTCCTATGTGTTTTTGGACTCTGTGACCATGGTTTGACAAATGGATCCACTAGAGTTATTGCATGTGTTCTTCTCCTAGACCACATTTATCCACTAGTGTCATTACATGTGTATTTTTCTGTAAACCACATTGATCCACACACACACACTCTAGTGGAGTCTATGATGAAACTTATGCCACACTGGTGCAACATGCAATGTGGAAGTTGCTTTCCTATGAGTCTTTCGTATATCTGACCATGGTTTGACACATGGATCTACTACAGTCGTTGCATGTGTTCTTCTCCTAAACCACATTGATCCACTAGAGTCATTGATCCACTAGTGTCATTGCATGTGTCCTTTTTTGTAAACCACATTGATCCACACACACACTCCAGTGGATTCTGTGATGCAACTTCTGACACACTGGTGCAACATGCAATGTGGAATCTGCTTTCCTATGTGTTTTTGGTCTCTACGACCATGGTTTGACACATGGATCCACTAGAGTCATTGCATGTGTTCTTCTCCTAAATCACATTGATCCACTAGAGTCATTGATCCACTATTGTCATTACATGTCTCCTTTTTCGTAAACCACATTGATCCAGACACATACACTCTAGTGGATTCTATGATGCAACTTCTACCACACTGGTGCAACATGCAATGTGGAAGTTGCTTTCCTATGAGTCTTTCGTATATCTGACCATGGTTTGACACATGGATCTACTACAGTCGTTGCATGTGTTCTTCTCCTAAACCACATTGATCCACTAGAGTCATTGATCCACTAGTGTCATTGCATATGTCCTTTTTTGTAAACCACATTGATCCACACACACACTCCAGTGGATTCTGTGATGCAACTTCTGCCACACTGGTGCAACATGCAATGTGGAAGCTGCTTTCGTATGTGTTTTTGGTCTCTACGACCATGGTTTGACACATGGATCCACTAGAGTCATTGCATGTGTTCTTCTCCTAAACCACATTGATCCACTAGTGTCATTGATCCACTGGTGTCATTACATGTGTTCCTTTTCTAAACCACACTAAACCACATGACCACACCAAATCCAGTGGATTCTATGGTGCGTCTTCTGCCACACTGGTGCAACATGCAACATCGAAGCTGCTTTCCTATGTGTTTTTGGCTTCAGACCATGTTTTCACACATGGATCTACTAGATTATTTGCATGTGTTCTTCTGCTCAACTAGACTGATCCACATGACCACACACACTCTAGTGGATTATGTGATGCAACTTCTATCACACTAGTGCAACATTCAATGTGGAAGCTACTTTCCTATGTGTTTTTGGTCTCTATGACCATGGTTAGACAAATGGATCCACTAGACTCATTGCATGTGTTCTTATCCTATACCACATTTATCCACTAGTGTCATTACATGTGTCTTTTTCTGTAAACCACATTGATCCATTTACACACACACTGTAGTGGATTCTATGATGCAACTTCTGCCACACTGGTGCAACATGCAATGTGGAAGCTGCTTTCCTATTTTTTTTGGTCTATGTGACTATGGTTTGACACATGGATCCACTACAGTCTTTGCATGCGTGCTTCTCCTAAACCACATTGATCCACTAGAGTCATTGCTCCACCAGTGTCATTGCATGTGTAATTTTTCATAAACCACATTGATCCACACATGCACTCAAGTGGATTCTGTGATGCAACTTCTGCCTCAGTGGTGCAACATGCAATGTGGAAGCTTCTTTCCTATGAGTTTTTGCTCTCTATGACCATGGTTTGACACATGGATCCACAAGAGTCATTACATGTGTTCTTCTCCTAAACCACTTTGATCCACTATTGTCATTGCATGTGTTCTTCTCCTAAACCACATTGATCCACTACTGTCATTGATCCTCTAGTGTCATTGCATGTGTTCTTCTCCTGAACAACATTGATCCATATGACCACACACACTCTAGTGGATTATGTGGTGCAGCTTGTTCCACACTAGTGCAACATGCAATGTGGAAGTTGCTTTCCTATGTGGTTTTGGTCTCTGTAACCATGGATTGACACATGGATCCACTAGAGTCTTTGCATGTGTTCTTATCCTAAACCACATTGATCCACTAGTGTCATTGCATGAATTTTTCTCCTACACCACATTGATCCACATGACCACACACACTCTAGTGGATTTTTTGGTGCAGCTTCTGCCACATCGGTGCGACATGCAATGTGGAAGATGCTTTCCTATGTGTTTTTCGTCTCTACAACCATGGTTTGACACATTGATCCACTAGAGTAATTCCATTGGTTATTGTCCTAAACTACATTGGTACACATGACCACACACAATCTAGTAGATTATATGGTGCAGCTTCTACCACACTGGCACAACAGGCAATGTGGAAGATGCTTTCCTATGTATTTTTGGTCTCTTTAACCATGGTTTGACACATGGATCCACTAGAATCATTGCATGTGTTCTTCTCCTAAACCACATTGATCCACTAGTGTCATTGCATGTGTTTTCTCCTAAACCACATTGATTCACATGACCACACACACTCTAGTGGATTCTGTGGTGCAACTTCGCCACACTGGTGCAACATTTAATATTGAACTTGCTTTCCTATGTGTTTTTCGTCTCTGCGACCATGGTTTGACACATGGATCGACTAGAGTCATTGCATGTGTCGCTCGCTAAACAACATTGATCCACTAGTGTCATTGAACCACTAGTTTTGTTGCATGTGTTCTTCTACTAAACCACACTAATCCACATAACCACACACACTCTAGTGGATTCTATGGTGCTTCTCGCCACACTGGTACAACATTCCATGGAAGCTGCCCTATGTGTTTTTTGGTCTCTTTGACCATGGTTTGACAAATGGATCCACTAGAGTTATTGCATGTGTTCTTCTCCTAGACCACATTTATCCACTAGTGTCATTACATGTGTATTTTTCTGTAAACCACATTGATCCACACACACACACTCTAGTGGAGTCTATGATGAAACTTATGCCACACTGGTGCAACATGCAATGTGGAAGTTGCTTTCCTATGAGTCTTTCGTATATCTGACCATGGTTTGACACATGGATCTACTACAGTCGTTGCATGTGTTCTTCTCCTAAACCACATTGATCCACTAGAGTCATTGATCCACTAGTGTCATTGCATGTGTCCTTTTTTGTAAACCACATTGATCCACACACACACTCCAGTGGATTCTGTGATGCAACTTCTGACACACTGGTGCAACATGCAATGTGGAATCTGCTTTCCTATGTGTTTTTGGTCTCTACGACCATGGTTTGACACATGGATCCACTAGAGTCATTGCATGTGTTCTTCTCCTAAATCACATTGATCCACTAGAGTCATTGATCCACTATTGTCATTACATGTCTCCTTTTTCGTAAACCACATTGATCCAGACACATACACTCTAGTGGATTCTATGATGCAACTTCTACCACACTGGTGCAACATGCAATGTGGAAGTTGCTTTCCTATGAGTCTTTCGTATATCTGACCATGGTTTGACACATGGATCTACTACAGTCGTTGCATGTGTTCTTCTCCTAAACCACATTGATCCACTAGAGTCATTGATCCACTAGTGTCATTGCATATGTCCTTTTTTGTAAACCACATTGATCCACACACACACTCCAGTGGATTCTGTGATGCAACTTCTGCCACACTGGTGCAACATGCAATGTGGAAGCTTTCAGATGTGTTTTTGGTCTCTACGACCATGGTTTGACACATGGATCCACTAGAGTCATTGCATGTGTTCTTCTCCTAAACCACATTGATCCACTAGTGTCATTGATCCACTGGTGTCATTACATGTGTTCCTTTTCTAAACCACACTAAACCACATGACCACACCAAATCCAGTGGATTCTATGGTGCGTCTTCTGCCACACTGGTGCAACATGCAACATCGAAGCTGCTTTCCTATGTGTTTTTGGCTTCAGACCATGTTTTCACACATGGATCTACTAGATTATTTGCATGTGTTCTTCTGCTCAACTAGACTGATCCACATGACCACACACACTCTAGTGGATTATGTGATGCAACTTCTATCACACTAGTGCAACATTCAATGTGGAAGCTACTTTCCTATGTGTTTTTGGTCTCTATGACCATGGTTAGACAAATGGATCCACTAGACTCATTGCATGTGTTCTTATCCTATACCACATTTATCCACTAGTGTCATTACATGTGTCTTTTTCTGTAAACCACATTGATCCATTTACACACACACTGTAGTGGATTCTATGATGCAACTTCTGCCACACTGGTGCAACATGCAATGTGGAAGCTGCTTTCCTATTTTTTTTGGTCTATGTGACTATGGTTTGACACATGGATCCACTACAGTCTTTGCATGCGTGCTTCTCCTAAACCACATTGATCCACTAGAGTCATTGCTCCACCAGTGTCATTGCATGTGTAATTTTTCATAAACCACATTGATCCACACATGCACTCAAGTGGATTCTGTGATGCAACTTCTGCCTCAGTGGTGCAACATGCAATGTGGAAGCTTCTTTCCTATGAGTTTTTGCTCTCTATGACCATGGTTTGACACATGGATCCACAAGAGTCATTACATGTGTTCTTCTCCTAAACCACTTTGATCCACTATTGTCATTGCATGTGTTCTTCTCCTAAACCACATTGATCCACTACATTGATCCTCTAGTGTCATTGCATGTGTTCTTCTCCTGAACAACATTGATCCATATGACCACACACACTCTAGTGGATTATGTGGTGCAGCTTGTTCCACACTAGTGCAACATGCAATGTGGAAGTTGCTTTCCTATGTGGTTTTGGTCTCTGTAACCATGGATTGACACATGGATCCACTAGAGTCTTTGCATGTGTTCTTATCCTAAACCACATTGATCCACTAGTGTCATTGCATGAATTTTTCTCCTACACCACATTGATCCACATGACCACACACACTCTAGTGGATTTTGTGGTGCAGCTTCTGCCACATCGGTGCGACATGCAATGTGGAAGATGCTTTCCTATGTGTTTTTCGTCTCTACAACCATGGTTTGACACATTGATCCACTAGAGTAATTCCATTGGTTATTGTCCTAAACTACATTGGTACACATGACCACACACAATCTAGTAGATTATATGGTGCAGCTTCTACCACACTGGCACAACAGGCAATGTGGAAGATGCTTTCCTATGTATTTTTGGTCTCTTTAACCATGGTTTGACACATGGATCCACTAGAATCATTGCATGTGTTCTTCTCCTAAACCACATTGATCCACTAGTGTCATTGCATGTGTTTTCTCCTAAACCACATTGATTCACATGACCACACACACTCTAGTGGTTTATGTGGTGCAACTTCGGCAACACTGGTGCAACATTTAATATTGAACTTGCTTTCCTATGTGTTTTTCGTCTCTGCGACCATGGTTTGACACATGGATCGACTAGAGTCATTGCATGTGTCGTTCTGCTAAACAACATTGATCCACTAGTGTCATTGAACCACTAGTTTTGTTGCATGTGTTCTTCTACTAAACCACACTAATCCACATAACCACACACACTCTAGTGGATTCTATGGTGCAGCTTCTGCCACACTGGTACAACATTCCATGTGGAAGCTGCCTTCCTATGTGTTTTTGGACTCTGTGACCATGGTTTGACAAATGGATCCACTAGAGTTATTGCATGTGTTCTTCTCCTAGACCACATTTATCCACTAGTGTCATTACATGTGTATTTTTCTGTAAACCACATTGATCCACACACACACACTCTAGTGGAGTCTATGATGAAACTTATGCCACACTGGTGCAACATGCAATGTGGAAGTTGCTTTCCTATGAGTCTTTCGTATATCTGACCATGGTTTGACACATGGATCTACTACAGTCGTTGCATGTGTTCTTCTCCTAAACCACATTGATCCACTAGAGTCATTGATCCACTAGTGTCATTGCATGTGTCCTTTTTTGTAAACCACATTGATCCACACACACACTCCAGTGGATTCTGTGATGCAACTTCTGACACACTGGTGCAACATGCAATGTGGAATCTGCTTTCCTATGTGTTTTTGGTCTCTACGACCATGGTTTGACACATGGATCCACTAGAGTCATTGCATGTGTTCTTCTCCTAAATCACATTGATCCACTAGAGTCATTGATCCACTATTGTCATTACATGTCTCCTTTTTCGTAAACCACATTGATCCACACACACACAAGTGGATTCCGTGATGCAACTTCTGCCCACACTAGTGCAACATGCAATGTGGAAGCTGGTTTCCTATGTGTTTTTGGTCTCTATGACCATCGTTTTACACATGGATCCACTAGAGTCATTGGATGTGTTCTTCTCCTAAACCACATTGATCCACTAGTGTCATTACTTGTGTACTTTCCCGTAAACCACATTGATCCACACACACACACACTCTAGTGGATTCTATGACGTGACTTCTGCCACACTGGTGCAACATGCAATGTGGAAGCTGCTTTCCTATGTCTTTTTGGTCTCTGTGACCATGGTTTGCCACATGGATCCACTAGAGTCATTGAATGTGTTCTTCTCCTAAACCACATTGATCCACTAGAGTCATTGATCCACTAGTGTCATTACATGTGTCCTTTTTCGTAAACCACATTGATCCACACACACACAAGTGGATTTCGTGATGCAACTTCTGCCACACTAGTGCAACATGCAATGTGGAAGCTGGTTTCCTATGTGTTTTTGGTCTCTATGACCATGGTTTGACACATGGATCCACTAGAGTCATTGCATGTGTTCTTCTCCTAAACCACATTGATTCACTAGAGTCATTGATCCACTAGTGTGATTGCATGTGTTATTTTTCCTAAACCACATTGATCCACACACACACTCTAGTGGATTCTGTCATGCAACTTCTACCACACTGGTGCAACATGCAATCACTACAACATAAATCGTATTTAGTGACAGACCCCTTTTGTCACTCAATATCCATATTTTGTCAATGAATATATGCTATTGACAAAAATGGGTTGTCACTAATTTTGTCATAAAAGCCGCGTCATAAAAAATCCATAACCACGGTTTGCATTTTTTTGTCATGGTTTAACTTATATTAGTTGACGATGTTAGTTTTGTCAACAATCGTGTACAATCGTTGATGGAAATATTTGTCATGATATATATGAAAAGTTTGTCATCATAAATTAGAAGGGAGTGTAGGACAGGTCATCATTACAGGTGTGGCATTTTGTTAATTTATTGAAATTTACTGACGTGACATTATGAGCAGTGGGGCCAAGTGGTTCTTACAGGTGGACCAACGCGTGTCCTAGAGGGTTCGGACAGGTGGGACCTAGAGGGTTCAGACAGGTGGGACCCGGAGGGTTCTGATAGATAGGACGCATAGGGTTCAGACAGGTGGGACCTAGAGGGTTCTGACAGGTGGGACCAAAATGGTTCAGACAGGTGGGACCAAAATGGTTCTGACACGTGGGTCCATGATTTGATGATAGTGTCAGTATTTTTGTTACGTTAATAATTATGCAGAAAATGAAAAAAAATCATACAGACAAATAAAATTTAGAACCAATATATGAAATGGCGACGATAAAATTCTATGCAATAGTTTTAACATGAAGAAACAACTAAGTAAATCATATTGGTGAACAATTTCATCAAGATGGAGTTGATGTTGAGTTGTTGCCCTATCGTTGCTGCTGTGATGTCCTTAAGATGAAACTAAGTGTGGCTTCTAATTCTTGCTGCTTCTTTTCAGTTGCTCTGTTTTTCTCTTCCTGTGCCTTCATCAGAGCTGCATGGTCCTCTTCTTATTTTTTTCATTTCTTCAAATCTTTTATCGTGGGCTTCCATCCTTTCCTGCATCTCTTGTTTGTACCTTTCAGCTGTAAGGAGTGATCGTTCCTCCTGTTTAGCAAGCTTGTTTTCTAGTTCTCGGATGCGTGCTGTGGACACAGAGCTCTTCCTTGAGATTTATCCAACTCCAAAATTTTAGAGGAACGTGCCTATGCTTGAGCTCGTTGTGCTCTTCTCCTTCAAGACTTCTTCAATAATATGCAACTCTATTTTTTTAGTCTCATCTTCTAGGCGTGGTATATTTTTCATGGTCATCATTGCATCCTGCAAATAAGTTCAAATGAAAGCATAAGAAATATTAAAGTAGAAAGCTTATTCATTACAAAATATTAGCAATATTAAAAATGCCTTACATAAGCATCTTTGGCTTCCTTAGTCATGATGCGTTCCTTGTTAGTGTGGGTAAGTCTATAGAATTCAATTGGAGATGTCACCTCCTCCAAGTTCTCTGAGTTCTACAACAAAATTGGAATTATGAACAAGAGTTATCAAAATTTATACTGAGTTTGGTAGAACAAGTGTTCCATATATGAACTCAAAAACGTACAAGAGCTTCGTAGTATGCAAAGAAGCATCTCGATCTAGTTGTATTGTTATTCTTCACAACTTCTCTGTTTGCTTGATTCTTCAGACACATTTCGTAAATTTGAGTATGAATATGTGAGTTTTTTGTGCAACAGAGATTTATGTGCTGAGTATTTGTAAGTGTAAATGTTAGTACCTGATAGTGGGCATCAAACCATTTGTCCACAAGATCTTTCTAACTTCTCTCTAGTACATTTGCTGGCTCCATCTTATATGCTCTTATCTTTAGTCTTGTCCCAATTCTCCTTCTTAAGCTTGTAGCATAGTTGGCGCATACTACTCCATATAATATTAGTGCACACTGTCTTGGTCACTACATCATTTGTGTCCATTTCCAAATTTCCCTAAAAAATGGAGATGCATATTATGTAGTTACATAGGTAGACAAGATAAATAGCTATGATGTAAACTGTAGAGTTAGGGCTCACCGCTACTTTGTGAATAGCACCTGGAATAACATATTTCAGAGTCTCAACTTTTTTGTATTAAGTCCAGTTGGTTACTAGATGCACTTAATCTCGGATTTTGTATTCCGACCTCAGAGCTTAGTTTTGCTGCTTGAAGAGGATTTTTGGGCCTTCTAACCCACTCGGTAAATTCAATTCTCATTTTATTCCCACCATTTCTTCTAGTGTACTAATGCAGACCATGGCCCATGGAAATTCCACGTTCCCCACGCTTTTTCTTTCAACCGAAAGAAGTTATCTCTAAAACATCATAGGAAGAAAGTTAAAATTAGAGTATATATTATAGGAGTAACCATCAGTACAATTATTTAAGTGCAATTGTTAATACCTTTCTGTTTTGTAATGCCAAGTTGATTGTTGTCAGGTGAGTTACTTATTTTAGATGTTAGGTTCAATATTGGTGAGATTTGAACTTTTGTGTTCTCACCCTCTAGGCTTGTAGGGGTATGACACGCGACAGTTTTAGTTGCTTCTATGACATGATGTGCTCTTGATCTAGTGGTTACGGTAGATTGAGGTACAGTTGTTGTTGGACACTTCTTCTATGCTGAGTTGATGTACCATCAGTAGCCTATTTAAAAAATAATAATAGTTAGTAACAAAACTGTTGTACTTTATAGGGATTAAAATGCAGTTAAAAGAAGATATGATAACCTTTGTTTTAGGGTTACCAACGTTCTAGTTCTCGTCATCTCAAGTCGGCTCGTCATTAGCTATGGCCATTTCTTCAGCACTTGGTTCATATGTAGGGTCTGATTGAGTGTGGTTAGCATCCTTTTGTTTACTTTTTTGGTGGCCTCTGTCACTTTGTAAATGCCGTTGTACATGAATTTATGTGCTACCTCTTCTATATTTTCTAGAGGAAAACCTCTGGGGGCTTGCGCTTCTTTCAAAACTTCCATCATACGAGCTTTATATTCTTCCAAATTTTTGTACTTGTTTGCCTCATATGGATTAGTTGGTTGTTTTTCGGTGCCTGACAAGGGATGGTCACAATTATATTATAGATCAACAGCAGATTACATCATGAATTACAAAGCCCCGACAATTTTAATTTGTAAAATAACCTACCCAAGGGCATACATATTAAGAGTGTGTTGTTGAAGAGAAAACTAAAGTAGGTACAGTAGAAGTAGTTATCTGTACCTTATGGGCACATGAGTGAGCTATACTGTTTTTATCTCTACAAATGTGATTTACTCTAGAGAGTAGATGTAGGGAGTAGACTGAACTCAATCTGTCTACTGCGAAACAATATCATTGCGTGTGTGTGGGAAAACAATGTAGGGAGTAGATCGCTATTATTATAACTAGAATGACGAAAACAAGCTGTTAACCACTTTGTAATGAATGGTTCTAGCAGATCTACTGCATATGAGAAGGATCGGGGGATTGAATTATCACCTGACGGTCGTTTGATGTTGGGCTTCTTCTTCTGTGTACACCTCAATGGTTTGCATGCCTTACCGCTGCGAAGAGTCCCGATCATGGCGTCGACCAAGGAGATCGCCGATCAGATGCAGCGATGAGTTCTGATCCTCCGTGGATGAGATCGGATCTGGGGGAGGAGAACGATGAGGCGCCAGAGGGGGATGGGTTTTGGGAGTTCAAATAAGACGCAACTCGTGGGAGGGAACGAATATGTGTTGAAACTTTTGGAGGGAGGTTTTGTTTAGTTGTTAATTTTGACGTTATAGGCAAAACATTTCTTGAAATTTTGGTTTACTTCGTATATGTAAGTTTTACACAGTTGGTATAAAAAATGAAATGAAGTACTAACAAGTTAAAAATTAATATTACATTAAAAAGTCCTATTATTAGACCTGAATGATGCATACATTACCCGTCCCTAAATCATATCTAAGAATAGTGAAATATTCATATTGTTTAAATTACAAGTTTATAATCCATGTTTTGATCAATTTATGCAAGTTAAATGTACTCAAATTTGGCACAAGGGTTTATCACCATTTGGCTAGTGATGCTAGCATTGTATCTAGCCATTTTGGTTTGAAAATTTCAATAATTTCATCCGCAAACTCGGAAACAAGGAACCATTTTTGAAGCAAGTACCAAAACTACAATTTGAGACCTTCAAGTTGCATGCTTGAGTGGTTGTACATATCATTGGGACCACATAATAGCATTTGTACCTTTCATATGCTTTCGCAATCTCTCGAAAGACTCTAGTCAACCCTGGTTTGACCAAACCTTGAGAAGTTCATAGAAAAATGAGAAATTCTCAAAATCTCATGAAACCTTCGAATTTGATCACTGTGTGGCAAATACTTTACATGAAAAATGAGAAACTTTGAAAAAATGTCCCCCCTGGTAGTCCACTCTCAAATGTGGTGTAGTTTGGTCAACGACCATGCCCGACTATTAGAAAGAGCCACTTGTGCACCATGTTTTCATCTACCTTTCTTCAAATGGACTCAAATTTGGCACAAGGGTTTATCACCATGTGGCTAGTGATGCTATCACTGTATTTAGCCATTTTGGTTTGAAAATTTCAAAAAAAAATCATCCTCAAACTTGAAAACAAGGAACCATTTGCGACGCAAGTACCAAAACTACAATTTGAGACCTTCAAGTTGCATGCTTGAGTGTTTGTACATCACATTGGGTCCACATAGCAGTAGTTGTACCTTTCAGATGCTTTCGCAATTTCTCAAAAGACTCTGGTCAACCCTGGTTTGACCAAACCTTGAGAAGTTTATAAAAATGAGAAATTCTCAAAATCTCTTGAAACCTTCAAATTTCATCACTATGTGGCAAATACTTTGCATGAAAATTGAGAAACTTTGAAAAATTGCCGCCCTAGCAGTCCACTCTCAAATGTGGTGTAGTTTGGTCAACGATCATGTCCAACTACTAGAAAGAGCCACTTGTGTACCATGCCTTCATCTACATTTCTTCAAATGGACTCAAATTTGGCACAAGGGTTTATCCCCATGTGTCTAGTGATGCTAGTATTGTATTTAGCCATTTTGGTTTGAAAAATTCAAAAAAATTCATCCTCAAACTCGAAAACAAGGAACCATTTGTGAAGCAAGTACCAAAACAACAATTTGAGACCTTCAAGTTGCATGCTTGAGTGGTTGTACATCTCATTGGAACCATAGAACAGCAATTGTACCTTTTAGATGCTTTCGCAGTCTCTCGAAAGACTCTGGTCAACCCTAGTTGGACCAAACCTTGAGAATTTCATAGAAAATTCTCAAAATATTTTGAAACCTTCGAATTTGATCACTGTGTGGCAAATACTTTGCATTAAAAAATGAGAAACTTGGAAAAATGTCCCCCTAGCAGTCCACTCTCAAATGTGTTGTAGTTTGGTCAACGATCATGTCTGACTACTAGAAAGAGCCACTTGTGTACAATGTTTTCATCTACCTTTCTTCAGATGGACTCAAATTTGTCACAAGGGTTTATCACCATGTGGTTAGTGATGCTAGAATTGTATCTAGCCATTTTGGTTTGAAAATTTCTAAAAAATTCATCCTCAAACTCGGAAACAAGGAACCATTTGTGAAGCAAGTAGCAAAACTACAATTTGAGACCTTCAAGTTGCATTCTTGAGTGGTTGTACATCTCATTGGGACCACAAAATTTTAGTTGTACCATTCAAATGCTTTCGCAATATCTCGAAGGACTCTAGTCAACCCTAGTTTGACCAAACCTTGAGAAGTTCATAAAAAATGAGAAATTCTCAAAATCTCTTGAAACCTTCGAATTTGATCACTATGTGGCAACTACTTTGCATGAAAAATGAGAAACTTTGAAAAATTGTCCCCCTAGCAGTCCACTCTCAAATGTGGTGTAGTTTGGTCAACGATCATGTCCGACTACTAGAAAGAGCCACTTGTGTACCATGCCTTCATCTCCATTTCTTCAAATGGACTCAAATTTGGCACAAGGGTTTATCCCCATGTGGCTAGAGACGCTAGTATTGTATTTAGCCATTTTAGTTTGAAAATTTCAAAAAAATTCATCCTCAAACTCAAAAACAAGGAACCATTTGTGAAGAAAGTACCAAAACTATAATTTGAGACCTTCAAGTTGCATGCTTGAGTGGTTGTACATCTCATTGGGACCATAGAACAGTAGTTGTACCTTTTAGATGCTTTCGTAATCTCTCGAAAGACTCTGGTCAACCCTAGTTTGACCAAACCTAGAGAATGTCATAGAAAAATGAGAAAATTCTTAAAATATTTTGAAACCTTCGAATTTGATCACCGTGTGGCAAATACTTTGCATGAAAAATGAGAACTTGGAAAAATGTCCCCCTAGCAGTCCACTCTCAAATGTGTTGTCGTTTGGTCAATGATCATGTCTGACTACTAGAAAGAGCCACTTGTTTACCATGTTTTCATCTACCTTTCCTCAAATGGACTCAAATTTGGCACAAGGGTTTATCACCATTTGGCTAGTGATGCTAGCATTGTATCTAGCCATTTTGGTTTGAAAATTTCAAAAATTTCATCCCCAAACTCGGAAACAAGGAACCATTTGTGAAGCAAGTACCAAAATTGCAATTTGAGACCTTCAAGTTGCATGCTTGAGTGGTTGTACATCTCATTGGGACCACATAATAGCATTTGTATCTTTCATATGCTTTCGCAATCTCTTGAAAGACTCTAATCAACCCTGGTTTGACCAAACCTTGAGAAGTTCAAAGAAAAATGATAAATTCTCAAAATCTCTTGAAAACTTCGAATTTGTTCACTGTGTGGCAAATACTTTACATGAAAAATGAGACACATGGAAAAAATGTCCCCCTGGCAGTCCACTCTCAAATGTGGTGTAGTTTGGTCAACGATCATGCCCGACTACTAGAAAGAGCCACTTGTGTACCATGTTTTCATCTACCTTTCTTCAAATGGACTCAAATTTGGCACAAGGGTTTATCACCATGTGGCTAGTGATGCTAGCATTGTATTTAGCCATTTTGGTTTGAAAATTTCGAAAAAATTCATCCTCAAACTCGAAAACAAGGAACCATTTGTGACGCAAGTACGAAAACTACAATTTGAGACCTTCAGGTTGCATGCTTGAGTGTTTGTACATCTCATTGGGACCACATAACAGTAGTTGTACCTTTCAGATGCTTTCACAATTTCTCAAAAGACTCTGGCCAACCCTGGTTTAACCAAACCTTGAGAAGTTCATAAAAATGAGAAATTCTCAAAATCTCTTGAAACCTTCGAATTTCATCACTATGTGGCAAATACTTTGCATGAAAAATGAGAAACTTTGAAAAATTGTCCCCCTAGCAGTCCACTCTCAAATGTGGTGTAGTTTGGTCAACGATCATGTCCGACTACTAGAAAGAGCGACTTGTGTACCATGCATTCATCTAAATTTCTTCAAATGGACTCAAATTTGGCACAAGGGTTTAACCCCATGTGTCTAGTGATGCTAGTATTGTATTTAGCCATTTTGGTTTGAATATTTCAAAAAATTCATCCTCAAACTCGAAAACAAGGAACCATTTGTGAAGTAAGTACCAAAACTACAATTTGAGACCTTCAAGTTGCATGCTTGAGTGGTTATACATCTCATTGGGACCACAGAAGTAGTTGTACCTTTCAGATGCTTTCGCAATCTCTCGAAAGACTCTGGTTAACCCTGGTTTGACCAAACCTTGAGAAGTTCATAGAAAAATGAGAAATTAACAAAATCTCTTGAAACCTTCGAATATGATCACTATGTGGCAAATACTTTGCATGAAAAACGAGTAACTTGGAAAAAATGTCCCCCGAGCAGTCCACTCTAAAATGTGGTGTAGTTTGGTCATCGATCATGTTCGACTACTAGAAAGAGACACTTGTGTACCATGTTTTCATCTACCTTTCTTCAAATGGACTCAAATTTTGCACAACGGTTTATCACCATATGGCTAGTGATGCTAGCGCTGTATCTAGCCATTTTGGTTTGAAAATTTCAAAAAATTCATCCTCAAACTCGGAAACACGGAACCATCTGTGAAGCAAGTACCAAAACTACAATTTGAGACCTTCAAGTTGCATGCTTGAGTGATTGTACATCTCATTGGGACCACAGAATAGCAGTTGTACCTTTCAGATGCTTTCACAATCCCTCGAAAGACTCTAGTCAACACTAGTTTGACCAAACCTTTTGGATTTCATAGAAAAATGAGAAATTCTCAAAATCTCTTGAAACCTTTGAATTTGATCACTTTGTGGCAAATACTTTGCATGAAAAATGAGAAACTTGGAAAAATGTCCCCGAAAGTCCACTCTCAAATGTGGTGTAGTTTGGTCAACGATCATGCCCAACTACTAGAAAGAGCCACTTGTTTACCATGTTTTCATCTACCTTTCTTCAAATGGACTCAAATTTGGCACAAGGGTTTATCACCATGTGGCTAGTGATGCTAGCATTGTATCTAGCCATTTTGGTTTGAAAACAAAACTTTCATCCTCATACTAAAACAAGGAACCATTTGTGAAGCAATTACCAAAACTACAATTTGAGACCTTTAAGTTGCATGCTTGAGTGGTTGTACATCTCATCGGGACCACATAGCAGCAGTTGTGCCTTTCAGATGCTTTTGCAATCTCTCGAAAGACTCTAGTCAACCCTGGTTTGACCAAAACTACAATTTGAGACCTTCAAGTTGCATGCTTGAGTTTTTGTACATCTCATTGGGACCACATAACAGTAGTTGTACCTTTCAGATGCTTTCGCAATTTCTCAAAAGACTCTGGTCAACCCTGGTTTGACCAAACCTTGAGAAGTTCATAAAAAATGAGAAATTCTGAAAATCTCTTGAAACCTTCGAATTTGATCACTATGTGGCAAATACTTTGCATGAAAAATGAGAAACTTTGTAAAATTGTCCCCCTAGCAGTCCACTCTCAAATGTGGTGTAGTTCGGTCGACGATCATGTCCGACTACTAGAAAGAGCCACTTGTGTACCATGCCTTCATCTACATTTCTTCAAATGGACTCGAAGTTGGCACAAGGGTTTATCCCCATGTGGCTAGTGACGCTAGTATTGTATTTAGCCATTTATTTTGAAAATTTCAAAAAAAATCATCCTCAAACTTGAAAACAAGGAACCATTTGTGCAGCAAGTACCAAAACTACAATTTGAGACCTTCAAGTTGCATGCTTGAGTGGTTGTACATCTCATTGGGACCATAGAACAGTTGTATCTTTTATATGCTTTTGCAATCTCTCAAAAGACTCTAGTCAACCCTAGTTTGACCAAACCTAGAGAATGTCATAGAAAAATGAGAAAATTCTCAAAATATTTTGAAACCTTCGAATTTGATCACTGTGTGGCAAATACTTTGCATGAAAAATGAGAAACTTGGAAAAAAATGTCCCCCTAGCAGTCCACTCTCAAATGTGTTGTCGTTTGGTCAATGATCATGTCTGACTACTAGAAAGAGCCACTTGTTTACCATGTTTTCATCTACCTTTCCTCAAATGGACTCAAATTTGGCACAAGGGTTTATCACCATTTGGCTAGTGATGCTAGCATTGTATCTAGCCATTTTGGTTTGAAAATTTCAAAAATTTCATCCCCAAACTCGGAAACAAGGAACCATTTGTGAAGCAAGTACCAAAACTACAATTTGAGACCTTCAAGTTGCATGCTTGAGTGGTTGTACATCTCATTGGGACCACATAATAGAAGTTGTATCTTTCATATGCTTTCATAATCTCTCGAGAGACTCTAGTCAACCCTAGTTTGACCAAACCTTGAGAAGTTCATAGAAAAATGAGAAATTCTCAAAATCTCTTGAAACCTTCGAATTTGATCATTGTGTGGCAAATTCTTTACATGAAAAATGAGAAACTTGGAAAAAATGTCCCCCGAGCAGTCCACTCTCAAATGTGGTGTAGTTTGGTCAACGATCATGCCCGACTACTAGAAAGAGCCACTTGTGTACCATGTTTTTATCTACCTTTCTTCAAATAGACTCAAATTGGGCACAAGGGTTTATCACCATGTGGCTAGTGATGCTAGCATTGTATTTAACCATTTTGGTTTGAAAAGTTCAAAAAAATTCATCCTCAAACTCGAAAACAAGGAACCATTTGTGACGCAAGTACCAAAACTACAATTTGAAACCTTAAAGTTGCATGCTTGAGTGTTTGTACATCTCATTGGGATCACATAATAGTAGTTGTACCTTTTAGATGCTTTCGCAATTTCTCAAAAGACTCTAGTCAACCCTGGTTTGACCAAACCTTGAGAAGTTCATAAAAAATAAGAAATTCTCAAAATCTCTTGAAACCTTCGAATTTCATCACTATGTGGCAAATACTTTGCATGAAAAATGAGAAACTTTGAAAAATTGTCCCCCTAGCAGTCCACTCTCAAATGTGGTGTAGTTTGGTCAACGATCATGTCCGACTACTAGAAAGAGCCAATTGTGTACCATGCCTTCATCTACATTTCTTCAAATGGACTCAAATTTGGCACAAGGGTTTATCCCCATGTGTCTAGTGATGCTAGTATTGTATTTAGCCATTTTGGTTTGAAAATTTCAATAAAATTCATCCTCAAACTCGAAAACAAGGAACCATTTGTGAAGCAAGTACCAAAACTACAATTTGAGACCTTCAAGTTGCATGCTTGAGTGGTTATACATCTCATTGGGACCACAGAAGTAGTTGTACCTTTTAGATGCTTTCGCAATCTCTCGAAAGACTCTGGTTAACCCTGGTTTGACCAAACCTTGTGAAGTTCATAGAAAAATGAGAAATTAACAAAATCTCTTGAAACCTTCGAATATGATCACTATGTGGCAAATACTTTGCATGAAAAACGAGTAACTTGGAAAAAATGTCCCCCTAGCAGTCCACTCTCAAATGTGGTGTAGTTTGGTCAACGATCATGTTCGACTACTAGAAAGAGACACTTATGTACCATGTTTTCATCTACCTTTCTTCAAATGGACTCAAATTTGGCACAAGGGTTTATCACCATGTGGCTAGTGGTGCTAGCGCTGTATCTAGCCATTTTGGTTTGAAAGTTTCAAAAAATTCATCCTCAAACTCGGAAACAAGGAACCATTTGTGAAGCAAGTACCAAAATTGCAATTTGAGACCTTCAAGTTGCATGCTTGAGTGGTTGTACATCTCATTGGGACCACATAATAGCATTTGTATCTTTCATATGCTTTCGCAATCTCTTGAAAGACTCTAATCAACCCTGGTTTGACCAAACCTTGAGAAGTTCAAAGAAAAATGATAAATTCTCAAAATCTCTTGAAAACTTCGAATTTGTTCACTGTGTGGCAAATACTTTACATGAAAAATGAGACACATGGAAAAAATGTCCCCCTGGCAGTCCACTCTCAAATGTGGTGTAGTTTGGTCAACGATCATGCCCGACTACTAGAAAGAGCCACTTGTGTACCATGTTTTCATCTACCTTTCTTCAAATGGACTCAAATTTGGCACAAGGGTTTATCACCATGTGGCTAGTGATGCTAGCATTGTATTTAGCCATTTTGGTTTGAAAATTTCGAAAAAATTCATCCTCAAACTCGAAAACAAGGAACCATTTGTGACGCAAGTACGAAAACTACAATTTGAGACCTTCAGGTTGCATGCTTGAGTGTTTGTACATCTCATTGGGACCACATAACAGTAGTTGTACCTTTCAGATGCTTTCACAATTTCTCAAAAGACTCTGGCCAACCCTGGTTTAACCAAACCTTGAGAAGTTCATAAAAAATGAGAAATTCTCAAAATCTCTTGAAACCTTCGAATTTCATCACTATGTGGCAAATACTTTGCATGAAAAATGAGAAACTTTGAAAAATTGTCCCCCTAGCAGTCCACTCTCAAATGTGGTGTAGTTTGGTCAACGATCATGTCCGACTACTAGAAAGAGCGACTTGTGTACCATGCATTCATCTAAATTTCTTCAAATGGACTCAAATTTGGCACAAGGGTTTAACCCCATGTGTCTAGTGATGCTAGTATTGTATTTAGCCATTTTGGTTTGAATATTTCAAAAAATTCATCCTCAAACTCGAAAACAAGGAACCATTTGTGAAGTAAGTACCAAAACTACAATTTGAGACCTTCAAGTTGCATGCTTGAGTGGTTATACATCTCATTGGGACCACAGAAGTAGTTGTACCTTTCAGATGCTTTCGCAATCTCTCGAAAGACTCTGGTTAACCCTGGTTTGACCAAACCTTGAGAAGTTCATAGAAAAATGAGAAATTAACAAAATCTCTTGAAACCTTCGAATATGATCACTATGTGGCAAATACTTTGCATGAAAAACGAGTAACTTGGAAAAAATGTCCCCCGAGCAGTCCACTCTAAAATGTGGTGTAGTTTGGTCATCGATCATGTTCGACTACTAGAAAGAGACACTTGTGTACCATGTTTTCATCTACCTTTCTTCAAATGGACTCAAATTTTGCACAACGGTTTATCACCATATGGCTAGTGATGCTAGCGCTGTATCTAGCCATTTTGGTTTGAAAATTTCAAAAAATTCATCCTCAAACTCGGAAACACGGAACCATCTGTGAAGCAAGTACCAAAACTACAATTTGAGACCTTCAAGTTGCATGCTTGAGTGATTGTACATCTCATTGGGACCACAGAATAGCAGTTGTACCTTTCAGATGCTTTCACAATCCCTCGAAAGACTCTAGTCAACCCTAGTTTGACCAAACCTTTTGGATTTCATAGAAAAATGAGAAATTCTCAAAATCTCTTGAAACCTTTGAATTTGATCACTTTGTGGCAAATACTTTGCATGAAAAATGAGAAACTTGGAAAAATGTCCCCCGAGCAGTCCACTCTCAAATGTGGTGTAGTTTGGTCAACGATCATGCCCAACTACTAGAAAGAGCCACTTGTTTACCATGTTTTCATCTACCTTTCTTCAAATGGACTCAAATTTGGCACAAGGGTTTATCACCATGTGGCTAGTGATGCTAGCATTGTATCTAGCCATTTTGGTTTGAAAACAAAACTTTCATCCTCATACTCGGAAACAAGGAACCATTTGTGAAGCAATTACCAAAACTACAATTTGAGACCTTTAAGTTGCATGCTTGAGTGGTTGTACATCTCATCGGGACCACATAGCAGCAGTTGTGCCTTTCAGATGCTTTTGCAATCTCTCGAAAGACTCTAGTCAACCCTGGTTTGACCAAAACTACAATTTGAGACCTTCAAGTTGCATGCTTGAGTTTTTGTACATCTCATTGGGACCACATAACAGTAGTTGTACCTTTCAGATGCTTTCGCAATTTCTCAAAAGACTCTGGTCAACCCTGGTTTGACCAAACCTTGAGAAGTTCATAAAAAATGAGAAATTCTGAAAATCTCTTGAAACCTTCGAATTTGATCACTATGTGGCAAATACTTTGCATGAAAAATGAGAAACTTTGTAAAATTGTCCCCCTAGCAGTCCACTCTCAAATGTGGTGTAGTTCGGTCGACGATCATGTCCGACTACTAGAAAGAGCCACTTGTGTACCATGCCTTCATCTACATTTCTTCAAATGGACTCGAAGTTGGCACAAGGGTTTATCCCCATGTGGCTAGTGACGCTAGTATTGTATTTAGCCATTTATTTTGAAAATTTCAAAAAAAATCATCCTCAAACTTGAAAACAAGGAACCATTTGTGCAGCAAGTACCAAAACTACAATTTGAGACCTTCAAGTTGCATGCTTGAGTGGTTGTACATCTCATTGGGACCATAGAACAGAAGTTGTATCTTTTATATGCTTTTGCAATCTCTCAAAAGACTCTAGTCAACCCTAGTTTGACCAAACCTAGAGAATGTCATAGAAAAATGAGAAAATTCTCAAAATATTTTGAAACCTTCGAATTTGATCACTGTGTGGCAAATACTTTGCATGAAAAATGAGAAACTTGGAAAAAAATGTCCCCCTAGCAGTCCACTCTCAAATGTGTTGTCGTTTGGTCAATGATCATGTCTGACTACTAGAAAGAGCCACTTGTTTACCATGTTTTCATCTACCTTTCCTCAAATGGACTCAAATTTGGCACAAGGGTTTATCACCATTTGGCTAGTGATGCTAGCATTGTATCTAGCCATTTTGGTTTGAAAATTTCAAAAATTTCATCCCCAAACTCGGAAACAAGGAACCATTTGTGAAGCAAGTACCAAAACTACAATTTGAGACCTTCAAGTTGCATGCTTGAGTGGTTGTACATCTCATTGGGACCACATAATAGAAGTTGTATCTTTCATATGCTTTCATAATCTCTCGAGAGACTCTAGTCAACCCTAGTTTGACCAAACCTTGAGAAGTTCATAGAAAAATGAGAAATTCTCAAAATCTCTTGAAACCTTCGAATTTGATCATTGTGTGGCAAATTCTTTACATGAAAAATGAGAAACTTGGAAAAAATGTCCCCCGAGCAGTCCACTCTCAAATGTGGTGTAGTTTGGTCAACGATCATGCCCGACTACTAGAAAGAGCCACTTGTGTACCATGTTTTTATCTACCTTTCTTCAAATAGACTCAAATTGGGCACAAGGGTTTATCACCATGTGGCTAGTGATGCTAGCATTGTATTTAACCATTTTGGTTTGAAAAGTTCAAAAAAATTCATCCTCAAACTCGAAAACAAGGAACCATTTGTGACGCAAGTACCAAAACTACAATTTGAAACCTTAAAGTTGCATGCTTGAGTGTTTGTACATCTCATTGGGATCACATAATAGTAGTTGTACCTTTTAGATGCTTTCGCAATTTCTCAAAAGACTCTAGTCAACCCTGGTTTGACCAAACCTTGAGAAGTTCATAAAAAATAAGAAATTCTCAAAATCTCTTGAAACCTTCGAATTTCATCACTATGTGGCAAATACTTTGCATGAAAAATGAGAAACTTTGAAAAATTGTCCCCCTAGCAGTCCACTCTCAAATGTGGTGTAGTTTGGTCAACGATCATGTCCGACTACTAGAAAGAGCCAATTGTGTACCATGCCTTCATCTACATTTCTTCAAATGGACTCAAATTTGGCACAAGGGTTTATCCCCATGTGTCTAGTGATGCTAGTATTGTATTTAGCCATTTTGGTTTGAAAATTTCAATAAAATTCATCCTCAAACTCGAAAACAAGGAACCATTTGTGAAGCAAGTACCAAAACTACAATTTGAGACCTTCAAGTTGCATGCTTGAGTGGTTATACATCTCATTGGGACCACAGAAGTAGTTGTACCTTTTAGATGCTTTCGCAATCTCTCGAAAGACTCTGGTTAACCCTGGTTTGACCAAACCTTGTGAAGTTCATAGAAAAATGAGAAATTAACAAAATCTCTTGAAACCTTCGAATATGATCACTATGTGGCAAATACTTTGCATGAAAAACGAGTAACTTGGAAAAAATGTCCCCCTAGCAGTCCACTCTCAAATGTGGTGTAGTTTGGTCAACGATCATGTTCGACTACTAGAAAGAGACACTTATGTACCATGTTTTCATCTACCTTTCTTCAAATGGACTCAAATTTGGCACAAGGGTTTATCACCATGTGGCTAGTGGTGCTAGCGCTGTATCTAGCCATTTTGGTTTGAAAGTTTCAAAAAATTCATCCTCAAACTCGGAAACAAGGAACCATTTGTGAAGCAAGTACCAAAACTACAATTTGAGACCTTCAAGTTGCATGCTTGAGTGGTTGTACATCTCATTGGGACCACATAATAGCAGTTGTACCTTTCAGATGCTTTCACAATCCCTCGAAAGACTCTAGTCAACCCTAGTTTGACCAAACCTTATGGATTTCATAGAAAAATGAGAAATTCTCAAAATCTCTTAAAACCTTCGAATTTGATCACTTTGTGGCAAATACTTTGCATGAAAAATGATAAACTTGGAAAAAATGTCCCCCGAGCAGTCCACTCTCAAATGTGGTGTAGTTTGGTCAACGATCATGCCAAACTACTAGAAAGAGCCTCTTGTTTACCATGTTTTCATCTACCTTTCTTCAAATTGACTCAAATTTGGCACAAGGGTTTATCACCATGTGGCTAGTGATGCTAGCATTGTATCTAGCCATTTTGGTTTGAAAATTTCAAAACTTTCATCCTCAAACTCGGAAACAAGGAACCATTTGTGAAGCAATTACCAAAACTACAATTTGAGACCTTCAAGTTGCATGCTTGAGTGGTTGTACATCGCATCGGGACCATAGAGCAGCAGTTGTACCTTTCAGATGCTTTTGCAATCTCTCGAAAGACTCTAGTCAACCCTGGTTTGACAAAACCTTGAGAAGTTCATAGAAAAATGAGAAATTCTCAAAATCTCTTCAAACCTTCGAATTTGATCACTATGTGGCAAATACTTTGCATGAAAAATGAGAAACTTTGAAAAAAATGTCCCCCTTGCAGTCCAATCTCAAATGTGGTGTAGTTTGGTCAACAATCATGTTCGACTACTAGAAAGAGCCACTTGTGTACCATGTTTTCATCTACCTTTCTTCAAATGGACTCAAATTTGGCACAAGGGTTTATCACCATGTGGCTGGTGATGATAGTATTGTATTTAGCCATTTTGGTTTAAAAATTTCAAAAAAAATCATCTTCAAACTCGAAAACAGGGAACCATTTGCGACGCAAGTACCAAAACTACAATTTGAGACCTTCAAGTTGCATGCTTGAGTGGTTGTACATCTCATTGGGACCACATAAGTAGTTGTACCTTTCAGATGCTTTCGCAATCTCTCGAAAGACTCTGGTCAACCCTGGTTTGACCAAACTTTGAGAAGTTCATAGAAAAATGATAAATTAACAAAATCTCTTGAAACCTTTGAATTTGATCACTATGTGGCAAATACTTTGGAAAAATGGTAAATTAACAAAATCTCTTGAAACCTTTGAATTTTATCACTATGTCGCAAATACTTTGGAAAAATGATAAATTAATAAAATCTCTTGAAACTTTGGAAAAAATGTCCCCTAGAAGTCCACTCTCCAATGTAGTGTAGTTTGGTCAACTATCATGTTCGACTACTAGAAAAAGCCACTTGTGTACCATGTTTTCATCTACCTTTCTTCAAATGGACTCAAATTTGGCACAAGGGTTTATCACAATGTGGCTAGTGGTGCTAGCGCTGTATCTAGCCATTTTGGTTTGAAAGTTTCAAAAAATTCATCCTCAAACTCGGAAACAAGGAACCATTTGTGAAGCAAGTACCAAAACTACAATTTGAGACCTTCATGTTGCATGCTTGAGTGGTTGTACATCTCATTGGGACCACATAATAGCAGTTGTACCTTTCAGATGCTTTCGCAATCTCTCGAAAGACTCTAGTCAACCCTGATTTGACCAAACCTTGTGGATTCATAGAAAAATGAGAAATTCTCAAAATCTCTTAAAACCTTCGAATTTGATCACTTTGTGGCAAATACTGTGCATGAAAAATGATAAACTTGGAAAAATGTCCCCCGAGCAATCCACTCTCAAATGTGGTGTAGTTTGGTCAACGATCATGTTCGACTACTAGAAAGAGCCTCTTGTTTACCATGTTTTCATCTACCTTTCTTCAAATGGACTCAAATTTGGCACAAGGTTTTATCACCATGTGGCTAGTGATGCTAGAATTGTATCTACCCATTTTGGTTTGAAAATTTCAAAACTTTCATCCTCAAACTCGGAAACAAGGAACCATTTGTGAAGCAATTACCAAAACTACAATTTGAGACCTTAAAGTTGCATGCTTGAGTGGTTGTACATCGCATCGGGACCATAGAGCAGCAGTTGTACCATTCAGATGCTTTTGCAATCTCTCGAAAGACTCTGGTCAACCCTGGTTTGACCAAACCTTGAGAAGTTCATAGAAAAATGAGAAATTCTCAAAATCTCTTGAGACCTTCGACTTTGATCACTGTATGGCAAATACTTTGCATGAAAAATGATAAACTTGGAAAAAATGTGGTATGCCTTGTTTCATCATGGATGTGTAGTTAAATCTTTTTTGAAACATTTTTGCTTAATTATCGCAAATTCGATTTTACGTCAAATAGATAATTGACCACAAAGTTAATGGTTGTCCAATATTGATGAGAATCGGCCCACAGTCGGACACAAAAGACTAATACTTATTACTTTCCTAAAAAACTGTACACACAAATATCAGAGCATTAGTATATAGGGGCTCCTGATGATCTCGCGTCCTTCCTCGTTCACAAACGCCTGCTCCCATCTCGCCACCGTCTTGTTCTATCGCGACCTCACTCTTTTATCTGCTGACAGCGAACAGTCCTACACTACCAGGAGAACAATGGGGATGACTGCCGAGGTACGTATGTCATCTCGACCCAACACGGTGTGAACTCTACTAGCTGAGATTGTTTGTGCTTTCGGTTGTCAAAGTGGTCGGCATATCTTGTAGATCTGAGCGATTGCACTCAAGATCTGACTTCACACTCACGATATAATTTATCATGTAGTGTGGTGTTTGTTTTGACACGAAGGGTTTGTGCACTGCTACGACTCAGAAGCACAATTTTTTTACATTTACCCTACGTCAAGGATTTGAGGAGAGGGCGGTACAATTTTCTTACCAAAAACATATGAATGTGCAAATCGTTTTATACTCCCTCCGTTCCTTTCTATAGTGTGTATAGTTTTTTGAGAAAAATTGAAAATATAAGGTATATTTTAAGGGACTATCATTTACATAAAAGTAATTTGAGGGGTTATATGTTACTACTGTAGGTAAGTGACTTCCTCTCATTATGTCAGACGTGCTACTTAGGTTCTCCCATGCTATGCAAGATCTAGTTTTCTCAGTAAGTATTTAGTGAGAAAGCATGAAAAAAGGAGATGCTACATGTCCTTTACTAAACAAGAAAATTTTGAATTTGTGTTGATGGTTACGAATGAACCAAATTTAACCTTCCTCAGTGGTGATGGCTGGAAAGAATTTTGTAGAGTGTACAAACTTCAAAGGGAACAACATGTGAATCAAATAGTGTTGTCTATGGAAATTTCCCTATAATCCATCGAAGTAATACTTCTATCTTAATTTCATCCTGGATTTGATTAACGTGTTGTGATTTAACTAATGTTCGAAAAGCTCAATGCATAACGATTTTTGCCATATTTTGTTTGTAGCATACTACCATTTCGGAGTTGAGGGGAGAGACATAGTTGATCGTCTCATTGCAACTAAGAGAACCCAATTTAATTAGAGAATGACGGAGAAGGTGTGCATAGAGGTAGGAAAGCTTGACGTGTTTGTAGACCATCATGATGCTGGAGACTATGATCTCGGAAGAGCTTATGGATTGCTTCATACCTTGAGTTGGTCCAACTGCACCACAAATTTTATGGTATTTTTAATTACATCATAATTCAACTAACTTAGTTAATGTTTTTGAATTGTCACAAACACCATTGTTTGCAAATTTTCAATGGAAACCTCCTCATTGTCTTCTTCCAAATGACATGGACCAAGAAGGTGCTATTACTATAGTTTGCGGCCCTAACACGACGGTGCAATCAACGTACACCATTTGTACTGATGATGGTCGTGCGTGCGTCAACAGATGGGAAAAAATCATGGAGAAGGAACATAGTTTTGAGATTAGACACAAGTTGTTCATGATGCTCTACCTTGGTGATCATAATGCCTAACTATTTGTCTCTCATATGCCAGATCATGAACTTGGTCAGTAGTTTTAGGACATTACAATGTTGCCTCAACTAGTAATGTCATATTTGTCTTGAAGACTATTATTTATGCACGATTTGCAAGATGTGTGTATGGTTTCAATACATTAATATGGATACAAGTTAATCTTTTCAATGATTGAGTTTGCAACATTTAATGTATGCACTTACGGTAATCTTCATAAATTTACTCATTTTACTATGTAATTAACAAATGACAATGCACAAGTAATATGCATGACACGTTCATATGTGTGTAGACTAGGTTGTTCAAACAGTACTGTAATTAGGTACGTAATAAATAGAAGTGCACATTTATTCTCTATACGTTTTAATATGCTACCAGTTACTACTGTAGATAGAGAATAATTTTTTTCTCATGGTTACAGTGCTACGATGTGACTCTCTCCTCGATAATCGAATAGACAGTCTAAAAAACTAGGGATAAACTGCGTCAAAAGCCCCCATTTCTTCTATGGCGGTTCTAGATAGCGCTGCTAGCCTTCCATTTCTTCTACGGTAGTTCCAATCCTCTCTCCCTCTTCTTCCTGTCGATCCTCTTCCTCCATGGGTGCAGGAGGCTCGACCTTGATGCACTAGGACAGCCTAGTGGACAACATGGACGATGGCAAGCGGACAACGGAGGTTCATTAGTTCCGTGTCCCTGGTGACACTTGCATCCAAGCAGTCTACACCAACAAGGGCAGCACCATCGACAGCGTCCTCTCCATGTACCTGGAGTGGCTCAAGGACAAGGAGGTCAGGTTTTTCAGCCTCGATTTGGAGTACGACATCACGCAGAAGAAGATTGTGGTCATGTAGATTGCGATGAAGGAGCATGTCCTTGTCTTCCACATAATCAGGTTGGATTTGTTGCAGTTCATCTAATTATGCTGCGGGTTTTTTATCCTTTTTTTTCGAGTAAGGTAATGCTACTCCTGATATAGTCATATTTGGCTCATTTACCCCCAAAAGTGGCCCAAAAGGTGCCCATGGCCCATTTGCCACCCCAACCCGTTAGCCCAATTGTAGGTTCAGAATGTTGTAACCAAAATTTCTAAATGAACAAAAAAACACCAGGCGGGTTCCTTGTTGCAATATGTGCATCTTTTAGAGACAATAACACTCTGAATTGCTTGTGTTATATTTGTGAATGCCTAAGTAGGAAATTCTATGGTTTTATCTATAAACATAATTCGGAAATTAGAATTTCTTGTCTTATATTTGTGAATGTACTTCTTCAAATCAGATTTGCTATTAAACCTTGTAATAATCCTAGTTCTAATGTTACCTGGGATAGCCATTTCAATCTTTGAACAAGGTTAAATCTTTTCTAGTACTTAAATGGCACAGTCCGAGCATGCCATTTCATTCTTTTAATAGAGAATCATGGTATTTGTTACTGCAACATATGTTTATCTGCCTGAGTTAAAGAATGCAGTGTAGGTGCAAGGACTATGTTGGTAGCCTTCGGGATTTCCTTTGGCGCAGAAATGTAACTTTTGTTGGTGTGGACATAAGGAAAGACAACAGATTGTTGCGGGAATAATGGTTGTACATTCCAGAAGGCAAACACATCGACATCTAGGACATCTTCAAACTGAAAGGTCATGGAGATAGGGCTGAGATGGCTTCCATGGCTGCAAACCTCATTCACCGTAGGTACGGAGGCATGAAGGATTCCTTTGTCAGGGACATTGCCAAATGCCAAGGCCTTGACTACTGTGAATGGAAGCCGCTTGCATAGAAGAACCTGGAGTATGTTGCCGCTGATGGATATGTCGCGTATGAACTGTTTCGCATCATCAATCTAGTCACCCAGGGTACTCCTTTAAATAAGGGGGCCAAGCGTCGCCATGGTTATTACAACTAATCTACTATAACATCTACAGGAAGCTAGTCCTGTTTGTTGGCAGTAGTATGTGTTTCTAACTCTAGAAATAGTGTAACGTGTGTGGAGAAAACTATGTGTCCTACCTTTTGATTTATAATTATAAAGCTGCATTGGTATAATTGGTTATTGTTACAACACATGAGTTTGGTTCATAATCTAGCAAGTTTTCCCAAAATTATGAATACTGTAGTACACATATCTAATCCTCAATATCTGTGTCATAATCAGAGTTCCTGCCTTCAGCATCATTTGCAAGGTCCTCCAGATTGTAAACATGTTCATCATCACTTATGTCCATGTCCTCTATACTGTTGTCTTCCTTTTCTATATCTTGGACAAATCTTGCTGCAACATGTTCCAATTTGTCTGGACTATTAACAACCTCTACATCATCATCTTCATCCTCTTCGACAACTACATGTTGAAATCTACGATCCATTTGACATATGTCCTCCTGGTATGCCAAGTTCTCTTGATCAGTAGCTTCATTACAAAATTCAATTTATGGTACATCATAGACATTCTGATTATTGAATATCTGCACAATTTTCCAAGGGAAACCAAACTCAATATCTTCCAAATAAAAACATGATTCTGCTTGATCTACCAATATGAAGGGCGCATTCTTGTACCAAAGAAAAAAGAATTAACACTTTTCTAGTGTCCATCATCTTTCATCTTCAATTTTTTGCTATCTAGATCAAACCAGTCACAGCGAAATAGGAATACTGATATGGGACCATGCTTGTTAGGCACATACTTGAGTTCTAGAACTTCCTGCAGAACACCATAAAACTCATTATCTTGTTCAGCACCAACATATGCCTTATTAATTACCCCACAATCCTGAGTTCTTAGGTTCTTCTCCTGAGTGACCGTATGAAACCTAGCACCCTTTACATTGCAAGCAAAGTGTACAATTACATGCTTGGATGGCCCATCTGCAATTGACTTCAAATCTTCAGATGCGTTGTTCAGTTGAGTCACATGGTTTTTAAACCATGCTGGGAACACTTTCTTGAGTGCCTCATCTATGTTATTAGCACCCCTAACAAGTAATTCTTCTCGGCAAACGCTAAAATAAACGAATAAAAAGGAGACAATATGATATTAAGTATAAGTGCCAGCAATTATTTATGCATAATCATCTCCAAAAAACTTACTTGATATAAGGTTTTGTCTCTTCACAATTGTCCAGAACATACCAAACCATGTTATCAAATTCCTTCTCAAAAAAATTCAAATATGATTTTCCAAACCCCTTTGGCTCCATCAAAGAAAACTTTGAACTCATCAGCACTAACTTCCCTTTGGATATCTTGGTTCCTTTCATCTTTGTTAAACCTTGTTTCCATGTCATCATTAAAATATCTAGAGCAAAATGTGATGCACTCATTGATGATATACCCTTCAGCAATTGAACCTTCAGGCCTTCCTTTGTTATGGACAGTGGACTTAAGATAACCTTGTCTTCTCTCAGCTGGATACATCCAGCCATAATGGACATGCCCCCTTAGAACAGCCTCCTCAGGAAGATGAACAACTAAGTGCACCATGATACAAAAAAGTGCAGGGGAAGAGCTTCTCAAGTCTGCAAATAATTAAAAGTATCTCTACCTTCAGTCATTCCAGGACTTGTTTTTTCCATCAATTTCGAGAAGTGTACCTACTATGTTGTCACATATGTTCTTCCCGATGTGCATCACATAAGGGTTGTGTGATAACAAAAGTGTGGATCAATAAGGTAAATCATGTAAGCTGACCCTAAGGTGCCAGGTTGGTTCACCTTTCACAACACGCTTGTGATTCTTACAAGTTGTATTTTTTACCATGTATATAATCCTTAACTGATTCTAGCTTCTCCTTTTTTTCTTCTGCACTGAACTGCCTTGGTGGATCCCTCTTCTCAACTTTACCATTGAACAGTTTACTTCTCCTATAGGGGTGATCCTTAGGAAGCAACCGACGATGTCCAATGTAACCAATTTTGGTTTTCACTGGCTCATAGCAAGGATTCTCATCACAATACACACCAGCATAAAATCCTCTAGTGCTACGGACAGATATGGTAGCATACCCTAGATAGTCATGAATAGACCATAGGAAAGTAGCGTGCAATTTGAAATCATCCTCTACAAGAACATCACATGTGTTAACACCTGCCCATAGCTTCATCATATCTTTAATAAGAGGCTGCATAAATACATTAAAATCCTTTCCTTGTGGATATTTCCTGGGTATAGGAAATGACAACATAAAGTTGGATTGATCCATACACATCCATGGTGGGAAGTTATATGGAATCACAAATACTGGCCACATATTGTATGAACTGCTCATGTTACTGCTATAGCGGTTGAATCCATCTATGGCAATGCCTAGCCGTATGCTCCCAGGGTCATCAAAAAATCAACCAAACTTCTCATCAAAGTGTTTCCATGCCTTTCCATCAGCTGGGTGCCTCAAAACATCATCCTCAACAACCCTCTTTTCTTTGTGCCACCTCGTATGTGTTGACAATTCTGTTGAAACAAAAAATCTTTGTAGTCTTGGAATTATAGGAAAGTACCTCAAAACCTTGTGAGGCACCTTCTTGATTCCATTTGGGTCTCTCCATCTACAAAATACATAGACAGGACAATGTGTATTCTTCTTGTGATCTCCCCAAAACAAAGCACAATCAAACTTGCACACATGTACAGTCTCATAACCAAGCCCAACTTCAGAATGTACTTTCTTGGCATCGGCATAAGATTTTGGGAAATCCACCGATGGCAAAGCATCACATAATAGGGAAAGAAAAAGATCAAATGCTTTGTTTGTGACCTAGTTTATGTTTTGATATGAAGAATCCTCATAATAAATGCCAACCTTGTATAGGTGTTGAATCCCTCATGAATCTCTCTCTTGGATTCTTCTAGTAGCTTTGAAAAAATTAGGCTCATTAGGACCTTTCTTTCTAGACTTCTTCAACTCGTGAACCATATTATATGCATCATCAACATAATTATTCTCATTGAATTCATCATATTCTTCATCATTGTCACTATCATATGCACCATTACCCTCACTATGTTGGCCATCACTATCGTTTTCATTATCACTAAATGCCTCCCCATGAAATATCCATTTAGTGTAATGCGTGGATATACCATTACAATTTATGTGTTGCAACACTTCTTTCTGATCAAAATTTACAAGATTAAGGCATCGAGTGCACGAGCATAAAATTGCTTCATCTTCTGTCTTATGTTGTTGCTCAAACTTCATGAACTCATTACAACCTTTCATGTATGGACCTATGAACTTATTCACATTCTTAATCCAACCACGAGCCATTACCTGCAATACAACTTATAGAATCAAATTCATTATCAGTAGTAATTACAAATCATTAATCCTGATATATGAATTCAATATTTGCAAATGCATAAACTAATCTACATGCAATACATGATATGAAGATAACTAGACACATCGTTCGACTGGTTTAAAACAACAATAACTATACAATATGGTGGTATTGTCACGCATCTAACCTTCAAAATTGTGTGAACCTGATTTTGAAAGGAAAATCTCATAGATTAGGTACAAGCCGACATGTAAACGAAACTCACCTCCTGGCAAAGCCTACCCGTATGCCTCCTTCCAAATAGCCCTTCGATTAACTGCAATACCCGTGTCCACGACCTCTCCTACTCTCAACAGTGACCGAGATTGGATCGATGGCGACCGGGATCGGACCAATGGCGATCGTGCTCGCCTCCTCCTATCCTGCCTCACACAGCCTCGACTTGGAAGGACTCTCACGGCAACATGGTTTTGACAGATCTTTCGTACTAATCACATAGTTAAAGATAATATAATTATGACATATCATATAACAATTAATTTCTATTACAATAACTATTCACCAACTATACATGGCAAACACATTACCTCTACCATAGCGGCAGCAACACTAATCAACTCATGTGGTTGCGATCTCAAACCTCTCGTAAGACAATATTTTAAATTTAATTTCTTTGCCTCATTGTTTTATAAAGCGTCATCTAAATATTGATAAACTATTTTCCCCTACTAACAACTTGGTCGCGCCTAATTTTTAAGTGACAATTATAATGCACCACGATAAAATTTTGTCACCTACATCGACAAACCACCTGGAAGAGTAATCCATGATGATATAACAATGAAAAAATACTAAACCATCATGCATTACGCTTAATCCTTCACACCATAACCAAACCGTCAAGATAATATATGATGGTTCACAACTTTGTCAACAAGCCATTTTGTCAATAAATATCATATCTATTGTAGTGAATATGGAAGCTGCTTTCCTATGTGTTTTTGGTCTCTATGACCATGATTTTACACATGAATCCAATAGAGTCATTGCATTTGTTCTTCTCCTAAACCACATTGATCCACTAGTGTCATTGATCCACTAGTGTCATTGCATGTGTTCTTCTCCTAAAGCACATTGATCCACTAGTGTCATTGATCCACTAGTGTCATTACATGTGTTCTTCTAGTAAACCACATTGATCCACATGACCACACACACTCTAGTGGATTATGTGGTGCATCTTCTGCCACACTGGTGCAACATGCAATGTGGAAGCTGCTTTCCTATGTGTTTTTCGTCTCTGTGACCATGGTCTGAGACATAGCACTAGAGTTTTTTGCATGTGTTCTTCTCCTAAACCACCCTTATCCACTAGTGTCATTGCATGTGTTTTTCTCCTAAACCACATTGATCCACATGACCACACACACTCTAGTGGATTATGTGGTCCAGCTTCTGCCACACTGGTGCAACATGCAATGTGGAAGTTGCTTTCCTATGTGTTTTTCGTCTCTATGACCATGGTTTGACACATGGATCCACTAGAGTCATTCCATGTGTTCTTCTCCTAAACCACATTGATCCACATGACCACACACACTCTAGTGGATTCTGTGGTGCAGCTGCTGCCACACTGGTGCAACATGCAATGTGGAAGATGCTTTCCTGTGTGTTTTTGGTCTCTCTGACCATGGTTTGACACATGGATCCACTATAGTCATTAAATGTGTTCTTATCCTAAACCACATTGATCCACTAGTGTCATTGCATGTGTCCTTTTTCATCAACCACATTAATCCACACACACACACTCTAGTGGATTCTGTGATCCAACTTCTGCCACCTGGTGCAACATGCAATGTGGAAGCTGCTTTCCTATGTGTTTTTGGTCTCTATGACCATGATTTGACACATGGATCCACTAGAGTCATTGCATGTGTTCTTCTCCTATTCCACATTGATCCACTAGTGTCATGGATCCACTAGTGTCATTGCATGTGTTATTGTCCTAAACTGCATTGATCCACATGACCACACACACTGTAGTGGATTCTGTGATGCAGCTTCTCCCACACTGGTGGAACATTCCATGTGGAATCTGCTTTCCTACATGTTTTGGTCTCTATGACCATGGTTTGACACATGGATCCCCTAGAGTCATTGGATGTGTTCTTCTTCTAACCACATTGGTCCATAGTGTCATTGCATGTGTTTTTCTCCTAAACCACATTGATGCACATGACCAGACACACTCTTGTGGATTGTGTGGTGCAGCTTTTGCCACACTTGTGCAACATGCAACATGGAAGTTGCATTCCTTTGTGTTTTCGTCTCTACGACCATGGTTTGACACATGGATCCACTAGAGTCATTGCATGTGTTGTTCTGCTAAACCACATTGATCCACTAGTGTCACTGCATGTGTTCTTTTTCTAAACCACACTGATCCATATGACCACACACTCTAGTGGATTCTATGATGCAACTTCTGCCACACTAGTGCAACATGCAATGTGGAAGCTGCTTTCCTATGTGTTTTTTGGTATATGTGACCATGGTTTGACACATGGATCCACTAGAGTAATTGCATGAGTTCTTCTCCTAAACCACATTGATCTACTAGAGTCATTGATCCACTATTGTCATTGCATGTGTCCTTTTTCCTAAACCACATTGATCCACACACAGACACACTGCAGTGGATTCTGTCATGCAACTTCTACCACTCTGGTGCAACCAGCAATGTGGAAGCTGCTCTTGGTCTCTATGACCATGATTTGACACATGGATCCACTAGAGTCATTGGATGTGTTCTTCTCCTAAACCACATTGATCCACTAGGGTCATTGATCCACTAGTGTCGTTACATGTGTTCTACTCCTAAACCACATTGATCCACTAGTGTGATTGATCCACTAGTATCATAGCATGTGTTGTTTTCCTAAACCACATTGATCCAGATAACCACACACACTGTAGTGTATTATGTGGTGCAGCTTCTGCCACACTGGTGCAACATGCAATGTGGAAGCTACTTTCCTATTTGTTTTTGGTCTCTGTGACCATGGTTTGAGACATGGATCCACTAGAGTCTTTTCATGTGTTCTTCTCCTAAACCACATTGATCCACTAGTGTCATTATATGTGTTTTTCTCCTAAACCACATTGATCCACATGACCACACATACTGTAGTGGATTCTATGGTGCAGCTTCTGCCACATTGGTGCAACATGCAATGTGGCGTTGCTTTCCTCTATGTTTTTTGTCTCTGCGACCATGGTTTGACACATGGATCCACTAGGGTCATTTCATGTTTTCTTCTCCTAAACCACATTGATCCACATGGCCACAAACACTTTATTGGATTTTGTGGTGCAGCTTCTGCCACACTAGTGCAACATGCAATGTGGAAGATGATTTCCTATGTGATTTTGGTCTCCCTGACCATGGTTTGACACATGGATCCACTAGAGTCATTACATGTGTTCTCCTATACCACAATGATCCAGTAGAGTTATTGATACACTAGTGTCAGTGCATGTTTTTTTTTTCATAAACCACATTGATCCACACACACACTCAAGTGGATTCTGTGATGCAACTTCTGCCACACTGGTGCAACATGCAATGTGGAAGCTGCTTTCCTATGTATTTTTGGTCTCTACGACCATGATTTGACACGTGGATCCACTGGAGTCATTGCATGTGTTATTCTCCTAATCCACATTGATCCATGTTGGGGGGATGACCCCCGGATATCCCAGCCAGGCAATAACTAAGGTAGGCGGTTCGCGTCTAGCTAACTGATCATAGCCGACCACGGGCAAATCGTACCGGCTACTAGACCATAGCCGAAAACAGGAAGTGCGACCAGGCTCAAGACAGGCTAGACGGACGTAGCTGGAAGTAATCGGGAGGACAGAGCGACGTGCTACATAGTGCACGATACTCCCTGGTACAGCGACAAGACCCACAACTACGAGGCCATATCGAAGACTTTGCTGATGACGAGGGTATAGTGGCCGGGTGCTGACGACAGGCTCGCACGATGTTCACTATACCCACTACGACCCACACCGCATGTACCTCAACCGGACATAACTGTACCGGATACTGTAGATGACCAGTCGGCTAGGGCCCGCCTGTGGGACCCGCCAGCCAGACTGGCCAGTGAGATCGTTGCTCCTCTAAATATATAAGGAGGGGAAAGGCTCTCGTAGCAAGGGTTGGACTTCCAACATTTAAGAAGGTAGCTAGATCATACAACTCGAGGAGTGATTGTACTTCGTATTCTTCCCTTAGTCAGATCGGCAGGAGTAGGAGTTTTACCTCAACATGAGGGCTTCGAAACTGGGTACTTCGTGTGTCTCGCTACACTAGCTCGTACCCAATCCCCCCTGCGGGTGTTGTCGAGAGCTTCCCAACTAGTGCTCACACCTCTATATAACCTTTTCAGGTACTTCCGTTCCCAATACAATGACAGTTGGTGCCCACCGTGGGGCTAGATGGCTTCGACCGGAGTCACGTTCCACATGGGACCCTGCACTTTAGCCGGTGAGTGTGTGGCCTTCGACCTAGTGCTTACTCTCGGCAACTTTGAATGCGTCATCAACAACGCATCGTGTTTCACCGGATCCATATTTCTAGCAAACGGTTCCATTCTGCTTTTCGGCGACCTCCCCGTCTACATCGCCACCGTGCCGAAGCGTTTCCCCAGGGAGATTGTTTCTGTCTTGGAGTCGCTGCTCCCCAGTAGCGGCATTTCCGTCGCTTCTCACGGCGTCGAGGTCATGATGAAGGGCTCCAGCTCCTAGCCTCGCCGTCCTGGGGAGCAGGGCGATGGCGAGACCGGAACTTCTGCCCGCCGCCATCGAAGAACCTGGTGGAGGAGGCAATTGACCGACTTCTTACTCCAGTTGGCCTCGGGGATAACCCAGAGGAGGCGGAGACGAACTTCCCCATAGAGAGGCAGCTCCTCCTACAGGAGGCCATCGAGATGGTTACCGCCATGAAGCAAATCAACATCACCCAGCGTGGGTACGACCACGCTCACGGCCACACCCCGGCTACCCAAGAGCCGAGCCGGCGCGGACAAGTGCAACGCCTGGGCGGTGAGTGATATGTTGCAAATATATCTATAATTTTTTATGTTCCATGCTTGTTTTATATCTACTTTCTTCTGTTTTTCCACACTTTGGAGTATTTTTACACATTTTCTGGAACTAACCTATTAACAAGATGCCACAGTGCCAGTTGCATGTTTTCTGCTATTTTTGGTTTCAGAAAAGCTAGTAAGGAAATATTCTCGGAATTGGACCGGACAAAAGCCCAAGTCAATATTTCACCAGAAGGAACACGGAGTCTAGAGGAGAGACGAAGAAGGGAGCCAGGCCGGCCACACCTGGTGGTGGCGCGGCCAGCCCTAGTCGTGCCACCAGGTGGTGTGGGCCCCCTGGCACTCCACCGACCTTGCCCCTTCGCCTATATATTGCCTCCAGGACGAAAACCCTAAGTACCCGATCAAAAATTCCATGAAAGAGTCTGTAGCCGCCGTCATCTCCATCCCTAGATCGGGAGGGATCTGAAGCTCTTCCCATCACACTGCCGGAGGGGAGAGATCATCCTGGAGGCCTTCTTCATCACATGACTGCCTCCGGTGTGATGCGTGAGTAGTTCATCCCTGGACTACGGGTCCATGTAGTAGCTAGATGGTTGGTTCTTTTCCTTTGTGCTACCATGTTTAGATCTTGTGAGCTCCGTTCATGATCAAGATCATCTATTTGTAACCATACATGTTGTGTTTGCGGGGATCTGATGGATATTGAGATGCTATTTCAGATTGATTATTGATTCTATCATGTCTTTGATATTTGTGATCTTGCATGCTTTCCATTTTTTGTAGCTAGCAACTCCAAGAAGGAGTATTTATGCTCGATAGTGGGTTCATGCCTCTAGGAATCTAGGGAAGTGACAAAAATCTCTAAGGTACTAGATGTGTTGTTGCTACTAGGGAGAAAACAACAATCCTTTATTCTTAGAACAATCGTATTGTTTACATTACACACTTTGCTTAATGCAATTATCTGTTGCTTACAACTTAATACTGGAGGGAGTTCGGATGATAACCTGATGTTGGATTATTAGTCATAGATGCAGTTGGATTACGGTTTATGTATAATGTTGTAATGCCCAATCAAATCTCATAGGAGTCAAGATGATTAGTATATGCATGTATGCTTTCTCGGTGTTTGCCAATTGCCCCGCTATAATTTGTTCACCCAACATGTCTTCTATCTTAAGGAGAATCACCTCTAGTGAACTATGGACCCCGGTCCATTCTTTTACTATCAATCTACAATCTGCTATTTACTGTTTTCTGTTTACTTTCTGCAAGAAATTACTATCTTCCACACAATATGTTTAATCCTTTGTTTTCAGCAAAATCGGTGAGATTGATAACCTCACTGTAAGTTGGGGCAAAGTTCTGTGGTTGTGTTGTGCAAGATTCCAAGTTGGAAACAACACCTTGGATGTGTTTCCTTGCTCCGACTGGTTCGATAACCTTGGTTTCATAATTGAGGGAAAACTTGATGTTGTGCTCATCATACGTTCCTCTTGGGGTTCCCCAACGAGCTCGAATATATTTTGAGCCATCAGTGAGCTAGGCGGCAGGATGGAGAGGGACGGAGAGCCGGATCCACCGCCTCTTGTTACCCAGCCCACCTACAGCATGACCATCAAGAACCTGTGCACGGCGCTAGCCACGGCAGACGAGATGCACGACATGGAGGGCGAGGAGCGAGACCGGCAACATGCCCAGGTACAGGAGCTTCTCCAGATCGTGGATCAGCAGGCTGACGCCATCCGGTAGATGCACGAGAACCCCAACTGCTGTAGGGGAAGCAAGCCGCCTGGCAACAGCAAGGGCGCATCTCATGAGACCCAGCAAGCATCCTCTCCTGTGGCAGGGAAACCCTGCAGCAAGCATTGTGACTCGGGCCAAAAGGGCCAGCTGCGTCAGGGGCAGATGGTGAACAACAACCCACCACCTCCCCCTCCACCAACCGGAGCACCACGACCTGCCGGTTCCCGTCTCTCGGGCCGCGTAGGAGCGCCCAACCCAGACCGTCCGGATGCCCGTGACCGCATCGAGCTCCTAGCTCAAGCGCGCATCACCTAAGAGGAAGATTCTACCGCTCTGGTTTGTTTCGGAACCCACATCTGGAATGAACCATTTCTGGATAAGTTTTCCCTACCACAGGATACCCCGAAGTACGGCAACAACATGAAGCCACAGGACTGGCTGACCGACTACGCCACGGCAGTCGACATCGCCCACGGGAATAAGCGCATAGTGGTGCGCTATGTCCCCCTCATGCTAACCGGCTCAGCAAGGACAATAGCCTCACACCCAACAGCATCAACGCCTAGCTGGACTTCGAGAAGGTGTTCGTCCGCAACTTCAACGGCACGTACAAGCGCATGGGTCGTCCTCGCGACTTGTCCCTGTGCGTCAAGGGCGACCGCGAGTCGGACCGCGAGTATGTCCCCAGGTGGATAGAGCTGCACAACACTTGCGAGGGAATCCTAGAGAGCCAGGCCATCAGGTTCTTCAGCGAGGGGTGCCAATAAGGCACCATGCTTCGCCACTGGCTGCTGTGTGACGAGCAGAAACCATGGCGGAGCTCATGACAATTGCAGACTAGTACGCCACGGTTGACGCCGCGATGAAGAAACCCCTCCGGGTGAATGTTGTTGGGCGACCGACTCCCTCAGAGCCAGCTCGCGACTGGCCAAGTAACCCGCGTGGAGAAGCCAGATCCCCAGGCGACACGGCAACGACAACCGGTTCCACGGGGACCGCCAAGCCAGACAGTAGAAGCCTCGCTACCACACGTGCTGATGACGAGGGCGCGGCTGATGCGCCGGCTGGCGATACAAGAAGATAGAAGCCGCGCTTCACCTTCGAACAAATGTTCGATGGCCCGTGCAAGTGGCACAGTGGATCCTTCAAACCGGCTACTCACACCACTCAGAATTGTAGCTGGACCTGCCAGCTGAAGGACCAAGGGGGCCAGACTCGGCTACCACCAGCCCCTCCGGGCAGACCACCACCACCGGCTCGGGGAGCCGGCAACAACAACAACTGCAGCAACAACAACAACGACTACTGTCAGCCGCACGCCACTTACCACATATTCAAGACCGAGTAGGACAACAAGCACAGCCGTAGGCGGCGCTCCAAGGAGGTTAACACCATCGTCTCCCTAGTCCCCCGGTACCTGAACTGGTTAGAGACCCCCATCACCTAGAGTCAGGAGGACCAGCCTAATTAGCTTCCGAATCCCGAGGGCTATGTGATGGTGCTTGACCCCCTTATCATCTCCAATGAGCGTACCTGCCGCTTCTCGTGTGTCCTCATCGACGGGGGCAGTAGCATCAACCTGCTCTACCGGTCATCCCTAGAGAAGCTTGGCATCCGCGAGAACGACCTGTGCCCGACTACCACGATGTTCCATGGCGTACTGCTGGGGCCGGCCTGCGCCCCATTGGGTAAAATCTAGCTGGACGTTATCTTCGGAACCGAGGAGAACTTCCGGCACAAGCCGGTATGGTTCGAGGTGGTGAATCTGGCAAGCTCCTACCATGCTCTCCTCGAGCGTCCCGCCCTCGCCAAGTTCATGGCTGTCCCCCACTATGCATACCTCAAGACAAAGATGCCAGGGCCAAACAGCATGATCATCGTCGCGAGCTGCTTCAGGCGGTCCATGGAGTGCGCGTCAGCCAGTTCCAAGCTGGCTGAAGCCCTCATCATAGCCGAAGAGAAGCACAATATCATGCACAACGTGGCCGTGGCCCAGCAAGAGATGCTGGCTAGCAGGAATCCAGTCGATGATGCGGCTTTCTAGCCAGTCAAGAAGACGAAGAAGATCCTGCTTGACCCCACCAAATCGACCAAGATCATCACCATTGGTGCTGGCTTGGACAGTAAATAGGAAGGCCCGCTCGTCGACTTCCTCCGTGAGAAATGGGACATATTGCATGGTCACCGAAGGACATGCCGGGCGTCCCGAGGGAGTTCCACGAGCACTCACTCCATGTGTGGTCGGATGCCAAGCCGGTCAAGCAACCCCTGTGCCGGTTCACAAAAGAGAAGAGGAAGATCATTGGTGACGACATCAGTCGGGTTCATCATGGAAGTATACCACCCGGACTGGCTGGCCAAGCCAGTCCTGGTGTTGAAGAAAAACAAGACTTAGCATATGTGTATTGACTACACCAACCCAAATAAGGCTTGCCCGAAAGACCCCTTCGCTTTGCCCCGTATCGATTAGGTTATCGATTCCACGGCCGACTTGTTGTTACAATCAGATCCGGTTGAACCCAGCTGACCAGATTAAGACATTGTTTATAACCGCGTACGGGGCCTTCCGCTATGTAACCATGCCTTTCGGTCTGAAAAATGCAGGCACTACCTATCAGCGTTGTATGCAGAAATGCTTGCACTCACAGATCGGCCAAAACGTGCATGCCTACATGGACGACATCGTCATCAAGACGAAGGAGAAGTGTACCCTCCTCGAGGACATGGGGGAAACATTCGGCAACCTCTGCCAGTACCAGATGAAGCTGAACCCAGAGAAGTGCATCTTCGGTGTCCCCTCCGGCTAGCTACTCGGTTTTTTCATTTCACAACAAGGAATCGAAGAAAACCCGGAGAAGATCGTGGCTATCGAAAGAATGCAACCTCCCAAGAGTTTGCTTGGAATCTAGAAGTTCACCGGATGCCTAGCCTCCCTTAGCCGTTTCGTCAGCCGGCTAGGGGAGAAGGCACTTCCATTGTACCAGCTGATGAAGAAGATGGACAAGTTTTCTTGGACCTCGCAAGCTGATGCCGCCTTTCATGACCTCAAGCGCATGCTATCCATAGCGCTGGTTCTAGCCATGCCGGCTAGCAAGGAGACGATGTTGCTCTATATAGCACCCATCAGCCGGGTCATCAGCGTCGTCCTAGTGATGGAGCGCCCCGAGGAAGGCAAGGCTTAGCCAGTTCAGAGACCCGTCTACTACCTCAACGAAGTTCTCTCTCTCTCCATGCAAAACTACACCCACTATAAGAAGATGTGCTATAGCGTGTACCTGGCGTGCAAGAAGCTCAAGCACTACTTCCAGGAGCATTCAATTAAGGTGGTGGGCACAGCACCTCTTTCAGAAATCATCGGCAATAAGGACGCCACCGGCTAAGTCACCAAGTGGGCCATCGAGCTTGCCGCCTACTCCATCCAGTACGAGCCAAGGCTCACGATCAAGTCGCAAGCTCTGGCGGACTTCCTCGTCAACTGGGCCAAAACCCAGTAACTCCCACCGGTTCCCGATTCGGATCACTAGAAGATGCACTTCGATGGATCGAAGATGCTCGGGGGGCTTGGTAGACAGCATAGTCCTCACCTTTCCCAAGGGAAACCGACTAGAACACATTCTCCAGATCCACTTCATGTCCTCCAACAATGTCGCCGAGTATGAGGCGCTGGTCCATGGCCTCCAGGGAGATCGGTGTCAACCGGATCCTCTGCTTCGCGACTCGGATCTAGTGGTGCAGCAAGTATCCGGCGAGTGGGACGCCCGCGACGCAAACATGGCCCTCTACCGGTTCCATGTATAGAAGCTAAGATCCTGCTTCGATGGATGTGAGTTCCATCACGTCCCCCGCATGAATAACGAGGCAGCCGATTCTCTCGCCTGAATCGGATCCACCAGGCAGGCAATCCTGCCAGGGGTCTCCTTGGAGCATCTACGCACGCCCTCCATCAACCCGTCTCCTGAGTCGGATTCCATCATCTAGGTGGGAAGCGCACCGGTTGATGGCCTAGCAGACACGAAACCCACAGAACCCGCAAAGAAAAAGGCTCGCACCGACTCCGGTGCATCCGCACCCTCCATCTCGAAAGACCCGGGGGCTACCGTCCTGGGTACCTCACCCGGACGACCCCCTGACATCCCTCAACAGGAAAATGACAGTGTCCTCATCATCTGGGAGATACCATCCTAGGTGCAGCCCTTCATGAACTACATCGCGAATGGAGAAATTCCGGACGATGAAGTGAAGGTTAGACAAATCCGGCGACGCGCGCACACGTACACCATCATCAACAAAGAGCTGTACAAGTGCAGCATATCCGACATCTTCCAGCGGTGTGTCGACATGGACATGGGCTACTAGCTACTGAAGGACATCCACCAGCGCAAACGCGGACATCACGCATCATTTCGGGCGATAGTCGCCAAGGTGTTCCGCCATGGCTTCTATTGGCCCACCGCCCTCGAGGATGATGAGCAGCTTGTCCGCGCGTGCAACGGATGCTAGCACTTCGGGCAGCTCAGGCTCATGCCGTATGCGGTGTTCAAGACCATACCGATTACCTGGCCTTTCACCGTCTTGGACCTCGACATGCTCGGCCCCTTCAAGCGAGCACGCGCAGGCATGACCCACCTGCTGGTGGCGGTGGACAAGTTCACGAAATGGATAGAGGCCAAGACTATCCGGAAGCATCATCAACCGATTCGGCTACCCCAATAGCATCATCACGGACAATGGCACGAACTTCGCCAAGGGGGCCTTCGCCCGGTTCTGCAGCAATAAGGGCATCCGGCTAGACCTCGCCTCTGTCACGCATCCGCAATCCAACAGGCAAGTCGAAAGGGAAAACGGCCTAGTGCTAGCCGGCATCAAGCCACGCCTCATCGAGCCCTTGGAGCGGTCACCCGGATGCTGGATCGAATAACTTCCGACTATGCTGTGGAGCCTCCGCACCACGCTGAATGGATTAACCGGCTTCACCCTGTTCTTCCTTGTTTATGGCTCGGAAGCCGTCCTCTCTATGGACATCGAGTTCGACTCACCCCGCAAGATCCTCTACGACGAACGGGCCAATCAGGAGGCAAGGTAGGACGGCGTGGACCTCCTCGAGGAAGCTCGCGAGCTGGCGCTGTCCAGATCGACACTATACCAGCAGCGCCTATGCGACTACCATTCGAGCCGGATCCGACCCGTAGCGTTCTGCAAGGGTGATCTGGTTCTTTGGCTAGTGCAGGATACGAAGGGCATGCACAAGATGTCACCACCTTGGGAGGGCCCCTTCGACACGCAGCAGTCACGCAAGAACAAGATGGACAAGTCAGATGAGGAGACAGAACACCCCTAGAATGCGGCCCTGCTCCGCCCATTTTACACCTAGTCGTCTGATAGTGTATATATCCCACGAACACTATGAATGAAAATTATGGACCCCCGGGAGATACTCAGGGACTCCTTGCCAAAAATTTGTGTACACTCGTTTCCGGTTCAGTTTTCCCGGCTCCGGCAACCCCTAGCCGGGGGATCGCCGGCTGGCGTGGCCTGCTAATTCTATAAACCGGCTGAGTAGTGTGCAATAGTGTTAGAGGCCCACTCTTCGTCTCAGCTATAGACCGCAACCTGGCTGTCCGGCTAGCAAGAGAAAAAGACCGAGGCATCCCACATGAAAAACAGGGAAAATATGTGACAAATCGGACGGTCCGGCCTTGTGCCTAGTTTGAGATAATCCGGCTACTGAGCCTCCAGTACCGTGCGCAATGTATTGTCAGCTCCCTTCGATTCCGACTACAGACCGCAACCCGACTACCCGGCAAGGACGCAGCGTAAACAATAGAGCACACGGGAAAGCGACTAAGTGTCCAGAGAAGCACAAGATAGTTTTCAAAAAAACCAAAGCTATTCTCCGGCTAATAAGCACTACCTTAACCGACTAACGTATTAACAAATGAGCCTATATGTGTGTTTGTTTTGTATGACTACATCGAGTCGGTCATCAAAAGGAAAGAAGATTTGAAGCCCTTGCCTTCATCAAGCACTCCGAATCTAGGAGGCTACACCCATTGGGTGCGCTCACGCGCCCCTAGTGGAATCATGTAGTTCCGACCGGCTAAAGGAGTTTAGCCGGATATTTGGAGCCTAGGTGAGGGCAAGAGCAGGAAAAGAAGAAGATTCGAAGCACCTGCTCCGCTAGCTACTCCAAATATCGGGGGATACACCCAGTGGGTGTGTTGGCACGCCCCCATTAGAGTTGAAGTTCCTAGTGGGTGCGTTGCCATGCCCCCATTAGAGTTGAAGCCCCCCGGTGGACTCCGAGTCGGTGATGACCTTGTCAACATCGGCGCAGCCGTCGACCTTGATGGTAGAAGCGTGGTTCTCACGATGGGCATGTTAAATGGAGGCGAGGTCAGCACCGACACGGAAGCCTCAGTCGATCTTCTCGACGCGGGCGTCCTTGTACCAAGAAAGCATCAAGGCCAAAGCCATCTCTGCTCCGGCTCGCGCCGCTAGATCCCTCATCCGCTCGACGGTAGTTGGCACCTCCGTAACCATGGCCACCAGCTGCGCGATCGTCTCTGGCACCACTGCATCTGGCCACAAGAAATTGAAGACCGCATGAGCCGCTTTGCGCAGCTCAGCAGCCTCCTCACCGAGAAGGGCGACCCGCTCCTGGGAGGTGGGCTGCTCCCCCGACCAATTCTCCTATAGACGGTTGTACGCTAGCAGGTCTACGCTGGGATAAAATGCTGTCAGAGAAAGGAAAGTCAGGTCTGGCTACTGGATACAGACAAAATAAGCTAGTTGGAAAGCACTTACCCTTGGCGGTGCGGCCAATCTACATCAGCTCCTCAAGGAGGGCCTTCTCCCGGTATGCTAGCCGTTTGATCTCCTTTTCTTGATCTTTGCTCTAGGCATCGAGGAGATCGAAGGTCTAGGCCCGGCTAGCGAGGGTGGAGTCGTGCTCCTTGAGGGTGGCCTCTAGCATGTCCACCTTGGAGTGTCTGTCCTTGTTTTACAACCGGAGGTTGGAGTTGGACTTGGTCAGCCGGTTGTTCGCCTTAGTCAGGCCCATTCCAATTCTTTTGGTTTGAAACAGCATTTCTTCCTGAAGTGATACTTTGGGTTTTCCCAAATAAAGAATCACTATGCTGCAGATAGTCCGCCTGCTTTCAATGTTATTATGCTCTATGAGCTAAATTTCGGTTACTGCCTTCTATTGGGAGCTCTCGATCTCCCGCTGGGCACACACCATGATGGCTGCAAGAAACCGGCTATCAACAAAAAAACGAAGAAGATGAAGAAAGTAACCAGCCACGAAAGCAAAGTAAGAGGACTTACTCTAAGAGGTGCTGTTAGCAATGACCAGCTTCTGCTCCAGGGTCTGGTTGCTCCTAGACGCAGCTTCCAGCAGCCGGATTTCCTTCACCGCCAGCTCAAGGTTGGCGACCATGTCCGCCAGCGAGGCAGCAAGAGAAGCATCATCGTCAACAGCATTGACGGTCAGTGACTCCTTCACCTCTAGAACCACCATTCGCTACTCCTCCTCTGGCTCGCCATCAGAGTTGTCATCCGCAACGCCACCAGATCCTTGTCGACTGCCGCCCTCCTCGTTCCCGTGGTGTAACTACCTCCACTTTGTGGGTTCGCCGTGGTCGCGTTTGGCTGCACCACCGTGGTCGGCGGAGCGTCCCCAACCCCAGCCGTAGTAGCCAGATCAGCACGAGGCGGAGGTGGAGCCCTGGACGAGGGAGTGGGGGCAGCAGCCTCAGCGGAGGGCGGTGCTACATCTAGTGTGGGGGGCAGCAAGATAGTCGGTGCCCGCGCTGGGCTGGCGGCACCAAAGGAGACGAGCAAGCTAAAAAATAGAAGACAAGAGAAAGAAGCAAGTAAGAAAGGCAAAAGATAGAAAAAGTTGGGCAATAGGAAAAAAGAGGAAGAAACGCAAGGCAAGAATAGAAGGTACTCACCCCTGCACCACTTGAGGCGGCGCCTTCTTACGGCCAAGCCGGCTGAGGGGGAGGGAGCCGGTCCGCCTTCTCCATGGTGAGCCGGCTAGACCCACTCCCATCGGCGCCTGACCGGCTGGAGCCACTCCCTCCGGCACCCGACCATCTAGAGTCGCCATCCTCCACGCGGTGTCGAGCCGGTTCAGGAGCCGATGTTGCCTCCTCCTCCTCGTCGACATGCACGTAGGGAAGACGTCGGCGTCCCCGTCCGACTCCTCGCTAGATTGGCGTGTGCGTGGCTCGGGAATGTCGGGCGCGAAGTTCTAGAGGGCGGTCTCGCCCTCCTCCTAGATGATGCATGGGAAGTTTTGTCAGAAACAAAGAAGGAAAAGAATCAGCCAGATGAAACGACCAAGAACCAAGAACGGAAAGTATTCTGCTAAGAAGAAAACTTACCTGGGGAGCGCGGTTGTCGCGGCTGTACGGGGCCTACCCAAACCTCTAGCCCTACTCCAGCCTCTCCTTCATGATTGTCCACACCCACTCCTTGAGGTTGTGGAAGTGGGGGTCACGGCGAGATAGCCGAGTGGGGTCCAGCCAGCCGGAGTAGTAGCATACCTTGTGTGCACGCTGCTGCAGCGGCATCATCAGCCTGGACATCCAGCTAAGTGTGATGTTCAAGCCGGTCAGGCCAGCGGTGACGAGGGAGCGCATCCGCTGCAGCATCGCGTTCGTCTCCGCCTTGTCACCGTGGATCTTCAGGTCCCTGTGCTGCCAGCTAGACTCCACATCCTGTAAAGTCGGCAGGTTGATCTGGTCGACCCCGGTGACGTTCCTGATGTAGAAATACGACTGCTGCCACAGCTGGACCGTGTCCTAGAGCTTGAACTTCGGGTAGCCGGTTTTGGAGCGGGAGTAGATGGAAGCGCCTCCGTAGGCTACCAGTGGCCCTTGCGTGAACTGCACCTGTGGTCGGACTTGGAAGAGCCGGCAGAAGAGCCCGAGATCCGGCTAGATCTCGAGGTAGCACTCGCAGAACGCCATGAAGTGTGCAAGCATGCCAATCACGCTGGCGCCAAGGTGGTGGAGGCGGAGGTCGAAGAAGGCGAGGAAGGTGAGGGAGAAAGGGTGCACGGGCAGCGCGAAGCCACAGGCGAGATGGGAGAGGAAGATGACCCGCTCTCCCTCCATCGGGTGCGGCGACTCCTGCTCCGGCAGCGCGAGCCGCACCTTCACGTCCATTTCTGGCGGCAAGACGCGGGTGGCGCGGTACTTCGTGATGTGCTCCTCCATGACGGAGGAGCCGCACCAGGCTCTGCACTCAGAGGCCATTGCGGGTTTGTTCGTCGTGGTGCTGGGAGCGGAGTAACGGTGGCCCGTATTTCCGACGACGCTAAAAGATTGGCGCGGCTAACTCCGGCCGCAGGCACTAGCGAGGCAGTGGTGAGGCAGCAAGGGTGCAAGGGCGGATTGAGGAAGTAGTGAGCGGAAGGAGGAAGCAGCACCCCCGGGTAGCCTTTTAAGGACCGGGGAGGGCAACCGTCCACGACGCCACACGACGCTCTCCAGGCCACGCCCCACCCCCACTACCACTCCAGATCCCGTGTGCGGGCACTAAGTCCGCAGAAGATCCTAGGCCGGGAATCGAAGCGCTAGACAGCAGTTCCCGAGGTGACGTGCGACACGATGTTACGCTATGCGCCGCAGCGCAATTGTGGCGCGTGCGCGCATGGCCGGCATCAGCACTGACGTCTCGGGTAGCGCAACCATCAGGTGTAGCCGGACACATATTTCAACTTCAAGAGGGAGCGCGCGCACATTTCACCTAAGGGAAAACTCTACACACGCTCGGGGGCAAGTGGTGGGGGGATGACCCCCGGATACCCCAGCCAGACAAGAACTAAGGCAGGCAGTTTTTGTCCGGCTAACTGATCATATCCGGACACGCGTAAATTGTACCGGCTACCAGACCGTAGCCGGAAACAGGAAGCGCGACAAGGCTCAAGACTAGCTATAGGGACATAGCCAGACGCAATCAGGAGGACAGAGCAACATGCTGCACAGTGCGTGGTACTACCTAGTACAGTGACAAGACCCGTAACTACGAGGCCATACCGAAGACTTTGCTGATGACGAGGTGTAGCACCCCGATAAAATCACTACTAGAAAATCACTTGCTATTTCAGTTAAGTGCATCATCATGACCACATGCTCATATCATCATGCCACATTGCATTTGAGCATCGTCATATCATCATACATCTTAGTGTCTAAAACTATTTTCCAAAAGCCTATCTTTGTCTTCTAAATACCCCCTCTATTTCAAATATAAAATCCTCGGTCCACCCGAATCTTTTTTTTGTCTAAACTAATTTACAAAGGAATAATTAAAACTAAATATAAATAAAACTATTTTTTACGGGGAGGCAGCCGGCCCGTAGGCCAGACCACCTACTACCCGGTAGGCCCAGTCCAACAAAACCCTAGACTACCAAACCCTAGCCCTAATCCTACCTACCCAGTGGCATGCCACAGAAAGACACTATGTAACGCACGCCCTCTTTGCACAGCACCACCACAGCGGGGCGTAGGTCGCTTCCTGAACCACCCCGGTGCACCATGCTGCACGTCTCATACCCTGCCATCGATGCAGCACGCACGCGTACGCAACACGGCTTCCACCCCGTGCTAACCCCGCACCGATCGTCACCCTCTCCCCATCTACCGCTACCCCTAGCCCCACCCCTAGCGACGCGCCCGCACGTCTCTCTCCGTCGATCCCTGCCAAGCACCACCATCTCCCTCTCACGCTAAGCCCCACCTTCCTCTCATCCCCATGGTGCGCCGCCCCCTCTCGGTTGACCCGGCCGCCAGCGGGATCTGCCCCGAGGTCGTCGTCCATTGCCGCCTGCTCAGCTCGCCCAACGTAGACCTCGCCTCCTCTCTGTAGAGCCACCGTCGAAACCCCGGCCTTCCTCAACCCGCCGCTGTTCCTTGTACCACTCGCGGGCCCTTCTCCTCGCTGACTCGTCTCTCGCCCTGCCTGGCAGGAGCCCCGTGCGTCCCCGCCTCTGCTTCGACCCGGTCGCCGCCGTCTGCAGCACCTCGCCGGGCATCTCTGACGCCCCTTGCCGCTCTCCTCACCCTGGCCTCCATTGACCCTGTCACGGCTCCTCCCTGACGCGAGCTCGCCCCGCGCGGACACCACCTCCTGCACTCTGCCGGCCCCTCGAGCTCGCCTGCATCGAGCCCACTCCGGCCTCCCTGCCCGGCCACGCCCCATCGTCGCCCCGTCGCCCGCGCGTGGTCCTCCGTCCCTGACGCCAAACACCGCGCCGCCGCTCTGCCTCGTCACCGACCCAGCGCCCCCACGAACCTTTGTCGTGCGTGGGCCCGCCTCCATTCTTGTCTCCGGTGCCCTCTCCTCCGCCGGTCTCTTCTCCACCACGGACGGCCTCCTGCACGCCACCGCGGCCTCCGGATTCCCTCGCCTCTCTGCGAGCACCTCACACCACCATGTGCAGGAGCCTCTCCACCGCATATGCTCGCCTTTCCCTTCGAGCCTTTGTTTCGCTGTCATTCGAGAATGCCTCGTGCTAATTTCCTTGTAGTGCTGGCTCTGTCTATTGAAGTGTAACGATGTGGTGAAGATTCGATGGAGTCTATGTGATGCTGCTGCTACATGTTCTCGAAGGAAAGCGCGACAACTTGTTCAACTACTTGGTGGTGTTGGTACTGCTTGGCTGTGGTACGATGACAAGAAGATGGTGCTCCGGAGCACCATGTTCTTGGCCACAACCTCCCGGTGGACGAGAACGAGAAGTAGAACATGGAAATCGGGAGTCTCCAACAAGATCTCCGGTGCCCTTCTAGGGACGATACCCGAAGGCCTACGCAAGACCACCAGCGCCGACCCAAGATCTCCATCACGGAACACCCCAAGTCCTTCTACACGGAACACCGGGGGATTCATCACAAACCCGAAGACCGGTCCAGATCGTTGAGGTCCCCTTCACGGATGCTAAGGCCCTGGATTCGAAGACCGATCCCGGCGAGACCAAGCCTGAACCACATCGAACCCAAGATCGTCGAACCCCAATGTGTGAACCATATCTGAGCCCCTATTTTATTAAATGCTACATACATGTTGCATATTAAATTGCTCATGCTCGCATACATATTCATTTGTTTGGGGGTATTTTGTCGATTCACCTAATAATTAAATATGGAGGCCATATGCGGGCTATTCTAGTCTTATGACGCCTCCATTTAAATTTGTGTAGAGAATCGATGCCATGTTTTGCCTTCTTAAGACAACATTTAAATTGTGGGGTATCTAAATAACTGGAACCTATTAATTAATTATCGGGACCCCGCTTCCGCTTAATACTGCCTAATTGCACCGCATCTGCATCATATCATGCATCATGCCTGATCTTATACCGTAGTATTAAATAGTGCATCTGGTGTTTCTTTTAGTGCTTTCTTCTTCACGGATTAGGCCGTTGAGTTGATGCGAGTGTCGACATGTTCTCCGGATATGAACCGTCGGCAGTGTTTCCCAGGCGAGCATCTCTCCCCCTTCTACCTATTTTGCATTTATAGTCTTTATTTCCTCCTGTTGATCTATTGCTATCCGTGTCGTGGTGCTTTTGTTTTAGTATGCCAGTTATACACCATGTAGCCTCTATATTGCCTTGGACACCTCCTATTACTTGTGCTTGGTAGATAGTTGGCCTTGTGAGTCGTAGTTGCTTGCTCAGGTGTGATCTCGTGTTGTCAAGTACCACAGTTGTTGGAATGCTAGCACATGTTTATGGTGGAGTTGATCATGTCTTTAATTCCAACTATTAAATTGCTGAGGATAGATATAACTAATGCAGAGGCATCGGTGGGCAATAGATGTTATTTGGTTCTTCCACGCTCACTTGTGTCCCGTAGGACCCCGAGTACTTGCTACCTGTTCCTTGACTATCGCACTATCCATATCCGGGAGAGTTTATGAATCCCCCTTAGCCAGAGCTTGATTCATTTCTTATTTCTTGGGGCCACAAACTAGTTTGGGGATTTATTACTATCCTGTACTTATGCCATGATTTACTGCTTTATTTACGATTGTGCGTGGAGCACCTGTACTGTTTAGGATCGTGACACGTTTTCGCTGTATCGACAAGCCCAGTCACACTTTCGGGTTCCCAGTCGTTTACAACCGTCCACACAAACCTTGGGTCCGTCTTGGAGCCGGCCAACTTTGTTGCGGGGAGCTTAATGGGGTGGCCCCCTGAAATATTTTATGAATCCTGTGATTGCTTTGTCATGAAAGCCTCATTGGGTTTTGAGTTGGTTTTTCCGAGGTTGGTTGTGTGTGTGTTGCTATTTGTGCACCCCTGCAGGGTAAATCTTTCTGAAAGTCGTGTCCGCGGTTATGGACGACTTGGAGCACATTATCTCGATCATAGACAAGCATAACTAAAGTAGTGTTATAAATTTGACTTAATATGTGACTAGTAATCAGCTTCACTACAATGGAATGGATAATAAAAATGCCAACAACTGGTGGATCTGGGGTGTATCGTGTCATGTTATACCTGCCTAGTAAGTATTGCAACTCCAATGGAATGAAATAAAAGTGCCAACAACTGCTGGGTTTGGGATGTCACATGCTAATTGTATCTGATTAGTAAGTATTGCAACCATAACTGAATGGTTAACTAAAACTTCCCACTACTTATGCTATCAGGATGACTCATGCTATCTATATCTGATTAGTAAGTGCTGCAACTATAACGGAATGAGTAAAATTGCCAACTGTGTGAGTTCCTTGGTCTGACTTCCTCGTTTGGTCTCGAGGGGGAAATACCAGGATGGGTATGTTTGGTGTTAGTATCAGGTTGGAACCGAATAGGTCTTTCTTATCTCTCTCTAATACCGACAGTTAATTGAGTCTCTATAGGTTGTTTGGTGCATGCTGTGATGCCGCTTCAGTCCACCATACCTATGTAGGCGAGAGCCGCCGAATTCTAGCCTCGTCGTGTACTGGCCTTAGTACTGACGCTCCTCTTTTTCCCTTTGCCCTTTGTCGGCACCCTTTTTGCTTAGCAGGTTTGAGATCGACATCGTTAGCAGGGTTACCCTTCCGGCTTGGCCTGGGCAGGGTTATGGACGCCATTGGTTATTCTTCAGGGCTCTTAGCCCAATTTGCATCTTGTCCGTACTCGGACGCTGTATCGTTTTCAAGGTGATTTGGATCTTCGTATTTTTATATCTGCATGCTTGACTCGCTGAGTCGCTGTTGTATATATATCTGTTCTATGGGTCCCATCGAGGACTGTTGTGTAATGGTATTACTTTGTTTTCCACCCGCACGAAAGTGCCTGGTGGGCGTCCTTGAATTGTTTCTATGCGGGTTTGGCGGGAAGGGCTAAAACTTGCAAAGGGCCGATTCGAGGGTGTTATAGAGTGGTATCAGAGCTCAGAAGTTGCGATACCCCACTGGTCCAGCCTATAGGATAACCTAGCTAACGGCCGATGTAGAGTGTCAAAACTATTTTTTGCAAAAATCGGTTGGATAGATCTGATTAGGTCTGCTTGTACTCCTTACCTCTGTGCTATTCTCCTCTTACCTTCGTGTGTTTTGAATCTCCTCTTATCTTCTCTTCGAGTCCAGGATTTTTTGTGGTTGGGTTTCCGTTGTACCTTCAGGGTTTAGGTTCCTTCCTCTTGCAATGGTATTTCTACATCCGGACTTCATGCTATCTGGGGAATCTTTCATCTGGTGTGCCTTTCAGTGGACCAAAACCCACTAAAACTTTTCTTTGTATATTCCGGTGTTTTTTGACGCGACAACACCTTCTACGTCAGATCTAATGAAGAGCCTGCATCATTCCTTTGTTCTTTGAACATCGCCTGTAAAGATCTTCAGTCTGAGTTCTGAGAGTTGGTTGCACGATTCTTTTGTTCATGTACAGAGTAATGCTTTGAGTGCGGGATGGAGTAGCTACCATACCACTACTCTTATCATTCGCTTTTGTACATTGAATGGGGCATCAATACGATTTACTCCTTCTACGGAAGTTAAAGGTGACCTTATATTTTGATACCTTTATCTTCGTCCTTTGTTATCCGGAGTGATATCTCGACGGACGTGAACAACGACCCCTTGTTGGTGGTGTTGTTGATTTCAAGATGGAGCGAGATTCCTTGTTAGTGGTGTTGTGGGGATCTATACTAAGCGAGAAGACTCAGATCGTCGGCCTTCTTCCCCGTACCAAGAGGCGGATCTCGAGGGCGAGATCCATTGTTAGTGGTGTCGAATTGTAGCATCCCAATAAAATCACTACTAGAAAATCGCTTGCTATTTTTGTTCTGTGCATCATCATGACCACATGCTCATATCATCATGCCACATTGCATTTGAGCATCGTCATATCATCATACATCTTTGTGTCTAAAACTATTTTCCAAAAGCCTATCTTTGTCTTCTAAATACCTCCTCTATTTCAAATATAAAACCCTCGGTCCGCGCGAATCTTTTTTTTGTCTAAACTAATTTACAAAGGAATATTTCAAACTAAATATAAATAAAACTATTTTGTACGGGGAGGCAGCTGGCCCGTAGGCCAGACCACCTACTACCCGGCAGGCCCAGTCCAACCAAACCCTAGACTAGCAAACCCTAGCCCTAATCCTACCTACCCACCAAGGCAGGCAACACACTATGTAACGACGACGTGATCTCATCAGACCACACCACCTCGAAGTCAGCATTACACGAACCACCCCGGTGCACCATGCTGCATGTCCCACACCCTGCCAGCGACGTAGCACGCACGCGTATGCAACACGGCTTCCACCCCGCGCTAACCCCGCACCGATCGTCACCCTCTCCCCATCTACCGCTACCCCTGGCCCCACCCCGAGCGACGCTCCCGCACGTCTCTCTCTACGTTGATCCCTGCAAAGCACGACCGTCTCCCTCTCACGCTGAGCCCCACCTTCCTCTCGTCCCCATGGTGCGCCTCCCCCTCTCGGTTGACCCGGCCGCCAGCGGGATCTGCCCCGAGGTCGTCGTCCACCGCCGCATCGTCAGCTCGCCCAGCGTCGACCTCGCCTCCTCTCTGTAGAGCCACCGTCGACACCCCGGCCTTCCTCGACCCGCCGCGGTTCCTTGTCCGCCTCGCGGGCCCTTCTCCTCGCCGGACCGTCTCTCGCCCTGCCTGGCCGGAGCACCGTGCGTCCCTGCCTCTGCTTCGACTCGGCCGCCGCCGTCTACAGCACCTCGCCGGGGATCTCCGACGCCCCTGTCGCTCTCCTCACCCCGGCCGCCATCGACCCTGTCGCGGCTCCTCCCTGACGCGAGCTCACCCCGTGCGGCCACCACCTCCTGCACTCCGCCGGCCACTCGAGCTCGCCTGCATCAAGCCCACTCTAGCATCCCTGCCCTGGCCACACCCCATCACCGTCCCGTCGCCCGCGCATGGTCCTCCGTCCCTGACGCCAAGCACCGCACCACCGCTCTGCCTCGTCACCGACCCAGCGCCCCCACGAACCTCTGTCGTGCGTGGGCCCGCCTCCGTTCTCGTCTCCGGTGACCTCTCCTCCGTCGGTCTCTTCTCCACCACGGACGGCCTCCCGCGCGCCACCGCGGCCTATGGATTCCCTTGCCTCTCTGCGAGCACCTCGCACCACCATGTGCAGGAGCCTCTCCACCACATCTGCTCGCCTTTCCCCTCGAGCCTTTGTTTCGCTGTCGTTCGAGAATGCCTCGTGCTAATTTCCTTGTAGTGCTGGCTCTGTCCGTTGAAGTGTAACGATGTGGTCAAGATTCGATGGAGTCTATGTGATGCTGCTGCTACATGTTCTCGAAGGAAAGCGCGACAACTTGTTCAACTACCTGGTGGTGTTGGTACTGCTCGGCTGTGGTACCATGACAAGAAGATGGTGCTACGGAGCACCATGTTCTCGTCCACAACCTCCTAGTGGACAAGAACGAGAAGTTGAACATGGACATCGGGAGTCTCCAACAAGATCTCCGGTGCCCTTCTAGGGACGATACCCGAAGGCCTACGCAAGACCACCGGCGCCGATCCAAGATCTCCATCACGGAACACCCCAAGTCCTTCTACACGGAACACCGAGTCCTTCATCACAAACCCGAATACCGATCTAGGTCGCTGAGGTCCCCTTCACGGATGCTAAGGCCTTGGATTCGAAGACCGATCCCGACGAGACCAAGCCTAAACCACATCGAACCCAAGATCGTCGAACCCCAATGTGTGAACCATATCGGAGCCCCTATTTTATTAAATGCTATATACATGTTGCATATTAAATTGCTCATGCTCGCATACATATTCATTTGTTTGGGGGTATTTTGTCGATTCACCTAATAATTAAATATGGAGGCCATATGTGGGATATTCTAGTCTTATGATGCCTCCATTTAAATTTGTGTAGCGAATCGATGCCATGTTTTGCCTTGTTAAGACAACATTTAAATTGTGGGGTATCTAAATAACTGGAACCTATTAATTAATTGTCGGGACCCTGGTTCCACTTAATACTGCCTAATTGCACTGCATCTGCATCATATCATGCATCATGCCCGATCTTCTGCCATAGTATTAAATAGTGCATCTGGTGTTTCTTTTAGTGCTTTGCTTCTTCGCGAATTATGCCATTGAGTTGACGCGAGTGTCGACAAGTTCTCCGGATATGAATCGTCGGCAGTGTTTCCCAGGCGAGCATCTATCACCCTTTACCGATTTTGCATTTATAGTCTTTATTTCCTCCTGTTGATCTATTGATATCCGTGTCGCGATGCTTTAGTTTCTGTACACCAGTTATATCCTGTGCAGCCTCTATATTGCCTTGGACACCTCCTATTACCTGTGCTTGGTAGATAGCTGGCCTTGCGAGTCGTAGTTGCTTGCTCAAGTGCGATCTCGTGTTGTCAAGTACCACAGTTGTTGGAATGCTGGCAGATGTTTATGGTGGAGTTGATCATGTCTTTAATTCCAACTATTAAATTGCCGAGGATAGATATAACTAATGCAGAGGCATCGGTGGGCAATAGATGTTATTTGGTTCTTCCACGCTCACTTGTGTCCCGTAGGACCCCGAGTACTTGATACCTGTTCCTTGACTATCGCACTATCCACATCCGGGAGAGTCTATGAATCCCCCTTAGCAAGAGCTTGATTCATTTCTTATTTCTTGGGGCCATAAACTAGTTTGGGGCTTTATTACTATCCTGTACTTATGCCATGATTTACTGCTTTATTTATGATTGTGCGTGGAGCACCTGTACTGTTTAGGATCGTGACACGTTTTTGCTGTATCGACAAGCCCAGTCACACTTTCGGTTCCCAGTCCTTTATAGCCGTCCACACAAACCTTGGGTCCGTCTGGGAGCCAGCCAACTGCGTTACGGGTAGCTTAATGGGGTGGCCTCCTGAAATATTTTATGAATCCTCTGATTGCTTTGTCATGAAAGTCTCGTTGGGTTTTGAGTTGGTTTTCCGAGGTTGATCGTGTGTGTGTTGCTATTTGTGCACCCCTGCAGGGTAAATCTTTCTGAAAGCCGTGTCCACGGTTATGGACAACTTGGAGCACAGTATCTCGATCATAGACAAGCATAACTAAAGTAGTGTTATAAATTTGACTTAATATGTGACTAGTAATCAGCTTCACTACAATGGAATGGATAATAAAAATGCCAACAACTGGTGGATCTGGGGTGTATCGTGTCATATTATACCTGCCTAGTAAGTATCGCAACTCCAATGGAATGAAATAAAAGTGCCAACAACTACTGGGTTTGGGATGTCACATTCTAATTGTATCTGATTAGTAAGTATTGCAACCACAACTGAATGGTTAACTAAAACTGCCCACTACTTATGTTATCAGGATGACTCATGCTATCTATATCTGATTAGTAAGTGCTGCAACTATAACGGAATGAGTAAAATTGCCAACTGTGTGAGTTCCTTGGTCCGACTTCCTCGTTTGGTCTCGAGGGGGAAATACCAGGATGGGTATGTTTGGTGTTAGTATCAGGTTGGAACCGAATAGGTCTTTCTTATCTCTCTCTAATAGCCGACAGTTAATCCAGTCTCTATAGGTTGTTTAGTGCATGCTACGCTGCCGCTTCAGTCCATCATACCTATGTAGGCGAGAGCCGCTGAATTCTAGCCTCGCCGTGTACTAGCCTCAGTACTGACGCTCCTCTTTTTCCCTTTGCCCTTTGTCGGCACCCCTTTTGCTTAGCAGGTTTGAGATCGACGTCGTTAGCAGGGTTACCCTTCCGGCTTGGCCGGGGCAGGGTTATGGACACCATTGGTTATTCTTCAAGGCTCTTAGCCCAATTTGCATCTTGTCCGTACTCAGATGCTGTATCGTTTTCAAGGTGATTTGGATCTTCGTATTTGTATATCTGTATGCTTGACTCGCTGAGTTGCTGTTGGATATATATCTGTTCTGTGGGTCCCATCAAGGACTATTGTGTAATGGTATTACTTCGTTTTCCACCCGCACAAAAGTGCCTGGTGGGCGTCCTTGAATCGTTTCTATGCGGGTTTGGCGGGAAGGGCTAAAACTTGCATAGGGCCGATTCGAGGGTGTTACACGAGGGCACAGTGGCCAGGTGCTGACGATAGGCTCGGACGGTGTTCACTGTACCCACGACGACCCACACCGCATGTACCTCGACAGGACATAACCGTACCGGATACTGTAGATGACCAGCCGGTTGGGGCCCGCCTGTGGGACCTGCCAGCCGGACTGGCTAGTGAGATAGTTGCCCCTCTACCTATATAAGGAGGGGCAAGGGTTGGACTCTCACTATTTAAGAAGGTAGCTAGATCATACAACTCAAGGAGCGATTGTACTCCATATTCTACCCTTAGTCAGATGGGCAGGAGTAGGAGTTTTACCTCACCATGAGGGCTCCGAACGTAGGTACTTCGTGTGTCTCGCTACACTAGCTCGTACCCAATCCTGCCTGTGGACGCCGTCGAGAGCTTCCCTGCTAGTTCCGACACCACTATCTAACCTTTTCAGGCACTGCCGTTCCCAATACAACGACAATCCACTAGTGTCATTGATCCACTAGTGTCATTGCATATGTTCTTCTCCTAAACCACATTGATCCACATGACCACACAAACTCGAGTGGATTATCTGGTGCAGCTTCTGCCACACTGGTGCAACATGCAATGTGGAAGCTGCTTTCCTTTGTGTTTTTGGTCTCTATAACCATGGTTTGACACAAAGATCCACTAGAGTCTTTGCACGTGTTCTTCTCCTAAACCACATCAATCCACTAGTGTCATTAATCCACTAGTGTCATTGCATGTGTTATTGTCCTAAACCACATTGATCCACATGACCACACACACTCTAGTGGATTCTATGATGCAGCTTCTGCCACCCCGGTACAACATTCCATGTGGAAGTTGCTTTCCTACGTGTTTTTGGTCCCTAGGACCATAGTTTGACTGATGGATCCCCTAGAGTCATTGCATGTGTTCTTCTCCTAAACCACATTGATCCACAAGTGTCATTGCATGTGTTTTTCGCCTAAACCACATTGATCCACATGACCACACACACTCTAGTGGATTCTGTGGTGCAGGTCTGCCACACTGGTGCAACATGCAACGTGGAAGTTACTTTCCTATGTGTTTTTCATCTCTGCGACCATGGTTTGACACATGGATCCACTAGAGTCATTGCATGTGTTGTTCTGCTAAACCACATTGATCCACTAGAGTCATTGATCCACTAGTGTCATTGCATGTGTTCTTCAGCTAAACCACACTAATCCAGATGACCATACACACTCTAGTGGATTTTGTGGTGCAGCTTCTGCCACACTGGTGCAACATGCAATGTGGAAGATGCTTTCCTATGTGTTTTTGGTTTCAGACCATGGTTTCACACATGGATCCACTAGATTCTTTGCATGTGTTCTTCTCCTAAACTAGACTGATCCACATGACTGAACACACTGTAGTGGATTATGTGATGCAACTTCTATAACAGTGGTGCAACATTCCATGTGGAGGCTGCTTTCCTATGTGTTTTGGGTCTCTGTGATCATGGTTTGACAAATGGATCTACTAGAGTCATTGCATGTGTTCTTCTAAACCACATTGATCCACTAGTGTCATTACATGCGTTGTTTTTTGTAAACCACATTGATCCACACACACACACACTCTAGTGGATTCTATGATGCAACTTCTTCCACACTGGTGCAACATGCAATGTGGAAGTTGCTTTCCTATGTGTTTTTGGTCTATGTGACCATGGTTTGACACATGGATCCACGAGTCATTGCTTGAGTTCTTCTCCTAAACCACATTGATCCACTAGAGTCATTAATCCACTAGTGTCATTGCATATGTCCTTTTTCGTAAACCACATTGATCCACACATACACACTCCAGTGGATTCTGTGATGCAACTTCTGCCACACTGGTGCAACAGCTAATGTGGAAGCTACTTTCCTATGTGTTTTTCGTCTCAATGACCATGGTTTGCCACATGGATCCACTAGATTCATTGCATGTGTTCTTCTCCTAAACCACATTGATCCACTAGAGTCATTGATCCACTAGTGTTATTCCATGTGTTGTTTTTCCTAAACCACATTGATCCACACACAGACACACTCCAGTGGATTCTGTCATGCAACTTCTACCACACTAGTGCAACATGCAATGTGGAAGCTGCTATCCTATGTGTTTTTGGTCTCTATGACCATGATTTGACACATGGATCCACTAGAGTTATTGCATGTGTTCTTCTCCTAAACCACATTGATCCACTAGGGTCATTGATCCACTAGTGTCATTGCATGTGTTCTTATCCTACACCACATTGATCCACATGACCACACACACTCTAGTGGATTATGTGGTGTAGCTTCTGCCACACTAGTGCAACATGCAATGTGGAAGTTCCTTTCCTATGTGTTTTTGGTCTTTGTGACCATGGTTTGACACATGGATCCACTAGAGTCTTTGCATGTGTTCTTCTCCTAAACCACATTGATCCACTAGTTCCATTGATCCACCAGTGTCATTGCATGTGTTTTTCTCCTAAACGACATTGATCCACATGACCACATACACTCTAGTGGATTCTTTGGTAAGCTTCTACCACACTAGTGCAACATGCAATGTTGTCGTGGTGTGGAACAAGGAAGTGCCATCGGGGATGGCCTGAGAGGGGACAATCAAGATACTATCGGTGGCTACTCGCAACGGGTTGGGCACAGATACTGCAGACACAGCGATGTACCCAGGTTTGGAGCCCTCTTTCGAGGTAACACTCCTACTCCTGCAAGGATCTATTATACGGGGAGCGGATGCTCAATACAAGTGCTCCTTGAGCTATTTCCCTAGCCTCTATTGGGAGCTAGAAGAACATGAACTTCTTGACTTGGTGATTCTGGCTAACTTGTAACTTGTAATTCCTTATGTGGAACCCTGGCACTATCCCTCCTTATATACTGGTAGAAGGGTAGGTTACAATGTGGGTTCTAGGGTTTACTGTTTTGGGATTTGGGTTTGTAAAGCGGGCTGGCTGACCCGGTCCAGCCGGTGGTACAGGACTAAGTCAAGCTCCAGTACAGGTGGGGGCAGCGCCATAGCGTCTCAGCACCTCCTCTTTCGGCGTCACCCAGTGATTTATCCACCATCTTGGTGCTTTATCTGTCAGCCAGAGTTTTATTCGTCATCTCCCAGCCTCAGCGCTTTGGCGCCCTCGTCTGGTAGTGCCGGCAGGGTGGCGTGCCAGCCTATCCAGTCAAGGGTACCCTCAGTAAGGAACATCACCACCTCTCGTACGTTTGTTCAATGGATATGAGGCGACCGGGTAGAGGTGCCCACCCAGCCGGCTATCCTGGCCTCCGGCTAGATGGGCCAGCCAGTGAATCTTGATGCGGACCGAGTGAAGCGTGTCACCCGGCTAGGGTTCTTTGTCTTGTGGCCATCCAGCCAGATTTCTCTAGAGCCGGCCAGTCGAGCCTGGCTTGGCCTACCCGGGGGTCATCCCCTCGACACTAGTCCCCGAGCGTGTTGGGACTTTGTTTCGTGGAGTAGTTCCAGCATGCTCATAGAATCCTCTTGAAACGATTGCTGGTGAAGAAAGTAATGCGAACTTGTCTTGTACTGCTTGTCATTTTCTGGCTCGAGATGCCCACTTCCCCGACTAGAGTTCACCGGCTACGGGTCTGGTGGCCCACCAACAGGGTGTGAGCGGAGATTGCGTCTCCCGGCTGTCGTGTCCGGCTGGAGATGCGAATCGCCCAGTTGATGACGTCAATGTTGTTTTTAGGCATCCCAGCCTCCCCTAGAGCATGTCGCATCAGTTTGACCTCTTGGCCTGCCGCTGCAGTTTTGGTAATGACACACACGCCTTCATCATAGCGTTTTCTCGGGGATCGTGCACGCGTTTAGCCTTCGCGGTAACGCCTGTGGGATCTTCTGTGGCATTTCCTTTGGCGCAAACGTTTCGAAACCGAAACATAGTGGGGGTAGTGGAGTAGTTCTTGCTCCACATGGTGTGGGGGAGTGCAGGAGGCGCGGTTGCCCTGCCTCGATAAATAGGGGCGCCAGGGGGCTTCTCCCTTACTTCGCCTTCTTCCGGCGCCCATTGACCTTTGCACTACTGCCTCCTCGCTACTACCTTGTGCCACCGCTCTCCTTGATCACTGGTGCCGCCGTTCCTTCGCTGCAACGACGGTACCCTACTTCCGCAACACGGTCACCGCGCCTGCCGAGATGCTTCCTGACCATGCGGGGGGCTGGTGCGGCTCGTACGTCACTAACGAGCTTGTGCAGAAGTACCGGCCGTGGAACTCATCCTGTCGATGTGCCAGGTAAAGCATCGTCTGGCGCTGGAGGGGAGCGGGTTCCCAACCCTTGACCTAGGGAGGCCGTCGTCTTCCTTACCCACTTCGCCCATGGGCTCGGCCTGGCTCTGAGTAGGTTCATCTTGGAGTTGATGGTGTCGTTCAACCTTCAGCTCCACCACCTCGGTGCCAACACCGTCACGTAGCTGTCGCATCACGTGGCCTGCTACGAGGCCTACCTGGGGGTTCGCCTGGATGCGGCGAACTAATTGAAGTTCTTCTACTTCAAGGTCTAGGTGGTGGGGAAGGGCAGCCCCCTCACGGAGACCGGCTGCTGCGCCGTCTACCCTAGGCATCATCGCTGATGCCGCGGCTAGAAATCCACGACACCTCAAGTTGTGGCAGCGCTCATACTTCTACATGCGCAATAGCACCGACATCGACTGGATCAAGGAACCGGTGTTCGCCAGCATCCCCGCCAGCTGGAAGGCCTGGACCATCCAAAACTTGGGCGCCTAGGCGGACATGGAGCGGATGGCTGCCCGTGTGATGGTGCTGGTGGAGGAGTGTCTCACTGCCCGGGACATCCTGCTATCCTGGATGACAAGTTGCATGCTTCCGATGCAGCAGCGGTCACACAAGGTTTGTCACCTGTCCGGGCCGCTGGATCCCACCCTAGTGTCCTAGCTGGAGGTGCCGTTCGTGGCCCTTCGAGAATGGCTCGCCACCATCTCGAAGGAGATGTTGGCAGAGGACTGGTCTTCTCCTGCCGGCCGTACCACCACGGCTGGCTGCCCCCGAAGTTTAGGATTTCTTCCTTTTCTCTGGGTAAACCTTTCCTGAGGAATTTTTCTCCTTGCTTCTTATGTTCCTCGTTGAGTAGCTTTTTATGGCGCAACTAGCAGAAGACGTTATGGGGGGTGGTGAGCTCCCCGAGTTCACCGCCGACAGAAATCCACAAAGGTTCCTACAGACGGAACCGGAGCGGTTCCCCACCTGGGCCGACGAGGGTTGCGAGTTTCCACCCGGTGAGCAGCTTTTCTTGCCTAGCTTGTTCTTGATCTTCTTTTGTCATATGCTTGACAATGTATCTGTGTATTGGTGTAGCCACCCACGGCATGTACGCGGACCTGGCTGAGGCCACCACGTCGAAGGCTCGTGGGAAGCGAGCTGCTCCAACCGGGGGTGGGGCAAAGAGGAGCTGTCGTCCAAGGGCTGTAGCCGTTGTGCCAAGCATTGCCGGGTACGTGCCCTTATTGTCCTCTCTCTTTGCGTTTGTTGGTTTTTGTCTTGCTCATTGTGCTCTTCTCACCCTTCTTTCAGCGACGCGATGTCCCTGACCGTATCCGCGACCATTGCCACCGCATCCGACCCTCCTCCGGCTAGACCTGAGGGGCCGTCTGCTGCCTATACTACGAAGGCGGCTGAGGCTGATGCCTCTGCTACCAAGGCAGCCGAGGCTGATGCCTCTACGATGAAGCCAACTGAGGCGACAGCTTCTGCTACCAACACAACCGAGGCCACGACGGACGCGGCAGAGATGATGGTGTCGTCTGGACCCTTGGTCCTGCATCGGGCCTCTGCCGCCACTCGGGCCGCTAATCTGTTCCTGGCTACAGGCTGGGTTCAGGCGGTCTCTACTGCCTACCAAGTGGAGGAGCCCGTGGAGGTCGAGAGGGAGGCCCTTGCACAGCCATAAGCCAAAGACGAAGGCAGGGAGGTGGTTCCTGGCTCGGGCACGGGGGCTCCAGAGGCATCACGTGTTGCCTCCGGTGATGATGATGACCTCCAAATTACTGGCAGCCGGTCGGCTCTGGTCGCGCCACCGCCGGACTTCATCCTGGCGCATCTCTCCGAGTTGGCGCCTCTTGCGCTTGGCCAGGTTTTGCCACCTGGTGGACATGATGAAGCAAAGGCTTGGTGAAGCTAGGGCGCTCGGGGCATCCCTTGAGGTAAATAGCTCCTCCATCGTATCTTGTTGCCCTCCTTGTTGTTCTCTTCTTATTCCTTCTGCTCCCTTTGTAGAAAGCCTTTGCCAAATCCACTAAGACCTCGCAGGACCTGGGGTGTAAGATTGCTTGCTCTACTTTGTCTTCCTGGCTGTGCGAGTTTTCATGCTTCTTGTTGACCATTCGGTACCCCCTGCAGCTCTTTTAGCGGACAGGGACCACGAGGTGGATAGGCTAAAGGGAGAGGTCGCCCGAATGGAGGAGTCCAACCAGGCACGCTAGGCCTAGATCGGCCAGCTGCTGTCGCATCAGCAGCAGATGGAGGTCAAGGTCGGCCAGGCAAAGAAGATTGCCGAAATCTGGGCCAGGGCGCTGAAGAACCTCGAGCAGATCCAGGCCTGCCAGGCGGAGAATCTGAAGACTGCCCAGGCCCGGGAGAAGGCGGCTCTAGGGGAGCTTTGCCAAATCACCGAGTTGCTCATCAGTAAGTGATTCCTTTGGCGAGCTTGTTTTTCCTCCTGCTACAGCTAGAAACTTGACAGTTTCCTTTTGCCTTGTGTAGCTCAGTGTCCTAAGGCGACCGACCAAGCCTTGGCGCGTGTCCCCGAGGCGGACATCGGCCGCGACCTTCACCCAGTGGAGCTGGTGACGGTCATCAGCGAGGAGGCCAACCGGTTGCACGGTGCTGCCCTTGAAGTCTTCGACTGCATCTGGCCTGACACCGACCGCCCGGGCACAATGGCCGCCTTGGCCAGGATGCTCTCGAGCTCCCCGGAGCTCATGGACATGGCACGAAACTGGGTTGCTCGCGGTTGTGCCGAGATGGTCTTGGCGCTGCTGAAGTCCTGGTACCTGGACGTGGACCCGTGGAGCATCTCTAGAGGGTTTCGTCAGGGGACCAGCTATGAACAGCTTCGGGCTGAAGTTCCTGACATCCGCTCCTGTTGTGTCAAAATTGGGAGCTTCGTCCAGCTGGATCGAGACTTTGCCGACCCGACTGACTTGGAGGGATATCACTACAGCCCTCTTGCCCTTCTGATGACCCTCAGGCCCGATCCCTAGAATGCTGGGTGTATTTGTATCTGTCTCAAAAACTTGTTTGTCTGTCTGTCTGAACAATTTGTCCTAACATAGTGCATTTTGCTTGGAGTTATGTCTCCTTTTTGCAATGTTGACTTGTGCTTTTTTTCTGTTGCACTTGTTGTATGCTTTCTTCTGTGTGGGGGCACGCTCACAGGGTGTAGTCCCCGAGGCTCAGGCCGTGTAGCATCCCAATTGTCTAACAATTGCATTGCTACTAGCCTAGTCTATATAATGCTACCTTAATATATATAGAGTTGTTGCATCATCATTATATCATTCTCATGTCATCATGCCTCCTTGCATTTGAGCATCATATCAAACCCTTTTCCATTTGGTTCTTATCTCATATGCATTATTAATTGTATTTGCCTCTTGATATTGTATTTGGTTCTTGATATATTGTGTAATGCCCAAGTTGAGTTGGGGGCATATCTCTTATTAACTCCACCACCTTTTCTTTCACCACCTTATAATTCCACCATCCAACTAAATATGAGCTTTGCACTTTATTTGAGTTTACCTCTAGCTCATGTGGGTTGGGATGGATCCAATTCTTTTCCACATGCTCTCATCTTAGCATCATGTTGTTTTCATAACATTGAAACATGAGAGCCACATGGCCACCTTTGCATGCCTTGTGAGTGGAACCTTTCTCCTAGCTTCCATATGGTTCATCATGGAATGATGCTAATGTTGGAATATTTTGGGACTATTGATCATCTAGTGGAACATACACACTAGCATGGTCCATTCTATTTCAAACATGGCTATCTCCATCTATTCCACTTGGAATTCTTTCTAGATTCTTTTGCTTGGGCCATACTCCAATTTTGGGAATGCATCATAATAATGCCATGTATTAATTTTGTCTTCACAAGAATCAACATGGCATTAAATAGTTGCATGGGCCATGCAAGTACATCTTTTGCTTGTCATTTGGATTTTACTTGTTTGGATGGACCATGCCATCTCTCTCCCTAGCTACCCCCAACCCTAACACCAACCCTAACCGAGCCTAGCTCCTACCCTAGCCCCAACCCGAGCCTCACCTCTCTCTCCCTAGCTCTCCTCTCTCCCTGCCCTGCTTGCCCTACCCCGAGCCACCCTCCCTGGCCTCGCCTCTGGCCCCACCCGGTAGCTCCCTTGCCCCTGCCCTGGTCCTGCCCGAGCCCACCACGTGAAGAAGGAGAGGAAAAAGGTGGCCGAGCCACCTTTTCCCCTCTACCTGCTCCCCACGGCACACCCTCTCCTCCCCGTCCTTATCCACCCTCTCGGCCTCGCCCAGCTACCCCAGATCCACCCCAACAGCGCCTCTCCCCTCCTCTCCACCGTCGGCTACACCATCCCGGCGAAACCGCTTTCACCGAACCCGCCGATCCAGCCGTGCATCTCGACGTGGGAGTGGTTGGAGAGTACCAGGAGGCTCCCCTGCATCGCCTTGCACTCGCAGTCGCGGAGGAGAAGCGCCGGAACCGCCAAAACCACCGTCGCCTCGACGCAAACCCTAGCCGCCAGTACATCTGCTTCCCCGACGATCGCCTGCGCCTCGAGCAGATCCGTCTACACCGACCAACTCGCGGTGAGCCGGCCAACCTCCTGGACATCCCCCTCGCCGATCCTGCCCTAGCGCGCTGCGTTTGCCGAGCGCTCTCAGAGCACTGCCGTCATTGCCGTCGCCGCCCCGCTAAGCGCAGTACCACATCTAGGCCGCGTCGACCCTCTCTGTCACCTAGCCCACCTAGCCGCGCTGGCTCCGGCCTTCCACAAGGCACCCTCGCGACCGTTCGATCCCGCCAAGGCCACAAGACTGATCACGCCAGCGACGCGAGAAGAAAAAAGAGAGTAGTCTGCTTGCACAAACCCCTCCGCTTTTTTCGCTCAATCATGACCAGCCGCCCACCGTCAGCCTCTCCAATCGTTTTGCAAAAACACCCGCAGATGTTTACCTCAACCCGCGCTGGCTCCTCCGTGGCACAACCTCATTGGGCGCCCATGAGTGGGTCCGCCTGCCATGACCCCACCTCACATCCGCTTGGGCTAGATTAGGCCATGTAAAATGTTTTCCAAGCACTGTGCCTCCAAGAACGGTCCCACCACAAGGATCGTGGCTGGGACTGTCTGGGTAACAAAAGTATTACAGCTAATCTGTTTTAAAATTCAAATCTTTTTCTAATTATTTCAAATTCAAATATAATTCTGTTTTTAAATATCTTTTAAAATATTAATCCAATTTATACAAATAATATATGTTTTCAAATCAGAAAAATGTGAGGAATTCAAATCTTCAATCTAAAATATATTTTGAACATTTAAAATTCCAAGTTTATTTAAATTACAATAAATGCCCCTTTTCCTAAATAATTAATAACTTTTGTTTTATAAGTCCAAATTTAACAAATGATATGTCTAAAATGATTAGTGCGACGAGACCTTTCTGTTTATGCATTCCATGGTTTGTTTTGAATCATGCATCATATAAATATATTGTATACAGCAACTAATATGAGAGTAAAATGGGCCCAAAACTCAATAAAATGATTTAATCTTGTATCTCACACCTCACCCATGCCATGCTACTTCAATGCCATGCAAATTGTGCATCATTCATCATGGCATGATTGTTTGCTTGTCGCATTTTATTCATATGCTTGCGCACTTTATTTATGTTGGCCCTTGTTTGTTTGGTTCTTCTTCGAATAGACGCTGAGCAGGGGATATATCAAGAGAACCAGGAGCACTACCCAGATCCATCCTTTGCTTCAACTGAGCTGCCAGGCAAGCACTACCACATGCTTGCATACATATAGTACCTATTGCCTCTATCTTATTCTTGCATCATTGAGTCGCGATTGCATTAAATTGAATCCAAGTATTGCATAGCCTTTATTTTTAAACCCCACTGCTTGTTCCTCCATCCCATGAGCCATTACTACAGGAGTTGTTTGAGCCATGCGAGTCGTAGAACAGCATGTGTAGGGTATGTGAGTGTCTGATGGATAACGAGGTACCTAAACAACTTAACCTGAGTAGTAATGGGATAACTAATGAAAGTGGCAGCGGTGAGCCATATCCGCTATTTGGTTTTTCAGGCTCACTTGTGTCCCGTAAGACCCCGAGTACTTGATTCCTGTTCCAAGAATATTCGCGCTATCCACATCCGGGAGGCTTATGGACCCCCCTGAGCTAGAGCTTGATTCATTCTTATTTCTTGGGGCCACAAACTAGTTTGAGGTTTTATTTACGATCCTGTACCTATGCCATGCTTTACTGCTTTATTTAAGATTGTGCGAGGAGCACACTGTACTGTTTAGGTCCGTGACCCGTTTTCGCTGTATCGACAAGCCCAGTCACACTTTCGGGTTCCCAGTCATTTACAGCCGGCCACACAAACCTTGAGTCCGTCTCGTAGCCGGCCAGCTTCGTCGCGGGTAGCTTAATGGGGTGGCCCCCTGAAATATTTCTGAATCCTGTGATCGCTTTGTCGTGACTGCCTCGTTGGGTTTTGATTTGGTTTTTCCGAGGCATATCGAGTGTGTGTTGCTATTTGTGCACCCCTGCAGGGTAAAACTTTCTGAAAGCCGTGTCCGCGGTTATGGACGACTTGGAGCACAGTTTCTCGATCATAGACAAGCATAACTAAAGTACCGCTTTTAATCTGACTAGACTAGGTACCTGACTAGTAAATAGTGCAACACTCGTGGAATGGATAATAAAACTGCCAACAGATGGGGGGTTGTTCGTCCGCTTCCTCGTCGGTAAGCGAGGGGGAGGATGGATCTGTTAAGATTACCTTTATTACTGTTATAACTGTTGTTATTAATTCACGGACATCCGTCTATCTCTGGTTAGGCGGATGGTTAGCGAGTCTCTATAGAATTGCTAGGGTTTATCTTTTGCTGCAATTGCGTCACCCCAGGTTGTGTCCCCTTTAGAGGCATAAAGACTTGCTGAGTACCCCTAGGGTCTCACACGATAAATTATTGGTTCAGATGAACAGGTACACTCGCAAGATGGATACTGGGTGGAAGAGACGGACGATGTGGGCAACGATCATTCGGTGTAGAGATTCCGGGAACGGGGATCCGTGAGATCTGTGGGCGGGATGTGCTTATTTATGGGGCATCTTATGCCGATTTGCTTCTTATCCGTACTCGGATTTTGTCTTCCGCCCGCTTGATACTGTTGATTGATGTATGAGGAGATATCCTAAACTATTATATCTATCTAGGATATTTGGATCTTGCCGATGTATGGCGTTGCTATATATTTCCTTTCTTTTTAGATGGAATGGCTCGATGTACTATTGTATGGTGGCTTGCATACATACTCATTTGTGTATGGAGTTGATCCCTTCGCCTGCGGATTACGCCGCGCGTTCTTGTCCCGATGGTTGGAAATGGTTGGGACGGCCGAAAGGTCTACCGGTGAGTGGCATTTGGGCCCCAATTGCATTATTTCAACCATTTCTGATCATCCAGGCTTGTACTAGGAGCGTAATTCACCGAGGTAGTTACAATTGGTATCAGAGCGATCCCGACCTTCAGGGTCTCAGCCAAATGGTCGTTGTCTGTCTAGCAAATATTTTTGGTAGTTATGTATACTAGGGAAAAACAAAACGTGAGAGTAGGACTGCTTTCACTTTTCTTCTTACCCAACCACCACCTTTTCTGGTAAGGGAGTGTAACGTTTTCAATCCTCTTCTAAAAATTCAAACTAGGATTCACGTGTTCTGGGTTTCCGTAGTACCATAGAAAGTGTGTGTGTGTGTGTGTGTGTGTAAATCCTTGTCTATCTGTTGCATCCAGTTTGTTATCACAATCTGCCTTTTGGTTATCAACTGTTGGTACATTCCATACTGACAGGCTTTTGCAAACCGTCGCGATCTATCTGGCTCCTTGTTAACCGGTGCCATCTTCTTAAGGGTGTCCTTCCTTCTAGCAACTCCGCTTTCTGTGCAGAATCACTTATCAGGTAGAGAGGTAGAGTCACTAATCTTGATTCGTTATCTGATTTTGCGCATCTATTGGTATTTTAATGCCGAAAAATGCGGAAATTTTTTCTTTGATCCATCTGTGTTTCCACACTCCTTTTCAGTTGTGTGTGAAACACTATCTATCTCTCTTTCATCAGCATGTCCATGCTAACTCATTCTTTTGTCACCGGCGCTTAATCTTGGAGTTTCTTTTCATCTCCTTTTCTCTTGGGCTAATTACATAACATGTGTCGATCCGATGCTGGTGATTGTAATTTGGTTCTCGGCATAGCTATATTCCACTCATGATAGTGACGATTGGAATATGGAAAATGCTATAAACCGTCACCATCTGGAGGATACGGTCAACTCCTGTGATTTTGGGTACACCGTGATCCTATCTATGCTTATTCAAGCATCCTTGGAAATTCGGAGTTTCCCAAAGCATTACGGCGGTCTATCATTTGTCCATCATGCTGCACATCTTTTTGAACTCCATATCTGCACATCTTTTTCGTCTCTGATAGCTCATACCATAAGCAAAGCTATATCATCGTTCTTATCTAAGATCTCTTTATCTTTGTAACCGGTGATACAATCGACAATGTGAACCAGGTGGCATCTCTATGTCTTCCGAAGGACCAGATAATCTATTCTTCCAGTGCATCTTCTTCAACATGAACCCCTGCTCTTAATATTGATCTTTCTAAGAGCGTTGAGCTCATGAAGTGTTCGAGCATTCGTTCGTTTCTCCCGTCTCTTGAACTTGATATTCTGGGAATATCTTGTTAATCCATGGTGGTATATGTTGGTAATATGCTTGCCATTCCATATCAATGGAAGGACATGGAAGATCATCTATGTCTTTTCTCTCAAGCCTTGAGAACACTGCCTGTGTGCAAACAGTCTGTTTCGGTGTTGGGTTGCTTAGTTTCCTATTCATGTGCGGAGTAATGCTTTGAGTGCGGGATGGAGTAGCTACCATACCACTACTCTTATCATTCGCTCTTGTACATTGAATTGGGGGATTATTGTGATTCACTCATTCCACGGAAGTTAGAAGTGGCCTTTATCCCTCGATACTTTTACTTCCGTCCTTGTCTTTCCGGAGTGCCCTCTCGAAGAAAGTAATCAATAATCTCTTGTTGGTGATCTTGTCCTTTCTACACGGAGCAAAATCCTCGATTATCTGGTGGAAACAAACGCAAACTCTTTTCTATCCTCGTCTTTCTACCGGTGCTTGACATCCCCAAACAAGATGAAAGAAAACTATCTCTCTCTTTGTTTTCATCAATTCTTTTTCGGTGGTAATGCCAATTATGGTTGATGCCCTCAACCGCAATCTATTGCGTTAGCCTCAAGGCTAAAGAAAGCAATAAGTATCTCTACCATAAGCTCCAGATCCTCCATAATCTTTGCTTCTTGGGATTCCACCATGATCTAGTTTCACGTCCATCTCTGGAAGTTATATCCGCGCACCTCAATTGCGTGATCCGTTGGTTCTTACCGGCGCAACAAGAATCTAATCCGGCGATGTCTAGCTAAATCTTTCTGTTCATATCAAGGGACTCTATTGTTTGAAGGCAATATTGTTTCCGAACTTCTTTTCTCAAATCCGAGAGAGGATACGATGCTATTGTCATAGTGCTTCAAAACCTCTCCAATCTATCTCTTTTCTTCCGGCGAGACAAAGATTCATCCTCTCTAGTATCGGTAAATCTTTAATCTTAACGGTGTGCCTTTCTTTATCCGGCATACATCATCTTGTCCTTTCTTTCACAAGTGGTTATATTCTGGTATCATGTTTCTTGAGAAAACCGGAGCTATGTCCATCATATCTTTCTTGTCTCACGACAATTCTTCAACTCTTCTAACCCATTGTTTCTCAAGCAAAACGCAAGACTCGCAACAAGACTAGCAAGTTTTGCAAGGTGTAGTGGTCGCACCATTCCGTTCTTCATCTTCTTGGGAACGTGAGGGTCACCTTCGTTCCGAACACCCGCCTCTCCTTGTGTTGTTTTCTTTTTCCTAGGAATCTCGGGGCGAGATTCTTGTTTGGTGGGGGAGAGTTGTAGCATCCCAATTGTCTAACAATTGCAATGCTACTAGCCTAGTCTATATAATGCTACCTTAATATATATAGAGTTGTTGCATCATCATTATATCATGCTCATGTCATCATGCCTCCTTGCATTTGAGCATCATATCAAACCCTTTTCCATTTGGTTCTTATCTCATATGCATTATTAATTGTATTTGCCTCTTGATATTGTATTTGGTTCTTGATATATTGTGTAATGCCCAAGTTGAGTTGGGGGCATATCTCTTATTAACTCCATCACCTTTTCTTTCACCACCTTATAATTCCACCATCTAACTAAATATGAGCTTTGCACTTTATTTGAGTTTACCTCTAGCTCATGTGGGTTGGGATGGATCCAATTCTTTTCCACATGCTCTCATCTTAGCATCATGTTGTTTTCATAACATTGAAACATGAGAGCCACATGGACACCTTTGCATGCCTTGTGAGTGGAACCTTTCTCCTAGCTTCCATATGGTTCATCATGGAATGATGCTAATGTTGGAATATTTTGGGACTATTGATCATCTAGTGGAACATACACACTAGCATGGTCCATTCTATTTCAAACATGGCTATCTCCATCTATTCCACTTGGAATTCTTTCTAGATTCTTTTGCTTGGGCCATACTCCAATTTTGGGAATGCATCATAATAATGCCATGTATTAATTTTGTCTTCACAAGAATCAACATGGCATTAAATAGTTGCATGGGCCATGCAAGTACATCTTTTGCTTGTCATTTGGATTTTACTTGTTTGGATGGACCATGCCATCTCTCTCCTAGCTACCCCAACCCTAACACCAACCCTAACCGAGCCTAGCTCCTACCCTAGCCCCAACCCGAGCCTCACCTCTCTCCCTAGCTCTCCTCTCTCCCCGCCTGCTTGCCCTACCCCGAGCCACCTCCCGGCCTCGCCTCTGGCCCCACCCGTAGCTCCTTGCCCTCGCCTGGTCCTGCCTGAGCCCACCACGTGAAGAAGGAGAGGAAAAGGTGGCCGAGCCACCTTTTCCCTCTACCTGCTCCCCACGGCACCCCCTCTCCTCCCGCCCTTATCCACCCTCTCGCCTCGCCTACCCCAGATCCACCCAACAGCAGCGCCTTCTCTCCTCCTCACCACCGTCCGGCTACACCATCCCGGCGAAACTGGCCCCAATCAACTCCGCCGATCCAGCCGTGCATCTCGACGTGGGAGTGGTTGGAGAGTACCAGGAGGCTCCCCTGCATCGCCTTGCACTCACAGTCGCGGAGGAGAAGCGCCGGAACCGCCAGAACCACCGTCGCCCCGACGCAAACCCTAGCCGCCAAGACGCTCGCTTCCGACGATCGCTGCGCCTGAGCAGATCCGTCTACACCGACCAACTCGCGGTGAGCCGCCAACCTCCTGACATCCCCTCGCCGATCCCACCCTAGCGCTTGCGTTTTCAGCCGGCGCTCTCGAGCACTGCCGTCATTGCCGCTCTGCCGCCCGATAAGCGCAGTACCACATCTAGGCCGCGTCGACCCTCTCTGTCACCTAGCCCACCTAGCCGCGCTGGCTCCGGCCTTCCGCGCGCACCCTCGCAACCCGCGTTCGATCCCCCGCCTCGCAAGACCGATCACCACACGCGAGAAGAAAAATAGTAGCAGAGGCTGTTTTGCACAAACCCTCCGCTTTTTTCTGCTCATCCATGACCAGCTGCCCACTGTCAGCCTCTCCGATCGTTTTGCAAAAACACCCCCGCAGATGTTTACCCTTAACCCGCGCCCCCTGGCTCCTCCACGTGGCACAACCTCGCTGGCGCGCCCGCGAGTGGGTCCGCCCGTGCCATGACCCCACCTGTCATCCGCTTGGGCTAGATTAGGCCGCGGTGTAAAATGTTTTCCGCGCGCTGTGTGCCCAGTCAGCAACGGTCCCACCCGTCAGTGACTGTGGCTGGGACTGTCTGGGTAACAAAAGTATTACAGCTAATCTGTTTTAAAATTCAAATCTTTTTCTAATTATTTCAAATTCAAATATAATTCTGTTTTTAAATATCTTTTAAAATATTAATCCAATTTATACAAATAATATATGTTTTCAAATCAGAAAAATGTGAGGAATTCAAATATTCAATCTAAAATATATTTTGAACATTTAAAATTCCAAGTTTATTTAAATTACAATAAATGCCCCTTTTCCTAAATAATTAATAACTTTTGTTTTATAAGTCCAAATTTAACAAATGATATGTCTAAAATGATTAGTGCGACGAGACCTTTCTGTTTATGCATTCCATGGTTTGTTTTGAATCATGCATCATATAAATATATTGTATACAGCAACTAATATGAGAGTAAAATGGGCCCAAAACTCAATAAAATGATTTAATCTTGTATCTCACACCTCACCCATGCCATGATACTTCAATGCCATGCAAATTGTGCATCATTCATCATGGCATGATTGTTTGCTTGCCGCATTTTATTCATATGCTTGCGCACTTTATTTATGTTGGCCCTTGTTTGTTTGGTTCTTCTTCGAATAGACGCTGAGCAGGGGATATATCAAGAGAACCAGGAGCACTACCCAGATCCATCCTTTGCTTCAACTGAGCTGCCAGGCAAGCACTACCACATGCTTGCATACATATAGTACCTATTGCCTCTATCTTATTCTTGCATCATTGAGTCGCGATTGCATTAAATTGAATCCCAAGTATTGCATAGCCTTTATTTTTAAACCCCACCGAAGCTTGTTCCTCCATCCCATGAGCCATTACTACAGGAGTTGTTTGAGCCATGCGAGTCGTAGAACAGCATGTGTAGGGTATGTGAGTGTCTGATGGATAACGAGGTACCTAAACAACTTAACCTGAGTAGTAATGGGATAACTAATGAAATTGGCAGCGGTGAGCCATATCCGCTATTTGGTTTTTCAGGCTCACTTGTGTCCCGTAAGACCCCGAGTACTTGATTCCTGTTCCAAGAATATTCGCGCTATCCACATCCGGGAGGCTTATGGACCCCCTGAGCCAGAGCTTGATTCATTCTTATTTCTTGGGGCCACAAACTAGTTTGAGGTTTTATTTACGATCCTGTACCTATGCCATGCTTCTTGCTTTATTTAAGATTGTGCGAGAGCACACTTCATTTAGGTCCGTGACCGTTTTATTTATCGACAAGCCCGGACACACTTTCGGGTTCCCGATCGTACCGCCACACAAACCTTGAGTCCGCTCAGAGTGGCCAGCTTCGTCATGGTAGCTTAATGGGGTGGCCCCTGAAATATTTCTGAATCCTGTGATCGCTTTATCGTGATCGCCTCGTTGGGTTTTGATTTGGTTTTTCCGAGGCATATCGAGTGTGTGTTGCTATTTGTGCACCACTGCAGGGTAAAACTTTCTGAAAGCCGTGTCCGCGGTTATGGACGACTTGAAGCACAGTTTCTCGATCATAGACAAGAATAACTAAAGTACCGCTTTTAATTTGACTAGACTAGGTACCGACTAGTAAATAGTGCAACACTGTGGAATGGATAATAAAACTGCCAATGATGGGGGTTGTTCGTCCGCTTCCTCGATGAAGCGAGGGGAGGATGGATCTATTAAGATTACCTTTATTACTGTTATAACTGTTGTTATTATTCACGGACATCCGCTCATCTCGGTTAGGCGGATGGTTAGCAGTCTCTATAGAATTGCTAGAGTTTATCTTTTGCTGCAATTCGTCACCCCGGGTTGTGTCCCTTTAGAGGCATAAAGACTTGCCGAGTACCCTAGGGTCTCACACGATAAATTATTGGTTCGGATGAGCGTACACTCGCAAGATGGATACTGGGTGGAAGAGACGGACGATGTGGGCAACGATCATTCGGTGTAGAGATTCCGAACGGGGATCCGTGAGATCTGTGGGCGGATGTGCTTATTTATGGGGCATCTTATGCCGATTTGCTTCTTATCCGTACTCGATTTTGTCTTCCGCTTCCGCTTGATACTCATTGATTGATGTATGAGGAGATATCCTAAACTATTATATCTATCTAGGATATTTGGATCTTGCCGTATGTTGCTATATTTCCTTTCTTTTTAGATGGAATGGCTCGATGTACTATTGTATGGTGGCTTGCATACATACTCATTTGTGTATGTAGTTGATCCCTTCGCCGACACGCCGCCGTTCTTGTCCCGATGTTTGGAAATGGTTGGGACGGCCGAAAGGTCTACCCGTGAGTGGCATTTGGGCCCCACCGTACTATTTCAACCATTTCTGATCATCCAGGCTTGTACTAGGAGCGTAATTCACCGAGGTAGTTACAGGCCGGCTGGAGAATATAGCCGGGTCGAGGCTCCTTTATGATGCTACTTGTTGCAGGTTTACTGTGTGGGGGCACGCGAGCGCACCCACAGGGTGTAGTCCCCGAGGTTGTGGCCGGCTGGAGGATCCAGGCGGGCTGAAGCTCTTTCTTTGCCGTATGGGGGTTGACCTTCGGCTCCAGCACTTTGGCTCATGCAGAAATGAAACATAAGAAGTAGATTGTGCATTAAACATGTGTAAGATGAACATAGTATGTAGTTTCTCTTTTGGTTAAAAAAATTCCGTTTTGCGCAACACTGGTAGCTTAGTCCTTTTCTTAGCGAGCATTGGCCTTTGAAGTTGTGCGCTTGTCAGCGCTTGGCTGGAAGCAAGGGTTTTCTTAGTTAGCATACTGCACAGTACTTCGGGTTTTGGCTACCATCTTCGAACGAGTGGGCGCAGCCGGAACGTCCCGACGTCTTGTTTTCCTTAGAATTTTTCCTGTACGAGCCTTCGAGTTTTTCTGCTCTTGTCATGTCTGTCAGCCGTCTTACAGTCTGCAGCCGCAATCAAAGAGGGATCTATTGGAACCGCGTACAATACTTCATCTCTTTGGAGTTTGCGACCGTCTGTTCCATCCGGCTAGCCCCCGAGGGAGACCGACGGGTCCGGGTTTAAAAACAATGCAGCCAAAGAATTTTAAGTGCAGCAGAAAAATGCTAAATTATCACGGAGTCCTCAAGACTATGTCGAGGCCCCTCAACTAGTTCATTACATAAAGGTAAGATACATTTTCCCTTTACTCAGGTGTAGAACAGACGAAGTAGGTTCGCGTTCCACGACCGTTCAGTTTCTTCGCCGGAGCGGTCCATGTTGTTCTTTGACGACTGGCGGGCATCAATCAGGTAGTATGAGTTGTTATGCAGCACCCGAATGATGATGAATGGCCCTTCCCAAGGCGGATCCAACTTGTGCATCCCCTTGGTGTCTTGTACTAGCTGCAAGACAAGATCGCCTCATGGAACAAGACATTGTGCATCCAGCTAGCGTGGTAGCAGCGTATGTTCTGCTAATAGATGGCAGATCTGGACAAGGCCAACTCTCGAGCCTCCTCAAGGAGATCAATGCTATCTCCTCGTGCTTCCTTGGCCTCCTGCTCAGTCTATAGTAATTTGTGCGGTGCGTCAAACTCAATGTCGGTTAGTAGGACTACCTCTGCACCATAGACAAGGAAGAATGGCATGAAGCCGGTGGAGCAGTTGGGTGTTGTGCGGAGGCTCCATAGCACTGTCGGCAGTTCCTCTATCCAGCATCCAGGGATCCTCATCAGCAGATCGATCAGTCCTGGCTTGATTCCAGCTAGGACCAGATCATTTTCCCTCTCGCACTGTCCATTAGATTGAGGGTGTGCGACGGAGGCTAAGCCTAGGCGTATGCCCTTGTCACCAAACAAACACGCGAATGCCCCTTTGGCAAAGTTGGTGCCGTTGTCTGTGATGATGCTATTGGGGTAGCCAAAACGCGTGATGATGTCAGTGAAGAACTTGACCACTGTTGGGTCATCTAGTTTCCTAATTGCCTTTGCCTCGATCCACTTGGTGAACTTGTCCACGGCCACCAGCAGGGGGTTGTCCGTCTACGGTACCAAAGTTCGCAGGCCAGCGCACCACGGTACCTAAGTTGCCTGAAATTGCCACGTTTCGAAATGTTGGGCCACCAACTGCTGAGAGGGGCCATTTCGAGGCAAAGTCATCTCACCCCTGCCAAGTTCAAACATTTCATTAAACTGCCCCGTGAAGTAGACGGTCGGGACCCTCATGTCAGTCATCTGTCCGTGATGCGAGCGCCAACACGGCAACCTCTTAGGCAAATTGAGTAACTAAGTGGATTGGATGCGTTGACCAATTTCACAAATCCATTCCCACATTTCCCCTAGCACCGGAGGCGTCGGAATCCACCCTCCGTGCAGGATGATCCCTTCGGACATTTGACTTCCGGCGCCAAGTTGCTGCGCCCAGTCGCTGATCCCGAGCTCCAATGGCGCATGTCGAAGCCGCCGTTGCGAGGCTCTAGCCCACCTCCGCCACCGACGAGGCGAGCAGCTCGGAGGATGGCAGATCCTACTACCAAGGAAGAAGGAGTTCTGGCTACAAGCGGGTGAGTTACCCTTCTCTTTGCTATCTGCACTAATTATAACTGCTAGCTGGCTACTGAACCTAAAATTGTTTGTTAGCCCAGCACTGATAAACATATTTTGTCCATAGTTTTCTGTCAAGTGGGATCTCCGCGGACCACCCTTACCTGGTTACGGTAGTCCTCTTTAGGTATGACTCTAAGGGCAAGTGGTATGGACACCATTGTATCACGATGGAAGAAGCGCATACGCAGATCTGCACTATATCTGGTATGGTTGCTGCTCTGCATAATCATGATGAATTATGGCCGAAGCAGACTGCAAAGTTCAGCTTCATGGATGAAAGTGGCATCATGGTTCCTCTAACGTGTGACAGTTAGCTAATTGGGTTGATGAAAACGTATGCTTCGGATTGCATGTTTGAGCTGAATTGTGATGTACTAGATGTGGAAGCTGCTGCAACTAGGAGTCGCCCTTCTATTCTTGGACAGGGTGGTCGCTCGAACCCAATTAGCTCCTGGTAAGCAAAAGTCTCTTGGGTTCGCATGTTTGTGCTGAATTGTAATTTTTGTTTCATTTACTCTGTAGATATTGGGCAGTTATGCAACAGTCCTGTTTCTTTGATAGGAAGCGCCGCAAGGTTAGAAACATGACTGCCGGGTCAGTCATTTTGCTGCCCGAAGAAATTAAAAACGAGTGGAAACATGATGCTGGACACGATTCTGGTGCCCATTGTCCCGGCGATGCAGAGTATGTGAAGCTAAGAAAATTGGCACCGAGGAAGAGGAAGATGGCAGGAAATGAAGAAGCCAGTGGACGTGAAGGCTTGGCACCCAGGCTGCAGAAGAAGGCAGCTGGCAATGAAGATGCATAGTAATGTGTTGAACTTGATGATGGGTTTGTAGCATGGAAAACAAAAAAATTCTACCGCAAGAACGAACAAAACCCAGATCTAATCTGGATAAAAGCCAAGATCTAATCTACTAGACATGAGCAACGAGATATATCGGTACTAACCCTCGTAGAACCGAAAGCGTTAACGAGATTAGATCTCGTGGATGATGTAGTCGATCACTTGCCGATCTCAAGATCGTGTGGACGATCCTTCCGGCGCCACGTTCTAGCAGCGCTTCCGCAGACGGTCACACGTGCGGAGTCGAAGCAGACCTTCCTCTCCATGTTCCAGCGAGCAGCGGACGTAGTAGATCTTCTCCACGGAATCCCAGCAGCACGACGGCATGGTGGTGGTGGTGGAGGTGAGAATTCTGCAGGGCTTCGCCTATGCCTGTGCAGAAGAAAGGTGGAGGAGAGAGGCGGCAGACATTGGGAGTTATGAGAGGAGGAGCAAGAGGGGGTGCCCCCTCCCTTCTATTTAAGGGAGGGAGGCGCGCCTAGGGAGGGGGAGTCCTAGTAGGACTCCCCTCCTCCTTGGGCCGGTGGGTTGGGGGGAGGAATCCTCCTCCCCCACGAATCCGTGTCTTACCCCACTTGGTTTGTTTGATCCCTTTCTTGGTTTTCAAGCAAACTCCAAGAAATCCTCTAGAACCTTCCAGAACATTCTGAAACCTTCTAGAATCTACATACAAACACTCCGGAACATTTCCTAACTTAGAAAATGATCCCCAATATATGAATCTTATTCTCCGGACCATTCCGGATCTCCTCGTGATGTCCCGGATCCATTCCGAGACTCCGAACATCATTCGGTCTCCAACACATATTCCATATCTACTTAAAACAACTTCGAACCTTAAGTGTGTCACCCTACGGTTCGTGAATATGCAAACATGATGAAGACACCTCTCCGATCAATAACCATCAGCGGGATCTGGAGATCCATAACGGCTCCCACATACTCAACGATGACTTTGGTGATCGATAGAACCATTAACATACGAAACCAATTCCCTTTGTCACATGATATTGTACTTATCCGAGGTTTGATCGTCGGTATCTCCATACCTAGTTCTAACTCGTTACTGATAAGTACTCTTTACTCGTTCCATGTTATGTCATCCCTTGTGACCCAGTCACATGCTTGCAAGCTATCTAGATGACATTCCACCGAGAGGGCCCAGAGTATATCTATCCGTCATATGGATGGACAAATCCCAATCTTGGTCTATGCGCTTCAACACATACTTTCAGAATATCCAATGACACCTTTATAACCGCCCGATTCTAAGCGTTTGATGTCATCAAAGTACCCATCCGGTGATGGTGATTAACATAACCTCATGGTCGAAGGATTAGGTTACTATGTATTTGAAAGCTTACAGCAATACAAACTTAATGACTTGATCTTATGCTACGCTTACTATGGGTGTGTGTCCATCACATCATTCTCCTAATGATATAACCTTGTTATTAATGACATCCAATGTCCATGATCAGGAAACCATGATCATCATTTAATCAACAAGCTAGTTCAACAAGAGGCTTACTAGGGACTCTTTTATGTTTACAAAACACACAAGTATTAATGTTTCCGGTTAATACAATTATAGCATGGGATGTAAACATTTACCATAAACATAAAGATATAATAATAACCACTTTATTATTGCCTCTTGGGCATATCTCCAACAGTCTCCCACTTGCACTAGAGACAATAATCTAGTTAAAAATATGTGCATTCAACACCTATGGCTTTCTGGTGTTGTATAGGCACTATTGCTAGTGGTAAACATAATCTTCGGATCTGACACTTCCAGGTCCGTGTGTATTTGCATGTCCTTGCGTCTCTACGCGTTACTCATTCTCTAATGAGATGGCATTGTATAAATTTGGTCCTTTGGTGAGACCTTTAGTTCCGTGGGATTCAATCATGTTGATACAATTGTCATACAATGTATCTTCATAGTATTATCCCGCTATGAACCACACCTAGTTTGATAATAAACTACTTGACGCAAATGCCCTCATTTGCTGCTACAATAACAGTCATATACTTAGCCTTTTGTTGTAGTATCTGTCACAATGTTTTAACTTTGGTACTCAACCAAATCCGTTATGGAACTTCCTTTTCATTACATTGTGCCACCCATAGTTTAAATTGAGATAAACTTAATTCATGACAAAACTAGTATCAATGCAACAATTTACAATGAACTATTTATCACCACTATATAAGTAATATATTCTTATTTCTTCCAAAGATCATAGGAATATCCCTACTATTGTCCAATGATCATCTTATGAGTCATTCTGGTATATGCTCATAACATTTAGAGCATAGGACATATCTGGATGTGTACATCTCAAAGAATGATTGATCAAATATTCTTGTGATTTCACCAAGTGTCAAAACACTTGAATCTCGTGTCAACACACTTGAATCTTGATTCAGTCCTTTCCATGTGTCAAGAACCTTTCTTGTTGTTTCCATATTGAACTCATTCAACATCTTATCTATGTACATTTGGCAAAACCATATTAGCGCCTCAATCTATCCATATAGATATTGACGCCTAATTCTTGGGTTATGCCTAAGTATTTCATCGAAATGAAATTCTTAACCTGTCTCAATAAAAGATACATCATTTCTAATCAACGATATGTCTTTCACATAATGTATTAGAAATATGTCTTAGCGCTCCCACTTAATTTCTTGCAAAAATGCAAGCATCTTCATCGTCTCTGATGAAATTAAACCTTTTAACGGTTTCATCACGGTGAAGATTCCAACTTCGTGATGCTCACTTCAACCATTGAAGTTTTGCATACTCTTTTAGCATCCTTTGAATTAACAAAACCCTTTGGATCGTGTCATGGACACATCCTAGGTAACCATTCTATTAGAAGAACTTGTTTTGTTTGTTCAACTACCATATACCAAAATATACGTAGTGGTTGCTACATTAATCCGTCCAGACTAAATATCGCTACGAAAGATCAAATCTTATCATAGTCAATTCCTTGAACATTGTCGTAAACTCTTTCCGACATGTCGACTATTTCATAGATGTGAAACATCCATGTCTATTTCTTTATAGATCCATATACGACTGTAAGGTCTTGCACCTTTCCAGAGGTTCTTTCAAATTCAAATCTTGATTTCTCGTGTATGGAATTATCACGGATTTTATGGCTTCAAGCCACTTAATGAAGTCAGGGCCCATCATTGCTTCTTTGCATGTAGTCGGTTCATCATTGTCAAACAACAATGATTTAACTCTCAAATCTTGGCATTTGATTACTTACCCGACCTACTTGGTTCAATAGGAACTTAGATATCCGTGACCACAACCTTTGAGGCATGTGAGCCATGAGCATTGTTGCTGCCTCCGGGACACTCACCGATGCTGCACAACTCAGCACATATTAGCCAAGGTTCAACAACCTTATCAAAGTTCTATTGTCCTCCCACTTAACTTTTCACGAAAAATTCCTTCTCAAGAAACTTGACGTTCTAAGCGATAAACACTTTTGTCTTCGGTGTTATGGAGGAATACCCAATGGTTATTCGAAATAACCCACAAAGACATGCTCATCCGTCTTTGGTTGTAAACATTTTACTTATGCCTAGCATACCAAAATTTTAAGAAAGGACAACCTGGGTTTTATCCCAAACCATGACTTATATGGTGTCATTTCAATGGATCATGATGGAGCTCTTTTCAGTGTAAAAGCGGTAGTCACTAAAGCTTTAATCTTTAAAATATAATGGCAGTTTTATAAATGACACCTTTGATCTTACCATGTCAAACAAGGTTTCATTACATATCTCGAACACTCCATACTCCTATGGTGTTTTGGGAAATGCAAATCCATGGAACGATTCCTCAAATCTTAGGTGTTTTGCTAAACTTGTAACTCAAACATCTTTCTTTATGATCCAATCATAAACTTTTATTTTCTTGTTACAATGATTTTCCACTTCATCTTGAAAGTATTTGAACATTTTTCAAATGTTTCATACTTCTTCCTTATTGAGAATGTATATACATATATTCACTCAAATCTTCGGAGAAAGCATATGAAGTTGAAATCCATCACCCACGACTACACATAATGGACTATATACATCAATATGTACAAATTCCAATCAGTTAGTTGTCGTTCCTCTTTTGGCCTACGAACGGAGTTTTAATTATCTCTAGGAAAGTATCACAAGCATCATTTGATCAAAAATCAAAGACTCCAAAAATCCATCAACATGGAGTTTCTTCATGTATCCCTTTCAATATAATTTAAACGGCGATGTCACTTCACAAGTGATCTTTCAATCATTTGTCTTGCGACATTTTAGCATTAGTTTTATGGTCGTTATTTCTCCAACCAGACTTGTATATCATCCATCTATTATGGAATACGGTAATTATTTGAACAACCTTTTTGTCGTCATAATACGTGATCAAAATAACAATTATTGAAACAAATCTTGAAGGCAAGCTTTGATGTTAACGAGCAACACAACAACCCTTTGTTTGTTTTCGATGAACATCATCACATATTCTCTTGCTAGTTACTTAGGCCATTGTAGTTCATGAATTGTGTTGTCCTGTATGATACTTCATACCAATCAATTCGGTATCCAATACTGCAGAACCACATTGTTTAACAAGCAAGGAATACAGCCATAACATGTATCTTCTATATACCTAAGTTGGATATCTCCAATCTTTTCTTTTCTGCCAAATATTTTATAGATTCTCTTTCAACAATTCCTTTTCTTTTAAAAGAATCTATCAACATCAATAGTGGTGTCATTCACATGACACATAGTACAAAGTGTGTATAGTCAAATACTAATACCTTTGGACTTGCACTTTGAAGTGGATCACCTTCATCAAATGTTTGGTGTTCTTTCAAAAATTCCATTCTTTAGTAACCTTTTAGTGTAGTAAACATTTTACTTACATCTTCTATTCATCCTTATCATGACAACTTTCATGATCAAGCTGCTATAGCTTATAAAGGTGAATTGCGAGTATAATGTTTCTTTTCCAAAACCTTTTGGGAGGATTAGGACGACTAGCGTCTCCAACCTTCACAAATTCTCATCAAATATGAGGACATATACTCTATCATGTTGTAACCAACACATTGTTTTAGATATCGCAATACCTTTCACATATGATGGTTTCTGAAACATTGCTTTCAGCTCTTTAGATAAACTTGATATTAAAAAACAATCTTTTGAGTATCAAGAATCATGGAGGCAAACATGATACATTAGATACTAACACTAGAATTGTTACTCTTGATTTAATACTGTTTATTAAACTTCACAGATTAAACGGATTTTGCTAAAATTTTGCAATATGACTTTTAAACTTTAGATTGACACTCAAAAAAATACGATACCAGTTCGTAAAGAAAATATCCAGAATTTCTATAGTTCCACTATCTCAACTATAACTAAGCGTAAGGTGGTGAACGGATGCCAATGACTACAACAAACTATGCAAATTCACTTTGATTGTGTTTATGATAAATTGAGTTCGACTAATCCAAATTACAAATGAACTCCCACTTAAAACAACATCCCTCGAGTTGTTTTAGTGATTACACGAACCAAATCCACTACACCAAGTCCGATCATCACGTGAGATGATGTAGTTTCATCGGCGAACAATCTTCATGTTCATCATATCAATCATATGACTCATGCTCTACCTTTCGGTATTCCGTGTTCCGAGACCATGTCTGTACATGCTAGGCTCGTCAAGATTAACCTTAGTTTCCGCATGTGCAAATCTGGCTTGCACCCGTTGTATGCACACGTAGAGTCTATCACACCCGATCATCACGAGATGCTTCGAAACGACGAGTCTTAGCAACGGTGCCAACTAAGGACGAACACTTTATTACTTGATATTTAGTGAGAGGGATCATCTTATAATGCTACCGTCGCGATCTAAGCAATACAAGATGCATAAAGGATTAACATCACAGGCAATTCATAATTAGTGTGATATGATATGGCCCTTTCTTCTTATGCCTTTGATCTCCATCTCCAAAGCACGGACATGATCTCCATCATCACCAGCATTGCGTCAAGGTCCGTGGCGCCGCTTCATGGTTGTTCATCTTCACTAGCAACTATTACAACTACTTGGAACAAAGCTATTACAAGATGAATAGACACGCAGGTCTAAACAGAATTAAAAACAACCATTAGGCTCCTGCCGATTGCCATATTACAACAAGGATCATTGCATACATCAAATACAATCACAATCACATGTAGGCCATATAACATCACAAAACCCCTGCAAAAACAAGTTAGACGCCTCTAATTTTCTTTGCAAGTTTTACGTGGTTTGGGGCTTTTGACTAAGAACGCATCTTACCTACGAAACTGAACCACAACGTTGATACAAGTGCTATCAAGTGCAAAGTGTAGATTTGATCTATACTATGATGGGAGAGACAGACACCCGCAAAGCCACTTGTGCAAAACGAGTTGCACGTCAAGCATGGAGCAAGTCTCATGTGCGATGACATGTAATGTTAGCCCGAGCCGCTTCATCCCACCATACCGCAAGATGCAAAGTACACAAATAGCAAAAGACGGCACGAGCACCAACGCCCACAACCTCATTCTGTTCTACTCGTGCAACAGATCTACGCATAGACAAGGCTCTGATACCACTGATGGGTTCGTAGCATGGAAAACAAAAAATTTCTACCGCAAGAACGAACAAAACCCAGATCTAATCTAGATAAAAGCCAAGATCTAATCTACTAGACATGAGAAACGAGATAGATCGGTACTAACCCTCATAGAACCGAAAGCGTTAACGAGATTAGATCTCGTGGATGATGTAGTCGATCACTTGCCGATCTCAAGATCGTGTGGACGATCCTTTCGGCGCCGCGTTCGGCTCATAAGCGGTCACACGTCTTGGTCGAAGCAGACCTTCCTCTCCCCGTTCTAGCGAGCAGCGGAGGTAGTAGATCTTATCCATGGAATCCCAGCAGCACGACGGCGTGGTGGTGGTGGTGGAGGTGAGAATTCTGCAGGGCTTCGCCTATGCAATGCGTAAGAAAGGTGGAGGAGAGGCGCAGAGATTGGGAGTTATGAGAGGAGGAGCAGAGGCGCCCCTCCTTCTATTTAAGGAGGGAGGCGCGCTGGGAGGAGTCCTAGTAGGACTCCCCTCCTCCTTGGGCCGGTGGGTTGGGGGGAGGAATCCTCCTCCCCCACGAATCCGTGTCTTACCCCACTTGGTTTCTTTGACCCCTCCTTGGTTTTCAAGCAAACTCCAAGAAATCCTCTAGAACCTTCCAGAACATTCCGAAACCTTCTAGAATCTCCATACAAACACTCCAGAACATTTCCTAACTTAGAAAATGATCCCCAATATATGAATCTTATTCTCTAGACCATTCCGGATCTCCTCGTGATGTCCCGGATCCATTCCGAGACTCCGAACATCATTCGGTCTCCAACACATATTCCATATTTACTTAAAACAACTTCGAACCTTAAGTGTGTCACCCTACGGTTCGTGAATATGCAGACATGATGAAGACACCTCTCCGATCAATAACCATCAGCGGGATCTGGAGATCCATAACGGCTCCCACATACTCAACGATGACTTTGTGATCGATAGAACCATTAACATACGAAACCAATTCCCTTTGTCACATGATATTCTACTTATCCGAGGTTTGATCGTCGGTATCTCCATACCTAGTTCTAACTCGTTACTGATAAGTACTCTTTACTCGTTACATGTTATGTCATCCCTTGTGACCCAGTCACATGCTTGCAAGCTATCTAGATGACATTCCACCGAGAGGGCCCATAGTATATCTATCCGTCATATGGATGGACAAATCCCAATCTTGGTTTATGCGCTTCAACACATACTTTCAGAATACCCAATGACACCTTTATAACCGCCCAGTTACGAAGCGGCATTTGATGTCATCAAAGTACCCATCCGGTGATGGTGATTAACATAACCTCATGGTCGAAGGATTAGGTTACTATGTATTTGAAAGCTTACAGCAATACGAACTTAATGACTTGATCTTATGCTACGCTTACTATGGGTGTGTGTCCATCACATCATTCTCCTAATGATATAACCTTGTTATTAATGACATCCAATGTCCATGATCAGGAAACCATGATCATCATTTAATCAACAAGCTAGTTCAACAAGAGGCTTACTAGGGACTCTTTTATGTTTACAAAACACACAAGTATTAATGTTTCCGGTTAATACAATTATAGCATGGGATGTAAACATTTATCATAAACATAAAGATATAATAATAACCACTTTATTATTGCCTCTTGGGCATATCTCCAACACTTGAACCTATATATGTAATTCTGTTAAATTCTGGAGCTCTGTGTGTGGCATGTTGATGGGCGAAACAATCTACCCACATTCTCTGAGTAAAATGTACCACGACTTAGGGTTTGGAAACTCCCGAGTCAGTAGTTGAATCCAAAATTCTGATTGTGCCACTACTATCTGAAAACACGCAGCACCGGTTGCATGATTGTTGAGGGGAAGGAGGTCTGCAAATACGATGGAATGTAAGTGGCACAGAAATAAATTATTTAAGCTGCCACACTCCACGAAGAAGCAACTTATTTCAGATGCTGCACAATGACGTGGCAACATAAACAACAATGGCAACCGATAATTCCCAAACACTTGAGCCCGTCTATCTCACTGCCTCCTTGCTCCTTCATCCCCTGCATCTGGCGAAGCTCCCGGATCTCCATTAACCAGGTGTACGTGCTTCCACTTTATAAATTGTGGCTGTGCCATTTGCATGCGGCACAATCCACATAGATTATGTTTAAACAAACCACCAATGTCAGAATACCACCATGATCATACAAAAGGAAGTGATGCAGGGTTAAGACAGACTAACGGGAGAGCATTTTTTCCTCCCAGGACTTCGGGACCACTAGTTCAGACCGCTAGGTCAATAAGTACTACTATTACAACTTAAAAAGGCACGGAGCTCAAGCTAAATAGAACTAGTTATCACAAATCTCCTTGATCTTCCTAATCTTAGCCTGATGCGCATCTTCCTGCGAGAGCAAGGATCGATTCGCCGGCTCCTTCCTTTTAGCACCTTCCTTGCACAACTTCAATTGTTTCTCTATTTTTTTCCACATGCACTTATCAATACTCGTAGTAGTGAACTGCAGGACTTTGTCCCGGTGAAGATCATTCCTTGCTTGAGTCAGTTCTTGCTCTGCTTTAGCCTTCAGGGCCAACGCCATGTCCCTCTCCATCTCGACTTTGCTAACTGATACATTGCAAATGTATCTATAATTTTTGATGTTCCATGCTTGGTTTTATCCACTTTCTTGTGTTTTGTCCACACTTTGGAGTACTTTTCATATGATTTCTTGGACTAACCTATTAATAAGAGCCACAGTGCCAACTGCCTATTTTCTGCTGTTTTTGGTTCCAGGAAAGTCAGAAAATGAATATTCTCGGAATTGGACGGGACAAAAGCCAAAGTGCTTATTTTTCTAGAAGTCATCAGATGCCAGAATATGAGACGGAGAGGGGCCAGGGGACCACCACACCACCTGGTCGTGCGACCCAGCCTGGCCTGCGCCAGGGGGTGGTGTGGCTGCCTCTGGCACCCCCTCGGCCTCCCCTTACGCCTATAAGATGCTCTCGGGACGAAAACCCTAAGTACCCGATGAAAAATCCACGAAAGAGTCTGTATCCGCCGTCATCTCCATCCCTAGATTGGGAGGGATCTGAAGCTCTTCCTGGCACCCTGCTGGAGAGGGGAATTCACCCTGGAGGCCATCTTCATCACCATGCAAGCCTTTGGTGTGATGCGTGAGTAGTTCCTCTTGGACTACGGATCCATGTAGTAGCTAGATGGATGGTTCTCCTCCTTTGTGCTTTCATGTTTAGATCTTGGGAGCTCCGTTCATGATCAAGATCATCTATTTGTAATTCTGCATGTTGTGTTTGCGGGGATCCGATGGATATTGAGATGCTATTTCAGATTGATTATTGATTCTATCATGTCTTTGTTATTTGTGATCTTGCATGCTTTCCGTTTTTAGTAGCTATCTTGGCCAAGTAGATGCTAGCAACTCCAAGAGTTAGTATTTATGCTCGATAGTGGGTTCATGCCTCTGGTAATCTGGGGAAGTGACAGAAATCTCTAAGGTACTATATGTGATGTTGCTACTAGGGAGAAAACAACAATCCTTAGTTCATAGAACAATCGTATTGTTTACTTTACACGCAATTCATAAAGTAATAATCTGTTGCTTGCAACTTAATACTGGAGGGGTTCGGATGATAACCTGAAGGTGGATTATTGCTCATAGATGCGGTTGGATGGCGGTCTATGTATAATGTTGTAATGCCCAATCAAGTTCCAAAGGAGTCAAGATGATTAGTATATGCATGTATTGCTTTCTCGATGTTTGTCAATTGCCCCGCTGTAATTTGTTCACCCAGCATGTTATCTATCTTAAGGAGAGCCACCTCTAGTGAACTATGGATCCCGGTCCTTTTCTTTACATACAATCTACAAACATTTACTGCTTTGTGTTTACTTTCTACAAACTTTTACTTCTTTCCATTCGATACGTTTAATCCTTTGTTTTTAGCAAAACACGGTGAGATTAACAACCTCATCGCAAGTTGGGGACAGAGTTCTGTGGTTGTGTTGTGTAGGTCTCCATGTTGCTACTAGCACCGGTAGTGCGCCCTGCCAAGGCTCAGCTAGCAACACCTTTGGGGTGTTTCCTTCCTCCTACTGGTTCGATTAAACCTTGGTTTCATAACTGAGGAAAACTTGCTGCTGTGCTCATCATACCTTCCTCTTGGGGTTCCCAACGAGCTCTACATCAACACTGAGCCATCAAGCATTTTTCTGGCGCCGTTGCCGGGGAGTCAAGGACATCTTCACAAGGGGAGTCCCTCATAACCAATCTCTTTAATTTGTTATTTTTGTTTTGCTGGGTTTCTTTTGCTTCGTTTGCTTGTTTCTTTATCAAAAACCCACAAAAAATAGTTTTACTAGTTTGCTTTCTTTATCAAAAACACAAAAAAATTAAGTCTCCTTTAGTTGTCACCTCTTCCTTAGCTCACCATGTTGATCCCCAAATTCATCCTGAAAGACCTTTCAACTGGTAGTGGTTCTATAATTGGGAAAGATAATATTGAAGAATTCTTTAATCATGTTAGTAAACATGAGGATACTGAGGATAGATCCCTTGTAGAACTTGCTCTAAATTATGAGATTGCTGCAGCTTCTTTAATTCATATGTTAGAAGCTAGGTTTGTTAACCTCAACCCCGTAAGGCAAGTAATGTTTCTTAAGCTTAAAGAAATTAAGGACCCTGAAAAGAGGGATTTTATTCTAGAAACTTTGTTTAAGGAGTTCTATGATGTTGCCAAGGAAGCTAGGAAAGTCTTTGAATGTTTCAATATGCTAGGTTCATGTGTAGATGTTGTTGGTACACGAGAAAAGATGAACAAAACTGAACCTAATCGGGAGGAACCTAAGATACGAATACCCTTTAAACTAGCAGCAATACATGAAGCCATAGAAAAGAATCTTGATTGGATTGTTCCTGAAAACCCTTTTGATGAAAATAGTGAACCTAAGAGAATTGAGAGAGGATCCTCTAGAACTTATTTGGATGATATACCTTGCCTTGTTGAAGATATTTCTGGTATTAATCTTAATGCTTCTTCATTTGAGAACACTTGATTCTTTCTTTGCTTCTTATGCCTAACTTAAAGGCGTTAAAGAAAAGTACTTATTGGGAGATAACCCAAAAGTTTTAGATGTGTCTTGGAAGTTATTACTTAAGTAATAACCGCTCCTTATCCTTTTTATTTGCTTTTTCTGCCAAGAGTAACCTGTAATGAGAGAGAAGTAATGATTGGGAAAGTTGTTGTCCTAAGACAGATTTATGTGCTTCACCATAAAAATTCTTGTAAAATCTCTGAACGTCTTTTTAAGGCGTGAATATTTTTTCTTCTGCCCCAGGTTGTTATCTGACTTTTGTTAGTTCAACACTTTTTGATTTGAGCAACATAAGGTCTTCGAAAAAATTCGTCTTTACCTGCTGGTCTGTTTTGATAGATTTCTGCCATTTTCTGCATTTGCTTCTTGTTGGTTCCTTTTTGAGTTCTTTTGGGGAATTGAGCTTTTTGAGGGAAGTTCTACAGTAGCTAGTGTTCTAATGGAAGTTTATTTGGTGTTAGAACTTAACCTTAAGACTTATTTATCTTGAGTGCACTAATGTTGCTAATAAAGATTGTGTGAAGTTTTGTATGAAGGGAAAATTTCAGGTGTATGGAAGGAATGAGTAATGAGATAAAGGATGGACTAAATCTCAAGATTGGGGATGCCAAGCGTGTCACCCCAAGGAATATCCAAGAATTACAAGCGTCAAAGCTTGGGGATGCCCAAGGCATCCCCTTCTTCATCAATAAAAATTCCAGGTTTCTTCCAAACGCTTCATTTTTATTGTTTCATGCACAGTTGTGTTGTTCTTGGAGCGTCTTCTTTTTCGTTTTCGTTTTGGTTTTTCGTTTGCTTGGTTTTCTTAGTTTTCTGAATAAATTGGTTGGACCCCCTCATTCATACATTGGTTTTCAAATAGTTTGGTTTGGTTTGGAAAAGAGTAGGAAAGTTCATGCTTATGTGGTAAAAAGAGCTCGTTTTTGACTATGGCCTATGCTCTGTCATGCCATGCTTGATATTGTTTTGGATTTATGCTTAGTATTCTTTGCTGTATCATGAATTATTATAAACAATTGAGATTGCTTAATGTGCCTTGGATGAATCATGCGTTGTTTTAGCATATTAAAGCATAGTATAGTGGTATTCTCCTTTGATGCTTTATTTGAGTTGACTTGGCGCATGCTCACACCATGTTATGACTATCTAAAGTCACCATAGCCTTTATGATCCTTTAGTTTTCAACTTGTAGTATCACTTTATGCTTTGATCAATGATGTTTTGTCGCTCTGCATGATTATGGCCATTATTGCTCTCTTGGTTTGTCGCTCCCAGTCTTTTGCTAGCCTCCACAACCAAGTACGAGTTCCACTCATGCATCCAACTCCCTAAACCAAGTTATTCCAAAGAGTCCACCATACCTACCTACTAGCTTATGCTATTCCAAGTATATTCTTGCTCTTGTTTACCTTCCAAATTAAACTTGTTATGAGAAAACTAGTGATTAAAGCTCTCACGAACTTGATGGCACACTTTACTTTTCTTGCCCTTAATAAACTTGAACCATTGTGTTGTCTATGTTGTATATGCTTGCACTTATTTGTTGGGAATTAGCAGAACCATGCTTTCATGGGGAACGCTTTCAACATTGCACTTGGTACTTGTACCTAGTTGATATCATGCTCTTTTGTATATGGATGTCGTCAGTGTGAAATGAAAGGGGATCTTGTAAGTCCATGGAGTTATGTATACGTGTTAGAGAAACACCTGGGCCACTGGTCTAATCCATGCTGACATGGTGGAAACCCGCATCGTAACCATAATGAGCTGTCTATGAAGCATTCTTCTTATAAAAAAAGAGTCCTATATTGAGAAAAAAGAGAAAAAGAAAAAAAAGAGATTATGAAAAGAGGAAAGTGAGAAAAAAGCACCATATTCCCATGGTAAATAAGAAGATTGCTGAGATGCTCGTTGTCTACTTGCCTTGTCATTTTTATATGGGGATTCTTCCATATCATCGGGCAAGGGGTACCCCGTTGGCGGTTCTCTATGATACACATGTACTTATGATGACAAGAACTTACCGGTGACTAAACTTGAGTAGCATGAGGAGTGGCCCTCGTATACAAGGGACATGAGATTTCTGACTTATACTTCGTCAAGAATGTACACCATAGTTTGTTCACTTTAACCTTAATCACTTCAAGATGCTTATGATAGGGGCAATGAGAGCTGAAAGCTATTAAGTACCATAATTTTTGGAAGCTCTTTATGAGACTTGAATCCCTACTTCCTTTTATGAAGGCCTTTCTTCCACCATTATATTGAGTCTCAACCTTCTATCTTTATGCACCTACTTTGAGAGCATAGTGGCCATTCTTAGTTCTATGTGCATTGTCCCAAGACTAGTTGATTGATGCATAACTTGATATTTCTTGCTTTAAACTATTTTTATCTAGTCACTCTTATGAACTTTGAAGGTGTCCTATGCATTTATATTTGCTACTCCATAAGGGACAAGCTGAATGCTATTATTCTATGTTTTCTTTATGTGAAACAAACAAACGTCTTGCAAAGCATTGTTATTCATGAATCTTCTATTTGTGCCTTTTCATGTTGCATCATAGTTTCTTTGTCTTATTGCTAGAACTTTGTCTTTCATGTTATGATTGAAGTACTATGATCCTAGCTTCGAATGTTTTACAAATACTTTGATCAAGTCTTTAATGGTGCATGTCACCTCAAAAATTATTCTTTCTTTTTATCACTTACCTACTGGAGGACGAGCAGGAGTTAAGCTTGGGGATGTTGATTTATTACAAATGTATCTATAATTTTTGATGTTCCATGCTTGGTTTTATCCACTTTCTTGTGTGGATCCATGTGTGATGTTCCATGCTTGGTTTTATCCACTTTCAATGAGACTGGTGGATCCATGTGTGGTTCATGAGAAGAATAGACATGCAATCACACTAGGTGGATCCATGTGTGTTTTGTGGAAAGAACAGACATGCAATGACTCTGGGTCTGATTCATGAAAAGAACACACATGCAATGACACTGGTGGATCCATGTGTGGTTTGTGAGAAGAACAGACATGCAATGACACTGGTGGATCCATGTGTCGTTTGTTTAGAGGAACAGACATGCAATGACACTAGGTGTGGTTCATGAAAAGAACAGACATGCAATGACACTGGTGGATCCTTATGTGGTTTGTTTAGAAGAACACACATGCAATGACTCTAGCTGTGGTTCATGAAAAGAACACACATGCAATGACACTGGTGGATCCATGTGTGGTTTGTGAGAAGAACAGACATGCAATCACACTGGTGGATCCATGTGTGGTTTGTGGAAATAATAGACATGCGATGTCTCTAGCTGTGGTTCATGAAAACAACACACATGCAATGACACTAGTGTATCCTTATGTGGTTTGTGAGAAGAACACACATGCAATGACACTGGTGGATCCATGTGTGGTTTGTTTAGAGGAACAAACATGTAATGACACTGGGTGTGGTTCATGAAAAGAACAGACATGCAATGACACTAGTGGATCCTTATGGGGTTTGTTTAGAGGAACACACATGCAATGACTCTAGCTGTGGTTCGTGAAAACAACACACATGCAATGACACTGGTGGATCTATGTGTGGTTTGTAAGAAGAACAAACATGCAATGACACTAGTGGATCCATGTGTGGTTTGTTTAGTGGAATAGACAGACAATGACACTGGGTGTGGTTAATTAAAAGAACAAACATGCAATGACACTAGTGGATCCTTATGTGCTTTGTTTAGAAGAACACACATGCAATGACTCTAGCTATGGTTCAGGAAAAGAGCACACATGCAATGACACTGGTGGATCCATGTGTGGTTTGTGAGAAGAACAGACATGCAATGACTCTAGCTATGGTTCATGAAAAGAACACACATGCAATGACACTGGTGGATCCATGTGTGGTTCATCAGAAGAATAGACATGCAATCACACTAGGTGGATCCATGTGTGTTTTGTGGAAAGAATAGTCATGCAATGACTCTAGCTGTGGTTCATGAAAAGAACACACATGCAATGACACTGGTGGATCCATGTGTGGTTTGTGAGAAGAACAGACATGCAATGACACTAGTGGATCCATGTGTGGTTTATTTAGAGGAACAAACATGCAATGACACTGGGTGTGGTTCATGAAAAGAACATACATGCAATAACAGTGGTTGATCCTTATGTGGTTTGTTTAGAAGAACACAGATGCAATGACTCTAGCTGTGGTTCATGAAGAGAGCACACATGCAATGACACTAGTGGATCCATGTGTGGTTTGTGAGAAAAAGAGACATACAATGACTCTAGTTGTGGTTCATGAAAAGAACACACATGCAATGACACTGGTGGATCCATGTGTGGGTCATGAGAAGAATAGACATGCAATCACACTAGGTGGGTCCATGTGTGTTTTGTGGAAAGAACAGACATGCAATGACTCTGGCTCTGATTCATGAAAAGAACACACATGCGATGACACTGGTGGATAAATGTGTGGTTTTGAGAAGAACAGACATGCAATGACACTGGTGGATCCATGTGTGTCTTGTTTAGAGGCACAGACATGCAATGACACTAGGTGTGGTTCGTGAAAAGAACAGACATGCAATGACACTAGTGGATCCTTATGTGGTTTGTTTAGAAGAACACACATGCAATGACTCTAGCTGTGGTTCATGAAAAGAACACACATGCAATGACTCTAGCTGTGGTTCATGAAAAGAACACACATGCAATCACACTGGTGGATCCATGTGTGGTTTGTGGAAAGAACAGACATGTAATGACTCTAGCCGTGGTTCATGAAAATAACACACATGCAATGACACTGGTGGATCCATATGTGGTTTATGGAAGGAACAAACATGCAATGACACTGGGTGTGGTTCATGAAAAGAACACACATGTAATGACACTGGTGTATCCTTATGTGGTTTTTGAGAAGAACACACATGCAATGACTCTAGCTGTGGTTCATGAAAAGAACACACATGCAATGACACTGGTGGATCCATATGTGGTTTGTGGAAGGAACATACATGCAATGAATCTAGATGTCGTTCGTGAAAAGAACAGACATGCAATGACACTAGTGGATCCATATGTGGTTTGTGGAAAGAACAGACATGCAATGACTCTAGCTGTGGTTCATGAAAAGAACACACATGCAATGACACTGGTGGATCCATGTGTGGTTTGTGAGAAGAACAGACATGCAATGACACTGGTGGATCTATGTGTGGTTTGTTTAGAGGAACAGATATGCAATGACATTGGGTGTGGTTCATGAAAAGAACAGACATGCAATGACACTGGTGGATCCTTATGTGGTTTGTTTATAAGAACACACATGCACTAACTCTAGCTGTGGTTCATGAAAACAACACACATGCATTGACATGGTGGATCCATGTGTTTTTTTTGAGAAGAATAGACATGCAATCACACTGGTGGATCCATGTCTAGTTTGTGGAAAGAACAGACATGCAATGACTCTAGCTGTGGTTCATGAAAAGAACACACATGCAATGCCACTGGTGTATCCTTATGTGGTTTGTGAGAAGAACACACATGCAATGACTCTAGCTGTGGTTCATGAAAAGAACACACATGCAATTACACTGGTGGATCCATATGTCATTTGTGGAAGGAACAAACATGCAATGACGCTGGTGGATCCATGTGTGGTTTGTGGAAAGAACAGACATGCAATGACTCTAGTTCTGGTGCATGAAAAGAACACACATGCAATGACACTGGTGTATCCTTATGTGGTTTGTGAGAAGAACACACATGCAATGACTCTAGTTGTGGTTCACGAAAATAACACACATGCAATGAAACTGGTGGATCCATATGTGGTTTCTTGAAGGAAAATACATGCAATGACACTGGGTGTGGTTCATTAAAAGAACACACATGCAATGACACTGGTGTATCCTTATGTGGTTTGTGATAAGAACACACATGCAATGACTCTAACTGTGGTTCATGAAAAAAAACATGCAATGACACTGGTGGATCCATATGTGGTTTGTAGAAGGAACAGACATGCAATGACTCTAGCCATGGTTCATGAAAAGAACAGACATGCAATGACACTGGTAGATCCATATGTGGTTTGTGGAAAGAACAGCATGCAATGAATCTAGATGTGGTTCATGAAAAGAACACACATGCAATGACACTGGTGGATTCATGTGTGGTTTGTGAGAAGAACATACATGCAATAACACTGGTGGATCCATGTGTGGTTTGTGAGAAGAACAGACATGCAATGACACTGGGTGTGGTTCATGAAAAGAACAGACATGCAATGACACTGGTGGATCCTTATGTGGTTTGTTTAGAAGAACACACATGCAATGCCTCTAGCTGTGGTTCATGAAAAGAACACACATGCAATGACACTAGTGGATCCATGTATGGTCCATGAGAAGAACACACATGCAATGACACTAGGTGTGGTTCATGAGAAGAACAGACATGTAATGACACTACTGGATCTTTATGTGGTTTGTGAGAAGAACTGACATGAAATGACTCTAGCTATGGTTCATGAAAAGAACACACATGCAATGACACTGGAGGATCCATGTGTGGTTTGTGAAAAGAACAGACATGCAATCACACTAGGTGGATCCATGTGTGGTTTGTTTAGAGGAACAGACATGCAATGATAGTGGGTGTGGTTCATGAAAAGAACAGACATGCAATGACACTGGTGGATCCTTATGTGGTTTGTTTAGAAGAACACACATGCAATGACTCTAGCCCTGGTTCATGAAAATAACACACATGCAATGACACTAGTGGATCCATGTGTGGTTCATGAGAAGAATAGACATGCATTCACACTGGGTGTGGTTCATGTAAAGAACACACATCCAATGACACTGGTGGATCCATATGTGGTTTGTGGAAAGAACAAACATGCAATGACACTGGGTGGTTCATGAAAAGAACACACATGCAATGACACTGGTGTATCCTTATGTGGTTTGTGAGCAGAACACACATGCAATGACTCTAGCTATGGTTCATGAAAAGAACACAGATGCAATGACACTGGTGGATCCATATGTGGTTTGTGGAAAGAACAGACATGCAATGACTCTAGCCGTGGTTCATGAAAAGAACATACATGCAATGACACTGGTGGATCCATATGTGGTTTGTAGAAAGAACAAACATGCAATGACTCTAGCTATGGTTCATGAAAAGAACAGACATGCAATGACACTAGTGGATCCATGTGTAGTTCATGAGAAGAACACACATCCAATGACACTGGTGGATCCTTATGTGGTTTGTGAGAAGAACAGACATGCAATGACATTGGTTGTGGTTCATGAGAAGAACACACATGCAATGACATTGGTGGATCCATGTGTGGTTTGTGAGAAGAACACACATGTAATGACACTGGTGTATCCTTATGTGGTTTGTGGAAAGAACAGACAAGCAATGCCATTGGTTGATCCATGTATTTCATTGTACAAGACACTCACTTTCCATTTTTATACTACTCAGTTTTGCCCCCCTCTCTCTATCTTTCGTAGAAGTCCAAACTTGTGCTCACTCTGTCTGCTACTCCGTGATTGGTTGTCATAGTTGTCACGCGGATCGTGCGCACTAACCGGTGATTTGGTGTGATCCAACAATGATCGTTGCACAGGTCGTGCCCTTCACAGTACAACGTGAGACAACACGGACGTCTCCATCGACGAGACTTCTACAAGAAGGAACACGATGCCGTCCATGGAAAAAGTCGTCGAGCGGTCATGTCATGTTTAATCAAGTCTGAAAAGCCTACTACTACTACTACTACTACGCCAAAACCCATGAGTCATCGAGTGCACGGTCGTCGATGGACAGCTGCAATTTATTGCCACTTGATTTTAATAAGACATATCCCATTTTTTACGCGGCGGCTCTCAATCGCACTTCCAACTGGGCCCCACCATAAGAAAATTGCACGTGCTAGCTGGAGGCCGAAGAGCTGAGCTCGACGAGACCTAACATCTCCGCCTTCATTGAGTCACTCGCAGTCATCAGCACATTCCTCTACCCGATCTAGCACAACCCCACAAATCTCGCCGTACAGCCACCTACCTTCCCCGCTGCATTTCCACTTTTAACTATCGCCAATTTTAGGGCCGTGTCAAACTTCGTACATAGAAATTATGTATGTGCCCTTTGCATGCGGCTCAATACAGAACTGCCATGCATGGCCCGGGAAAAAAGCGTGACATACCGTGCACGTGTCGCGGTGCACGGTGCAGTACACTGCACGGCGTGTTGCACGGTGGTGCAACAAAACATGTCTTGCTTCCATCCACCTTAACTATAGAGCCCCTCTCCGCACACCCACTCTCACTCTCGCTCACTCTCCCCATGCAACCCTCTCCACTGTCCCACCAGCATCTGCAAACTCCCAAGAATACCCCGTCTGCACCGACGATGGTGGAGGAGGATAAGGTGGCCATCGTCGCCTCCGAGGCCACCGGCGAGGAGGCCCCATGTCCTCGTCGGTCACCCTCGACGCATTGAATGCAGCCGCCATCCTTGTCCAGGCCCCAGTCGAGGCATTGATGGCAGCCGCCATTCCTGTCCAGGCCCCTGTCACTGCTACCGACGGAGCCTCCAAAGAGGAGCCCCCCGCCGGCGAAGAGGCCCCCGCCGGTCACAAGCAGATCAAGCACTTCTTGTGGACCTATGATCCAGATAAGTACATCACTCCGTTAAACCCCTATGACACTGGCGTCGACGACCAATGGTCGGAGGTAACTAGGGTTTTCTCCCCTCCCCTGGTTCTTCTACCGTTCCCATCGTTGGATGCTAGATCTTGGTTTATTAGGATTCGCTAGTTCACATGTTGATTGCTCGGTCTTCTTACATCATCTACTCCCCCATTTTCCTTTTCTTCCAATAGGTTTCTGGCAGCGACGTCTGCAGCGATGATGAGTCCATGCACACCAAGACTCGTTAGGTGCTGAGGAGGCTGCGGGCCGGCCAGTACGACACCTTCTTCAGGCGCGGCGACTACAGGTACCCCTTCCGCAAGGGGATCGCCTTCTGTTGGGTGAGTCTCGCCGGCGGCACCGACTTCAACTCCTTACTGAAGCATGTAGAGGTCGTGGGCTCTGGCATCCACAAAGGCGGCAAGCGCGAGACCGTGAACATCAATGCCTACATCGCTGAACACCGGGCTCTCGGCATTCACCTCTGAAACCTCCAGCGGGTGGACATCAAAGAGGGTCGCATGCCTCCAATCAGACCCAAGGCCCGCAAGATCAAGGGACTGGGCAGCAAGAAGTGGAGGAAGCACCGGAGGGAGGAGGCGGAGGCGGAGGCAGGGGCGCTTGAAGGCCTTGAACGTGCATGCAGCTGTGGCGGCTACTGCTGCTAAGCAGCTTCTTTTAATTTTCTATATTTTGCTTGCATCCTATTTCTGGCTGAATGCATCGAACCTCGTTAAGCAACCTACTTTCTATCGCTATATCCTATTTAGCTACACACAGCTATATCTACATTTGTTTTGTTTTCTGAATGAATGTATTCTGTCTGGTGTGATTTGCTGCTCTAGATTTGCTACCTGATCGGAGGCAAAAAGATGTCCAAAAGGGAACGAATTATCGAAGAGAGAATCTTCTCTAGATTTGCTACCAATTTGGGCAAAATGAAACATATCTGTTTAGCGAGAGAGGAAAATGGTACTCTTTCAAACTGCTAGTTAACGAGCTACCATCTTGACAAGCTACAAGACACATACATAAACATAACACAAAGAGGGTTAAATTTATTTTACTACTCTCACTTGAGGCGCTAGACATCTTGATAAGATAACTGAGTTCCACAAGATAGAAACATAAAACTAAGAAGTAAAATTTAATTCACTTCTCATCAGCCCACTTGAGGTGCTTGCCATCATTCCTAGGCAACCAACTGCGGTCATTCCAGGTGGATCTTACATTATTGGCACTCCACAACTCACGAAATGCTTCGTCCCACCTAGGATCTGACTTGCCTTCCCTATCTTCAGCGTCCTGCGGCACAATTAACGGTGCATCACAGACCTGATTGTTGCCGCTAGAAGATGCTACCTCTCTGTTCTTTGCTTAGCGGCCTCTCTATCATTTATACCTTTAGTTGCAAGCTCTCTTTCAAATATACGCAGCCTCTCTGTCACCGGATGCAGCCATTTCCTTTGCATATGCAGCTTCAAACTCAGCTATTCTGCATTTTCTACAAAGGGCTCCCCTAAGCTCGTCTTCCCTCTTGCAAATAGGGAAAAACACGAGGTAACATAGAAAAAATGGATCTTCTTGTACAGCTGGTAGGTCACGTAAGCATCTATGGCTGTATACTTCAGGTTTATATCAGACAACGTCCACTCTTCCTAGAAATCGTGCCTATCCATAGGGAAATCTTCCTTCATTCTGTCGTACGACTCATCGAGGATTCTAGTTACGAGTGATGCCATTCCATCCTTCCTCGAGCCCCCTAGGATCTTGACAAGACTGTGAATATCAATCCAGTTGTGCGCAGGAATTATAATTCCCTCTTGATAAAATTTCGAAAAATCAGTTGTATTGTCGATAGTGCAGAAAACAATTCCCTTTTCTACAAGGAACTAGCGCAGCGCCGGACATTTCCTGTCAGTCCTCAAAGTATTTTGTAACTACAGATATTTTGTCAATGCAAGATCATCATATGAATATAATTTTGAAAAGTTTAATAAATGCAAGATCAAGACTCTCAACATTGTCTTGTCATAATTTATTTGGTCCTAAATAAAATCTAGTAGTTGCAAGATGAGCAAATGGATAAAGAACAAAAGGAGAAAACCCTAAAAGCGGTTAGCTATAGAGAGAAGATCTACAAACCGGGAGAGGTGGTAGACGAGGACGTGTTTCCTCATGTCCAGTTGAACGACGGCGACTTCACTCCCTTCATATGGGTGCTCCGGGGTGTACTCGAGGTCCAATCCCACAAACGTGTCCTCGTCTTTCTCAAGCCAACCCTCGTACATCCTCAGGACACGCACCACTGTCTCCTGCTCGTTGGTGTAGACAACGTCTATATTCTTATTGTCATGGGTAGTGAAGCTTGTCTCTAGAGTGCGATGACCTTCCATGGCGGCAAGGAGAAGACAGGAAGAAGACAAATGATAGGAAGAAGAAGAGTGGTTTCTGCGAGGCAGGCAAATGGTGGAACCATCAATGCACTTTTAAGGTAGTGGTTAACGATGGGGACGGAAGTCCAAGGAGAGACGCGTGGTAGTGGCCATTCCAGCTTCTGAGTAAACAAAAAATAATTATAACACCGATACATGTGCCCTGTTTTGTCACGTCAATACACTAGGCAGGGGGTGTTGTCCTATCCACTGTGCCAACGCTGCAAGCCTACATGACAGCCACCCTGCCTAAGCGATAGGAGCGACATAACGACGAGAACTAATAGGGGGCCCAACTTGACGGCCGTTAGTCTGATATTTTGTATTGAAACGTGAAGTTGAATTCGTGCCGAAAAAGACCCTCTGAGTATTTGGAACGCCAACTTTGGGCAACACAGCTGATTGTAAGCAACTTGGGTACCTCGTTGCCTGGCCACCCCAACTTTCGGGCCGCAAAATGATATTCTCCACCAGCAGATGTGTCATGCCAGACCATGTTGTTTTGAATGGGCCTACCATGTCCAAGCCCCAGATAGCAAACAGCCAGGTGATAGGGATTGTTTTGAGCGCTGATGACGGAGTGTTTTTCTGCTAGGCGAACCGTTGGCATCCGTTGCATGCTTTCACCAGCTGCTCGGCATCTTCCAGTGTTGTGGGCCAGTAGAACCCATGGCGGAATGCCTTTGCCACTATTGCTCTTGATGATGCATGGTGACCGCACTCGCCTTGGTGAATGTCCACCAGCAGCCGGATTCCTTCCTCTTGGCTTACGCAGCGCTGGTATATTCCTCTCACACTGCCCTTGTAGAGCTCGTTGTTGATGATTGTATATGCGCTTGCCCTGTGCTTCACTTGCCTCACCTCAACCTCCTCATCCGACAACTCTCCTTTGTCTAGAAAGTCCATGAATGACTTGCCCCATGGAAGTGTTTCCCAAATGGTGCAGACAGTTTGCATGATCAGCTTGACTTCCTTGCTCCCAGCCGGGTCGGGCTCATCAGGTTGTCTGCCAGCTAGGAGGCCAGGGCCATCAGTCCCCGGGATGGAGGCGGAAGTCCCCAGGTGTGGCATGGAAGTCCCCGGTGCGGTGCAGCAGTCCTTGGGTGCGACGTGGCAGTCCCCGGGTGCGGCACGGCAGTACCTGGGTGCGGCGCGGCAGTCCCCAGGTGCGACGTGACACCTGGTTGTTTGGAGCCAGTGGTGCCTGGGTCTGCATCCAACACGACGGAGTCGTATTCCGAAGACGACATGATGGAGGGCTTGCACAAGTGCTCGAGGGCGACCCCGAGCGTAATTGTTGCTCTTGTTGACCCCATGCGGGCGAGCGCGTCTGTGGCTTCATTGTTCACTCGAGGCACGTGGTGGAACTCGCATCCTTCGAAACAGGCACATAGTTGTTGCACGAAGAAACGGTATAGCGCCATATTTGCATCCTTGGCATCCTAATCTCCTGATACTTGTTGCACCACCAGTTCGGAGTCACCAAAGTAGAGGATGCGCCTGATGCCGATCTCTTTTTCCATCTTGAGGCCGAGGACAAGCGCCTCGTACTCGGAAACATTGTTGGATGCGCGGAAGTGGATCTGCAACACGTACTCCAGCTAGTCCCCTTTTTGGGGAGGTGATGACGACCCCGGCTTTGAGTCCACCGTACATCTTGGAGCCGTTGAAGTGTAGCTTATAGTGCGTGGATTCGGAACATGGAGGCAAGTACTGCATCTCCGCCCAATCGACGAGGAAATCCACTAGGGCTTAAGACTTGATCGCCGTTATTGGCTCGTACTAGATGCAGTGTGCAGCGAGCTCTATCTCCCATTTCACCACCCGGCCTGTGGGGTCTTTGTTTCCGATGATCTCCTCTAGGGGGCTAACGCCACTACCCAGATGGAGTGCTGTTGGAAGTAGTACTTCAGCTTCTTAGCCGCCATGTACACGCCATACACCAACTTTTGATAGTGAGGGTAATTCTCTTTTGACAGCGAGAGTACCTCACTCAAGTAGTACACCAGGCATTGAACTGGCTGAGCCTTTCCTTCTTCTGGTCTCTCTACCACCAGCACAACGCTGACGACCTGGTTGGTAGCTGCAATGTACATTTCTTCATGAGCTGGTACAGGGGTAGTGCCTTCTCGCCCAGCCGGCTGACAAACCGGATGAGGGAGGCCAGGCATTCGGTGAACTTATGTACGTAGCACAGGTTCTGCGGCATCTGCAAGTGCTCCATTGTGCCGATCTTCTCTGGTTGGCCTTGATTCCATGTTTTGAGACTAGGAAGCCGAGGAGCTGCCCGGCTGGTACACCAATACGCACTTTTCTGGGTTTCGTTCCATCTGGAACCGACAAAGGTTGGCAAATGTCTCCTTCTGGTCTTTGAGGAGTGTCATATTCTCATTTGTTTTAACCACCACATCATCGACATAGGCATGCATGTTTATGCCAATTTGTGTTTGTAGGCACTTTTGCATGCAGCGCTGATATGTGGCGCCTGCATTTTTGAGTCCAAATGGCATGGTGGTGTAGAAGTAAGCCCCGTATGGGGCGATGAATGTTGTCTTTATTTGATCAGCGGGATTTAGCCAGATTTGGTGGTAGCCGGAGTACGCATCCAAAAACAACAACAGTTCGCAGCCGGCCATGGAGTCGATTACTTGGTATATCCTTGGCAGGGCGAATGGATCTTTGGGGCATGCCTTGTTGTGGCTGGTGTAGTCAACACACATGCGCCAAGTCTTGTTATTTTCACCACCAGCACCGGGTTTGCTAGCCATTTTGGGTGGAAAACCTCCATGATGAATCCGACTACGAGCAGCCGAGTGATTTCTTCACTAATGGTTCTTATTTTCATTTCCGCGAAGCGGCGTAGTGACTGCTTGACCGACTTTGCATCCGGCCTAACATGTAAAGAGTGCTCGGCGAGTTCCCTCGGAACACCAGGCATGTCCTTGGGGGACCATGCCAAGATATCCCAATTCTCATGGAGGAAATCGATGAGCTCGCTTTCCTATTTTCTATCAAGGCCATCTCCGACCATGACAAACTTGTCTGGCTCACCCTCGTTCAGCAGGATCTTGTTGGTGCCCTTTGATGGCTTGAATTGTGCCTCTCCGGCTGGCTTTCGCTCGCTAGATGGAATGTTTTCCTGGAGGGACGCCGCATTCTGCATGATGATGTGCTTCTCTTCTGCAATAATCATGGCCTAGGCGATCTTGGAGCCATCTGTGGTGCATTCCACCGACCGTCTGTAGTCTGAGGATCTCCATCTTGAGGTATGCATAATGCGGTACCGCCATGAACTTAGTGAGTGTGGGACATCCCAGGATGGCGTGGTAAGCACTTCAGAGGTTGACTACCTCAAACCAGATAGGCTCGCAGTTGAACATATCCTCCGTGCCGAAGACGATGTCCAGCCGGATCTTGTTGATGGGCAAATGCGATGGACCCAGAACGGCTCCGTGGAAGGAGGTACTAGATGTCTCTAGCTGGGACTCACTGATGCCAAGCCGGTCTAGGGAGCTGTGGTATAGGAGGTTGATGCTGCTTCCTCCATCCACCAAGACATGGGAGAACTGCACGAGTGTTTCTTGGAGATGATGACGGGGTCCATGGCCATGGCGTATGTGCCCGGATGTGGTAGTACTTCCGGCTGGTCCTTCCGGCTCCACTTGACCTCTTGTTCGGACTAGTTCAAGAACTGGGGAACAGGAGGGACGATTGCATTTACCTCCGCCTCGTGGTGCCTTTTAATGTGCTTGGTTTCCGGCTCGGTGGTGAAGATGTGGTCGTTCCCTACCCGGCGAGTATAGTCTCCGTCGTCTTCACCATAGCGGTTTTGGCGCTTGTGGTTCTCTTGCTGCCCACCGGCTAGCGGCGGAGGGGGTGGCGGTGGTAAATCACAAACCTCGGCCATCTTCTTTGTCCAGGTGCACTCGCGGGTTGTATGTGTAGCCGGCTTGTTGCCACCACTATGTAACTTGCATGGGCCATCAAGCATTGACTCGATGGTGTACTTGGGCCGAGGTGGCCGGTTGTCGGGCTTCTATCTCTGGCTGCCGCCTATAGCCAGGTCCTCTTGGACAACTGCCACTTGCCTGGAACCATATTGGCTATCTGACTGGTGGTCCTTCCTCTTGCCGTGGCAGTTTTCATGCTGCCTAGAGTTTTGATTATTCCCTTCCAGCTAGCTCCAGTCTATAGTGACCTCCACGATGATCTATCCCTGGTCATCTAGCCAGACGGATGTTTTCATTGCCGCTTCCGCGGTGGCATACTTGTCTGCAATATACATGGTCTTAGCCATGGTAGTGGGCTCCACCCGGCGAAGCTTGTGTTTGAGCATGGTGCCGTCCCTACAATCGTTGATGAAGAAATCGACTTCTTGATGTTCGCGCACCCCCTCGTAGGAGTTGTGCATGCTCGTCCACCGGGTGATGTAGCAGTGGTCGGTTTCATCCTTACCCTGGACGCAGAGGGCGAGTTCGCTAGGGTGACCCAGACGCTTGTAGGTACGGGTGAAGTTGCGGACGAACGCCTCCTCGAAATCGATCCAAGCATTGATGCTGTTGTCGGAAAGACTGTTGAGCCACATCCTGACTAAGTCGAGGAGCATGAGCGGGACTTAGCCCACTACCACCTGGCGGTTTCCGTTTGCAATGCCCACTGCAGCGGTGAAATCCTCCAGCCAGTCCTCCGGCTTGACCATGCCGTTGTACTTTGGCGTGTCCCTTGGGAGCAAAAATCTCTTTGGAAACGGTTCGTTCTGGATGCATGGTCCAAAATATCTTGGTCCGGCCGGACTTTCCACCTCCAGTGCGCGTGACTGAACCAGCAGGTCGATGTGTGCACACGCGTCTCATGGTTCCTCTGGCTCGAGCGGGCCAATCCATCCGTAAAGGCGGGACTTGGGCAGCACGTTTGTTCTCCTGGCTTCGTCTGCCGGATCGCGGTTTCTGTTGGTGGCTTCGCATGGGTTCTGCCCATGGCCGGCCGATCCGCCACGCGGTCGGTTGTCTAGCCTTGTAACATTCAGAGAGGAGGCCTTGCTCCAACCCGCAGCTGGATCGCCCAACCCGGCGAGGTTGCTGGTTCTTACTGTTGCCACCGAGGGTTACAACCGCCTCGGCCTGTTGCCTGTTGGCTGTAGCCACAAGTAGCTGGATGCGTTCCTGTTGGTGGCGCAGCTCGTCTCCTTCTAGGTGGTTAAGCTCTACGATGGCAGCTTCCGCGATCCTCATGTTCTTGGTCGGGGTACTATAAATCGGCTATGCCATAGCAACGCGCGAGTCAGCAGCCCGATCTAGCTCCTAACCCAAGTTGCGGCCCTGGGGCAGCACCTGCCTGTTGGTACCGGGTAAGCGGGAGAAGACATGCACGGTGTTGTACTTGCGCATGGTGGCGTCCAGGCACCGTTGGCGGGTGGCAACCTTGTTGTCTTCCTCCAGGAGTTTCTGTCGTGTGGTCTCCAGCGCGGCTGTTGTAGTGGCCGGGTCCAGCTCGGGAGCGATGGGGATGCAGAGGTTCTGGATGGAGTCCACTAAGGGGTCCGCAGCTTGCTCGCACGGAGCAGCATCTTTGGCGCCCGCGTCGCGCTCCAGAGGTGGGTGGCGTCCATCGCTTGCACTGGCCATCATGAGCGGGGTGGATAAGCCTGAAGGTGCGCCGGAGACGGTGATGACCTTGCAAGGGAACTCCTTGGATATGGTGGTGACATAGATATGATGCTCGCCGAAGTGCATGATGGAGTCGTCACTTGGGAAATATCCCTGTTGAAGCAGGATGTGTTGTCGAGGACACGGTCGAAGGAGTCGAAGGTGAGGACGAGGCCAGAGGCGACTCAATCACCGGTGATGAGCGGAAGTCCCGTGCGAAAGATGACCCCAGCCAAAGCGATGTGCCCCACGGTAGGTGCCAACTATCGTTGTGTGGAACATGGTAGTGCCATTGGGGATGGCATGAGAGGGGACAATCAGGATGCTATCGGTGGCTACTCGCAACGGGTTGGGAACAGATACTGCAGAAATAGTGATGTACCCAGGTTTGGAGCCCTCTTGTCAAGGTAACACTCCTACTCCTGCAAGGATTCACTATATGGGGAGTGGATGCTCAATAAAAGTGCTCCTTGAGCTATTTCCCTAGCCGTATCGGGAGCTAGAAGAATATGAACTACTTGACTTGGTGATTCTGGCTAACTTTTAACTCATAATGCCTTACCTAGAACCCTGGCACTACCCCTCCTTATATACTAGTAGAAGGGTAGGTTACAATGTGGGTTCTAGGGTTTACTATTTTGGGCTTTGGGTTTGGAAAGCGGATGTAACACTCTAGAATTTAGGAACCAACGAAGGGTAGAAATAGGAATTTGTGCATATGGATGCATTCATCTATAAAATCGGGGTAAATTTTTTGCCAAAAAAAAATAACCTAAAGAGATTAGAGTTTCTTTCACTATCTAGAGGTAGGAATAGCTCTATGAGGTGATTGCTATAAATTTTGACATGACCTTTAGACATTACTATGTTTTGGGGGGAACATTTCGAATTCACATTTGAAATTCAAATAATTTGAATAATATTTGAAAATTAGAAGTTTGAATCATTAAGTGGTTTTCCAAAATAGGTATTAACATTGTTTGATTATATTATAGATATATTAAACAACAATATGTATTTAAGACAAGTAAATTCAATCAAGAAATGAATTCTTATTCTTTTCTTTAGTCTATAATAAATATTACAAATAAGATCCTTACATCAAGACATATTGTTACAAGGAAGAAATTCCAATAGAATGAATCTTTATCAAATCCTAGAAATATGGTTACAAGATTCTTTACAAAAAAGAATAAAGGGAAATTACAACACAACCTATCTATCTATTCCTAAACTATATCTTGACAATCCAGGTTGTGTTCCTGCAAAATAAGATAAACCACTAAAACAAAGAAAGAAAAATGATTAGTGATTAGTTTTACTCTCAGTGGTGAACAGTGAAGTGCACTGTTCATGATACATCATAGAGTAATTTGAAGGGGCAAGTTTCACCAAAGTGTAGTATCTATTCTTTTAAGTAAATAGATCTAGTGTCACAATATAAGCCAAATAGACAAGTGGTAAGTTACACCAGGGCAAGTAATGAGTAAAAGGGTAGAAAGTAAAAGTCCATTTACTTGATCTCATTCACAGCCAAAGCAAGTAGAGTAGCAGCTTACACACCTAAATGCATGCATTGAGGTGTCAACAGCAGAGAACAAAGGGACAACCCAAGTTACAGCCTTATAGAGCAGAGAACAAAGGGACAACCCAACTTTACAAGAATAGCATCAGATCTTACAATCATATCATTAGATAAACCACTTTCCACAACAGAAAAACCCAAGAAATCACCAGCCAAGATGGTGACTTGAGGAGGGGGAGTATTGGGTGGACAACAAGGTCACAGGAGAAACAACAACACCAGGAGGAGCAAGACAAGGCCAAGAGGAAACCAACATAAATCCAGAGCTACACAATCCAGAAGTAGAAGGCAACAATCAGGCAGAGCAACCAAAGTATGTGCCAACATGTAGATCCAATCATTTTCTATCTTTGCACCTTCATTTTCTTGCAAGCACATGATATGTAAATAGATTAGGCAACAGTTAATCAACAGCCAGATTATACAAGAGATTTTCCTAGGAAAGGTCTCAGACCAACATCATTGACTTATAATCTATTTGTATCTAGATAGATACACATCACAGCAGCTAGTACATGGCACATTCCCAAGAGGGTAGCACCTCTGTACCTAGCAAGATCAAGTCTGCTTGAGTACTAGCTCAAGTAGATCTTCTTCAACAGAAATAATCATCTTCCTAAATAATTTAGGGATCATAAATAAAACACTTTCTCTTACAACAGACAGTAAAGATCAACACTATCTATTATTGAACCACAATATACAGAAATCACTAAGTTAATCATTTTCCTATAAGTATATAGGAATCATATTTTGTAAATTATCTTCTTATTAATCACGGAGCAAGTTTAGCACTTGCACTTGATTCACAGAGTAACAAGATAAAATCCTGAGACTGAATATAACAGTGTTTCACAAGAAACAGTTAATAAAGCATCAATACAGAGAGCAGTTAACTTAACACCATATGAGTAAATTCATAGCCACAACAACATAAGCATTCCCAGTAATCTGACCATGCTTATACAGAGGAGCTTAGAACACAGTAACACAAGCATGATCAGCTGAGTGTTCTCTGACAGAGAACAGAGTAATAAAACATGCACAACAAAGTGTTCATCTGACAGAGAGCAGAGTAGCAATTCTTAATCAACAGTAGTAAGAAATACACCAACCATTGGACACCATCAAATGATTTGCACAGACACGATTAACCAAGGAGCAAACTAAACATCACTACAGGGGTAAGAACACTAGGAATTTAGGGATAAACCCTAAATGAAGAAATCCATCACTAGTGACCACATATCAAGGATTAGAAGTAAGAGAGAGCATAGAGAGGAGAAGTCGAATCACTTACCTAAGGTCCTGGTAAATTTATTTGAAGAGGAAGCAGAGAGGAGGTCGGCGGCAGAAGGGTGGCGGCACGGGGAGCACCACGATGGGGTGCTGCAACCCGTGCCTCCACACAATAGTGGTGGTCATGGAGGAGTAGCACCATGAGCCGACCATCCCATCAACGAAGAAGCACAAAGGCGGCAAACCCTAACCCTAGGCTCGTGCAGAGGTCAGCGTGGCCAGAGAAGAGGGCACCAACGACGAATCGGCTTGGATAGAGTTGTGCAGCAGCGTCATCTTGGTCGTCCTGCACCGTGGTGGCAGCTATGGCACCAGACTTGGTCGGAATCGTGCGTAGCAGTGGCGATGACATCGAGCGTCGGAGAGGGTCGCGAGAGATAGGGGTGAGGGAGAGAGAGTGCACTTGGGGGGTACTAGGCTGGTGGGCTGCCTAGTACAATCCAGTTGGTCTTTGACCAGGCCGGGTGGGCTAGGTCTTGTTGGGTCGGGCCCATACCTCAAAAGGCATATCTAAAAATAAATATTTACAAATATGCACTTGAAACAAAATCAGCTCTAGAAAAATAAATAAGAATCCTAAAAAAATAAATCATATATCTCTGAACTCACAAAAATATCCTTTATCCAATAAAAATACTAGATAGTAAATTTCCGCAATTAAATATAGATTTATTATTAAAATTGGATATATTCCTTTTGGGATTTTATAAAATTATGCAAAACACCTAAAATTGAATAAAATTCATTTTTAAGATTCTAAAAGGAAGTACTAATAAAGAAAAATACTAGTTTGTACTTTTCAAAAGTAAATCATGTATAATAGAAATATAGTCTTATTTCCTTCAAGGAATTTTAGTTAAATATTTGAAAGAGCTAAAAATTAAATAAATTCATTTTTAAACTCTTAGAATAATACTGGTTATTATAAAATTGCTAAATGTCAAAACAAAAGGAACTTAATGATTTTTGAGTAATGCTTTTCTTTTATTAAAAGAAACTTAAAACCTTTATAAGGTGGGGAAAACACGCAAAGAAGAAAGAAAAAAATCATTGAATGACATTACTATCCATTGCATATTACTTCTTTAAATATTGTCCTTACTGGGCAATAATGGTTTTCTGTAGAAACTGGAGCTCAAGGTCAGGTGGAAGTATCCAACTTCACTACCTTGCAGTGACAAGGCAAATTCATCACTTACTCATATCCTTTGAAGAGTTTTTATGAAAGTATCTGAAAATTGTGAGTTATCACCTATGTTCTATAAGAGATAGAAAACAAGTATTTTCCCAAACAAATGAAATGCTATTATCATCCTAAGTGATGATAAATACTAATAATTGCAGGGGCATCAAAGATTCCAATTGCAAAACAACTAGGATTTAATAACGCATGACATCAGTGATTCTAGCGCCGTATATTACGTGTTAACCATAATATTTGGAATGGGATGGAGAAGTCAGTTGTATCTTCTTCCTCTCGAATGCATCCGGATGGCTAGGTCATGGTTGTTATCCTCGTAGCATGCATTAATTGGTAATTCATAGAGGATATGCAACATATGGGTGGGAGCCCTCAACGTCCCATGATAGTTCTGGCATCTGAGGGTCTATACTAACCATTGTCGTAATTCAAGATGTGGGCATGGCATACACCAAGGGGTCATGCGGTGTCGGGAAGTGGGAAGTGATTGGCTTGGATCATCTACTAGGCCCCACATCACAGAATTGTGGATGGGAAAGTGCGCCCGGTTGTGCAACAAGGAGTTGGTATCTTATGGGTAAAGCAACACACCTCTACAGAGTGTAAGAATAGTGACATGTTACTACCTGTTCTAAGAAGGATCTACGAACGCGACAGGAAAGGAACTCCATGAAGTTCTAGTCAACCTGTGTAGGCTGATGGGCATAGTTTTTGATAGTAAAATCAATCTTTGAAGAAATGTTTACTAAAACTGCATCATACCAAGGACTTATCATCTGAGGTGGTAGATAGAGCATCAAACTTCCCACCTTGCGTATAGTGAACTTGCTAGGTAACGCTATTACTCACCCTTTCCTTTGAACCCCGTGCTAGACTTTGAGGGCCATAAGGAGGACCAGGTGTATGCTACGGAGGTCCAGAACAACGTATACTATGAAGAGCCATACCTATCCGGCGGAATCGAAGGAGTGTACTACGGGATACACTATGGAGCTGAAGACAAAGAGACAGAGTAGTTGTCAGGCCGTACTTTAGTTACCTAGGTTGAGCTGAGCAGCACGAACTCTATAGAATAAGGTGTTGAGCTCACGTCTTTATTATCATTATATTTTTCGTTCTTCCGCTAAACTTAGGAGATATGTTATTTGGTTTGTAAGTGTGGATCTCTTGAAGTCTCGAACTTCTGGTATTGTAATAATAATGAAGTGTGTATGTTTGTCATCTGGACCCACAATGTTTCTGTTGTACCACTCTGAAGGATGTGATATTTACAGAACGGTGTTCTGTGGATATCATGCCAACGACTATAGTGTACTACACATGAAGTGGTATGCTGGGTCACCGCAGCTGGTATTAGAGAAATTGCTTTGACCTTAGGTCGTAAAGGGAACTATCTGTAGGAGTCTTAGGGCAACAATAAAGAGTTCTCTAGATTATATGATGAATATTCGATTGGGAATATTTCATTATATTTTTTAGTCTGATAATTCTTTATCATGATGCATCATATAATTAATGGTTACTAATTATGAATATTTTCTATAGAGTGTAAATGGCACCAAAGTTTCCAAAACAGACTTTGGCAAGGAAAGAAGAGACTCTCGATGATTATCAGGGGGCTTTAACTGAACAGCTTCGAGAATTTCTGTGGGTTTTTGGTTGGACAACTAATATTCCGGTTAATACCATGACATACCATGATGGGCGAAGGTTAGCCAAATAACGTGTTAGCATCCAACTACCAAAGAAGCTTGGTTTATATCACGATTTACCTATGGGTGAAGGTAGAAGTCACCTAGCAGCATACCATGTTGCTACTGTGGAGGCGATAGCGAATGTTCGGGAGCACAAAGCAGAAGAGTTAGCTGGAAGCACATATTCTGTGATTCGTCATGACTCTATAGATGAGGAGCCAGTACCAGATCATCTTACTTTAGTAAAGAAGCATCCAAAACTAGCTTTCAAGTTTATGGACCTGTATCGACTGATGGTTGGGTCTTTGTATAAGACACATCAGGCTATTGTTGAGGATTTAACTAACCCTGAACAAAGGGAGAAGTTAGCATCTAAACTAGAGAATGAAGCAGTGGATATGGTTAACCCAATTTTTAAGGATATATCTATAGATCAGCATCTTTTACACCATATCCTTTTTCACCTATACTAGAAACCACTAGATATCCTCAAGAGGGCACTAGTCATCCAGTACCACAGAGTTCTTGGGGAACTAAGGACTCGGAACTACCTATTGGAAATTCTGAAGGATGGAGGTACGGATCGATGGATGGTTCTGCCGAGAATCCTATTCCTGTGGAAGACTTAGTTCAGGATACCGGACAAACTAGTCGCATGGGAGTGAGATCTTATTCCGTTGATGGAATATATGTCCATGTGGAGGATGTAGAGTCCGATGAGGAAGATCCTGAAGAAAGGGTGTTTGAGTTACCAGAACATTATCCTACTCCAAATAAAATGTACTATCCAATTATAGCTGAGGACTATCGTACCCAGCAGAGTACTTGGGGAGCATCGGAAGCGGAATATTCTGTTGATAACTCAGGAGTCGGAATACAAGAGGAGATAGAAGAAGACAGTGATGAGGATGATTCTGAAGACACATCAGATGAGGTGGAAGGTATGGACACACTTCAGTTGGATGATGTGTCAAGACCAGATACTTCTAATACTGAGTATCGTCCATTGAAGAGGCAAGTCGTTCCACACACGGTGCATCATACTTCATGTCAGCACGGTTGTACTCCGGGAATGTACGATGAACGTCGCAGCTTCTGGGAGCGTGAAATTGAGACAGAATATCTCAATGATGATACAAGAGTTAGAGTCTGAGCACTGGATGTAAATAAATAAGTGGGATAGTATCCACATGAGTTGTAATACCTAAATGGTATGGGCTTGTAATGAAGATGTACTAATTATGTTGTTTGTAATGTATAATAGTTGAAATGCATATTTGGTTCTTATTTGGATTTTTCCATTGTGTGACTAGTTCTGTGCATGAAGTTGAGCTTAGAACACATATGCATGATGTAATTATGAGTGTTCACTTTATGTTACATGACTAGAGGGGTATGGAAACGGGTGTAGAGGACAAGACCGAACAGCAGCACATGGAGCACGAAACTAAGGAAAAGGCGGATGAAGATGCCAGAATGCAGGCAAATTTACCACCACCACCAATGAGGCCGTTGATGGAACAGAACTTCATGCAGTACATGCAAATGATGCAAGAGTCCTAGAACAACTTCTTGGAAGGTAGTGGATCGAGTGGGACATTAGAGGGAACCTGAAGAACGTGATGTGAGTCTTTCTGACTTCCAAAATGCAAGGCCGTTACCTTTTGCATCAGCCCCTGAGCCAATGGATGTAGAGGATTGGCTAGCAGATATGGAGAGAAAGTTGAAAATTGTAGGATGCAATGATGAGGAAAAGTTGAGGTATGCAACACATCTCTTAACTGGACCTGCAGCATCTTGGTGGGAGAATCAACTAGCAATGCAACCTCCGGGAAGGGAGTATACCTGGGAGGAGTTTAAGCAAAGATTCCATGAGTATCATGTTCCAGAAAGTGCGATGGAATTGAAGCGTAGGGAGTTTGAAGAGCTTCAACAGGGATATACCAATGTTATGAAGTATATCCGGGAGTTTAGTAAACTATCTCGTTATGCTGAGGATGAAGTAAGCACTAATGATAAGAGGAAGAAACGTTTCATGCATGGTTTAAATCGAAGATGTAGCTGAGGCTGGCAAATAAAGCAACTTTTCAACAGTTACTAGATGCAGCAATCACATTTGAGGATGATTACAAGAATGTCCAAGAGGACCGAAGGAAGAGATCAAAGAAGGAAACTAAGAGGATTCAAGCAAGTAATCCTAAACCTAATTTGGAGTTCAAACCTAGGAATCGACCCTTCAATAACAACAACAATACTAACTAGAATAGAAGTGGAGGTCAGTCCAACCCCGGGAGGAATATTATATGCAACAATTCTGGTATTCTAGGGCATTTCCAAAGGGAATGTAAGAAGCCAGTAATCATACGTTATGGTTGTGGTCAGAAGGGGCACATTAAGCCTGACTGCCCAAGCAAACCACCAGGAGGTTGGCCTACAATAGGCGATGGTCAAGCAAGAGGCGGAGGTGGACAGCCTAACAAAGGTGGAAGCTATGGCAAAAATGACAATGGCAAGAGAGGCAGACCTACTGGAAAGATGAATTGCACAACCTTGGAGGAGGTGGATAACTGGGATCAAGCGGTGATAGGTACGCTCAATATTATCACAAATCTTGGAAAAGTTCTATTTGATACCGGTGCAACTACTTCATTCATATCTAAACAATTTTGTGACAAGATCGGGATTAGAAGGGCACCGTTAGAAAAAACTATGACCGTAGTTACCAATGGAGGGATAGTTGTAGTTAGAAACATTAAATTAAACCAATTTATCTCAATCTATGGTCAAACCTATTATGCGGTTCTTTATGTGATCCCACCAAGGGGAATAACAGTAGTGCTGGGAATGGATTGGATGACAGACTATGGAGCTCAGATCAATTGTGAGGAGAAAACAGTTTCAATCAAGTCTCCGAGTGTAGGAAGGATAGTCTATCAGGCGGATAAACATAGCCATATCATGGTGGATCTATAGTTGAACTCAATGGAGGTTAAATTGGAAGATATTCCTGTAGTGAAGGAATTTCAATATGTTTTTCCAGCAGAATTACCAAGAAAGCCACCTGATCGACAAATAGAGTTCACTATTAACCTCATACCTGGTACAACACCAATAGCCCAAGCACCATATAAGATGGGACCAAAAGAATTAAAAGAGCTTAAGGAGCAAATTGATGAATTAGCCAAAAAAGGATTTATTCAGGAAAGTGTATCCCCATGGGGAACTCCAGTAATTTTTGTGGATAAAAGAGATGGAGGACGAAGAATGTGTGGTGATTACATAAATCTCAACAATGTTACCATCAAGAAAAAATATCCATTGCCAAGAATTCAAGACCTATTTGATCAAGTCAAAGGAGCTGGAGTGTTTTCCAAGATTGATCTAAGGTCAAGATACCATCAGATAAGAATTAAACCTGAAGATGTTCCAAAAACAGCATTTGTGTCAAGGTATGGACATCATGAGTATCTCATCGTACCTTTTGGCTTGACCAATGCACCAACAATATTCATGAACCTGATGAAAAAAATCTTCATGCCGTATCTGGATAAGGTTGTCATAGTGTTTATTGATGGTATTTTGATATACTCTAAGGATAAAGAAGAACATGTTTATCATTTGAGGCTAGCATTACAAATCCTGAGAGAACATAAGTTGTATGCTAAATTAAACAAGTGTGAATTTTGGTTGGACAAGGTAGAATTTCTTGGTCATGTGATCAGTAAGGATGGAATGCGGTGAATCCATCCAAAGTCCAATCAGTATTGGAATGGAATGCACCAACCAACGTGAAACAAATTCGATGTTTCTTAGGCATGGTTGGCTATTATCGGAGATTCATTGAAGGTTTTTCCAAGATAGCTGTACCAATGAAAAAATTGCTAAGAAAGAATGCACCATCCATATGGGATGATAAGCGCGAAGCAAGTTTTCAGGAATTGAAAACTAGATTAACAACCGCACCCATCTTAGCTATACCGGAAACCGGAAAAGATTACACAGTATATTGTGACGCATCCAAAGAAGGGCTAGGATGTGTGCTAATGCAAGATCACAAGGTAATTGCTTATGGGTCTAGACAACTCAAACCACATGAAGTCAACTATGCAAATCATGATTTGGAGTAGCAGAAGTGGTTTTTGCATTAAAGGGATAGAGACATTTTATCTATGGAGCAAGATGTGAACTATACACGGATCATAAAAGTCTTAAATATTTATTTACTCAAAAGGAGCTGAATATGAGGCAGAAAAGATGGCTGGAGTTGATAAAGGATTATGGTCTTACAATTAACTATACTCCAGGAAAAGCCAATGTAGTAGTAGATGCTTTAAGTCGAAAGAGTACGGATATTCAACCCCTCAATAGAGAATTACCAAAAGAGTTGCAAATGGATTTTTGGAAAGGTTAGAAATACAATTCTTAAGGACAGAAGTTTCTGTAGTCTTACAACCATGAGGGTTGTAGAAGAGCAAAGCAGTGATCTTCGTCATGAGATCTATCGACATCAACTTGATGATCCATTTATTGCTGAAGAAATCAGAAGAATTTCCGAAGGACAAAAATCAGTCTTTCACCTAGGAGATTATGGATCTTTATGGTTCCAAAATCGTCTTTGTGTACCAGATGTACCAGAGATCAGAAAGGTAATACTCCAAGAAGCACATGAAACACCATATACAATTCATCCTGGAAGTACGAAGATTTACATGGATCTTAAGGAATCATTCTAGTGGAATAACATGAAAAGAGATATTGCAAAGTACGTATCTGAATGCCATACTTGTCAAAGGGTAAAATCAGAACATCAAAGTCCAGCAGGACCTTTATAACCTTTAGAAATTCCGGAATGGAAATGGGAAGAAATTGGTATGGATTTTATCACAGGATTACCTATGACACCGAAGTGGAAGGATATGATATGGGTGATTGTGGATAGATTCACGAAAAGTGCACAGTTTATCCTGGTAAATCAAAAGGATAATGCGGAGATGTTAGTAGAAATCTATGTCAAAGATATAGTAAGTAAGCACGGAGTACCCAAGAAAATTGTATCAGATAGAGGATCTATGTTTACTTCAGCATTTTGGAAACAATTACATGAAGCACTTGGTTCAAAGTTAGATTTCAGCATAGCCTATCATCCAGAAACTGGAGGCCAAACGGAAAGGACCAATAAAATCTTGGAGGACATGCTTCGATCTTGTGCATTCGATTTTGGAGGTTCGTGGCAAGATCATCTACCATTGGCAGAATTTTCTTATAACAATAGCTATCAAAGTAGTCTGAAAGTTGCACCATATCAAGTACTTTATGGGAGAAGATGTAGATCACCAATATGTTGGTATGAACCTGGTAGTAGCAAGGAATTTGCACCAGACTATATCAAGGAAAAGCAAGATGACATTGATATTATTAGAGATCGATTGAAGATAGCTCAAAGTCGCCATAAGAGTTATGCTGATCAAAGTCGAAGATCATGACATCTAGAAGTGGGAGATGTGGTATATCTCAAAGTAAGTCCAATGAAGGGAGTTAAAAGATTCGGAGTCAAAGGAAAATGAGTCCAAGATATATTGGACCATTTAAGATACTAAGTCAGAACAGAACAATAGCTTATGCCCTTGAGTTACCAAAAAGATCAGCTCAAGTTCATAATGTTTTCCGTGTGTTGCAATTATGAAAATGTCTTAAAGTTCTTCATGATGCAATTACACATCAAGAAGTTGAGTTACAGGTAGATTTGACTTATGTGGAGAAGCCCTGTAAAATTCTGGAAGAGAACTGGAAAAGCTTGAGAAACAGGGCAATCAAATACTGCAAAGTACAATGGGAACATCACCCAGAGATACAAGCTACCTGGGAGAAAGAGGATGACTTAAAAGAAGCATATCTAGAACTATTCAGGTACACATCAGCAAACTTCGGGACGAAGTTTAATTTAAGGGGGGAAGTCTGTAACACCCCAGCATTTAGGAACCAATGAAAGGTAGAAATAGGAATTTGTGCATATGCATGCATTCATCTGTAAAATCATGGTAAATTTTTCGCCAAACAAAGAAAACCTAAAGAGATCAGAGTTTCTTTCACTATCTAGAGGTAGGAATAGCTCTATGAGGTGAGTGCTATAAATTTTGACATGACCTTTAGACATTACTGTGTTTTGGGGGGAACATTTCGAGTTCACATTTGAAATTCATATAATTTGAATAATATTTGAAAATTAGAAGTTTGAATCATTAAGTGGTTTTCCAAAATAGGTATTAACATTGTTAGATTATATTATATATATATTAAACAACAATATGTATTTAAGACAAGTAAATTCAATCAAGAAATGAATTCTTATTTTTTTCTTTAGTCTATAATAAATATTACAAATAGAGATCCTTACATCAAGACAGATTGTTACAAGGAAAAATTCCAATAAAATGAATCTTTATCAAATCCTAGAAATGTTGTTACAAGATTCTTTACAAAAAGAATAAAGGGAAATTACAACACAACTTATCTATCTATTCCTAAACTATATCTTGACAATCCAGGCTTTGTTCCTGCAAAATAAGAGAAACCACTAAAACAAAGATAGAAAAATGATTAGTGATTAGTTTTACTCTCAGTGGTGAACAGTGAAGTGCATTGTTCATGATACATCATAGAGTAATTTGATGGGGCAAGTTTCACCAAAGTGTAGTATCTGTTCTTTTAAGTAAATAGTTCTAGTGTCACAATATAATCCAAATAGACAAGTGGTAAGTTTCACCAGGGCAAGTAACCAATAAAAGGGTATAAAGTAAAAGTCTAATTACTTGATCTCATCCACATACAAAGCAAGTAGAGTAGCAACTTACACACCTAAATGCATGCATTGAGGTGTCAACAGCAGAGAACAAAGGGACAACCCAAGTTACAGCCGTATAGAGCAAAGTAAGCTCTACTGTTCACTTTGCAGCACAACCAAGAACAGCACAAGAATAGCATTAGATCTTACAATCATATCATTAGATCAACCACTTTCCACCATAGAAAACCCAGGAAATTACCAGCCAAGATGGTGACTTGAGGAGGGGAAGTATTGGGTGGACAACAAGGTCACATGAGCAACAACAACACTAGGAGGAGCAAGACAAGACCAAGAGGAAGCCAACATAAATCCAGGGCTACACAATCCAGAAGTAGAAGGCAACAATCAGGCAGAGCAACCAAAGTATGTGCCAACATGTAGATCCAATAATTTTCTATTTTTGCACATTCATTTTCTTGCAAGAACATGATAGGTAAACAGATTAGGCAGCAGTGAATCAACAGCAAGATTATGCAAGAGATTTTGCCCAGTCAAGGTATCAGAGCAACATCATTAACCTATAATATATTTCAATCTAGATAGATACACAACACAGCAGCTAGTATAGGGCACACTCCCAAGAGGGTAGCACCTCTGTACGTAGCAAGATCAAGTCTGCTTGAGTACTAGCTCAAGTAGATCTTCTTCAACAGAAATAATCATATTCCTAAATAATTTAGGAATCATAAATAAAACACTTTCTCTTAACACGGACAGTAAAGATCAGCACTGTTTATTACTGAACCACAATATACAGAAATCACTGTGTTAATCATTTTCCTATAAGTATATAGGAATCATATCTTTGTAAATTATCTTCTTATTAATCACAGAGCAAGTTTAGCACTAGCACTTGATTCACACAGTAACAGGATAAAATCCTGAGACTGAATATAGCAGTGTTTCACAAGAAATAGTTAATCAAGCATCAATATAGAGAGCAGTTAACTTAACTCCATAGGAGCAAATTAATAGCCATAACAACATAAGCATTCCTAGTAATCTGACCATGCTTATACAGAGCAGCTTAGAACATAGTAACACAAGCATGATCAGCAGAGTGTTCTCTGACAAAGAACAGAGTAATAAAACATGCAAAACAGAGTGGTCATCTAATAGAGAGCACAGTATCAAATCTTAATCAATAGTAGTAAGCAATACACCAACCATTGGACACCATCAACAAATAGGATTAACCAAGGAGCAAACTAAACATCACTACAGGGGGTATGAACCCTAGGAATTTAGGGATAAAGCCTAAATGGAGAAATCCATCACTAGTGACCACATAGCAAGGATTAGAAGTAAGAGAGAGAATAGGGAGGAGAAGTTGAAGCACTTACTCAAGGTCCTCGTAAATTTATTTGAAGAGGAAGTAGAGAGGAGGTCGGCGGCAGAAGGGTGGAGGCACGGGGAGCACCCCGAGGGGGCGCTGCAACCCGCGCCTGCACACAACTGTGGTGGTCATGGAGGAGTAGCACCACGAGCCGACCAACTCGTCGATGAAGAAGCACAGAGGCGGCGAACTCTAACCCTAGCCTCGTGTAGAGGTCAGCGCGGCCAGAGAAGAGGGCACCAGCGAGGAATCGTCTTGGGCAAAGTTGTGCACCGGTGTCGTCTTGGTTGTCCTGCACCGCAACGACAACCACGACATCCGGACTTGGCCGGAATCGTGCGCAGCAGCGGCGGTGGCATTGAGCGCCAAAGAGGGTCGCGAGAGATAGGGTGAGGGAGAGAGATTGCGCGTGGGGGGTACTGGGCCGGTGGGCTGCCCAGTCCAACCCAGGTGGTCCTTGACCAGGCCGGGTGGGCCAGGTCTGGTTGGGCCGGGCCAACCCAGTGGGCCGGGCGCATATCTCAAAAGACATATCTAAAAATAAAAATTTACAAATATGCCCTTGAAACAAAATCAGCTCTAGAAAAATAAATAAGAATCCTAAAAAAATAAATCATATATCTCTGAACTCACAAAAATATCCTTTATCCAATAAAAATACTAGATAGTAAATTTCAACAATTAAATATAGATCTATTATTAAAATTGGATATATTCCTTTTGGGATTTTATAAAATTATGCAAAACCATTAAAATTGAATAAAATCCAATTTAAGATTCTAAAAGGAAGTACTAATAAACAAAAATACTAGTTTGTAATTTTGAAAATTAAATCACGTATAATAGAAATAAAGTCTTATTTCCTTAAAGGAATTTTAGTTAAATATTTAAAAGAGTTAAAAATGAAATAAATTCATTTTTAAACTCTTAGAATAATATTGGTTATTATAAAATTGCTAAATGTCAAAACAAAAGGAACTTAATGATTTTCAAGTAATGCTTTTCTTTTATTAAAAGAAACTTAACACCTTTATAAGGTGGGTAAAACATGCAAACAAGAAAGAAAATAAATTATTGAATGACATTACTATGCATTGCATATTGCTTTTTTAAATATTGTCCTTACCGGGAAATAATGGTTTTCTGTAGAAACTGGAGCTCAAGGTTAGGTGGAAGTATCCGACTTCACTACCTTGTAGTCACAATGCAAGTTCGTCACTTGCTCATATCCTTTGAAGAGTTTTTATGAAAGTATTTGAAAATTGTGTGTTATCACCTATGTTCTAAAAGAGACAGAAAACAAGTATTTTCTGAAACAAATGAAATGCTATTATCATCCTAAGTGGTGATAAATACTAAGAATTGCAGGGGAATCTAAGATTCCAATTGCAAAACAACTAGGACTTAATAACCCATGACATCAGTGATTCTAGAGCCGTATATTACGCGTTAACCATAAGATTTGGAATGGGATGGAGAAGTCAGTTGTATCTTATTCCTCTCGAATGCATCCGGATGGCTAGGTCGTGGCTGTTAACCTTGTAGCGTGCATTAATTGGTAATTCGTAGAGGATATGCAGCATATGGGTGCAAGCCCTCAGCGTCCCATGATAGTTCTGGCATCTGAGGGTATGTACTAACCATTGCCGTAATTCAAGATGTGGGCATGGCGTACACCAAGGGGACATGCAATGTCGCGAAGAGGGTAGTGATTGGCTTGGATCATCTACTGGGCCCCACATCATGGAATTGTGGATGGGAAAGTACGCCCGGTTGTGCAACAAGGATTTGGTTTCTTATGGGTAAAGCAATGCACCTCTACATAGTGTAAGAATTGTGACATGTTACTCCCTGTTCCGGGAAGGAGCTACGAACACGGCAGGAAAGGAACTCCATGCAGTTCTGGTCAACCTGTGAAGGCTGATGGGCATAGTTTTTGATAGTAAAATCAATCTTTGAAGAAATGTTTACTAAAGCTGCATCGTACCAAGGACTTATCGTCTGAGGTGGTAGATAGAGCATCGAACTTACCACCTTGCATATAGTGAACTTGATGGGTAACACTATTACTCACCCTTTCCTTTGAACCCCTTGATAGACTTTGAGGGCCAGAAGGAGGACCAGGTGTATGCTACGGAGGTCCAGGATGACATATACTATGAAGAATCGGACCTATCTGGTGGAATCAAAGGAGTGGACTACGGGATACACTATGGAGCTGAACACAACAAGTCAGAGTAGTTGTCAGGCCGTACTTTAGTTACCTAGGTTGAGCCGAGCAGCATGAACTCTATGGAATAAGCTATTGAGCTCACGTCTTTATTACCGTTGTGTTTTTTCGTTGTTTCGCTAAACATAGGAGATAAGTTATTTGGTTTGTAAGTTTGAATCTCTTAAAGTCTCAAACTTCTGGTATTGTAATAATAATGAAGTGTGTATGTTTGTAATTTGGACCCGCAATGTTTCCGTTGTACCACTTTGAGGGATGTGATATTTATGGAATAGTGTTCTGTGGATGTCATGTCAACGACTATAGTGTACTACACATGTAGTGGTATGCTGGGTCACCACAGCGAGCCGGCTGACCGGGTCCAGCCGGTGGTCTAGGACCCAGTCAAGATCCAGTACAGGTGGGGGCAGCGCCACAGTGTCTCAGCGCCTCCGCTTTGGGTGTCACATGGTGCTTTATCCATCAGCTTGGTGCTTTATTCGTCATCCGGAGCTTTATCCGTTAGCTGGAGATTTACCCGTCATCTCCCAGCCTCAACTCTTTGATGCCATCATCTGGTAGTTCTGGCAGGGCAGCATGCTAGCTTGTCTGGTCAAGGGTGCGCCTAGCAAGGAACGTCACCCCTCCCATACCTTTGGCCAACAGATTCGAGGCGGCTGGCTAGAGGTGGTCACCCAGCCGGCTATCCTGGCCCCCGGCTAGACAGGCTGGCTGGGGAATCTTTATGCAGACCAGGTGAAGCATGTCACCTAGCTAGGGTTTTTTGTATTGTGTCCATTCGACCAGATTTCCCTGGAGCCAGCCAGTTGAGCCTGGCTTGGCCTCCCCGGGGGTCGTCCCCCCCGACAAATGTGGAAGTTTCTTTCCTATGTGTTTTTTGACTCTACGACCATGGTTTGACACATGGATCCACTAGAGTCATTCCATTTGTTCTTCTCCTAAATCACATTGATCCACATGACCACACACACCCTAGTTGATTCTGTGGTGCAGCTTCTGCCACACTAGTGCAACATGCAATGTGGAAGATGCTTTCCTATGTGTTTTTGGTCTCTCTGCCCATGGTTTGACACATGGATCCACTAGAATCATTGCATGTGTCCTTTTTCGTAAACCACATTGAGCCACACACACACTCATGTGAATTCTGTGATGCAACTTCTGCCACGTTGTGCAACATGCAATGTGGAAGCTTCTTTCCTATGTGTTTTTGGTCTCTATGACCATGATTTGACACATGGGACCACTAGAGTCATTGCATGTGTTCTTCTCCTAATCCACATTGATCCACTAGTGTCATTGCATGTGTTCTTCTCCTAAACCACATTGATCCACATGACCACACACACTCTAGTGAATTATGTGGTGCAGCTTCTGCCACACTGGTGAAACATGCAATGTGGAAGCTGCTTTCCTATGTGTTTTTGGTCTATGTGACCATGGTTTGACACATGGATCCACTAGAGTCTTTGCATGTGTTCTTCTCCTAAACCACATCAATCCACTAGTGTCATTGCATGTTTTCTTGTCCTAAACCACATTGATCCACATGACCATAGACACTCTAGTGGATTCTGTTATGCATCTTCTGCCACACTGGTGCAACATTCCATGTGGAAGCTGCTTTCCTATGTGTTTTTGGTCTCTGTGACCATGGTTTGACACATGGATCTCCTAGAGTCATTGAATGTGTTTTTCTCCTAAACCACATTGATCGACTAGTGTCATTTCATGTGTTTTTCTCCTAAACCACATTGACCAACATGACCACACACACTCTAGTGTATTCTATGGTGCAGCTTCAACTACACTAGTGCAACATGCAATGTGGAAGTTACTTTCCTATATGTTTTTCATCTCCGAGAGCATGGTTTGACACATGGACCCACTAGAATAATTGCTTGTGTTGATCTGCTAAACCACATCGATCCACTAGTGTCATTGATCCACTAGTGTCATTGCATGTGTTCTTCTACTAAACCACACTGATCCACATGACTACACACACTCTAGTGGATTTTGTGGTGCAGCTTCTGCCACACTGGTCCAACATGCAATGTGGAAGCTGCTTTCCTATGGGTTTTTGGTTTCAGACCATGGTTTCATACATGGATCCACTAGATTCTTTGCATGTGTTATTCTCCTAAACCAGACTGATCCACATGATCACACACACTCTAGTTGATTATATGATGCAACTTCTGTCACACTAGTGCACCATTCCATGTGGAAGCTGCTTTCCTATGTATTTTGGGTCTCTGTGACCATGGTTTGACAAATGGATACACTAGCCATTGCATGTGTTATTCTCCAAAACCAAATTGATCCACTAGTGTCCTTACATGTGTCCTTTTCCGTAAACCACATTGATCCACACACACACACTCTAGTGGATTGTATGATCCAACTTCTACGACACTGGAGCAACATGCAATGTGGAAGCTTCTTCCCTATGTGTTTTTGGTCAACGTGACCATGGTTTGACACATGGATCCACTAGAGTCATTGCATGTGTTCTTATCCTAAGCCACATTGATCCACTAGTGTCATTGCATGTGCCCTTTTTCGTAAACCACATTGATCCACACACACACACTCAACTGGATTTTGTGATGCATCTTCTGCCACGCTGGTGCAACATGCAATGTGGAAGGTGCTTTCCTATGTGTTTTTCGTCTCTCTGACCATGGTTTGACACATGGATCCACTAGAGTCATTGCATGTGTTCTTCTCCTAAACCAATTGATCCACTAGAGTCATTGATCCACTAGTGTGATTGAATGTGTCCATTTTCGTAAACCACATTGATCCACACACACACACTCCAGTGGATTCTCTGATGCAACTTTTGCCACACTAGTGCAACATGCAATGTGGAAGATGCGTTCCTATGTGTTTTTGGTCTCTATGACCATGATTTGACGCATGGATCCACTAGTCATTACATCTATTCTTCTCCTAATCCACATTGATCCACTAGTGTCATTGATCCACCGGTGTCATTGCATGTGCTCTTCTCCTAAACCACATTGATCCACATGACCACACACACTCTAGTGGATTATGTGGTGCAGCTTCTGCCACACTGGCGCAACATGGAATCTAGAAGCTTCTTTCCTATGTGCTTTTGCAATTTGTGACCATGGTTTGACACATGGATCCAATAGAGTCTTTGCATGTGTTTTCTCCTAAACCACATCGATCCACTAATGTCATTGCATGTGTTGCTGTCCTAAACCACTTTGATCCACATGACACACACACTCTAGTGGATTCTTTGATGTAGCTTCTGCCACACTGGTGCAACATTCCATGGATTCCCTAGAGTCATTGCATGTGTTCTTCTCCTATGTGATTTTGGTCTCTGTGACCTTGGTTTGACACATGGATTCCCTAGAGTCATTGCATGTGTTCTTCTCCTAAACCACATTGTTCCACTATTGTCATTACATGTGTTTTTCTCCTAAACCACATTGATCCACATGACCACACACACTCTAGTGAATTCTATGGTGCAGCATGCAATCTAGAAGTTCCTTTCCTATGTGTTTTTCGTCTCTACGACCATTATTTGACACAAGGATCCACTAGAAGCATTGCATGTGTTGTTCTGCTAAACAACATTGATCCACTAGTGTCGTTGATCCACTAGTGTCATTGCATGTGTTCTTCTGCTAAACCACACTGATCCACATGACCACACACACTCTAGTGGATTCTGTGGTGCAGCTTTTGCCACACTGGTGCAACATGCAATGTGGACGCTACTTTCCTATGTGTTTCTAGTTTCAGACCATGGTTTCACACATGGATCCACTAGATTCTTTGCATCTGCTATTCTCCTAAACCAGACTGATCCACTTGATCACACACACTCTAGTGGATTGTGTGATCAAACTTCTGTCACACTAGTGCAACATTCCATGTGGAAGTTGCTTTCCTATGTGTTTTGGGACTCTGTGACCATGGTTTGACAAATGTATCCACTATAGTCATTGCATGTGTTCTTCTCCTTAACTACATTGATCCACTAGTGTCATTACATTGTCCTTTTACATAAACCATATTGATCCACACACACACATTCTAGTGTATTCTATGATGCAACTTCTGCCAAACTAGTGCAACATGCAATGTGGAAGCTGCCTTCCTATGTGTTTTTGGTCTATTTGACCATGGTTTTGACACATGGATCCACTAGAGTCATTCCATGTGTTATTCTCTTAAACCACATTGATCCACTAGAGTTATTGATCCACTAGTGTCATTGCATGTGTCATATTTCATAAACCACATTATTCCACACACACACACTCTAGTAGATTATGTGATGCAACTTCTTCCACACTGGTGCAACATGCAATGTGGAAGCTGATTTCCTATGTGTTTTTGGTCTCTGTGACCATGGTTTGACATATGGATCCACTAGAGTCTTTGCATGTGCTCTTCCCCTAAACAACATTGATCCACTAGTGTCATTGATCAACTAGTGTCATTGTATGTGTTTTTCTCCTAAACCACATTGATCCACATGACCACACACACTCTAGTGGATTCTATGGTGTAGCTTCTGCCACACTGGTGCAACATGCAATATGGACGTTGCTTTCCTATGTGTTTTTCATCTCTACAACCATGGTTTGACACATGGATCCACTAGGGTCATTCCATGTGTTCTTCTCCTAAACCACAGTGATCCACATGACCACACACACTCTAGTGGATTCTGTGGTGCAGCTTCTGCCACACTGGTGCAACATGCAATGTGGAAGATGGTTTCCTAAGTGTTTTTGGTCTCTCTGACCATGGTTTGACACATGGATCCACTAGATTCATTGCATGTGTTCTTGTCCTAAAACACATTGATCCACTAGAGTCATTGATCCACTAATATCATTGCATGTGTCCTTTTTTGTAAACCATATTGATCCGCACACACACGCACTCCAGTGGATTCTCTGACGCAACTTCTACCACACTGGTGCAACATGCAATGTGGAAGATGCTTTCCTATGTGTTTTTGGTTTCTATGACCATGATTTGACAAATGGATCCACTAGAGTAATTGCATGTGTTCTTGTCCTAAACCACATTGATCCACATGATCACACACACACTCTAGTAGATTCTATGATGCAGATCCTGCCACACTAGTGCAACATTCCATGTGGAAGTTGTTTTCTGATGTGATTTTGGTCTCTACCATGGTTTGACACATGGATCCCCTAGAGTCATTGCATGTGTTCTTCTCTTAAACCACATGGACCCACTAGTGTCATTGCATGTGTTTTTCTCCTAAACCACATTGATCCACATGACCACACACACTCTAGAGGATTCTATGGTGCAACTTCTGCCACACTAGTGCAACATGTAACGTGGAAGCTGCTTTCCTATGTGTTTCTAGTTTCAGTCCATTGTTTCACACATGGATCCACTACATTCTTTGCATGTGCTCTTCTCCTAAACTAGACTGATCCACATGACCACACACACTCTAGTGGATTCTGTGATGTACCTCGTGTCATACTGTCGCAACATTCCATGTGGAAGATTCATTCCTATGTGTTTTGGGTCTTTGTGAGCATGTTTTGACAAATGGATCCACTAGAGTCATTGCATTTGTTCTTCTCCTAAACCACATTGATCCACCAGTCTCATTACATGTGTCCTTTTCGGTAAACCACATTGATCCACACACACACATTCTAGTAGATTCTATGATGCAACTTTTGCCACATTAGTGCAACATGCAATGTGGAAGCTGCTTTCCTATGTGTTTTTGGTCTATGTGACCATGGTTTGAGACATGGATCCACTAGATTCATTGCATGTGTTCTTCTCCTAAACCACATTGATCCACCAGTGTCATTGTATGTGTCCTTTTTTGTAAGCCACATTGATACACACACACACTCCAGTGGATTTTGTGGTGCAACTTCTGCCACACTGGTGCAACATGCAATGCGGAAAGATGCTTCCTTATGTGTTTTTGGTCTCTACGGCCATGACTTGACACATGGATCCACTAGAGTAATTGCATGTGTTCTTGTCCTAAACCACATTGATCCACATGATCACACACACTCTAGTGGATTCTGTGATGCAGATCCTGCCACACTAGTGCAACATTCCATGTGGAAGCTGTTTTCTGATGTGATTTTGGTCTCTACCATGGTTTGACACATGGATCCCCTAGAGTCATTGCATGTGTTCTTCTCCTAAACCACATGGACCCACTAGTGTCACTGCATGTGTTTTTCTCCTAAACCACATTGATCCACATGACCACACACCCTCTAGAGGATTCTATGGTGCAACTTCTGCCACACTAGAGCAACATGTAACGTGGAAGCTGCTTTCCTATGTGTTTCTAGTTTCAGTCCATTGTTTCACACATGGATCCACTACATTCTTTGCATGTGCTCTTCTCCTAAACTAGACTGATCCACATGACCACACACACTCTAGTGGATTCTGTGATGTACCTCGTGTCATACTGGTGCAACATTCCATGTGGAAGATTCATTCCTATGTGTTTTGGGTCTTTGTGAGCATGTTTTGACAAATGGATCCACTAGAGTCATTGCATTTGTTCTTCTCCTAAACCACATTGATCCACCAGTCTCATTACATGTGTCCTTTTCCGTAAACCACATTGATCCACACACACACATTCTAGTAGATTCTATGATGCAACTTTTGCCACATTAGTGCAACATGCAATGTGGAAGCTGCTTTCCTATGTGTTTTTGGTCTATGTGCCCATGGTTTGAGACATGGATCCACTAGATTCATTGCATGTGTTCTTCTCCTAAACCACATTGATCCACCAGTGTCATTGTATGTGTCTTTTTTTGTAAGCCACATTGATACACACACACACTCAAGTGGATTTTGTGGTGCAACTTCTGCCACACTAGATTCATTGCATGTGTTCTTCTCCTAAACCACATTGATCCACTAGTGTCATTGCATGTGTTCTTCTCCTAAACCACATTGATCCACATGATCACACACACTCTAGTGGCTAATGTGCTGCAGCTTCTGCCACACTGGTGCAACATGCAATGTGAAAGCTGCTTTCCTATGTGTTTTTGGTCTCTGTGACCATGGTTTGACACATGGATCCACTAGAGTCTTTTTATTTGTTCTTCTCCTAAACCACATTGATCCACAAGTGTCATGATCCACTAGTGTCATTTCATGTGTTTTTCTCCTAAACCACAATAATCCACATGACCACACACACTCTAGTGGATTCTGTTGTGCAGCTTCTGCCACACTAGTGCAACATGCAATGTGGAAGTTGCTTTCCTATGTGTTTTTCGTCTCTGCGACCAAGCTTTGACACATGGATCTACTAGAGTCATTCCATGTGTTTTCTCATAAACCACAATGATCCACATGACCACACACTCTAGTGGATTCTGTGGTGCAGCTTCTGCCACACTGGTGCAACATGCAATGTGGAAGATGCATTCCTATGTATTTTTGGTCTATCTGACCATGGTTTGACATGTGGATCCACTAGAGTCATTTCATGTGTTCTTCTCCTAAACCACATTGATCCATGATGGCTCAAGATATCTCGAGCTCGTTGGGAACCCCAAGAGGAAGGTATGATGAGCACAACACCAAGTTTCCCTCAGTTATGAAACCAAGGTTATCGAATCAGTAGGAGCAAGGAAACAACCCCAAGGTGTTTCTACCAACTTGGAAACCTTCACAACACAACCACATAACTTTGCCCTAACTTATAATGAGGTTGTCAATCTCACCGTTTTTGCTGAATACAAAGGATTAAACGTATAGTGTGGAAGATAATAATTGTTTGTAGAAAGTAAACAGTAAACAGTAAATAGTAGATGGTATATCAATGTTAAAAGAATGGGCCGGGATCCATAGTTCACTAGAGGTGATTCTCCTTAAGATAGATAACATGTTGGGTGAACAAATTAGAGGGGGGCAATTGACAGATTTGAGAAAGCATACAATGCATATACTAATCATCTTGACTCCCATGAGATTTGATTGGGTATTACAACATTGTACATAGACCTTAGTCCAACTGCATCTATGACTAATAATCCACCTTCAGTATATCATCCGAACCCCCTCCAGTATTAAGTTGCAAGCAACAGATAATTGCATTAAGCAAAGTGTGTGAAGTAAACAATATGATTGCCCCATGGACAAAGGATTGTTGTTTTCTCCCTAGTAGCAGTAGCACATATACAACCTTAGAGATTCATATCACTTCCCCAGATTACTAGAGGCATGAACCCACTATCGAGCCTAAATACTCCCTCTTGGAGTTGATAACATCTACTTGGCCAAGATAGTTACGAACAAAGGATGCCTTGCAAGATCACAAATAACATAAACATGATAGAAACAATAATCAATATGAAATAGGATCTCAATATGCATCGGATCCCCGCAAACACAACATGTAAGATTACAAATGGATGATCTTTATCATGCACGGAGCTCACAAGATCTAAACATGATAGCACAAAGGAGGAGAACCAACCATCTAGTTACTACATGGACCCATAGTCCAAGGATGAACTACTCACAAATCACACCGGAAGCAGTCATGGTGATGAAGAATGCCTCCAGGGTGATCTCTCCCCTCCGACAAGGTGTCGTGAAGAGCTTCGGACCCCCCGATCTAGGGATCGAGATGGCGGCGGCTATAGACTCTTCCGTGGATTTCTGATTGGGTCTTTGATCGGGTACTTAGGGTTTTCATACAGGGAGGCTTTTATAGGCGAAAGGGAAAGGTCGGTGGAGGCCCGAGGGGCCCACACCAGGTGGCGGCACGCCTAGGGATGGCCGCGCTACCCGAGGGTGTGGCCGCCTCGTGGCCCCTCTTTGGCTGCCCTCCGGACTCCGTGTTGCTTCGGGTAAAACATTGACTTTGGATTTTGTCCCGTCCAATTCCGAGAATACTTCCTTACTAGCTTTTCTAAAACCAAAAACAACAGAAAATAGGCAACTAGCACTGTGGCATCTTGTTAATAGGTTAGTTCCAGAAAATGTATAAAAATACCTCAAAGTATGAACAAAACATAAGAAAGTAGATACTAAACAAGCTTGGAACATGAAAAATTATAGATACGTTTATGACGTATCAAGCATCCCCAAGCTTAACTCCTGCTCGTCCTCGAGTAGATAAGTGATAAAAAGAATAATTTTTTAGGTGACATGCACCATCACAATCTTGATCAAGGTATTTGTAAAACATTCATAGCTGTGATCGTAGTACTCCAACATAGACATGAAAGATATAGTTCTAACAATAACACATAGCAACTATGTTGTAACATGAAAAGGTACAAACAAAAGATTCATGAATAACAATTCTTTGAAAGACGTTTGTTTGTTTCACATATAGAAAACATAATAAGAATGGTATTCAGCTAGTCCCTCATGGTGTAGCAAAACATAAATGCATAGGACACCTTCAAAGTTCATAAGGGTGACTAGATACAAATAATTTAAGAACAAGCAATATCAAAGTTATGAATCAATCAACAAGTTTTGGGACAATGCACATTAAACTAAGAATGACCACTATGCTCTCTCAATAGGTGCATAAAGATAGAAGATGGAGACTCAACATAAAAGTAAAAAGAAAGGCCCTTCATAGAAGTAAGCAGGGATTCAAGTCTCATAAAGAGCTTCAAAAAATTATGGTTCTTATTAGATTTCAGCTCTCATTGCCCCTATCATAAGCATTTTTAAGTGATTAAGGTTAAAGTGAACAAATATGAGGATATGCTTGACAAGTTATAAGTTGAAAATCTCATGCCCCTTGCTTACGAGTATCGAATCTCATGGTACTCAACTTTAGTCACGAGTAAGTTCTTGTCATTGTAAGTACATGTGTATCATAGAGAACTGCCAACGGGGTACCCCTTGACCCATAATACAGGAGCTATCCCATATCAAAATGACAAGGCAACAGACGATGAGCATCTCAGCAATCTTTTTATTTGCTATTTGCATAGGTTTTTATTGAGGATGCTTCACAGATTGCTCACTATGGTTATGCTGCAAGTTTCCACAATGATTAGGCATGGCTTAGGCTAGCCGTCCAGGCGTGTCTCTAACACATATACAAACTCCATGAGCTTACAAGCTCCCCTTTCATTTCACACCGTCGGGATCCATAAGCAAAAGAACATGATATCAACTAAATAATGTGCATGGAACATCAGAAAATTTAGATACGTTTACGATATATCAATCCACTAGATTCATTAATCCACTAGTGTCATTGCATGTGTACTTTTTCGCAAACCACATTGATCTACAAACACACTCCAGTGGATTCTGTGATGCAACTTCTACCACACTGGTGCAACATGTAATGTGGAAGCTACTTTCCTATCTATTTTTGGTCTCTATGACCATGATTTGACACATGGATCCACTAGAGTCATTGCAAGTGTTCTACTCCTAATCCACATTGATCCACTAGTGTCATTGATCCACTACTGTCATTGCATGTGTTCTCCTCCTAAACCACATTGATCCACTAGTGTTATAGCATGTGTTCTTCTCCTAAACAACATTGATACACAAGACCCAACACACTCTAGTGGATTATGTGGTGCAGCTTCTGCCACACAGGTGCAACATGCAATGTGGAAGCTGCCTATGTGTTTTTGGTCTCTGTGACCATGGTTTAACACATGGATCCACAAGAGTATTTGCATGTGTTTTTATCCTAAACCACATTGATCCACTAGTGTCATTGAATGTGTTTTTCTCCTAAACCACATTAATCCGCATGAACATGCACACTCTAGTGGATTTTATGGTGCAGCTTATGCCACACTGGTGCAACATGCAATGTGGAAGTTGCTTTCCTATGTGTTTTTAATCTCTACGACCATGGTTTTACACATGGATCCACTAGAGTCATTCCATGTGTTCTCCTGCTAAACCACATTGATCCACATAACCACGCACACTATAGTGGATTCTGTGGTGCATCTCTGCCACACTAATGCAACATGTAGTGTGGAAGATGCTTTCCTATGTGTTTTGGTCTCTCTGACCATTGTTTGACACATGGATCCACTAGAGTCATTGCATGTGTTCTTCTACTAAACCACATTGATCCACTAGTGTCATTGCATGTGTCCTTTATCGTAAACCACATTGATCCACACACACACTCAAGTGGATTCTGTGATGCAAATTCTGCCAAACTGGTGCAACATGCAATATGAAAGCTGCTTTCCTACGTGTTTTTGGTCTCTATGGCCATGGTTTGACAGATGGATCCACTATAGTCATTGCATGTGTTCTTCTCCTAATCCACATTGATCCACTAGTGTCATTGATCCACCAGTGCCATTGCATGTGTTCTTGTCCTAAACCACATTGATCCACATGACCACACACAATCTAGTGGATTCTATGATGCAGCTTCTGCCCCGCTGGTGCAGCATTCCATGTGGAAGCTTCTTTCTGATGTTTTTTGGTCTTTGTGACCATGGTTTGACACATGGATACCCTAGAGTCATTGCATGTGTTCTCCTCCTAAACCACATTGACCCACTAGTGTCATTGCATGTGTTTTTCTTCTAGACCACATTTGATCCACATGACCACACACACTCTAGTGGATTCTGTGGTACAACTTCTGCCACACTGGTGCAACATGCAATGTGGAAGTTGCTTTCCTATGTGTTTTTCGTATCTACGACCATGGTTTGACACATGGATCCACTATAGTCATTGCATGTGCTGTTCTGCTAGACCACATTGATCCACTAGTGTCATTTCATGTGTTCTTCTGCTAAACCACACTGATCCACATGACCACACACACTCTAGTGGATTCTGTGGTGCAGCTTCTACCACACTATTGCAACATGCCATGTGGAAGCTGCTTTCCTATGTGTTTTTGGTTTCAGACCATGGTTTCACACATGGATCCACTAGATTCCTTGCATGTGTTCTTCTCCTAAACCAGACTGATCCACATGAGCACACACACTCTAGTGGATTCTGTGATGCAACTTTTATCACACTAGTGCAACATTCCACGTGGAAGCTGCTTTGTTATGTGTTTTCGGACTCTGTGACCATGGTTTGACAAATGGGTCCACTAGGGTCATTGCATGTGTTCTATCCTAAACCACATTGATCCACTAGTTTCATTACATGTGTCCTTTTCCTTAAACCACATTGATCCACACACACACACACTATAGTGGATTCTATAATGCAACTTCTGCCACACTAGTGCAACATGCAATGTGGAAGCTGCTTTCCTATGTGTTTTTGGTTAATGTGACCATGGTTTGACACATAGATCCACTATAGCCATTGCATGTGTTCTTCTCCTAAACCACATTGATCCACTAGAGTCATTGTTCCACTAGTGTCATTCCACAGGTGCAACATTCCTTGTGGAAGCTACTTTCCTATGTGTTTTGGGTCTCTATGACCATGGTTTGACAAATGGATCCACTAGAGTCATTGCATATGTTCTTCTCCTAAACCACATTGATCCAATAGTGTCATTACATGTGTCCTTTTCCATAAACCACATTGATCCACACACACACACTCTCTCTCTCTCTCTTGTGGATTCTATAATGCAACTTCTGCCATGCTAGTGCAACATGCAATGTGGAAGCTGCTTTCCTATGTATTTTCGGTCTATGTGACCATGGTTTAACACATGGATCCACTAGAATCATTGCATGCGTTCTTCTCCTAAACCACATTGATCCACTAGATTCATTATTCCACTAGTGCCATTGCATGTGTCCTTTTTCGTAAACCACATTGATCCACACACACACACTAGTGGATTCTGTACATGCAACTTCTGCCACATTGGTGCAACATGGAATGTGGAAGCTGCTTTCCTATGTATTTTTGGTCTCTATGACCATGGTTTAACACATGGATCCACTAGATTCATTGCATGTGTTTTTCTCCTAAACCACATTGATCCACTAGAGTCATTGAACCACTAGTGTTATTGCATGTGTTCTTTTTCCTAAACCACATTGATCCACATGAACACACACACTCTAGTGGATTATGTGGTGCAACTTCTATCAAATTGGTGCAACATGCAATATGGAAGCTGCTTTCCTATGTGTTTTTTGTCTCTATGACCATGGTTTGACACATAGATCCACTACAGTCTTTTCATGTGTTCTTCTCCTAAACCAGATTGTTCCACTACTGTCATTGATCCACTAGTGTCATTGCATGTATTTTTCTCCTAAACCACATTGATCCACATGACAACACACACTCTAGTGGATTCTGTGGTGCAGCTTCCGCCATACTGGTGCAACATGCAATGTGGAAGTTGCTTTCCTATGTGTTTTTCGTCTTTGCTGCCATGGTTCTACACATGGATCCACTAGAGTTATTGCATGTGTTGTTCTGCTAAACCACATTGATCTGCTAGTGTCATTGCATGTGTTCTTCTACTAAACCACACTAATCCACATGACCACACACACTCTAGTGGATTCTGTGGTCTATCGTCTGCCACACTGGTGCAACATGCAATGTGGAAGCTGCTTTCATATGTGTTTTTTGTTTTAGAACATGCTTTCACACATGGATCCACTAGAGTCCTTGCATGTGTTATTCTCCTAAACCAGAATGATCCACATGACCACACACACTCTAGTGGATTCTGTGATGCAACTTCTGTCACACTAGTGCAACATTCCATGTGGAAGCTACTTTCCTATGTGTTTTGGGTCTTTGTGACCATGGGTTGACAAATGGATCCACTAGAGTCATTTCATGTGTTCTTCTCCTAAATCACATTGAACCACTAGTGTCATTACATGTGTCATTTTCCGTAAACCACATATCTACACACACACACACTCTCTCTAGTGGATCCTATAATGCAACTTCTTCCATACTGGTGCAACATGCAATGTGGAAGCTATTTTCCTGTGTGTGTTTGCTCTATGTGACCATGGTTTGACACAAGGATCTACTAGAGTCATTGCATGTATTCTTCTCGAATACCACATTGATCCACTAGAGTCATTGTTCCACTAGTGTCATTGCATGTGTCCTTTTTGTAAACCACACTGATCCACACACACACACTCCAGCAGATTATGTGATGTAGCTTCTTCCACACTGGTGCAACGTGCAATGTGGAAGCTACTTTCCTATGTGTTTTTGGTCTCTATGACCATGGTTGGACACATGGATCCACTAGAGTCATTGCATGTTTTCTTCTCCTAAACCACAGTGATCCACTAGTGTCATTGATCCACTAGTATCATTTCATGTGTTATTTTTCCTAAACCACATTGATCCATAGACACACTCAACTAGATTCTGTCATGCCAGTTCTACCACACTGGTGCAACATACAATGTGGAAGCTGCTTTCCTATGTGTTTTTGGTCTCTATGACAACGATTTGACACATGGATCCACTAGAGTCATTGCATGTGGTCTTCTCCTAAACAACATTGATCCACTAGTGTAATTAATCCACTAGTGTCATTGCATTTTTTCTTCTCCTAAACCAACTTGTTCCACTAGTGTCATTGATCCACTAATGTCATTGATCAACTAGTGTCATTGCATGTGTTCTTCTCCTAACCCACATTGATCCACAAGACCACACACACTCTAGTGGATTAAGTGGTGCAGCTTCTGCCGCACTAGTGCAACATGCAATGTGGAAGCTACTTTCCTATGTGTTTTTGGTCTCTATGACCATGGTTTGACACATGGATCCACTAGAGTCTTTGCATATGTTCTTCTCCTAAACCACATTGATCCACTAGTGTCATTGATCCACTAGTGTCATTGCATGTATTTTTCATATATAAAATTGTTGCATCATCATTATATCATGCTCATGTCATCATGCCACCTTGCATTTGAGCATCATATAAAACCTTTCTCCTTTTGGTTCTTATCTCATATGCATTATTAATTGTATTTGCCTCTTGATATTGTATTTGGTTGTTGATATATTGTTTAAATGACCAAGTTGAGTTGGGGGCATATCTTTTAGTTAACTCCACCACCCTTTCTTTTCACCACCTTATATTCCACCATCCAACTAAATATGAGCTTTGCACTTTATTGGGTTTTACCTCTAGCTCATGTGGGTTGGGATGGATCCAATTCTTTTCCACATGCTCCCATACATGCACCATGTTGTTTTCACATTATGGATATATGAGAGCCACATGGCCACCTTTGCATGCCTTGTGAGTGGAACCCCTTTTCCCTAGCTTCCATATGGATTATCATGGATTTATGCTCATGTGGGAATATTTTTGGGACTAGTAATCATCTAGTGGAACATACACACTAGCATGTCCCATTTTTATTTCAAACATGGCCATCTCCAACTACTCCACATGGGGCATCCTTTCATTTCTTTTGCTTGGCTTTATTCCACTTTTGGAAATGCAAATGAACAATGCCATGTTTAATATTATTGTTTTCACAAGAATCAACATGGCAATAAATATTTTGCATGGGCCATGCAAGTGCCACCTTTTTCTAGCATTTGGTTTTTATTTGAATTTTGAGTGGATCTTTTATAAAACCACATCCCTCTCTCTCTCTCTTTTCCTCATGATCTTGCTTGATCTAGGTTTGGAGCATGCATGCTTCTAAAACCCTAGCTCTCACCCCTCTTTCTCTAATCCTCTATCTAAGTTCCCTCTAATCACCTACCACATCATCACCATACCCCTCCACCCCATCCTAATCTAAACCCACACCCCCATCTAAACCAAAACCCTAAGCTACCACCCCTCTCTCTCGGCCTCTCTCTCTTCTCTCTACCTAGCTGGCCCCACCTGGCCACCCTCTCTCCCTGGCCCCACCTAGCTACCCCAACCCTAATGCCAACCCTAGCCCGAGGCTACCACCACCCAACCCGAGCCTACCCTCTCTCCCTCTCTTCTCTCCCTGCCTTGTGGCCCCCTAGCCCGAGCCTGCCCCTGCCTCCTTGGCCTCGCCCTCTGGTCCCACCTGTAAGCCCCCATGCACCTGTCCTGGCCGACCCAAGCACGTGAGGAGGGGAGGAGAGAAAGGTGGCACCGAGGCCACCTTTTCCCATCTACCCCATCTCCCCACGGCACCCCCTCTCCCCCTCTGCTTTACCACCACCTCACGGTCCTCCTGCATCTCCAGATCTGGCCGAGGCGCCCTGACCGCTCCCCTCTATTCTCCATCGCCGCCAGCTAACCATCGCCGACCACCGTCGGTTTCGGCGTCCACCTGCAGTACGAGGAGGCGGGCATGGTGTTGTGGTCGTCGAGGAAGAACAGGAGATCCCTGGCGTCGCCTCTGTACACAGCAGCGAGGAGGAGGCCCCAGCCCGAACACCAGCGACGCTCCGTGAAACCCTAGCTCCGGTCCGTCTGCGTCATCGCCGTCTCCCTGCGCCCCATGCCGATCCGACCACGTCAAGCAACTCTTGGTGAGCTACCCAACCCCCCAGACATCCTCGTCGTCGCAGCCTTGCCCTGGTCGCGCCGGACCATCCGACGAACGGCCTCTGTGCGCCGGCGTCGCGTACGTTTCTCCTCGCCATAGCGTCGCGTAAGCCCCATCTAGTCCTCGCCCACCTCCCTGACAGCTACCCCCGCATAGCCCAGTGGCCACCGCCTCCGCGCCCGAGCCATAGGTCACGGGATCGAGCCCCCGTGCCGTGTGCGCTGCCGCTGTCAGTTTCGTCAGAGAGAGAAGAAGCACAGTGCATCGCATGGTCGTTTTCCACTTACCCTCCTACTTCTTTTTGTGGCTAAACCCGCGGTACACCGAGCCCAGCTGTCAGCCTCCCGTGGCGCTTTGCAAAAAGGATCCTGAGTTTGAACCTCTCAACCTGCGTCCCGGATGCCCCAGCGTCTGGCGCGCCCATCGCGTGACCCGTGCTGTGACCCGTCCACGGCTAGCATTCACAGCCTAGCTATGCGGTGAAAACACTGCATGGCGTGTCCCAGTCATGCAGAGGCCCACAGAGAGGCGTCGAGGGCTAGGTTAGTCTGGGTATAAAAAGTATGTCTGCTTTTCTGTTTAAATTCAAATCCTTTCCAAATTAAATCAAATTCCAATTTAATTCTGTTTTTAAATAACTTTTAAAATACAAATCCAAATAATACAAATAATATATGTTTTCAAATCAGGAAAATGTGAGGAATTCAAATATGCCATTCAAAATATATTTGGAACACTTAAAATTTCAAGTTGATTTAAATTACAATAAATGCCCTTTTCCTTAATTAATTAATAACTTTTGTTTTATAACTTCAAATTTAACAAATAATATGTCTAAAATGATTAGATCGACGAGACCTTTCTGTTTATGCATTCCATGGTTTGTTTTGAAGCATGCATCATATAAATATAATGTGTACAGCAACTAATATAAGGATAAAATGTGGTTAAAACCCAGCAAAAAGGTTTATTCTTGTATTCCACATCTCACCCATGCCATGCTACCTTATTGCCATGCAAATTGTGCATAATTCATCATGGCATGATTGTTGCTTGACGCATTTAATTCATATGCTTGTGCACTCTATTTATGTTGGCCCTTGTTTGTTTGGTTCTTCTTCGAATAGACGTTGAGCAGGGGATATATCAAGACAACCAGGAGCACTACCCAGATCCATCCCTTGCTTCAACTGAGCTGCCAGGCAAGCACTACCACATGCTTGCATACATATAGTACCTATTGCCTCTATCTTATTCTTGCATCATCGAGTCGCGATTGCATTAAATTGAATCCCAAGTATTGCATAGCCTTTACTTTTATACCCCACCGAAGCTTGTTCCTCCATCCCATGAGCCCTTACTACAGGAGTTGTTTGAGCCATGCGAGTCGTAGAACAGTATGTGTAGGGTATGTGAGAGGCTGATGGATAACAAGGTACCCAAACAACTTAACCTGAGTAGTAATGGGATAACTAATGAAAGTGGCACCGGTGAGCCATATCTGTTATTTGGTTTTTCAGGCTCACTTGTGTCCCGTAGGACCCCGAGTACTTGATTCCTGTTCCTTGAATATTCGCGCTATCCACATCCGTGGGCTTATGAACCCCCCTGAGCCAGAGCTTGATTCATTCTTATTTCTTGGGGCCACAAACTAGTTTGAGGTTTTATTTACTATCCTGTACTTATGCCATGCTTTACTGCTTTATTTAAAATTGTGCGAGGTACTGCACCTGTACTGTTTAGGTAAGCGGAGTGTTTTCGCGGTATCGACAAGCCCAGTCACATTTTCGGGTTCCCAGTCGTTTACAGCCATTAGCGCAAACCTTGAGTCCGTCTCGGAGTCGGCCAACTTCGTCGCGGGTAGCTTAATGGGGTGGCCCCCTGAAATATTTCTGAATCCTGTGATCGCTTTGTCGTGACTGCCTCGTTGGGTTTTGATTTGGTTTTTCCGAGGTTGATCGAGTGTGTGTTGCTATTTGTGCACCCCTGCAGGGTAAAACTTTCTGAAAGCCGTGTCATGTTATGGATGACTTGGACACAGTTCTCGATCATAGACAAGCATAACTAAAGTACCGCTTTTAATTTGACTAAGTACGACTAGTAAATAGTGCAACACTCATGGAATGGATAATAAAACTGCCAACGGATGGGGGTTGTTTCGTCCGCTTCCTCATCGAAGCGAGGAGGAGGATGGATCTGTTAAGATTACCGTTATAACTGTTGTTATTAATTCACGGACATCCGTCTATCTCTGGTTAGGCGGATGGTTAGCGAGTATCTATAGAACTGCTAGGGTTTATCTTCTGCTGCTATTGCGTCACCTCAGGTTGTGTCCCCTTTAGAGGCATAAAGACTTGCTGAGTACCCCTAGGGTCTCACACGATAAATTATTGGTTCAGATGAACAGGTACACTCGCAAGATGGATACTGGGTGGAAGAGACGGACGATGTGAGCAACGATCATTCGGTGTAGAGATTCCGGGAACGGGGATCCGTGAGATCTGTGGGCGGGATGTGTTTATTTATGGGGCATCTTATGCCGATTTTCTTCTTATCCGTACTCGGACTCTGTCTTCCGCTTCCGCCTGATACTCTGATGTTTGATGTATGAGGAGATATCCTAAACTATTATATCTATCTAGGATATTTGGATCTTGCCGTATGGCGTTGCAATATTTCCTTTCTTTTTAGATGGAATGACTCTGAGAACCATTGTATGGTGGCTTACATACATACTGATTTGTGTATGTAGTTGATCCCTTCGCCTGCCGATTACGCCGCCCGTTCTTGTCCCGATGTTTGGAAATGGTTGGGACGGCCGAAAGGTCTACCTGTGAGTGGCATTTGGGCCCCACCGTACTATATCAACCATTTCTGCTCATCCAGGCTTGTAACTAGGAGCGTAATTCACCGAGGTAGTTAGAATTGGTATCAGAGCCATCCCGCCCTTCAGGGTCTCAGCCAAATGGTCGTTGTCTGTCTAGCAAATATTTTTGGTAGCTATGTATACTAGGGAAAAACAAACGTGAGAGTAGGATTGCTTCCATTTTTCTTCTTACCCACCCACCAACCCTTTTCTGGTAAGGAAGTGTAACGTTTTCAATCCTCTTCTTAAAATTCAAACTAGGATTCACGTGTTCTGGGTTTCCGTAGTACCATAGAAAGTGTGTGTGTGTGTGTAATTCCTTGTCTATCTGTTGCATCCAGTTTGTTATCACAATCTGCCTTTTGGTTATCAACTGTTGGTACATTCCATACTGACAGGCTTTTGAAAACCGGTGCGATCTATCTGACTCCTTGTTAACCGGTGCCATCTTCTTAAGGGTGTCCTTCCTTCTAGCAACTCCACATTCTGTGAAAGCATCTGTTGCTAATCTCTATCTGATAAGTGATTTTGCGCATCTATTGGTATTTTAATGCTGAAAAATGCGGAAATTTTTTCTTTGATACATCTGTGTTTCCACACTCCTTTCCAGTCGTGTGGGAAACATTACCTATCTCCCTTTTATCAGCATGTCCATGCTAACTCGTTCTTTTGTCACCGGCGCTTAATCCTGGAGTTTCTTTTCATCTCAAATTCTCTTGGGCTAATTACATAACATGTGTCGATCCGATGCTGGTGATTGTAATTTGGCTCTCGGCATAGCTATATTCCACTCATGATAAGTGTAGATTGGAATATGGAAAATGCTATCAACACTATCCTCCAAATGGTGACGGTTATCTCCTGTGATTTTGAGTACACCGTGATCATATCTATGCATATTCAAGCATCTTTGGCAATCCGGAGTTTCTCAAGGCACTACGGTGTTCTATCATCTGTTCATCATGCTGCACATCTTTTTGAACCCCATAGCTGCACAATTCTCCTGGATACGAGGGAATTGCATCTTTTCGCTTCTGGTAGCTTTGCTTGAGGTATGAGCTGTCATCGGTTCTCATCCAAGATCTCTTTATCTTTGTAACCGGTGATCCGATCGACAATGTGAAACAGGTGGCATTATCCGATGGACCAGATAATCTATTCTTCTAGAGCATCTTCTTCAACATGAACCCGTGCTCTTAATATTGATCTTTCTAAGGGCGTTGAGCTCAGAAAGTGTTTCGAGCATTCGTTCGTTTCTCCCGTCGCTTGAACTTGATATTCTGGGAATATCTTGTTAATCCATGGTGGTATATGTTGATAATAAGCTTGCCTAGTCTATATCAATGGAAGAACATGGAAGATCATCTATGTCTCTTTCTCTCAAGCTTCGAGAACCCTGCCTGTGTGCAAGTTCTAAAAGCGTGAATTCTGACTTTTTGAAGTCACCTATCTCGGCCACGTCCTTCTGCTAAATAGATCGCTTCAATTCTGGAATCAGCAAGTTCATTCTTAATTCCATCCTCCATCTTCAATCAAACCCGGAGTTTTCCTTGTTGGCAAGTTATCATCGTCGTTTCACTAAAGTTTTTCCTCAAGACTGCTAAATCTCTCTCAATCATTTCAAGAAGAACATGGAGTTCTTTCACCCCAGTCTCGTCAAGTGATCTTTTGAAACCCTCTCGTTCTATCATCTACGCTCAATCCACCGGAGGCCATGAAGACTTTTAAGATCTTTTGTAATCCTTCTGTTCAAGTTGGTGCTATCTTTTCTGTAGCTGTTGAATCTTGCAGTTCTTCTCTATAATCTTCCTTCATATCTTTCCGGTGGCTTGGCACTTCCGACATGACAACAACATCATCATCTTTATCTATCTATGAATCCGGCGAATCGTTTGCATCTATCCTTGTTTTCTAACGAAGTTCCATGAGTTTTTGTCAATACCTTCAGTCTGTTTCGGTAGTTGGGTTGCATGGTTTTCTTATTCATGTGCGGAGTAATGCTTTGAGCGCGGGATGGAGTAGCTACCATACCACTACTCTTATCATTCGCTTTCGTACATTGAATTGGTGAATTAATGTGATTTCACTCATTCCACGGAAGTTAGAAGTGGCCTTTATCCCTTTATACTTTTACTTCCGTCTTTGTTTCTCCGGAGTGCTCTCTCGAAGAAAGTAATCAATAATCTCTTGTTGGTGATCTCACCCTTTCTACACAGAGCAAAATCCTCAATTATCTGGTGGAAATAAACGCAAACTCTTTTCTGTCCTCGTCATTCTACCGATGCTCGACATCCCCAAACAAGATGAAAGGAAACTATCTCTCTCTTTGTTTCATCAATTCTTTTTCTGTGGTAAAGCCAATTTTGGTTGAGGCCATCAGCCGCAAATCTATTGCGTTAGCCTCAAGGCTAAAGGAAGCAATAAGTATCTCTACAATAAACTCCAGATCCTCTATATTCTTTGCTTCTCGGGATTCCACCATGATCTGGCATCACATCCGTCTCTGGAAGTTATATCCGCGCACCTCAATTGCGTGATCCTTTGGTTCTTACCGGCGCAACAAGAATCTAATCCGACGATGTCTAACTAAATCTTTCTGTTGATATCAAGGGACTCTATTGTTTGAAGGCAATATTGCTTCCGAACTTCATTTCTCAAATCCGAGAGAGGATACGATGCTATTGTCATAGTGGTTCAAAGTCTCTCCAATCTAGCTCTTTTCTTCCGGCGAGACAAAGATTCATCCTCTCTAGTATTGGTAAATCTTTAATCTTAACGGTGTGCCTTTCTATATCCATGATGCATCATCTTGTCCTTTCTTTCACAAGTGGTTCTATTCTTTTATCTTGTTTCTTGAGAAAATCGGAGCTATGTCCATCCTATCCTTCTTGTCTCACGACAATCCTTCAACTCTCCTAACCTTTGTGTCTCAAGCAAAACGCAAGACTCGCAACAAGTCTAGCAAGTTTTGCAAGGTGTAGTGGTTGCACCATTCCATGGTTCATCATCTTGGGAACGTGAGGGTCACCTTCGTTCCGAACACCCGCCTCTCCTTGTGTTGTTTTCTTTTTCCTAGGAATCTCGGGGCGAGATTCTTGTTTAGTGGGGGAGAGTTGTAGCATCCCAATTGTCTAACAATTGCAATGCTACTAGCCTAGTCTATATAAATGCTACTTCATATATAAAATTGTTGCATCATCATTATATCATGCTCATGTCATCATGCCACCTTGCATTTGAGCATCATATAAAACCTTTCTCCTTTTGGTTCTTATCTCATATGCATTATTAATTGTATTTGCCTCTTGATATTGTATTTGGTTGTTGGTATATTGTTTAAATGCCCAAGTTGAGTTGGGGGCATATCTTTTAGTTAACTCCACCACCCTTTCTTTTCACCACCTTATATTCCACCATCCAACTAAATATGAGCTTTGCACTTTATTGGGTTTTACCTCTAGCTCATGTGGGTTGGGATGGATCCAATTCTTTTCCACATGCTCCCATACATGCACCATGTTGTTTTCACATTATGGATATATGAGAGCCACATGGCCACCTTTGCATGCCTTGTGAGTGGAACCCTTTTTCCCTAGCTTCCATATGGATTATCATGGATTTATGCTCATGTGGGAATATTTTTGGGACTAGTAATCATCTAGTGGAACATACACACTAGCATGTCCCATTTTTATTTCAAACATGGCCATCTCCAACTACTCCACATGGGGCATCCTTTCATTTCTTTTGCTTGGCTTTATTCCACTTTTGGAAATGCAAATGAACAATGCCATGTTTAATATTATTGTTTTCACAAGAATCAACATGGCAATAAATATTTTGCATGGGCCATGCAAGTGCCACCTTTTTCTAGCATTTGGTTTTTATTTGAATTTTGAGTGGATCTTTTATAAAACCACATCCCTCTCTCTCTCTCTCTTTTCCTCATGATCTTGCTTGATCTAGGTTTGGAGCATGCATGCTTCTAAAACCCTAGCTCTCACCCCTCTTTCTCTAATCCTCTATCTAAGTTCCCTCTAATCACCTACCCCATCATCACCATACCCCTCCACCCCATCCTAATATAAACCCACACCCCCATCTAAACCAAAACCCTAAGCTACCACCCCTCTCTCTTGGGCTCTCTCTCTTCTCTCTACCTAGCTGGCCCCACCTGGCCACCCTCTCTCCCTGGCCCCACCTAGCTACCCCAACCCTAATGCCAACCCTAGCCCGAGGCTACCACCACCCAACCCGAGCCTACCCTCTCTCCCTCTCTTATCTCCCTGCCTTGTGGCCCCCTAGCCCGAGCCTGCCCCTGCCTCCTTGGCCTCGCCCTCTGGTCCCACCTGTAAGCCCCCATGCACCTGTCCTGGCCGACCGAAGCACGTGAGGAGGGGAGGAGAGAAAGGTGGCACCGAGGCCACCTTTTCCCATCTACCCCATCTCCCCATGGCACCCCCTCTCCCCCTCTGCTTTACCACCACCTCACGGTCCTCCTGCATCTCCAGATCTGGCCGAGGCGCCCTGCCCGCTCCCCTCTCTTCTCCATCGCCGCCAGCTAACCATCGCCGGCCACCGTCGGTTTCGGCGTCCACCTGCAGTACGAGGAGGCGGGCGTGGTGTTGTGGTCGTCGAGGAAGAACAGGAGATCCCCGGCGTCGCCTCTGTACACAGCAGCGAGGAGGAGGAGCCCAGTCAGAACACCGGCGCTCGGCGTGAAACCCTAGCTCCGTCCGTCTCATCGCGCCTCCTGCGCCCCAGGCCGATCCGACCACGTCAAGCAACTCTCGGTGAGCTACCCAACCCCCCAGACATCCTCGTCGTCGCAGCCTTGCCCTGGTCGCGCCGGACCATCCGACGAACGGCCTCTGTGCGCCGGCGTCGCGTACGTTTCTCCTCGCCATAGCGTCGCGTAAGCCCCATCTAGTCCTCGCCCACCTCCCTGACAGCTACCCCCGCATAGCCCAGTGGCCACCGCCTCCGCGCCCGAGCCCTAGGTCACGGGATCGAGCCCCCGTGCCGCGCGCGCTGCCGCTGTCAGTTTCGTCAGAGAGAGAAGAAGCACAGTGCATCGCATGGTCGTTTTCCACTTACCCCCCTACTTCTTTTTGTGGCTAAACCCGCGGTACACCGAGCCCAGCTGTCAGCCTCCCGTGGCGCTTTGCAAAAAGGATCCCGGAGTTTCGAACCCCTCAACCCGCAGTCCCCGGATGCCCCACGTGTCGCGTCCCCGCTGGCGCGCCCGCGAGTGGGTCCGCGTGAGCCGTGACCCCACCTGTCATTCACTGGGGCTAGCCTAGCTCGCGGTGAGAAAAACACTTCTGCGCGCGCGTGTCCCAGTCCGCAGAGAGGCCCACCCGTCAGCGTCAGGGGCTAGGTTAGTCTGGGTATAAAAAGTATGTCTGCTTTTCTGTTTAAATTCAAATCCTTTCCAAATTAAATCAAATTCCAATTTAATTCTGTTTTTAAATAACTTTTAAAATACAAATCCAAATAATACAAATAATATATGTTTTCAAATCAGGAAAATGTGAGGAATTCAAATATGCCATTCAAAATATATTTGGAACACTTAAAATTTCAAGTTGATTTAAATTACAATAAATGCCCTTTTCCTTAATTAATTAATAACTTTTGTTTTATAACTCCAAATTTAACAAATAATATGTCTAAAATGATTAGCTCGACGAGACCTTTCTGTTTATGCATTCCATGGTTTGTTTGGAAGCATGCATCATATAAATATAATGTGTACAGCAACTAATATAAGGATAAAATGTGGTTAAAACCCAACAAAAAGGTTTATTCTTGTATTCCACATCTCACCCATGCCATGCTACCTTATTGCCATGCAAATTGTGCATCATTCATCATGGCATGATTGTTGCTTGACGCATTTAATTCATATGCTTGTGCACTCTATTTATGTTGGCCCTTGTTTGTTTGGTTCTTCTTCGAATAGACGCTGAGCAGGGGATATATCAAGACAACCAGGAGCACTACCCAGATCCATCCCTTGCTTCAACTGAGCTGTGCAAGCACTACCACATGCTTGCATACATATAGTACCTATTGCCTCTATCTTATTCTTGCATCATCGAGTCGCGATTGCATTAAATTGAATACCAATTATTGCATAGCCTTTACTTTTATACCCCAAGCTTGTTCCTCCATCCCATGAGCCCTTACTACAGGAGTTGTTTGAGCCATGCGAGTCGTAGAACAGCATGTGAAGGGTATGTGAGAGGCTGATGGATAACGAGGTACCCAAACAACTTAACCTGAGTAGTAATGAGATAACTAATGAAAGTGGCACCGGTGAGCCATATCTGTTATTTGGTTTTTCAGGCTCACTTGTGTCCCGTAGGACCCCGAGTACTTGATTCCTGTTCCTTGAATATTCGCGCTATCCACATCCGGGAGGCTTATGAACCCCCCTGAGCCAGAGCTTGATTCATTCTTATTTCTTGGGGCCACAAACTAGTTTGAGGTTTTATTTACTATCATGTACTTATGCCATGCTTTACTGCTTTATTTAAAATTGTGCGAGGTACTGCACCTGTACTGTTTAGGTAAGCGGAGTGTTTTCGCGGTATCGACAAGCCCAGTCACATTTTCGGGTTCCCAGTCGTTTACAGCCATTGGCGCAAACCTTGAGTCCGTCTCGGAGTCGGCCAACTTCGTCGCGGGTAGCTTAATGGGGTGGCCCCCGGAAATATTTCTGAATCCTGTGATCGCTTTGTCGTGGCTGCCACATTGGGTTTTGAGTTGGTTTTTCGGAGGTTGATCGAGTGTGTTGCTATTTGTGCACCCTGCAGGTTAAAACTTTCAAAGCCGTGTCCACGGTTATGGACGACTTGGAGCACAGTTTCTCGATCATAGACAAGCATAACTAAAGTACCGCTTTTAATTTGACTAAGTACCTGACTAGTAAATAGTGCAACACTCATGGAATGGATAATAAAACTGCCAACGGATGGGGGGTTGTTCGTCCGCTTCCTCGTCGGTAAGCGAGGAGGAGGATGGATCTGTTAAGATTACCGTTATAACTGTTGTTATTAATTCACGGACATCCGTCTATCTCTGGTTAGGCGGATGGTTAGCGAGTATCTATAGAACTGCTAGGGTTTATCTTTTGCTGCTATTGCGTCACCCCAGGTTGTGTCCCCTTTAGAGGCATAAAGACTTGCTGAGTACCCCTAGGGTCTCACACGATAAATTATTGGTTCAGATGAACAGGTACACTCGCAAGATGGATACTGGGTGGAAGAGACGGACGATGTGAGCAACGATCATTCGGTGTAGAGATTCCGGGAACGGGGATCCGTGAGATCTGTGGGCGGGATGTGTTTATTTATGGGGCATCTTATGCCGATTTGCTTCTTATCCGTACTCGGACTCTGTCTTCCGCTTCCGCCTGATACTCTGATGTTTGATGTATGAGGAGATATCCTAAACTATTATATCTATCTAGGATATTTGGATCTTGCCGTATGGCGTTGCAATATTTCCTTTCTTTTTAGATGGAATGACTCTGAGAACCATTGTATGGTGGCTTGCATACATACTCATTTGTGTATGTAGTTGATCCTTCGCTTTGCCGATTCGCCGCCGTTCTTGTCCCGATGTTTGGAAATGGTTGGGACGGCCGAAAGGTCTACCTGTGAGTGGCATTTGGGCCCCACCGTACTATTTCAACCATTTCTGCTCATCCAGGCTTGTAACTAGGAGCGTAATTCACCGAGGTAGTTACATGCAACTTCTGCCACACTAGTGCAACATGCAATGTGGAAGCTGCTTTCCTATGTGTTTTTGGTCTCTATGACCATGATTTGACACATGGACTAGAGTCATTGCATGTGTTCTTCTCCAAATCCACTAAACCACTAGTGTGATTGATCGACTAGTTTCATTGCATGTGTTCTGCTTGTAAACCACATTGATCCACATGACCAAACACACTCTCATGGATTATCTGGTGTAGCTTCTTCCCTACTGGTGCAACATGCAATGTGGAAGCTGATTTCCTATGTGTTTTTGGTCTCTATGACCATGGTTTGACACATGGATCCACTAGAGTCTTTGCATGTGTTCTTCTCCTAAGCCACATTGATCCACCAGTGTCATTGATCCACTAGTGTCATTGCATGTGTTATTTTCCTAAACCAAATTGATCCACATGACCACACACACTCTAGTGGATTCTGTGATGTAGTTCCTGTGAGACTGGTGCAATATTCCATGTGGAAGCTGCTTTCCTATGTGTTTTTGTCTCTATTGTAGGGGTTCCGCGTATGAAAACAATAAATTTTCACCCTACGCCCCTGAACCCCTGATGTTGCCAAGACCTATCTATTAGTACTGAAGTAACATGAGGGGCTTTTCGCAAACTTACCCTTGAAGACCAAAAAGCGTTGTCAATGCTCATGAGAGCGTGGTTAATATAGACGATCTGAAGCTGACCTCAAGGTCGTGATGAAGTCCTTGTGCTCCTGCGGCTCCAATGACTTGGGTGCCTCAAGTGTGACACCTCGCGGGGAGTTACACATGTCCGGTGCCTGACGATGACTCCCGCTTCCCTGATCCAGCAACAGTTGCAGAAGTAGAGCTCCTAGATCCGAATCCCGCAGCACGTCGGCGCTCCGCGGTGAAGATGTCTCTCGTTCGCGTAGTCCGAACTTGGGACCACAGTCACGAGAGAGAGAGAGATATAGAGAGAGATAATATCAATTGGAGGTCTCCCCAAAAGTGAGGAAACCTTTATTGAATATTGTGTGTGTTTATCTGGCCAAATACCCCCACTATATATAGGGGGAGGGGAGGTACTACCTCCCTCAAAGTTCCGGGGTGGGTCTAAAGGAGAGGGGAGGGGGAGGGGGTGGCGCCGCCAGCCACCCCATAGGCCCCACATGGCAGGGATGGCTGACTAGGGCGCCGGCCACCCCCTTGGCCCTTCTCCCCTCTAGCATTTCCCTAATGGGCCCTTTCCCTCTAGAATTGGCCCATTAAGCCTTTTGACCGTTTAATTGATTTTCTCTTTTATTAAATAATTATTCAATCTCCGTGGCTATGGAACACCTTCCACCTCCACTCCGGACTTACCGAAACCCTTCCGGTTTTCTCTCTACTCTTCTTCGGTGATTCTACAGATCCTATAAACACTCTCGAAGCATCATCAAACCCTTAAGCGTGATACCCCATGGTTTGGGAACACTCTAGACATGGTCGGGACACTCCCTGACCAATGATCAACAGAGAGACCTAGATGGCGATGTGACCCATGTGCATTCCATGAAGATCTTTCGTTGTTTGAACCGGGACAGTCTTGTCTTATTCCCTTTGTCTCTCGACACTCACATTGCCTGAGATCTGATCAATGACATCACCATGTCGTGTTCAATCTCGTTACCGAACAATGCTACTTGACTCGTTCGACAAGTGATATCCCTGTGATCAAATCACACGCTGCGCAGCTATTAGATATAACTTCTCCGAGTGGGCCCATGAGTATCTTTCCCTCACTTGGATGGACAAATCCTTCTCTTGGCATATATTGCCTCTATGGTTCCTACGAATACCTGAACACACCTTTATTGTCACTATAATACCAAGTGACGTTTGATGCTATCTAAGCACTCTCGAGAGATAGTGATTGATATAGCCTCACGGTCTAAGGAATAGTCTACGAGGATCCATTTTTAATCATCGTAACTTGAACTTCATGACATGATCGGGTCATGATGTTTAGGTTGGGTATTGGTTCATCATCTCATTCTCAGACTGAGTTGACTCTATTTCCAACTGGCATAAATGCCACATGATCAGGAAACTTGGTCATCTCTTGACCAATGAACCAGTGACTAGATTTTCACTGGGAACCCCTGGCTGTTTATATATCACATGTGTATTGATGTTTCCTCTCAATACAGTTATAGCATGATATAAAACATAATCATAAACTTTATGAAATATGATAATAATCCTTATTATTATTTATCTCTAGGGCATATTTCCAACAGTCTCCCACTTGCACTAGAGTACAAATAGACTAGCTGCATTTGTTCTTAATCATTGGCACCATATATCTGGTACCCTGAACAAGCTTGCTCATGGAAGAGGTTGAGTCTTGGTCCTATACTTTACAGTCCAAAATCCTTCACGACTTACTAATGTCACCTTGATTGACATTAATACTTTATCATCACATGATAACATCTGTGTGTATGCATCGTCGCTATGGCAGCCGAACAAGGCCGGATTCCAGGAGCCTACAGTGACTTTAGATCAACCTCGAGGGCTTTCTCATGGGCACTGTGCCCTAGGACACATCATTCTACGTTAAAAGCAAACTAGCCCCGCCATAACATTCTACAACACTTTAGATGGTACCCTTATCAATTATTATAAATGTATTTATCGAAACACGAGTGCACTATGATCAACTTTCGATGTTTTTGTTCACCTCGCTTCCTACTTGAGTTTAGTCGGTATTACAGGAGTTTCCAACGTATTCCCTTATAACATAACTCTTTATGCTTTAAGATATGCCATCCTTTATGGATATGGAAAACATGTCTACAGTTCTCTATTAGACACTTCGGACAAACTTAGATCAACGTTCTGTGATTCAAACTTAATCCCTTTTCAAACGTTCCTTATTGGATCATATATTATGTTAAGTTATCATCATGGTTTTCTAAGATAGAACCTATGTCTCAACATAGTGGATGATGATCATCATTTTCCTTCTTTCAACCATTGATGTGAAACTTAATACTATTCCTAACTTGAGTTATTAAAGACCAGTTCCTTAATTAACTTCTATTCTGAAACCCTTTTCAGAATCCCTTAAGGAATAATACATAATATCATAATACACTTATTATCAACTTCTACCGCTTATAAATAATTATTTATCGGTACTTGCGCTTTTATTCTTAACACACTTAAGAATCACTCCTATAAGCTCCCACTCAAAATATGTTCCCAACATATTTGGGTATGAGTCACTACTCTTAGTCAAACTATGTTCCTATATATTTTAATTTGAGACTTATATTGCTCCCACTCCAAAATATATCATTCACATATTGTTTTAGGAAGACTTTCATAGCTCCCACTCAATTTCATGCAAATTGCATATCCACTCACCATTTTGAATGTTTTAAAAATCCTTTGATCAAATATCAAACTGAGAGATTTACTATGAGACACTAGTAATTTAAAAGTTTTAAATCCACTAGACATTCAACATACTTGAATCAAATTCATTTGAATTTGTCCAATACTTGACAAATTGTGCTTTCGTCATTTACTCACTTTTCCACTATGGCTTTGCAGTCATTTGGGAAAATTCAAGTAACCCCTTTACTTGTAAGATTCAACAACGAATTGCTTTCTAACCTCAAGTGAATTTTTCTTTGGGATTTCTCATAAATTTAGCTTACCATTATTTCCTTAATAGTTCATAGGTATGTCATATTCCGGTAATCATGACAAATGATTCACATATGTCTCCATACAATATATGGGTTACATTTTGAATCCTACTTCATGTAGTGAAAACACGGTTGGAAATATGCCCTAGAGACAAATAGTAATAAGGACGATTATCATATTTCATAAAGTTTATGATTAAGTTTTATATCATGCTATAATTGTATTGAGTGGAAACATCAATACACGTGTGATATATAAATAACCAGGGGTTCCCAGTAAAACTCTAGTCACTGGTTCATTGGTCAACAGATGATCAAGTTTCCTGATCATGTGGCATTTATGCCAGTTGGAAATGGAGTCAACTCATTCAAAGAATGAGATGATGAACCAATACCCAACCTAAACATCGTGACCCGATCATGTCACGAAGTTCAAGTTACGATGATTAGAAATGGATCCTCGTAGACTATTCCTTAGACCGTGACGCTATATCAATCACTGTCTCCCGAGAGTGCTTAGATAGCATCAAGCGCCACTTGGTAATACAGTGGTTATAAAGGTGTGTTCAGGTACTCGGAGGAAACCGTAGAGACAATATATGTCAAGAGAGGGATTTATCCGTCCACATGACGGAAAGATACTCAAGGGCCCACTCGGAGAAGTTATATCCAATAGCTACGCAATGTGTGATTTGATCATAGGAATATCACTTGTCGGAACGAGTCAAGTAGCATTGTTCGGTAAGAAGATTGAACATGACATGGTGATGTCATTGATCAGATCTCAGGGAATGCAAGTATCGAGAAACAAAGGGAATACGACACGACCGTCCAGGTTCAAACGACAAAAGATCTTCGTGGAATGCACAGGGGTAACATGGCCATCTAGGTCCATTTGTCGATCATTGGTCCGGGAGTGTACCGACCATGTCTGTAGTGTTCCCGAACCGTAGGGTATCACACTTAAGGGTTTGATGATGCTTAGAGAGTGTTTATAGGATCGGAAGAATCACCAAAAAATAGTTGAGAGAAACCGGAAGGGTTTCGGTAAGTCCGGAGGATCTCCGGAGTGGAGGTGGAAGGTGTTCCATAGCCACGGAAGTTGAATTATATGTGAATGAATGTTAATATTGATTTAATCAATTAATCATAATTATTTAATAAAACAGAAAATCAATTAGATGGTCAAAAGGCTTAATGGGCCAATTTCTCGGCGGGGAAAGGGCCCATTAGGGAAAGATGAGAGGGAGAAGGGCCAGAGGGGGTGGCCGGCGCCCTAGTGGGCCAGCCATCTCGCGCAGGGCCCATGGGGGTGGCTGGCGGCGCCACCCCTCCCCCTCTCCTCTCCTTTAGTCCCACCCTAGAACTTTGAGGGAGGTAGCACCTCCCCTCCCCTATATATAGTGGGGTTATTTGGCCAGATAAATACACACAATATTCAATAAAGGTCTTCTCACTTTTGGGAAGTCCTCCAATTGATATTCTCTCTCTCTCGTGACAGTGGTCCCAAGTTTGGACTACAGGAACAAGAGACATATTAACCGCGGAGCGCCGTCACGCTGCGGGATTCGGATCCAGGAGCTGGATCGGGGAAGCGGGAGTCATTGTCAAGCACCGGACGTGTGTAACTCCCCGTGAGGTGTCACACTTGAGGCACTCAAGTCGTTGGATCTGCTAGAGCACAAGGACTTCATCACGACCTTGAGGTCGGCTTCGGCTTGTCTACATCAACCACGCTCTCCTGAGCGTTGACAACGCTTTTCTGTCTTCAAGGGTAAGTTCGCGAAAAGCCCCTCCTGTTACTATATTACTAATAGATAGGTCCTGGCAGCATCAGGGGTTCAGGGGCATAGGGTAAAAATTATTGTTTTCATACGCAGAACCCCTACAGTGGTATCAGAGCTAGATCTATGTGTAGTAATGCTAGTATGGGTAGAACACACGAGATGTAGCGTGTGGGCGTTGATATTTTAGTTGTCACCCTCCCAGATGTACTTGTGTATACCGTAGTAATGCTTGATGAAGCGGCCCCCAACCGACTTTACGCGTTCATTCGCGAGACTGGTCCACGCTTGACATATGGCTTGTACCGTATAAAGTGGCTTAGGGGGTGTCTGTCTCTCTCGCATTAGTTGGTATGCCATTTACAATGGAGGGCCCTGAAAGGGGTGTAGTAGAGACAACTACTTGATCAGTGTTGTGCTGAAAGTTCGTAGGTAAGAACGATTCTTGTGCGAAAGCCCATTCAACCACGTAAAACATGCAAAGATAAAGTAGAGGCGTCTAACTTTGTTTTGTAGGGGGCGTTGCTTTGTGATATGGTTGTGGCAAAGGTAAAGAGATTACCTTATGTTATGTAGTAGTAGATAGTCATGGAGGTGAAAGACTAACACGCCGTAAAGACACCGATACCCTGGTGTCTACGGCGCCGGAACCCTGGCTCCGGAATCCGGTGATGACGGATGGAGATCACGACGTGAAGGACCATATCACATTGCATTTATATTCAATGTTATTGTTTGTATATCTTATTGTGTGCTAGTATTAGATACTCGACGGTAGCCTAATAAGATGACCCCTATTAAAAATACCAATGATTGTGTTCCCCCTTAGTGTGCACCACCAAGAAAGTTCTTCGGTATGAGGCAGGCCGTGATGATCGGGCGTCAGACATATCTATGTTCGCATACAGTGGGTGTAATCCATGTTGCAGAACAAATACACTAAGGTTGAGTTGGCGAGCCTAGCATGTGTAGACATGGCCTCGGAACGCAGATGGTCGAAAGATCAAGCACGAGTCGCATGAATGATGTGACCGATGTTTAGCATCCACCCTTGAACCCACATTGATGGTGATGATGATCGGGGGAGACGTGGGGGAAAGGTATCGTGTTATCACTAGAAACCCTTCTTGGGATAGGTGTTTCTGAGTGGAGTTATTATTATCTCATTTAATTATAAACTTAGTCTAAATTCCTTTTGCAATTATAAATGTAGAATATGGTTCTGCCTGATGCTACCTTTCATGTTGATGATCGGTTAGAGGGAGAGGAGCTCATACTAGATGGATCAAACTTCTCTATGTGGGTTGCGCGTCTCCACGTTCTCCTTAGCAAGAATGACGTGGTCGACTACATACTCGATGAGATGGATTTGGATCAGCCCATTGACCTAGAGACCCTAGAGCAGCAGGAAGACCGCTATCACCATCGGGAGATGGCCTCCTTCATTTCAGTTACAATGCCTTTTGGAATGGTGGACGAACTGTGGCCTATCGTGGGTAATGTCAACCCTCATACAGTAATGCTACAGCTTAGGACACATTTCGTGGAACAAGTACGCATATGGGAGCATGAGCTGATGGGAGACTTCCTCTCCATTAATATGGAGGAGAACTCATCACTTGACGACCACTTGGAGCGCATGAATGATGTGTACATGAGGCCTGCATACTTCATGTATAGCTGGATGATGGGCTCTTTTGCAAATGGCGTTGTGCTGCAGTCGTTGCAACCAAGCTACCAAGCACAAGTTAGGACTTGCATTATGAGAGGCGATGCGGAATCAATGGAATTCCACAGGTTCGTATCACATCTCAAGAATGTGATGGTTGAATCCGTGATACGTTGCTAACGTATCCATAATTTTTGATGTTCCATGCTTGGTTTTGTCTACTTTCTTGTGTTTTATCCAATTTTGGAGTACTTTTTATACACTTTCTTGGACTAACTGAGTAATACAAATTTTGCTTCTCTTTTGGTTTCAGCTATGGATTTCGTATTCAAAGTTTCCAATGAATACTCTACAAGGACTTATTCGCTATTGTTTTGGTTATATCAAATAACCCCAAAACATTCACGACGATCCATACTAAATATGGTGTCGATCTCACGAATCCAGATGGTTCACTATATATTCTAACTGAGTGCTAACTATTTCTAACTAATGGTCTCTACATATACACTACAGCGATTTATTTGGCACCATCTATTCACCCGCTTTGATATCAAATATCATATTGTCATGCTTTGCATTTTGACGTTTCAAAACACTCTGCATTCCATAATTTCTCTTTTATGCCATTCTTATAAAGTCGAATTTCATTACTATCGATCAAATCGTAGTTATTAGATTCTGTTTTATATTCATACCCTTTGTTGATGAAACACTTTGATCATATCAAATAGTTTCATACTCATGTTTTCTTTGGTAAACTTCTTTACACACTTAAACAATCATATAATGATAATTACCATTTTGTTAAAACACAATACATCGAATATGTATTCTCTTTAACAATTCATCAAACACTTTGTATTCGAGTAATACACAGTGTTCAAGTTATTTTGCCGATCTTAGACATGATTTATATGTGATAAGAAATCGAATGTCTTTCACATATTATCACATAACTTTGAATTCAAACAATGGTTTCATTCATTAATGAACATATCATTAAGTTGGGTATTTTAAGGTATTTCAATATTTTACAAATGTTCATGTATTATCAATTAGTTTCAAAACAAGGATAATTCACACATAATCAAGCAAGATATGAACATAAATAGAAATCATTCATAAAAGTGGAACAACTGTTTGTTACAAGCTGATATGAATAACCTTCTCACAAAGTGTGAGACACACTAAAGAAGTTCACAATATTTTGATTACAATAATCATCCTAAACATAAAATAAGTGATAAATGTTGAGGGAGAGTGTCGTTGGCCATCATCATCATGCTCTCCATCAACATGCAATGTCACCTCCTCTCCAGCAAGCACCTCTATGTAGAAGGACCTGTTTTCAGTAAAATAGAACAAGTATCAAATATACTTAACACTGCAAATGTGTTTGCAAGATTATAACATTTATAAAATTGTATATCAAATATATACCTTTGTCATTGATGACCTCAGCGACAACAGGTTCAACCATCACATTCTGAGATGTGATATGAACCTGTGGAAATCCTGTGTGTCCGTGTCGCCTCTCATAATGCAAGTCCTGACTTGTGCTTGGTGGAAGCGACCGTAGCACAACTCCATTTGCAAAAGAGCCCATCATCTAGCTATCCAGGAAGTATGCAGGCCTCATGTACGCATCATGCATGCGCTCCAAGTGGTCGTCAAGCGATGAGTTCTCCTCCATCTTAATGGAGAGGAAGTCTCCCATCAGCTCATGCTCCCATATGCATGCTTGTTCCACGAAATGTGTCCTAAGTTGTAGCATTATTGTAGGAAGGTCCACATTAACCACGACAGGCCATAGCTCATGCACCATTCTGAAACACACTGTAACTAAAATGAAGGAGGCTATCTCCCGACGGTAATAGCGATCTTCTCGCTGCTCTGGGGTCTCTATATCACTAGGCTGATCCAAATCCATCTCGTTGAGTATGTAGTCAACCACGTTATTATTGCTAAGGAGAACATGGAGACACGCAACCCATATAGAGAAGTTTGATCCGTCTAACCTGAGATTCTCTCCTTCTAACCAACCAATCGTCAACAGGAAAGGTTGCATCGGGGAGAACCTTTTTCTACATTTATAATTGCAAAAGGAATTTAGACTAAGTTTATAATTAAATGAGTTAATAATAAGTCCACTAAGAAACAACTATCCCCTGAAGGGTTCTAGTGATGACACTACCCCTTTTCCCTACATATCCCCCGATCATCATGGCCATCAATGTGGGTTCAAGGGTTGACGCTAAATGTCGGTCACATCATTCATGCGACTCGTGCTCGATCTTTCAACCATCCGTGTTCCGAGGCCACGTCTCTGTAACATGCTAGGCTCGCCAACTCAACCTTAGTGTATTCGCTGTGCAACATGGCTTACACCTACTGTATGTGAACGTAGATATGTCTGACACCCGGTCATCACGGCCTGCCTCACTAAGGGGGAACACAATCATTGGTAATTTTAAACAGGGATCATCTTATTAGGCTACCGTCGAGTATATAATACCAGCACACAATAAGATATACAAACAATAACATTGAATGTAAACGGGATGTGATATGGTCCTTCACATCGTGATCTCCATCTGTCATCACCGGATTCCGGCGCCAGGGTTCCGGCACCGTAGACACCAGGGTACCGGTGTCATTCCGGCGTGGTAGTCTTTGTCTTTGCATGTTTTATGCCTCTACTTTGTCTTTGCATGTTTTACGTGGCTGAATAGGCTTTCGCACAAGAACCATTCTTACCTACGAACTGTCACCACAACGCTGATCAAGTAGTTGTCTATACTACACCCCTTTCAGGGCCCTCCGTTGCAAATGGCATACCAACTAATGCGAGAGAGATAGACACCCCCAAGCCACATTATAGGGTACAAGCTGTATGTCAAGCGTGGACCAGTCTCGCGAATGAACGCGTAAATTCAGTTGGGGGCCACTTCATCAAGCATTATTGTGGTATACACAAGTACACATGGGAGGGTACCAACTAAAATATCAATGCCCACACGCTACATCTCGTGTGTTCTACCCGTACTAGCATTACTACGCATAGAACTAACTCTGATACCACTGAAAGGGTTCCGCATATGAAAACAATAAATTTTTACCCAATGCCCCTGAACCCCTGATGTTGCTAGGACCTATCTATTAGTAATGCAGTAACGGGAGGGGCTTTTTGCGAACTTACCCTTGAAGACTGAAAAGCGTTGTCAACGCTCATGAGAGCGTGGTTGATGTAGACGAGCTGAAGCCGACCTCGAGGTCGTGATGAAGTCCTTGCGCTCCTACAGCTCCAACGACATGAGTGCCTCAAGTGTGACACCTCGTGGGGAGTTACACACGTTCGGTGCCCAACGATGACTCCCGCTTCCCCGATCTAGCAACAGTTGCGGAAGTAGAGCTCCTGGATCCGAATCCCGCAGCACGACGGCGCTCCGCGGTGAAGATGTCTCTCGTTCGTGCAGTCCGAACTTGGGACCACAGGCACGAGAGAGAGAGAGAGAATATCAATTGGAGGTCTCCTCAAAAGTGAAGCAACCTTTATTGAATATTGTGTGTGTTTATCTAGACAAATACCCTCACTATATATAGGGGAGGGGAGGTTCTACCTCCCTCAAAGTCCCGGGGTGGGACTAAAGGAGAGGATAGGGGGAGGGGGTGGCACCACCGGCCACCCCATGGACCCTGCGTGGGGGGCTGGCCCACCAGGGCGTCGCCCACCCCCTTGGCCCTTCTCCCCTCTAGCCTTTCCCTAATGGGCCCTCTTCCCTCCAGAATTGCCCCATTAAGCCTTTTGACCGTTTAATTGATTTTCTCTTTTATTAGATAATTATGAATAAATGATTAAATCAATATTTAACATTCATTCACATATTATTCCATCTCCGTGGCTATGGAACACCTTCCACCTCCACTCCGGACATCCTCCGGACTTACCGAAACCCTTCTGGTTTTCTATCTACTCTTCTTCGGCGATTCTACCGATCCTATAGACCTCTCTAAGCATCATCAAACCCTTAAGCATGATACCCCACGGTTCAAGAACACTCCAGACATGGTCGGGACACTCCCGGACCAATGATCGACAGAGGGACCTGGATGGCCATGTGACCCCTGTCCATTCCACTAAGATCTTTCATCGTTTGAACCGGGACAGTCGTGTCTTATTCCCTTTGTCTCTCGACACTCGCATTTTCCGAGATCTGATCAATGAAATCACCATGTCGTGTTTAATCTTGTTACCGAACAATGCTACTTGACTTGTTCGACAAGTGATATCCCAATGATCAAATCACACGCTGCGCATCTATTGGATATAACTTCTCCGAGTGGGCCCATGAGTATCTTTCCATCACTTGGACGGATAAATCCCGCTCTTGGCATATGTTCCCTCTACGGTTCCTCCGAATACCTGAACACACCTTTATTGTCACTATATTACCAAGTGACGTTTGATGCTATCTAAGCACTCTCGGGAGACAGTGATTGATATAGCCTCACGGTCTAAGTAATAGTCTACGAGGATCCATTTCTAATTATCATAACTTGAACTTCGTGACATGATCGGGTCATGATGTTAAGTTTGGGTATTGGTTCATCATCTCATTCTCAGAATGAGTTGACTCCATTTCCAACTAGCATAAATGCCACATGATCAGGAAACTTGATCAGCTGTTGACCAATGAACCAGTGACTAGAATTTCACTAGGAACCCCTGGTTGTTTATATATCACACGTGTATTGATGTTTCCTATCAATACAGTTATAGAATGATATAAAACTTAATCATAAACTTTATGAAATATGATAATAATCCTTCTTCTTATTTGTCTCTAGGGCATATTTCTAACATATATGACCATGGTTTGACACATGGATCCCCTAGAGTCATTGCATGTGTTCTTCTCCTAAACCACATTGATCCACTAGTGTCATTGTATTTGTTTTTTCCGTAAACCACATTGATCCACATGACCAAACACACTCTAGTGGATTCTATGGTGCAGTTTCTGCCATACCGGTGCAACATGCAATGTGGAAGATGCTTTCCTATGTGTTTTTGGTTTCAGACCATGGTTTCACAAATGGATCCACTGGTGTCATTGCATATGTTCTTCTCCAAAACCAGACTAATCCAATTGACCACACATACTCTAGTGGATTATGTGATGCAACTTCTGTCAAAGTGGTGCAACATTCCATGTGGAAGCTGCTTTCCTATGTGTTTTGGGACTCTGTGACCATGGTGTGACAAATAGATCCACTAGAGTCATTGCATGTGTTCTCCTCCAAAACCACATTGATCTTATAGTGTCATTACATGTGTCCTTTTCCATAAACCACATTGTTCCACACACACACATATTGGAGTTGATTCTATGATGCAACTTCTGCCACGCTAGTGCAACATGCAATGTGGAAGCTACTTTCCTATGTGTTTTTGGTCTATGTGACCATGGTTTGACACATGGATCCATTAGAGTGATTGCTTGTGTTATTCTCCAAAACCAAATTGATCCACTAGTGTCATTGCATGTGTTCTTTTTCCTAAACCACATTGATCAACACACACATGCGCACCTAGGTGGATTCTGTCATGCAACTTTTGCCACACTAGTGCAACATACAATGTGGAAGCTGCATTCTTATGTGTTTTTCGTCTCTATGACCATGATTTGACACATGGATCCAATAGAGTCATTGCATGTGTTCTTCTCCTAAACCACATTGATCCACTAGTGTCATTGCATGTGTTCTTCTCCTAAACCACATTGATCCACTAGTGTCATTGATCCACTAGTGTAATTGCATGTGTTCTTCTCCTAAACCACATTGATCCACATAACCACACACACTCTAGTGGATTATGTGGTGTAGGTTCTGCCACACTGGTGCAACATGCAATGATGAAGCTACTTTCCTATGTGTTTTTGGTCTCTGTGACCATGGTTTGACACATGGATCTACTAGAGTCTTTGCATGTGTTCTTCTCCTAAACCACATTGATTCACTAGTGTCATTGATCCACTAATGTCATTGCATATGTTTTTCTCCGAAACCACATTGATCCACATGACAACACACACTCTAGTGGATTCTATGGTGCAACTTCTGCCACACTGGTGCAACATGCAATGTGGAAGTTGCTTTCCTATGTGTTTTTTAGCTCTGTGACCATGGTTTTACACATGGATCCACTAGATTCATTGCATGTGTTTTTCTCCAAAACCACATTGATCCACTAGTGTCATTGATCGACTAGTGTCATTGCATGTGTTCTTATGCTAAACAACACTAATCCACATGACCACACACATTCTAGTGGATTCTGTGGTGCAGCGTTTGCCACACTGGTGCAACATGCAATGTGGAAGCTGCTTTCCTATGTGTTTTTCGTTTCAGACCATGGTTTCACACATGAATGCACTAGATTTCTTGCATGTGTTCTTCTCGTAAACCAGACTGATCCACATGACCACAAACGCTCTTGTGGATTCTATGATGCAACTTCTGTCACACTGGTGCAACATTCCACGTGGAAGCTACTTTCCTATGTGTTTTGGGTCTCCATGACCATGGTTTGAGAAATGGATCCACTAGTCTCATTGCATGTGTTCTTCTCCTAAACCACATTGATCCACTACTGTCATTACATGTGTCATTTTTCGTAAAGCACATTGATCCACACACACTCTCTAGTGGATTCTATAATGCATCTTCTGCCATACTGGTGCAACATGCAATGTGGAAGCTGCTTTCCTATTTGTTTTTGGTCTCTGTGACCATGGTTTGACACATGGATCCACTAGAGTCATTACATGTGTTCTTCTCCTAATCCACATTGATCCACTAGTGTCATTGCATGTGTTCTTCTCCTAAACCACATTGATCCACATGGCCACACACACTGTACTGGATTATGTGGTGCATATTCTACCACGATGGTGCAATATGCAATGTGGAAGCTGCTTTCCTATGTGTTTTTGGTCTCTATGACCATGGTTTGACACATGGATCCACTAGAGTATTTGCATGTGTTCTTCTCCTAAACCACATTGATCCACTAGTGTCATTGCATGCGTTCTTCTAAAAACCACATTGATCCACATGACCACACACACTCTAGTGGATTCTTTGGTGCAGCTTCTGCCACACTAGTGCAACATGAAATGTGGGAGCTGCTTTCCTGTGTGTTTTTGGTCTCTGTGACCATGGTTTGACACATGGATCCACTAGAGTCATTGCATGTGTTCTTCTCCTAAACCACATTGATGCACTAGAGTCATTGATCCACTACTGTCATTGCATGTGTTCTTTTTCCTAAACCACATTGACCCACAAAAATAAACAAACTCTAGTGGATTCTGCCATGCAACTTCTACCACACTGTTGCAACATGCAATGCGGAAGCTGCTTTCCTATGTGTTTTTGGTCTCTATGACCACGATTAGACACATGGATCCACTAGAGTCATTGCATGTGTTCTTCTCCTAAACCACATTGATCCACTAGTGCCATTGCATGTGTTCTTCTCCTAAACCATATTGATCCACTAGTTTCATTGATCCACTAGTGTCATTGGCTCATTGCATGAGTTATTCTCCGAAACCACATTGATCCACATTACCACACACACTCTAGTGGATTATGTGGTGTATCTTCTACCACACTGGTTCAACATGCAATGTGGAAGCTGCTTTCCTATGTGCTCTATGACCATAGTTTGACACATGGATCCGCTAGAGTCTTTGCATGTGTACTTATCCTAAACCACATTGATCAACTATTGTCATTGATCCACTAGTGTCATTGTATGTGTTTTTCTCGTAAACCACACTGATCCATATGACCACACACACTCTAGTGGATTCTGTGGTGCAGCTTCTGCCACACTGGTGCAACATGCAATGTGGAAGTTGCACTCCTATGTGTCTTTCGTCGCTACAACCATGGTTTTACACATGGCTCCACTAGAGTCATTGCATGTGTTGCTCTACTAAACCACAATTATCCACTAGTGTTATTGCATGTGTTCTTCTGCTAAACCACACTAATCCATATGACCACACACACTCTAGTGGATTTTGTGGTGCAGCGTCTGCCACACTTGTGCAACATGCAATGTGGAAGCTGCTTTCCTATGTGTTTTTGGTTTCAGACCATGGTTTCACACATGGATCCACTAGATTCCTTGCATGTGTTCTTCTCCTAAACTAGATTGATCCACATGACCACACACACTCTAGTGGATTCTGTGATGCAACTTCTGTCACACTGGTGCAACATTCCATGTGGAAGCTACTTTCCTATGTGTTTTGGGTCTATGTGACCATGGTTTGACAAATGGATCCACAAGAGTCATTGCATGTGTTCTTCTCCTAAACCACATTGATCCACTAGTGTCACTACATGTGTCCTTTTCTGTAAACCACATTTATCCACACACACACACTCTCTACTGGATTCTATAATGCAACTTCTGCCATACTGGTGCAACATGCAATGTGGAAGCTGATTTCCTACTTCCTCCGGCCCGAATTAATGGCCGCAGACACAATACAAATGATTTTTTTGCAAATAAACCCTTGATACATATAGAACTTCTCATATTTGGCAAATTCAAAATCAAATCTTCTCCGTCTCTGTCCTCCTCCCATCCATCGTCGTCCGACCCCCAGCAATCTGCCCCGCTCTGCCGCCTCCCGTCCACCCCCGGCTGCTCCCCAGCAGTCCTCCCTGTTCCACCGCCTCCCGTCCGTCCCGGCTACTCCCCAGCAGTCCACCCCACTCCGCCGCCTCCTATCCACTGTCGACCGCTCCCTAGACTGAGCGGTTTTCCCTGCTCCATCACCTCCCATCCGAGCACGCGCATGTTGCGTCCCCTATGAGCTCGTAGACATCGTCTCCCCTCCGAGCTCGTGGACGCGTAGGAGATCGATCTGGGACCACGCCCACATCGGAGGTCGACCTCGCCGGACTCTTCTGCTCCGCTCGCCGTCCGCCAGCCGGCCTACTCCTCCCTGATACGGTCGCGCTCCCTCCTACGGCTTTCTCCGAGTTCCCTCTAATGGCCCGATTTAGATAGCAGGTACCGAGGCTGGAGCATCAGGTTTCTACCTCAGATTGAGATAGCTGGTTCAGATAGAAATATACAGAAAAGAAACTGATAGAGGAACTAGATTCAAACGAAACTAATACTGTAACGCTAGAAGCTTTGCATTCATGAACATGACCTGTAGTAGCTCATATGCTCATAAATTGAAAAGGAGTAGCTACTGTAATGCAAGAAACTTTGCATGCTATGCGTAGAAGGGCAGTGCAATATAAGCACAAAGATTTGTATATTTGAGTATCATCAAGACATAAGTATGGCAGAGAAAGTAGTGCCTTGAATATAAAGGAACACAAAGTAAAAAATGAACCAGAGCAATAATTATTGAAATTGAGTTTCGGATTCTATTTAGGTTTCTCTGAAAATAATTTAGGACAGAGCACATGAGTTTGAGATTTTGTTCGACCAAATTGTTCTTTATCATTTGTGGGCTGTCCTAGTTGTTGCACTGCACTCATACAAGTGAGTTGGACAATTAGACAACAAGGCGGAGAAACATCCTCATAAACATTATGAATTAATCCCGAATACATATGATGAAGAATATGCAATAATAAAGCAAAATGAACTTAGATGAGAAAAACACTTATGCATGGCATGTAATCACTTCTCATTTCTCTAGATATATCTTCTAAATCAGATTCTTATGGTCACAGAAATATTCCCATGATGTTATGGAGTAAGTGAATATGAAAGAAAATAAAGAGGAAATCTAGGGAACATTGTATAATATGCAAGGACAAACTCATGGTTTGGAAGCCTAGTATTTTGTGGTCCATTTTATTCTAGAAGAGGTCCATCTTATTCTAGAAGAATAGTAATCATCCTTCAGTCTCAGAGCAACAGCAAATTATCCCCTCTCAGCTTGTGAGAATAATCCAACATATATGCTGATAATAGTAACTTTTGGTAGATAAACAGCCACCGAAACTGCAACTTACTCCACAAAAGAAGATATACCAATCGTAAAAAAGTGTGGTCTGTTTGAAAGAAAGAGATCAATATTATTTGGCCTTCCATAATGCTCGCAATTGTTTCCCTCACAACCTTGCTCATCCAATAGAACCAGAAGCTCTACAATGACTTGATCTGCACAAAAAGGACAAAGATGACCTCTATTGAACATTTCCTACTTAACTAGTCCGGCATCAGATATCAACCTATACAAAGTTGAGCAGATATGATGACTAATTTTGTACCAATATGTCAAGCATCTCGATAAGCTTCTTGATCAGGGTAGGTAGGTTACTCATGTGTAGCTCCTTTATCAGAGTGGCGTCTGCAATATGATCGTCCACCACTTTAAAAATCTTTTCAATGAAACTAAAATGTACTTCATGAAGTTTGTTAGAATAAAAAGAAAATCAAGATTGAATCACATTTAAGAGTGGCCATGCTACATTTAAGGTCAGATAGACATGCCATAATAAGCCAGGGTTTCAAACTAACTCTGTCTTTTCCTTTCTGCTAAGCTAAGCTACATGTCTATTCCAAACCAACTTTTCAAACCAAGTACTCGACACTAGTAAATTACTTGGAGTGAATAAATTAAACATAAAGAAGGCAAAAGACAGTGCACCTTATTCTCATCAATACATAAAAAACCAAGAAGGTTGGGATGATCAAGTCAAAGAAAATTCAGTATATGCTCCAAGAAAATTCAAAGACTACTATCATGAGGGATATCTGCAACAATATGCAGCAACATTCAGAAACAGAGAATTTAAAATGCGGAGATGATTGTATAACTGGAGCAATTGTATAATTAGAGATGCTTGTGTAATTGGAGCAATTGTATAATTTGAGATAGCTGGAGTACTTGGATAATTGGAATAAAATTGCGACCAACAAAAAAACCATGTTTGAGCCTAATAAATCATGAAAATAGCGAGCCTAGTTATTTTAGCAAGCAAGATATGATGCATTTCTTATTGCAACTGAAAATCTAAACTAGCACTGCTAACAGATGCTTTAAGCAAGGAATTTTCCAAAAATGAAGCAAAGGTTATGAAATCAGGATTGAAGGTTCTCTATTTGGTACGTGTTATGCTAAAACTAGGTTGGTAAGGTGCTTAAGAAAGAACAATAGCAGCTCCATTACCACGTCTGGTGCTAAAGCGATGATTCCTAGACCATCTCTTAGGACCAAGGGGATACAGAGTACAATAACGAACCAGAAGTGATTCATCCACCACTTCACAAGCAAATAGCTTAAAGCATACTTGTCACAGGAAGAATATGTGTGACAATAACTTTGTTAGGAAGGAGGCTTGTAAGATACATTACCAATATTTAACAAGAAAGCAGATAATAAGGTAAACCTACACATTCGATCCAGACCATTCATCCATCAATCTCACAACTAGCATTTAGCACATTAAGATCTTTGATGGGCTTGACCTTTTCTTCTTGTATAATGCAACAATTTTAGATTGTTTCCACTAATTATTTTTCCTTACCAATCCTACTTTCTTTTTTCCCTTGGAGATAACTTATTAGCTATTTATACCATATTCATATGAGATAATAAAATGCAACTGCATTACAATCTCAACTATAGCAACATCCACGAATAGGAACGGTTTTGAAACAGCAAGGACAGGTCTGGAGGATCGAAAATTTCAATTTTGGAGTTTGGAGGTTCAGAGATAACATGTACTCATATGAAGATTAGCGTCGGGGAAGAACGAGGATGGAGTCCTGGAGCTTCTCTTCGCCGTAGAAGTGTAGATCGAGCCTTTCCCGGCGGCGGGGGAGCAAGGCGGCGGGGTCTTCGCAGGCAGCGGAGGAGCCTTGGTGAAAAATCAAACCTTTCCTGGCGACATGGGAGCGGCGGGGTCTTTGTAGGCGGCAGCGACAGGGAGGCAAGGCGGCACAGGAGAAAGGCAGCGGCAGCGCAGCGGGGGAAGCAAGGTGGCATGAGGCTGGGGTGAGGGATGGGGTGGGGGGAGCAGTGGCATGGGGCGGCGTGGTTACTGCGGCGAGAAAGCGAACGAGATGAGCGAGGAAGACAACTGTGCGAGGACCGGGGACTGTGTCGGAAATTCGTCGAGGATGTTTTTGCAAATTAGCCATCGCAAACAGTAATTCAGACCGAAGGGAGTATGTGTTTTTGGTCTATGTGACCATGGTTTGTCACATGGATCCACTAGAGTCATTGCATGTGTTCTTCTCCTAAACCACATTGACTCACTAGAGTCATTGTTCCACTAGTGTCATTGTCTGTGTCTGTTTTCGTAAACCACATTGATCCACACACACACTCCCGTCAATTTTGTGATGCAACTTCTGCCACACTGGTGCAACATGTAATGTGGAAGCTGTTTTCCTATGTGTTTTTGGTCTCTATGACCACGGTTTGACACATGGATCCACTAGAGTCATTGCATGTGTTCTTCTCCTAAACCACATTGATCCACTAGTGTAATTGTATGTATTATTTTTTCTAAACCACATTGATCCACACACTCAAACACACTCTAGTGGATTCTGTCATGCAACTTTTACCAAACTGTTGCAACATGCAATGTGGAAGCTGCTTTCCTATGAGTTTTTAGTCTCTATGGCCATGATTTGACAAATGGATCCACTAGAGTCATTTCATGTGTTCTTCTCCTAAACCACATTGATCCACTAGTATCATTGCATGTGTTCTTCTCCTAAACCACATTGATCCACATGACCACACACACTCTAGTGGATTATGTGGTGCAACTTCTGCCACACTAGTGCAACATTCAATGGCTGCCACACTGGTGCAACATGCAATGTGGAAGCTGCTTTCCTATGTGTTTTTGGTCTCTGTGAACATGGTTTGACACATTGATCCACTAGAGTCTTTGCATGTCTTCTTCTCCTAAACCACATTGATCCACTAGTATCTTCGTAGGTGTTATTGTCCTAAACCACATTGATCCACATGACCACACACACTCTAGTGGATTCCGTGGTGCAGCTTCTGCCACACTGGTGCAAGATGCAATGTGGAAGTTGCTTTCCTATGTGTCTTTCGTCTCTGCGACCATGGTTTTACACATGGATCCACTAGAGTCATTGCATTTGTTGTTCTTCTAAACCACATTGATCCACTAGTGTCATTGCATGTGTTCTTCTGCTAAACCACACTAATCCACATGACCACAAACACTCTAGTGGATTCTATGGTGCAGCGTCTGCCACACTGGTGCAACATGCAATGTGGAAGCTGCTTTCCTATGTGTTTTTGGTTTCAGACCATTGTTTCACACATGGATCCACTAGATTCCTTGCATGTGTTCTTCTCCTAAACCATACCGATCCACATGACCACAGACACTCTACTGGATTCTGTGATGCAAGTTCTATCACACTGGTGCAACATTCCAAGGGGAAGCTACTTTCCTATGTGTTTTGGGTCTTTGTGACCATAGTTTGACAAATGGATCCACTAGTGTTATTACATGTGTCTTTTTCTATAAACCACATTGATCCACACACACTCTCTAGTGGATTCTATAATGCAACTTCTGCCATACTGGTGCAACATGCAATGTGGAAGCTACGTTCCTATGTGTTTTTGGTCTATGTGCCCATGGTTTGACACATGGATCCACTAGAGTCATTGCATGTGTTCTTCTCCTGAACCACATTGATCCACTAGAGTCATTGACATGGGTATACCCTACAGGTACTCGAGCTTGGTATATATGGTCCAAATACGTACAGGCCCACGGTGTCGCCAAGGCCCAAATGAAAGGACTCGAGTAACCTGTGGACTCTCGATTGCTTGAAGGACAAGAAGAAGCTAAAGATAGAAAGTTTGAAGGGGAAAACCCTGACTTGTAACCGACTCGACCTGCTACCCGAGACCTAGCCTATCTATATAAGGGCTAGGAGGGGGCGGCGAGGAAGACACGCGCAACCCTAGCTTCCACAAACCCTCGCCAGATTGCATCTGCGCACCATTGTAACTTTCGACTCCCTCAATAATTCCACGAGCAGACAAGCAAGAGTAGGGACCTCTACGAGGCCTAAACCCTGGTAAATCCTTTGTCCCCTGTGTGCTTGTTTGCTAGCCGATAGATGTCTCCAGCGCTCCCTCCTTCTCCAAAACCCAAGTCCATAACAATGGGCATTGACGAGTTAAACCCTCGTCAATTGGCGCCGTCTGTGGGAAGTGGGAGTGCTGATGTTGTGGCTTCTTCGGCCCCATCAAACGCGATCTACAACTCTGCAACAGCGGAGATTCGCCAGCTTTTTGGCGCCTTTGACTTCACCGTCCACACGCCGGCTACTCGCCCAGCCTTCGAGTCCGTGGGCGACGGAATCAGCCTGGCGATTGGGAGCTTCTGCTTCCAAGTTGGTCAGATGGGCACGCTTCGCATGCCCGATCAGCCGACGGCACCGACGATTGCCCCAGCATCATGGTTCCCTCCATCGATCGGCACCCTCAGTGAGCTCAATGCTCTGGCGGTAGTTGGGAACATGGTCAACGACAGTAGTCGCGACTCGGATCTAAGCGATCTGGCCACTTAAGATGGAGCCTACGGTTTCGGATCTGAAAGTTGTGTAAGCAACAACTTCCCAAATCACTTCATGTGCGCCGTCATCAACGCGGGCGACACCTCTGCCAACCGCGGTAACGGTGGCAACACCGGCAACGGCACCGATCCACCCAATTGCGGCAATGGTGGCAACATCGGCAATGGCACCGACCCGCCCAATGCCGGCAACAGAGGTAACGGTGGCAATGGTGGAGCAGTCGAACCTCCTAGCATAATCAATGAGCAAACCGGCGAGCGCGTCGTGATCAGGCTCAACGAGTAAGAGTGGGAACACTGCCGCGAAGCCATACGAGGTGCACCTCTACCCTTCGGGTCCCCGCAGGAGCTACTGATGGGCTACCACTGGCTCCTAAAAGAGGAATTCAAGCGCCAAAAACAAGCAATCGCGCAACTTGTGGCGCGTAAAAAGGCGGCGGACGAGTCAAGCCTTCGTCGCGCTGGGCTATCCTCCTACGGAGGATCCTCCTCAAGAGGAAACAAGCACCTCGCCAGGAAAAGGCAATCGCGGATGGCTCACCTCACCGAACAAGAACGCATAGATGCCGCGAAAGTCCTCGACTTTGGCTCTATGACAGTCGACACGAGAGGCAACGTGGTTCCCAGGACACCACAGGCCACGGTGACAGCGGCCACCATGTACCTTCTCAATAACCAGCCACCAGTTGGAGATCCCCGAACGGCCATGCACCGATCTACGATCGCGGGCCTGGGGCTAATTGAGGCTGCCCTCGACAAGGAACCGGTACCAGACCCAAAAAAGGGCAAAGCGTTAGCAAAGCGCTACTCCTCGCCCTCGTCCAGCGATGACAGTCACGACCTGTCTCGGCGCCGCCGCTCACGGCGACACGATCGCGACTACGATGCATGCGATGAACTCACGCAATGCAAGATCGATAAGTCAAGGGCACGACGTGCTCGGTCGACTGACTCGGAAGAAGAAGATGGGGAGCTCTACGGCGCCAGATGCTTCAGCAGATCCATCAGGCAAAAGGGAATGCCTAAAGGGTTCAAACTCCCATCGGAGAACCCGAAATTTGACGGTCTGCAGGACCCCAAGATCTGGCTGCAGGATCACATCTCCTCCATCAGGCTACATGGAGGTAGTCGAAGTACTGCCATGCAATGCTTGTAGCTACAGCTGCAGGGCGCCGCCCGGGCATGGCTCAATAACCTCCCACGCGGATCCATTCGCAGCTGGGATGGGCTGGTCTACAGCTTCGTGCGCAACTTTAAGGGCACGTACAAACGCCCCGCCACAATCGAAGAACTGAGATGCTGCCAGCAAAGATCTGGCGAATCGCTGCGCTCTTACATCGAAAGGTGGTCCATCATCAAGAACTCCGCGGAGAACATCTCAGAAGACCGCACGATTGATGCATTCAACGGTGGTGTCCGCCGCATGGAACTCAGGGAGGAGCTAGGCCGCTCAAAGCCCCAGACCATCGACCACCTGATGGAGATCGCGAATCGGTGGGCTGATGGAGAAGATTCGGTGAAGAATCGCGTTCACTCTGACGAGGAGGCAGAACTCGAACGAAGACGCGACCGCTGGAGTAAGCGTCGCATGCGCGTCTACGACGATCGCGATGACGTCAACATGGTCGCAGCCGGCTACGCCGATAGACGCGACTCTGGGAAAACCACGCAAGTGTGGCAACGCCGCACTCGTGATGAAGCACCCGCGACCTCCATCGAGGACAAACTGTCCGGGCCATGCACGACACACTTCTACATCGACAAGCATGATGGCAAGAGAAAGTCCAGCCACCTCCTCAAGGACTGCCGCGAGTTCCTCAAGCTACATGAGGGATTGGTTCAGATGAACCGCAATGCAGTCGAAAGAGGCTACGGAGCCTCTCCAGGCGTCGTGGCGCATGGCGCACCACCACCACCACATGGGCCACCCCCGAACGGAGCTGCACCGGACCAACACCACGGAGGCGAACCGTACCCATGGGCCAGGCGTACCATGATGATCCAAAAGGGGCGCCCCTCCAATAGGGTGCAGAAGGCCATCACTCGCCAAGTCAACTTGGCCACGCACTCGCCACCATCCACCACCGAGTACCTCAGTGGCAGTGAGTTGTGCATTACTTTCGACAAACGCGACCACCCGCCTCAAGTACCTCGCCCAGGTCATTGCCCCCTCGTACTCGAGGCGCAAATTGGAGGCTTCGACATGAATCGCGTCTTCATGGATGGCGGAAGCGGTATCAACCTCATATTCACGAGTACCTTGCGAGCAATGAGGATCCCTCTAACCTGCTTGGAGGCATCGGACACAACGTTCCACGGCATCGTCCCAGGGAAAGGCGTATACCCCCTGCGCAAAATCAGCCTCGACGTCATATTCAGCACGCCGAAGAACTTCCGGCGCGAGCGCATCGACTTTGAAGTTGTCGACTGGCCCTCACAATACCACTGCATCCTCAGACGCGTCGCGTTCGCTAGGTTCATGGCGGTACCCCACTACACCTACCTGCAGATAAAGATGCCAGGTCCCATTATCGTCATCACGATCAACGGGAGCTTTGAGCGATCTGACAGCCATGTATAGGAATTCAACAGAATCTCCTGCCCTTCGGCATGCAGGAGGAGCTCACGCGATTGAAGGAAACGACAGACAACACTCTGCCGCCCCTGAGTAGGCCAAGCTCACCTGACCTCTCCTTCGACTCATCTGTGCACACAAAGAAGGTGCAGGTCCATCCATCAGATCCCGCCAAAACGGCCCTCATCGCCAACAACTTGAGTCCCGCATAGGAACTCGCGCTCGTCGAATTCCTCCGTGAGCACTGGGAAATTTTTGCCTGGTGTCCTGCGGACATGCTAGGAGTTCCCAGGGAATTCGCCCAACACACACTCAACGTCAACCCCGACGCAAGGCCAGTCAAGCAAACAATCAGGCGACTGTCTGAGCCACGAGCGCAGGCAGTCAGAATGGAGATCAACGGACTCCTCGAGGCCAAATTCATACGCGAGATCAAGGAAAGCACTTGGCTCGCCAATACGGTGCTGGTGCCAAAAAAGGACACGGATATCCTACGGATGTGCGTGGACTTCACTTCTTTAAACAAGCACTGCCCAAAAGATCACTTCCCGCTACCACGGATTGACCAAATCATCGACTCCACCGCTGGATGCGAGCGCCTCTACTTCCTCGATGCCTACTCAAGATACAACCAAATTCGAATGAAGGAGGAAGACCAGGAGAAGACCGTGTTTACAACGCCCTTCGGTGTGTTCTGCTACAACACAATGCCCTTCGGGCTAAAAAACGCGCGAGCTACCTACCAACGGTGCATGCAGGCTTGCCTCAAGGAGCAGCTCGGTCGCAACATCCAAGTCTATGTCGACGACATAGTAATCAAAACCAAAAAGGAAGCCTCTCTAATCGATGACTTGCACGAAACATTCACCAATCTCGACCATTACCGAATCAAGCTCAATCCGGACAAATGCGCCTTCGGCATACCATCTGGGCAGCTGCTCGGGTATCTCATCTCCGCGAGAGGGATTGAGGCAAACCCGAAAAAGATAAAGGCCATACTAGCCATGGAGAAGCCAAAGAACATAAGAGGCATCCAGCAACTAGCCGGACGAATCGCGGCCCTCAGTCGATTCATCAGTCGAATGGGAGAAAAGGCACTGCCCTTCTATCAACTCCTCCGCAAAGCTGATAAATTTGAGTGGACCAATGAAGTGCAAGAAGCATTCGAAGATCTCAAGCGCCTGTTATCCACATCGCCAGTACTGGTGACTCCACGGGAAAGAGAACCACTACTGCTGTACATCTCCGCTACCAACCAAGTGGTTAGTACAGTGCTCGTCGTCGAACGGGCAGAGGAAAACAAGGTCCATGGCGTACAACGCCCGGTATACTACCTCAGCGAGGTTCTCACGCCAACAAAACAGTGGTACCCGCACTACCAGAAGCTGGCGTACGGCATCTTCATGACCGCCCGGCGATTGCGCCATTACTTCCAGTAACACCTAATCGTGGTAGTCAACGACGCCCCATTGGGACATATCCTCAATAACCCAGACGCCATGGGACGAGTCACGCTTTGGGGAATCAAACTATCTCCACGAGACATCACATACAAAAAGCGCAACGCAATCAAGTCGCAAATTCTCCCTGACTTCCTCGTGCATTGGATGGAAAATCAACTCCCAGACAAGCCAGATATGTCCTACCTCTGGACCATGCACTTCGATGGATCCAAACGGAAAGATGGAGCAGGAGCAGGTGTCATACTGACATCACCTCAAGGAGACAAGCTGAAATACATCCCGCGAATGCAGTTCACAGCCTCAAACAACGAAGCTGAATACGAGGCCCTGTTGCACGGGATGAGGATGGCAAAATCCTGCGGCGCAAAAAGGCTCATCATATACGGCGACTCCAAGCTGGTCGTCAACCAAACAATACACGAGTGCGACGCACTGAACGACAACATGATCGTGTACCGCGACCTCTATGATACACTCGAAGGGGACTTTGATGGATGCGAGCTGCGACACGTAGGTCGCGAAAGCAACGAGGAGGCGGATGCACTCGCAAACATAGGCTCTACCTGCGCCCCCATACCACTTGGTGTATTTCTCGAGCGCATCTGTGAACGCTCCATCAAGCCAAAGGCCTCAGAGAAGAAAACAAGCGCAGCAATGGACTCGGGGGCTATGCCACCCAATGAGCCGATGGCACTCGACGACTTGGAGCTAGAAACAACACTCGAAGGGCCAATGAGCGGCATGATGATCGAACAATCCTGCACGCAGCCGTACATTACGTACCTCCTCAGTAAGCGCCTACCGGACGACCCGATAGACGCATGGCACATCGTGCGACGCTCCAAGGCATTCGCCGTTATCAATGAAGAACTATACAAACACAGCATCACAGGAGTGCTACAGCGATGTGTCTCCATGGCTGATGGAAGATCAATTCTCCTCGACATCCATGAAGGGACCTGCGGGCACCACGCAGGCAGTTGCTCCCTCGTCGCCAAAGCTCTACGAGCTGGATTTTACTGGCCCACGTCCATGCGTGATGCCAAGGACATTGTCCAAAAATGCAATGCTTGCTAATGATTCACGGACAAGCCACACACACCAGGCGCAGAACTACGGCCTATTCCATTGGCCTGGCCCTTCGCCCAGTGGGGACTCGACATGGTTGGCAAACTTCCAAGGTCCTTGCAAGGAGGATACATCTACCTCTTGGTCGCAGTCGACAAATTCACCAAGTGGATTGAGGCCATGCCAGTGACCAAGCAATTAGGGCACAACGCAGTCAAGTTCTTTGAGTCCATCGTCTACCGCTTCGGCGTACCGCACAGCATCATCACCGACAACGGAATGAACTTCACATCCAAGGAGTTCCAAGAATTCTGCAAGAACCTGGGGATCAACATCAACTACGCCTCCGTAGCACACCCACAGACCAACGGTCAGGTGGAAAAGGCAAACGGGCTCGTCTGCAGCAGCATCAAGAAGCGACTCCTCTGACCACTCGAACAAGCCGCGGGGTGCTGGCCAGACGAACTGCAAGCCGTACTCTAGAGCCTGCGTATAACTCCAAACAGCGCCACCGGCTACACGCCATTCTTTATGGTACACGGAGCAGAGGCAGTACTACCCGCCGAGGTACGGTACAAAGGGCCACGCGTAGTAGCCTACAGCGAGCAGGAGTCATCCCTCGCACTTGAAGACTCCGTCGACCTCCTTGACGAAGCAAGAGAAATCGCCGCAGAAAGATCCACGATCTACCAGCAGAACCTGCGCAACTACCATAGCAGAAGGCTTCGCCCCAGATCCTTCGTCAAAGGTGACTTGGTCCTGCGATTGAAGTAGCAAGGGCATCTCAAGCTCGTGTCCCCTTGGGAAGAACCATACGTGATTACAAAAGTAATCCCAGGGGGCACCTATCGCCTTAAAGATCTAGAGACAGGAGTCGCATACTCCAACCCTTGGAACGTTGCACAACTGCGACGCTTCTACCCCTAGTAGTTTTACTTTTTACATTGCAAATAAAGCTACTCAGCCAAGGCTACTTAGCCGCACATTGTACTTCGCACTGTTCTTCAAATAAATAAAAGCTAAGTGCCCCAAAACTCCGTGTTCTCCTTTACTTTGTCAATTTTCATACTCGGGGGCTACGCCACCCTATACACATATGTTCTTCGAACAATAACGCGACATCCTGAGTAGCTGGCACATCAATCGAACCCCTTAACACAAACTCAACCCAGCTGCAACGCACCTGACAGGTTGACAAGGGAACGATACAAAGATGGCCAGGCTAACGAAAAGGACTCGCATAAGTGCAACGCACCCCACGCTTAAAGCTATTTGTACACATTCAACAGTATATTATCTACAAATATATATGAGCTTTACAACACTAGTACACTTATGTGCAGGATACATATTTGGCTACCCTTGCAACATAAGAACATTAGTATGTTCCTCGAAGAAGTCGACGACCTCCTCGGCTAGACGGTCCACCGCCTGATAGTGCGGCACCATGTTCCAGGAAGATCCTGCTGGTGGCACCGGTGGCCTAGAGGCAATGGCGGCGACATCCATGTCAGGCCTGTGCAAACGCACCATGGAGAGGGCAGCCTTGGCACCAGCCACCAACTGCTGCCTCACGCACTCGCGAACCGCGGACATATCTTGAAATTTGGTCAGGAGAGCCAGCAGGCTTGATGGAGTATCATCCAGCGGGAACATCGCCCGATAGATGTTCTTCAAATACGCATGACTTCTTTCGTAAAGAGCAGATCATGCGAGGCGTGATCCTCAGGGTCGCCAACGCGCATACGATCATGATCTACCCATAAGTATCCACTCTCCTGAAGTTGCTCCTGGATGAGATCATGAAGGCGGATGGCAATCCTATCCCTCTCCTCCTGCGGATGGCGTGCGCTAACAACTACACGAAGCAACATCAACAGCATGAGTACAACATACCATTGTGACTAACTACAAAGGAAGAGACGAGGATGAGCAAACTAACACTTAAACTGGTCGCCCACCGCCACCGCCACAGATATTGTTTCATGGGCGGCGGCTTTTTCAGCCTTTGACTTCCACACGTCCGCGCTACCGTGGATCACGGGCAACTCACGCTCCAGTTGCTTAACGTGATCACGAAGTCGCGAAAGCAAGGACAACTCCTCTACCCTAGAGCGTGGTGGTGCCATTGTATCCTCAAGAGATGGCGAGTCCGGGGTTCCCCCCATAGGACCACTTGATGTACCCTACCAAAAATCAAGCCAAAGGCAAATAAGGCGACCAACTCAAAAGTCAAAAGTAACAGATACATTCAGGATCAGCATACAAGTATCTACAAACACATTCGCCAACATGTTCTCCAATCAAAAGAGCAATTCATCAACTATTACAAGAAACTAACTACGAAGCAGCTGGCTTCTTCGACTTCGATGACCTCGGGGGCTTCATCAAGTCCGTGGCAGTATCAGATGCCACTGATTTTCCGCCGGCCCCTGAGGCCGAAGTTTTCGCCGCCTTCTTCGCACGATTGAGCTCCTCCGAATACTTGGCAACAGTGTTTATCAAGGAATGCCCATATTTGGCACAGACAGTCACAAAGGGAGCGAATACTACCTGATGACCATCCGCGCCAACAGGCATCGTCTTCGACACCGCAGAAGGATCTACTTTGACTCCATGGGCTTGCACCATGGCAAGCGACATGGTCGCGCCAGCTGCGCGGAGGGAGTTCTTGTACGTGGCAGGCACACCCCCAGCGAGCGACTCCACCAGCTCTTCCACATTGTCGACCAGCTCCGCCTTCGGCATCAACTCCTCCCAGAGGCGACTCAGGGTGGCCTTGGCCTTGGACAACGTATTTTGGACAGCGGCGCTACGATCCTCGACCGTAGATACCGCGCCTGCCAGAGCGTCATCGCGACAAAGGGCTTGTGGATCAAAACTCAAGCCGCCAGCATCTACACCAAAATACACACAAGGATCAAACTTCTAGTGCCACCGGCACTACAGATGCAGAGAAGAACATCAATAAAATATCCACCAGTAAAGGTACCTGAGAGGGCCTTGACGACTGAACAGTTGCTCTTCGAACAACTTCTCCCTGGCCGCAAAGGAGACACACAGATCCTATTCGCGCTTCTGGGCATCATCACGAGCCGCGATTGCCTCGTCGCGCCCCTTCACAGCTGCGGCTAGTGTCTTCTCCAACGTGGCGACATCGCGTAGTAAAGCATTATGCTCGGCTACATGGCAGTCAATAATTGGCTGTCAGTCGATTATACTAAAACAGAGAGAAGACGAAAAGAATAAGTATAGAACACTCACTCTCGACCACGCGGTGGCGCGTCTCCAGCATCGCATGCTGGCGACCCATCGCCATCACCTGCTCCGCCACCTGCGTGGCTTCCTTTACAAGGAGCTGTCGCACAAAACAAGGAGTCAGCAGAGGGCAGCAGAAGGCGTTGACTACCACATTAAAAAAGAAGGAAAGCTATACTTACATGGTCCTCCAGCTACTCTGAAGAAGTTTGTTGAACCGTCATCCGAGCAAATACTCGATGCTCCCCTACGTGAGGAGAGCTCGAAGAATTGTGCCCGGAGTAGGCCGCCGCCGGAGAAGGAGTGCGCTCGACCTCTAGCTTGGCCCTTGAAGTCGCGACTCCCGATTCCTTCAAAAATTTGATGTGACCATAAGATGACGACGCCTCTTGACTGCAAGACAAAATCCACATTGAGAAAAGGGCAAACTCCAGGGCAAAAACCAACAAGAAGAAAACAGAAAAGAATGAATAACCCAGCAAACTTACTAGTTAAAGTTGTCAAGATCAAACATGGCAGCCGTCGATTCTGACGAAGACTCCTTGGGCAACCGCATCTTCTTGTGAGAAGACGGTGCCACAACCCTCACAGGAACAGCTGGAATTGGCGACTCTGCGCCAACAGCCGCGCCTCCTGGAGTTGAAGGAGTCGACGCGTCGGAATCCCCGCTACGCAAACACTTGAGAGTATCCGGGCTCTCGGACTCAGGGGCTTCCTCTTCCACATCAGAAGGGACAGTCGACTCAGACTCGTCCTCTTCCAAAGCTTCACGAGGAATAATCCCCTCAGGGAGGGGAGGCATACAAGGCGATACCGCCCACTCCTGCATACAAACAGTAAAGATCAGCAAACATAACAGGTAAGCAACAGAAAACACAATCGAGAAAATAAGCTACTACGTAGCACAACTGTACCTCAGGAGGAGGATTCGAAGCATCGAAAGGAGGAACGATCGCTCGCTCGAAGCACATCCTTGAGGGTGTACTTCGTGACCAGTCGCACCCTCTTATCTACCTCACTCGCGGACATGCCATCAGCAGACACGCGAGTGGCATCATCAGCGCCACCCCATTGAAACATGGGATGGACCCTGGCCTGGAGAGGCTGGACGCGACGATGCAGCCAAGTCCTGACAAGGGTGCAGCCTCCCTCTTCTGCGCCTATGCGACTCTCGAGGTCACAGACGCGCTGATATAGCACATCTGTCTCCGTGAGTTCGGAAGGCATGATCACGTTCTTCCAAGAACGCATCTTCTTGCAGGGAGTCGTGGGATCGAAAGGGGCGAGTCCAAAGTCCTCGTCCTTGGCCTTCTAGTCGCGAACATAGAACCATTTGTCCCTCCATCCCTGGATGGACTTGGTAAGCTTGCTGTCGAAGTAGGTGGCGGATGGGTCGACGTGGATTCCGCAACCACCTACGTCATAAACTAAAGAGCCAGATGCGGACTGACTCTTCAATTTAAAGATGCGCTTGAAAAGACCAAAGTGTGGCTCGATTCCGAGCCAGCACTCGCAGAGAGTGATGAAACAAGTGATGTGAAGGAGCGAATTTGGGGACAGCTGATGGAGCTGGAGCCCATAGAAACAAAGAAGACCCCTAAGAAAGGGGTGAAGAGGCAAGGAAAGACCGCGAATGATGAATGCAAGAAACATCACTCGAAAACTAGCGGGAGGAGCAGGAATGGTCTCACCGCTGGGGACGCGCGCATCGGCGACTGCCGCAGAGATAACTCCATCTTGGCGAAGAAGACGGAGATCCGACGCCTTGATGATAGAGGGGCGCCATGCGCCATTGGTCACGCGGGTGCCCGCGACCTTCTTCTTCCCGCCGGTGGTGGTGCTGATGCTCACAGCAGCGGAACCACCTTTCTTCTTCGCCGTAGCGACGGTGGCCGCGGAATCAGCGGCAACGCCTCCCTTCTTCTTCCCCATTGTGCGGCGGCGATGTGAGCGAAGGAAGTAGCTCGGGAACGAACGGAGTTGGTCCAGCGTCGTGGAGAAGATGGGCGCAGGGGAAAGCAGAAAAGCAGCAGCAATGGCGATGGCAGCAAGGAAGAAAGAGCGCAGATGGGAAATTACCGCCGCAGCACCGCTACTTAACCCCTGGGAGATGCAATCCAACGGCTGACAAAAACCCTATTGGACGCGTGGCACGCATCGCGTTGGACGCGTGGAGAAGAGGAAGCGCGAACCGTCTCCCCACTTCTACCATTATGCGCAGAAATCGAGGAGGCACAGTTAAAAATAAGATTACGCACGCCCAGTCAAATCAAAGTCAGAAAGTGGGACCCACCGCTCGTCACGTCCCGTCAAAATCGCTCACGCGGGCAACTAAGGTCATACAAGCGTCAGCACTGACGTCACCAAGGCTACGCAGTGGAAAACTTCGACTATTTTTAGTCCTTGCTGGAGTCTTCGACTCCACCAAGCACTCGGGGGCTACTCCCATAGGGAGCGCTGGCCGCGCACCCTACGACTTTTCTTTTTCTTGTTGCAGGAACATGGACAATCACAAAAGCAAACCCAACCACTCGAAACACAGTTCGATTATGGACATGGGTTACTCCCATAGGGAGCGCCGAAAACAAATTCGACTGAAACAAGCAGGCAAAAGACGACAGCAGTCGCAAAAGTGTTTTAGTACCTGCCTGAGTCATCGACTGAAACAAGCAAGCAAAAGACGACAGCAGTCGCAAAAGTTCTTTAGTCCCTGCCTGAGTCTTCGACTCAACCAGGCACTCGGGGGCTACTCCCATAGGGAGCGCTGGTCGCGCACCCTATGATTATTTGTACAAAAAACTGTGTGTTGATAACATCCACACTCAAAACTCATGGCGACACCGCCTCATAATTTTCCCCCTACAAAGAGATCAAGGCCTCTGGGTCACCCGAATCGTCTCCGTGATGATAAAATTCGGATGCCGCGCCTACGGCGTGAAGGTAAGACCTGAATAAGGCCTGACAACGCATTTAACTGCGCACTACCAGAAACATATCCGTGCCTATAGGCACGATGAAAATGCCTTGACGGACGCGTCAAGTGGTCACACCCATATAACTGGAATTCGACTCCTGTAAGACCTCCGCGGCCTGAGTCGAATTACACCAGCACTTTTCCGGATTCGAGTCCGGGGACTCGAATTTGAGTAGATTGCGTTGTTTCACCCTAAGGTGGTTAACTGATACTGACACTTCAGTTATATCAGGAACGTATATCACCAATCCCTATGACACGAATAAAAGCAATCAAAATGTACTCATTTAGGCATTCGAAGGCTTCAAAAGTCCTAGTCGAATCTGCAATTCCACTGGACACTCGGGGGCTACTGACATGGGTATACCCTACAAGTAATCGAGCTTGGTATATACGGTCCAAATACGTACATGCCCATGGTGTCGCCAAGGCCCAGATGAAAGGACTCGAGTAACCTGTGGACTCTCGATCGCTTGAAGGACAAGAAGAAGCTAAAGATAGAAAGTTTGAAGGGGAAAATCATAACTTGTAACCGACTCGACCTGCTACCCAAGACCTAGCCTATCTATATAAGGGCTAGGAGAGGGCGGCGAGGAAGACACGCGCAACCCTAGCTTCCACAAACCCTCGCCAGATTGCATCTGCGCACCATTGTAACTTTTGACTCCCTCAATAATTCCACGAGCAGACAAGCAGGAGTAGGGACCTCTACGAGGCCTGAACCTGGGTAATCCTTTGTCCCATGTGTGCTTGTTTGCTAGCCGATAGATGTCTCCAGCGCTCCCTCCTTCTCCAAAACCCAAGTCCATAACAATGGGCATTGACGAGTTAAACCCTCGTCAGTCATTGTTGCACTAGTGTCATTGCATGGGTCCTTTTTTGTAAACCACATTGATCCACACACACACTCCAGTGGATTCTGTGATGCAACTTCTGCCACACTGGTGCAACATGCAATGTGGAAGCTGCTTTCCTATGTGGTTTTGGTCCCTATGACCATGGTTTGACACATGGATCCACTAGAGTTATTGCATCTGTTCTTCTCCTAAACCACATTGATCCAGTAGTGTCATTGCATGTGTTCTTTTTCCTAAACCACATTGATACACCCACACACACACACTCTAGTGGCTTCTGTCATACAACTTCTACCACACTGGTGCAACATGCAATGTGGAAGCTGCTTTCCTATGTGTTTTTGGTCTCTATGACCATGATTTGACACATGGATCCACTAGAGTCATTGCATGTGTTCTTCTCCTAAACAACATTGATCCACTTGTGTCATTCATCAACTAGTGTCATTGCATGTGTCTTCTACTAAACCACATTGAGCCACTAGTGTCTTTGGTCCACTACTGTCATTGCATGTGTAATTCTCCTAAAACACATTGATCCACATGACCACACACACTCTAGTGGATTATGTGGTGCAGTTCTACCACACTGGTGCAACATGCAATGTGGTAGCTACTTTCCTATGTGTTTTTGGTCTCTATGACCATGGTTTGACACATAGATACACTAGAGTCTTTGCATGTGTTCTTCTCCTAAACCACATTGATCAAGTAGTGTCATTGCATGTCTTTTTCTCCTAAACCAGATTCATCAACATGACCACACACACTCTAGTGGATTCTGTGGTGCAGCTTCTGCCACACTGGTGCAACATGCAATGTGGAAGTTGCTTTCCTATGTGTTTTTCGTCTCTATGAGCATGGTTTGACACAAGGATCCACTAGAGTCATTCCATGTGTTCTTATCCTAAACCACATTGATCCACATGACCACACACACTCTAGTAGATTCTGTGGTGTATCTTCTGCCACACTGGTGAAACGTGCAAGTGTAAGATGCTTTCCTATGTGTTTTTGGTCTCTCTTACCATGGTCTGACACATGGATCCACTAGAGTCATTGCATGTGTTCTTCTCCTAAACCACATTGATCCACTAGTGTCATTGCATCTGTCCTTTTTCGTAAACCACATAGATCCACACACACACTCCAGTGGATTCTGTGATGCAACTTTTGCCACACTGGTTCAACATGCAATGTGGAAGCTGCTTTCCTATGTGTTTTTGGTGTCTCTATAACCACAATTTGACACATGGATCCACTAGAGTCATTGCATGTGTTCTTCTCCTAAACAACATTGATCCACTAGTGTCATTGATCGACTAGTGTCATTGCATATATCTTCTACTAAACCACATTGATCCACCAGTGTCATTGCATGTGTTCTTCTCCTAAACCACATTGATCCACATGACCACACACACTCAGTGGATTATGTGGTGCAGATTCTGCCACATTGGTGCAACTTGCAATGTGGAAGATGCTTTCCTATGTGTTTTTGGTCTTTGTGACCATGGTTTGATACACTAGAGTCTTTGCATGTGTTCTTCTCCGAAACCACATTGATCCAGTAGTGTCATTGCATGTGTTTTTCCCCTAAAACACATTGATCAACATGACCACACACACTCTAATGGATTTTGTGGTGCAGCTTCTCCCACACTTGTGCAACATGCAATGTGGAAGTTGCTTTCCTATGTGTTTTTCGTCTCTACAACCATGGTTTGACACATGGATCCACTAGAGTAATTCCATGTGTTCTTCTCCTAAACCATATTGATCCACATGACCACACACACTCTAGTGGATTATGTGGTGTATCTTCTGCCACACTTGTGAAACATGCAATGTGGAAGATGCTTTCCTATGTGTTTTTGGTTTCTCTGACCATGGTTTGACACATGGATCCACTAGAGTCATTGCATGTGTTCTTCTCCTAAACCACATTGATCCACTAGTGTCATTGCATGTGTCCTTTTTCGTAAACCACATAGATCCACACACACACTCTAGTGGATTCTCTGATGCAACTTCTACCACACTGGTTCAACATGCAATGTGGAAGTTGCTTTCCTATGTGTTTTTGGTCTCTATGACCACGATTTGACACATGGACTAGAGTCATTGCATGTGTTCTTCTCCTAATCCACATTGATCCACTAGTGTCATTGCATGTGTTCTTCTCCTAAACCATAATGATCCACATGACCACACACACTCTAGTGGATTATGTGGTGCATCGTCCGCCACACTAGTGCAACATGCAATGTGGAAGCTGATTTCCTATGTGTTTTTCGTCTCTGTGACCATGGTTTGACACATGGATCCACTAGAGTCTTTGCATGTGTTATTCTCCTAAACCACATCGATCCACTAGTGTCATTGATCAACTAGTGTAATTGCATGTGTTCTTGTCCTAAACCACATTGATCCACATGACCACACACACTCTATTGCATTCTGTGATGCAACTTCTATCACACTAGTGCAACATTCCATATGGAAGCTGCTTTCCTATGTGTTTTTGGTCTCTATGACCATGGTTTGACACATGGATTGTTGGGGGGGGCATACCCCCGGGCAGGGTCACGCCAGGGTATAAAGGCCGAGTTAGCTGAGGTACGACACGGTCAAAGAAAGTGCAGGCCGTGTCATCGCAAGGCAGGCCAACTTACGGAGTAACCCAGCCCGTGGGGCATCTGCCTAGCATTATCCCAGCTGGCATAAAATTTATGTCGACCATGTTTGTCTATCTATTATGAAGGTACCCTCGTAGCCGAGTTAGCCAAGCATTAGCCGAACTACCACTTGGCTTCCAAGAGAAGGAAGGAATTTCCCGCTGGTCAAAAGTTGGCCTTTGCTAGCTATAGCATGAGTGAAGCAAAGCAGAGGGAAGGACCAGCGGGGCAGGGCGACCAAGATGACGCGAGCAGTATCGGTTGACGTAGCCCGTGTCTGGTGACACTTAAAGGCATGGATTACGCGGAGGGTTACATCCATAGTCCGGATGAACCGTTAAAGAGAATAAATAAGCATCTAGCTTTAACCAAGGGGAATATTCGGGGAATATGCTGCCACGTGTGCCCTATCTTTGTAACCTGGGCTCCCCTATATAAGGAGCACCAGGGCCTCCATAGAAGGGGATGGATCATTTTCTCTATCTAAAATAGAACTCTTGAGCTAAGTTGTGGGGGGTAAGAGACCTAGTCTCCTTCTCACAAATAGCTAAACGAGCACTTGTAACCACCATTGATAGAGGAAATACAACAACACTTGTGCGTTGAATCACCACGCTATCCCTCCCTGGATTCCCCTAGCGCTCATTGGCCCTATCTTTAGCCTATCCATGGCATCTGCCATGCCACCACCACGACAGTTGGCGCCCACCGATGGGCTAGCAGTGCTAGCAGGGGTGAAAATCTAGACGGGAAACATATCCAGCACCAGCGAACACATCGTCTCCGGCCTGGTTCAACGCTTTGGAGCGCTGGACTATGTCAGCGACAACGCAGGGAGCTTCGGCAGGCATCCTCCTCCGTGCAATGGCCACTTCATTAAGCTTGGTGTGCACAAGATCTACGTCGGTGTGGACGAGTCCTGCGTTCATCCGCGGCACATCGTCAAGGGAGGCGAACCGCCTCATAGCGCAGCTCGAGGTGTGCAGATCACTTGCACCGCTAGCAGCGTTGAAGTCATGATGGCTGCACCAGACGCAGGAGCGAGCAAGGACGCGGTGCCAGATCTGAAAGTCACACCAAAACATGCAAGGTCTAGGTTCCCACCTCTAGAAAGGCCAGAGAATGTACTCCAACAAGCAATAGATAGCCTAGCGATGCCAATAGCTCCTGTGATAGATCTGGCTCAGGCGCAAGCTGAGTTGGAGGAAACTAGGCAGAAAATGTTAGCTGGTGCGAAGAAGGTAGTGGTGTTACATCAGTCTTTGAACATCACTTTGAGGGAATATGCAAAGGCAAACCGCATAGATGGGGTGAAAATCCAAGGTAGAAACCTGATTACTGAGATTGATAAGGAGTATGAGCCTAGGCCAGGTCAGACAGCCACAATCGTAATAGGAGGGCTGGACATGTACAGTATCCGACAAAGAACCTCAGGGTAGCAAACACAACTGCATCCGAGTTAGAGGGTCTAACCGGAGAGGCCCGGGAAAGGCAACAAGAGAGGGTGAACCACTTGCTGAGGGTCGCTTGCCAGCAAAATGAGAAAATGAACAAGGAAAACCTGGCACCACCAGGAACATCACACGTGGTTCATTTGGCTAGAAATAACCCGGCCAAGTCCGCCGGAGCCGCATCATCTCAGGGTCATAACCCTAGGAGAGAAGAAGTGGTAAACTCCGGGAGAAGAGACAACAGATGGTCCCCTACGACCCGGTGAGAGCTGGAAAAGGCAAAGCAGTGCAAATTGATGAGGATCACCATAGTACCAGCCGAGGTAACCGCGACCAAGGCAATGTCGGTCAAAGGAACGTTGACAACGACAATGCCGGACAGGGTGATCCAGCGGGAGCAGGGCAAAATGCACCTCGGCAGCAACAGCAACAATATGCACCTCGGCAGGAGAGAAGTGCTGGCCAAGCGATACAACAACAGAATGCTCATCCGGATCAAGGAAGGTATAATGATGGTTATTCAGCGATGGTCAATGATGGATTCCCAAGACTGGAGCACCATGTGATTGGGTCAAGGTTGGGAAGCAGAAACTTGCAGCCAGATGATGCGAGGTTGAAACTTGACCGGATTTACAGGTCGGAGATGATCGAGGTACAGGGACCTCTGGGCCTGGCATGTTTTGGGCGCCGGATCATGAGAGAGCCTCCTGTGCCGAACTTCCAATTGGCAAGAGGAACAAAGACCTATGATGGAAGCACCAAACCTAAGGATTGGCTCACTGATTACACAACAGTGGTCAAGATCACAACAGGAAATTTGAGATGGGCAGTGAGGTATGTCCCAAGATGTTGGACGGACCTGCGAGAGTTTGGCTAAACAACTTGCCGCCAGGAAGTGTCAACTGTTGGTTGGATTTCGAGGAGTTATTCGTTAGCAACTTCTCAAGAACCTACAGGAGGCCCAATAGGCCACAGACTTTGGCCTTATGCCGGCAGAGGCTGAATGAGCCTGACCGAGATTTCCTGACTTGATGGTGCAATGTGCGTAACTCATGTGAGGGGGTAATTAAATCACAAGCAATTGCATGGTTCCCCCAGGGCTGTAGATATGGAAGTATGTTGTGGCAAAGGTTACAGCAAGATATGCCAACCACTTTGGCTGAGACAATCCGGATCGCGGATTCATATGCTTCGGGGGACCCAACTCAACCCCAGCTAATGTCAATCGAGGCGAATGAGGAGTATTACAATCGAGATGGCTTCGGGTCATCAAGAAGAAATGATTTCCGAGGAAAAAGAAGGGACAAGCGTCCGGATTATAGATATAACTTGCAGCAAGTGGCAGTGGTAGACCGAGATCAGCCCAATGCTAGAGCCAGCCAATGCCAGAAAATTGGAGACCAACAATGGTAGAAAAAGGGTGAAGGCAAGAAGCCTTGGACCCCGGAGCAGAAGAAGCAGTGACAGGAGCGAAAAGATCGTCTGAGGTATACGTTCGAGTCTATGTTCGATCAACCTTGCAAATTTCATACGCCAAGTCCGAATAGCCCGGCGAATCATACGACCCGACAGTGTGAGTGGATGAGGAAGCTAGAACAGAGTAATTCGGGGAATGCTCAGGCACCTCGGAACGAAGCACCTCGGCAGCCATTACTAACAAGGGGGAATGGACAGCAACTAATGTTGCCTCCACCGCCACCGAGATATGAAAACTAGGAAAGGAGGGATGTTGTGCATCAAGTGCATAATAACCAGCAGCAAGACCAAGGTTACCATGCAAATGAGGGACGAAACGAGTATAGGGAACATCACCAAAGTTACTGCGTATTTAGCACGGAAGAAACTGACCGGAAAAGCTTGCAACACCAGCATACGGAGGTAAATGCGGTAATGCTGGCGGTGGTGAGGTATATGCCTTGGTTGGTGATACGTTGCTAACGTATCCATAATTTTTGATGTTCCATGCTTGGTTTTATCTACTTTCTTATGTTTTGTCCACACTTTGGAGTACTTTTCATATGATTTCTTGGACTAACCTATTAACAAGAGCCACAGTGCGAGCTGCCTGTTTTTTGCTGTTTTTGGTTCTAGGAAAGTCAGAAAATGAATATTCTCGGAATTGGACGGGACAAAAGCCAAACTCAGTTTTTCACCGAGGGAGACCCGGAGACAGAATACGAGACGGAGAAGGGCCAGAGGGCGGCCACACCACCTGGCCACGTGGCCAGGCCTGGCGTGGACCAGGGGTGGTGTGGCCAGCCCAGGCACCCCCTCAGCCTCTCCTTCCGCCTATAAGATGCCTCCAAGACAGAAACCCTAAGTACCCGATCAAAATTCCACGAAAGAGTCTGTAGCCGCCATCATCTCCATCCCTACATCGAGAGGGATCTGAAGCTCTTCCCGGCACCCTGCCGGAGAGGGGAATTCACCCTGGAGGCCTTCTTCATCATCATGCAAGCCTCTAGTGTGATGCGTGAGTAGTTCATCTCTGGACTACAGGTCCATGTAGTAGCTAGATGGCTGGTTCTCCTCCTTTGTGCTATCATGTCTAGATCTTGTGATCTCCGTTCATGATCAAGATCATCTATTTGTAATTCTGCATGTTGTGTTTGCGGGGATCTGATGGATATTGAGATGCTATGTCAGATTGATTATTGATACTATCATGTCTTTGTTATTTGTGATCTTGCATGCTTTCCATTGATAGTAGCTATCTTGGCCAAGTAGATGCTAGCAACTCCAAGAGTTAGTATTGATGCTCGATAGTGGGTTCATGCCTCTGGTAATCTGGGGAAGTGACAGAATTATCTAAGGTAATAGATGTGATGTTGCTACTAGGGAGAAAACAACCATCCTTTGTTCATAGAACAATCGTATTGTTTACTTTACACGCAATTCGTAATGCAATTATCCGTTGCTTGCAACTTAATACTGGAGGGGGTTCGGATGATAACCTGAAGGTGGATTATTAGTCATAGATGTAGTTGGATGGCGGTCTATGTATAATGTTGTAATGGCCAATCGAATCTCAAAGGAGTCAAGATGAGTAGTATATGCTTGTATGATTTCTCGATGTTTATCAATTGCCCCTCTATAATTTGTTCACCCAACATGTCATCTATCTTAAGGAGAGCCACCTCTAGTGAACTATGGACCCCGGTCCTTTCTTTTACTATCAATCTACAATCAACTGTTTACTACTTTGTGTTTACTTTCTACAAACTATTACTTTCTTCCACTCGGTATGTTTAATCCTTTGTTTCCAGCAAAACCGGTGAGATTGACAACCTCATTGCAAGTTAGGGGCAAAGTTCTGTGGTTGTGTTGCGTAGGTCTCCACGTTGCTGCTGGTACCGGTAGTGCGCCCTGCCAAAGTTTAGCTAGGTACACCTTTGGGGTGTTTCCTTGCTCCTACTGGTTCGATTAAACCTTGGTTTCATAACTGAGGGAAATCTTGTTGCTGTGCTCATCATACCTTCCTCTTGGGGTTCCCCAACGAGCTCAATATATTTTGGGCCATCAAGCTATTTTTTTGGCGCCGTTGCCGGGGAGTCAAGGACATCTTCACAAGGGGAGTCCCTCATAACCAATCTCTTTACTTTGTTATTTTTGTTTTGCTTAGTTTACTTTTTCTTTGGTTTCTTGTTTCTTTATCAAAAACATAAAAAAATTAGTTTTACTAGTTTGCTTTCTTTATTAAAAACACACAAAAAAATTAGTTCCTATCTTAAGTTGCCTTTATGTCTAGCATTGCTTCAATAACTATTTCACCTGAGGAAATGATTTTCACTTTTAAACAAGGAATTGAAGAGAGTTTCAAAGAATCTTGGTCTAGAATCTCTGATCCACACGAAAAAACTGAACCTAAAATGACTCAAAGCTTTTCCTTAGCAGCTTTTACCTTGGAATCGCTCTCTGCTATAGATATGCTTTAGATGCTGTAGTGGGAGGAGATTTCCTCCAATGTAATGAGAATGATGTTGTTAATTCCATAAAGAAGTTGGTCTTTACTTACAACTTGCCTAGCAAATCTGATTCTTCCTTCATAAACATATTTGCTAGATTGAATACTCTTGAGACCAGCACTACTAGTTTGAAAGATTGCTATAATACACTTAGAGTGCATCATAACTATGTTCCAATAAATTTTGAATCCTCAAAATGACTTCCCATAGTAAAGATTGCTATAAACAATGAAACTTTTCATGCTCGCTCTGATATCATGTCTGAATTTTGTCTTATGCCCAAAGATATTTATGAATCTTTGAATCTTTGGGGGCTTTCTGAAGGAGAAGAAATTTTTATTGCTAATAATGCCACAATATTACCCATTGGAATAGATGAAGGAGTGTTTACAAAGATCCTAGGTAAAATGGTTTCTACTAATTATCTTGTTATTGAATGTGTAGGAAAAGGACAAATCACACTTGGAAGATCCCTATTGAAACTCATTGGAGCAATAATAGATGTGGAAAAGGGCACCATGAACTTTGTTTCTCCACCAAGCATTCATAAATCCCCCAAGGTAAAGAATAAAAGTAAGAGAGGTAAGGGCATATTTTTTGGTTTTAATGCTTCTTCAAACACTTGATTCTTTTTCTTGCTTCTTATGCCTAACTTAAAGCCGTTAAAGAAAAGTACTTATTGGGAGATAACCCAAAAGTTTTAGATGAGTCTTGGAAGTTATTACTTCAGTAATAACCGCTCCTTATCCTTTTTATTTGCTTTTTGTGCCAAGAGTAACCTCTAATGAGAGAGAAGTAATGATTGGGAAAGTTGTTGTCCTGAAACAGATTTCTGTGCTTTACCATAAAAATTCATGTAAAATCTCTGTACGTCCTTTTGAGGCATGAATTTTTGAGCTTCTTCCCTAGGTTGTTATATAACTTTAGCTAGTTCAACACTTTTAGATTTGAGCAACAGAAGGTCTTAGAAAAAAATCGTCTTTACCTGCTGGTCTGTTTTGACATATTTTTGCCATTTTCTGCCTTTGCTTCTTGTTTGTTCCTTTTTGAGTTCTTTTGGGGAATTGAGCTTTTTGAGGGAAGTGCTACGGTATCTAGTGTTTTAGTGGAAGTTTTATTGGTGTTAGAACTGAACCTAAAGACTTATTATCTTGAGTGCAGTAATGTTACTAATAAAAATTGTGTGAAGTTTTGTATGAAGGAAAAATTTCAGGTGTATGGAAGGAATGAGTAATGAGATGAAGGATTGACTAAGGATCAAGCTTGGGGATGCCACGCGTGTCACCCAAAGAAATATCCAAGAATTACAAGCATCAAATCTTGGGTTTGCCCAAGGCATCCCCCTCTTCATCCATAAAAATCCCAGGTTTCTTCCAAACACTTCATTTTTATTGTTTCATGCACAATTGTGTTGTTCTTGGAGCGTCTTATTTTTCTTTTTCGTTTTGGCTTCATTTGCTTGGTTTGCTTAGTTTTGCTGAATAAATTGGTTGGACCCCCTCTTTCATACATTGGTTTTCAAATAGTTTGGTTTGGATTGGAAAAGAGTAGGAAAGTTCATCCTTAAGTGGTAAATAGAGCTTGTTTTTGACTGTGGCCTATGATTTGTCATGCCATGCTCGATATTGTTTTGGCTTTATGCTTAGTATTCTTTGTTGTAGCATGACTTGTTATAGATAATTGAGATTTCTTAATGTGCCTTGGAAGGATCATGTGTTGTTTTAGCATATTAAAGCATAGTATTGTGGTATTCTCCTTTGACGCTTTATTTGGGTTGACTTGGCACATGCTCACACCATGTTATGACTATCCCAAGTCACCATAGCCTTTATGATCCTTTAGTTTTCAACTTGTAGTATCACTTTATTCTTTGATCAATGATGTTTTGTCGCTCTGCATGATTATGGCCATTATTGGTCTCTTAGTTGGTCGCTCCCAGTCTTTTGCTAGCCTCCATAACCAAATATGAGTTCCACTCATGCATCCAACTCCTAAAACCAAGTTATTCCAAAGAGTCCACCATACCTACCTACTAGAATATGCTATTCCAAGTATATTCATGTTTTTATTTACCTTCTGAATTAAACTTGTTATGAGAAAACTAGTGATTAAAGATCTCACGAACTTGATGGCACACTTTACTTTTATTGCCCTTAAAAAACTTGAACCATTGTGTCGTCTATGTTGTATATGCTTGCACTTATTTGTTGGAGATTAGCAGAACCATGCTGTCATGGGGAACGCTTTCAACATTGCACTTGTACTTTGTACCTAGTTGATATCATGCTCTTTTGTCTATGGATGTCGTCGGTGTGAAATGAAAGGGGAGCTTGTAAGTCCATGGAGTTATGTATATGTGTTAGAGAAATGCCTGGGCCGCTGGTCTAATCCATGCTGTCATGCTGGAAACCTGCAGCGTAACCATAATGAGTTGTCTATGAAGCATTCTTCTTATAAAAAAAGAGTCAGATATTGAGAAAAAAGAGAAAAAGAAAAGAGAAAAAAAGAGATATATGAAAAGAGGAAAGAGAGAAAAAAGCACCATATTCCCATGATAAATAAGAAGATTATTGAGATGCCCGTTGTCTGCTTGCCTTGTCATTTTGATATGGGGATTCTTTCGTATCATCGGGCAACGGGTACCCGTTGGCGGTTCTCTATGATACACATGTACTTACAATGACAAGAACTTACCAGTGACTAAATTTGAGTACCATGAGGAGAATCCCTCGTATTCAAGGGACATGAGATTTCCAACTTATACTTTGTCAAGCATACACCCCATAGTTTGTTAACTTTAACCTTAATCACTTCAAGATGCTTATGATAGGGGCAATGAGAGATGAAAGCTATTAAGTACCATAATTTTTGGAAGCTCTTTATGAAACTTGAATCCCTACTTCCTTCTATGAAGGCCTTTCTTTTACCTTTTTGTTGAGTCTCCACATTCTACCTTTATGCACCTACTTTGAGAGCATAGTGGCTGATACATTGCAAATGTATCTATAATACTTGATGTTCCATGCTTGGTTTTATCCACTTTCTTGTGTTTTGTTCCAACTTTGGAGTACTTTTCATATTACTTCTTGGACTAACCAATTAACAAGAGCCACATTGCCAGCTTCCTGTTTTCTGCTGTTTTTGGTTCCAGGAAAGTCAGAAAATGAATATTCTCGGAATTGGACGGGACAAAAGCCAAAGATGCCTATTTTTCCGGAAGGGATCAAGTGCTAGAATATGAGACGGAGAAGGGCCAGGGGCCGGCCAGACCACCTAGCCGCACGGCCAGGCTGGGCCCACGCCAGGGGGTGGTGTGGTGGCTCCCGGCACCCCTTCGGCCTCTCCTTCCGCCTATATATTGCCCTCGGGACGAAAACCCTAAGTGCCCGATCAAAAATCCACGAAAGAGTCTTTAGCCACCGTCATGTCCATCCCTATATTAGGAGGGATCTGAAGCTCTTCCCGGCACTCTACCGGAGAGGGGAATTCACCCTGGAGGCCTTCTTCATCACCATGCAAGCCTCAGGTGTAATGCATGAGTAGTCCATCCTTGGACTACAGATCCATGTAGTAGTTAGATGGCTGGTTCTCCTCCTTTGTGCTTTCATGTTTAGATCTTGTGAGCTCCGTTCATGATCAAGATCATCTATTTGTAATCATACATGTTGTGTTTGCGGGGATCCGATGGATATTGAGATGCTATTGATTATTTATTCTATCATGTCTTTGTTATTTGCGATCTTGCATGCTTTCCGTTGTTAGTAGCTATCTTGGCCAAGTAGATACTAGCAACTCCAAGAGTTAGTATTTATGCTCGATAGTGGGTTCATGCCTCTGGTAATCTGGGGAAGTGATAGAAATCTCTAAGGTACTAGATGTGCTGTTGCTACTAGGGAGAAAACAACAATCCTTTGTTCATAGAACAATCGTATTGTTTACTTTACATGCAGTTCGTAAAGCAACAATCTGTTGCTTGCAACTTAATACTGGAGGGGGTTCGGATGATAACCTGAAGGTGGATTATTAGTCATAGATGCAGTTGGATGGCGGTCTATGTATTATGTTGTAATGCTCAATCAAGTCTCAAAGGAGTCAAGATGATTAGTATATGCATGTATTGCTTTCTCGGTGTTTGTCAATTGCCCCGCTGTAATTTGTTCACCCATCATGTTATCTATCTTAAGGAGAGCCACCTCTAGTGAACTATGGATCCCGGTCCTTGTCTTTTACATACAATATACAATATTGTACTGCTTTGTGTTTACTTTCTGCAAATTTATACTTCTTTCCATTCAATACGTTTAATCCTTTTTTTCCACAAAACACGGTGAGATTGACAACCTCATCGCAAGTTGGGGACAAAATTCTGTGGTTGTGTTGTGCAGGTCTCCACGTTGCTACTAGCACCGGTAGTGCGCCCTCCCAAAGATCAGCTAGTAACACCTTTGGGGTGTTTCCTTGCTCCTACTAGTTCGATTAAACCTTGGTTTCATAACCTAGGGAAAACTTGCTGATGTGCTCATTATACCTTCCTCTTGGGGTTCCCAACGAGCTCTACGTCGAACGACGAGCACATCAAAGATTTTCTGGCGCCGTTGTCGGGGACTGAAGAAGAAGAAACTCCCACGTTAACTACACGCCATCAAAGATTTTCTGGCGCCGTTGCCGGGGAGTCAAGGACATCTTCACAAGGGGAGTCCCTCATAACCAATCTCTTTACTTTGTTGTTTTTGTTTTGCTTAGTTTTCTTTTTGCTTTGTTTGCTTGTTTTGTTATTCAAAAACACAAAAAATTACTTTTACTAGTTTGCTTTCTTTATCAAAAACACAAAAAATTAAGTCTCCTTTAGTTGTCACCTCTTCGTTAGCTCACCATGTTGATCCCTACATTCACCTTGAAATACCTTTCAATTGGTAGTGGTTCTATAACTGGGAAAGGTAATATTGAAGAATTCTTTAATCATGTTAGCAAACATGAAGATACTAAGGATAGATCCCTTGTAGAACTTGCTCCAAATTATGAGATTGCTGCAGCTTCTTTAATTCACATGTTAGAAGCTAGGTTTGTTAACCTCAACCCCTTAATGCAAGTAATGTTTCTTAAGCTTAAAGAAATTGAAGACCCTGAAAAGAGGGATTTTATTCTAGAAACTTTGTTTAAGGAGTTCTATGATGTTGCCAAGGAAGCTAGAAAAGTTTTTGAATGTTTCAATATGCTAGGATCATGTGTAGATGTTGTTGGTACATGAGAAAATATGAACAAAACCGAACCTAATGGGGAGGAACCTAAGATACCAATACCCTTTAAACTAGTAGCAATACATGATGCCATAGAAAAGAATCTTGATTGGATTGTTCCTGCAAACCATTTTGATGAGAATAGTGAACCCAAGAGCATTGAGAGAGGATCCTCTAGAACTTACTTGGATGATATACCTTGCCTTGTTGAAAATATTTCTGGTATTGATCTTAATGCTTCTTCATTTGAGAATACTTGATCCTTTTTCTTGCTTCTTATGCCTAACTTAAAGGCGTTAAAGAAAAGTACTTATTGGGAGATAACCCAAAGGTTTTAGATGAGTCTTGGAAGTTATTACTTCAGTAATAACCGCTCCTTATCCTTTTTATTTGCTTTTTGTGCCAAGAGTAACCTCTAATGAGAGAGAAGTAATGATTGGGAAAGTTGCTGTCCTAAAACAGATTTTTGTGCTTCACCGTAGAAATTCGTGAGAGAGATCTGTAGGTCGAATTGAGCTGTAATTTTTTGTGCTTCTGCCCCAGGTTGTTATCTAACTTTAGTTAGTTCAACATGTTTTTATTTGAGCAATAGAAGGTCTTCGAAAAAATTCGTCTTTACCTGCTGGTCTGTTTTGACAGATTTCTGCCATTTTCTGCATTTGCTTCTTGTGGGTTCCTTTTTGAGTTCTTTTGGGGAATTGGGGTTTCTAAGGGAAGTGATACAGTATATATTGTTCTAATGGAAGTTTATTTGGTGTTAAAACTGAACCTTAAGACTTATTTATCTTAAGTGCACTAATGTTGCTAATGAGGTTGTGTGAAGTTTTGTATGAAGGAAAAATTTCAGGTGTATGGAAGGAATGAGTAAGGAGATGAAGGATGGACTAAAGCTCAAGCTTGGGGATGCCAAGCATGTAACCCCAAGAAATATCTAAGAAGTCCAAGCGTCAAAGCTTGGGGATGCCCAAGGCATCCCCTACTTCATCAATAAAAATTCCAGGTTCCTTCCAAACGCTTCATTTTTATTGTTTCATGCACAGTTGTGTTTTTCTTGGAGCGTCTTATTTTTCGTTTTCGTTTTGGTTTTTAGTTTGCTTGGTTTGCTTAGTTTTCTGAATAAATTGGTTGGACCCCCTCTTTCATACTTTGGTTTGCAAATAGTTTGGTTTGGTTTGGAAAAGAGAAGGAAAGTTCATACTTATGTGGTAAAAAGAGCTCGTTTTTGACTGTGGTCTATGCTTTGTCATGCCATGCTTGATACTGTTTTAGCTTTAGGATTAGTATTCTTTGTTGTAGCATGACTTGTTATAAACAATTGATATTGCTTAATGTTCCTTGGATGAATCATGCGTTGTTTTAGCATATTAAAGCATAGTATAGTGGTATTCTCCTTTGATGCTTTATTTGGGTTGACTTGGCACATGCTCACACCATGTTATGACTATCCAAAGTCACCATAGCCTTTATTATCCTTTGGTTTTCAACTTGTAGTATCACTTAATGCTTTGATCAATGATGTTTTGTCGCTCTGCATGATTATGGCCATTATTGCTCTCTTAGTTTGTCGCTCCCAGTCTTTTGCTAGCCTCCACAAGAAAGTATGAGTTCCACTCATGTATCCAACTCCCTAAACCAAGTTATTCCAAAGAGTCCACCATACCTACCTACTAGCTTATGCTATTCCAAGTATATTCATGCTTTTGTTTATCTTCCACTTGTTATGAGAAAACTAGTGATCAAAGCTCTCACGAACTTGATGGCACACTTTACTTTTTTGCCTCTAATAAACTTGAACCATTGGGTCCTTCTTTGTTGAATATATGCTTGCGCTTTATAAGTTGAAATTAGCAGAACCATGTACCATGGGGAACGCTTTCAACATTGCACTTGTACTTTGTACCCCGTTGATATTATGTTCTTTTGCTTACGGATCCCGGCGGTGTGAAATAAAAGTGGAAATTGTAAGATCATGAAGTTTGTATGTGTGTTAGAGAAACGCCTAGGCCGCTAGCCTAAGACATTCCTAATCATGGTGGAAACTTGCAGCATCACCATAATGAGCACTCTATGAAGCATCCTCAATAAAAAACCTATGCAAATAGCAAATAAAAAGATCGCGGAGATGCTCATTGTCTGCTTGCCTTGTCATTTTGATTATGGGAAAGCTCCCGTATCATGTGCAAGGGGTACCCCGTTGGCGGTTCTTAATGATACACATATACTTACAATGACAAGAGCTTACACGTGACTGAAGTTGAGTAGCATGAGGATCGGTCTTCGTAAGTAAGGGGCATGAGATTTCGGTTTATAACTTGTCAAGCATATCCTCTTAGTTGTGTCACTTTAATCTTAATCACCTTCAGTATGCTTATGATAGGGGCAATGAGAGCTGAAAGCTACAAGTACCATAATTTTTGGAAGCTCTTTATGAGACTTGAATCCCTACTTCCTTTTACAAAAGGCCTTTCTTCCACCATTATATTGAGTCTCCACCTTCCATCTTTATGCACCTACTTTGAGAGCATAGTGGCCATTCTTAGTTCTATGTGCATTGTCCCAAGACTAGTTGATTGATGCATAACTTGATATTGCTTGTTTTAAACTATTGTATCTAGTCACTCTTATGAACTTTGAAGGTGTCCTATGCATTTATATTTGCTACTCTATGAGGGACAAGCTGAATACTATTATGCTATGTTTTCTTTATGTGAAACAAACAAACGTCTTGCAAAGCATTGTTATTCATGAATCTTTTGTTTGTGCCTTTTCATGTTGCATCATAGCTTCTTTTCTTATTGCTAGAACTTTGTCTTTCATGTTATGATTGAAGTACTATGATCCCATCTTTGAATGTTTTGCAAATACTTTGATCAAGTCTTTGATGGTGCATGTCACCTCAGAAATTATTCTTTCTTTATATCACTTACCTACTCGAGGACGAGCAGGAGTTAAGCTTGGGGATGTTGATACATTGGAAATGTATCTATAATTTTTGATGTTCAATGCTTGGTTTTATCCACTTTCTTGTGGTTTGTTCCAACTTTGGAGTACTTTTCATATGATTTCTTGGACTAACCTATTAACAAGAGCCACAGTGCCAGCTACCTGTTTTCTGCTATTTTTGGTTCCAGGAAAGTCAGAAAATGAATATTCTCAGAATTGGACGGGACAAAAGCCAAAGATGCCTATTTTTCCAGAAGGGATCAGGTGCCAGAATACGAGACGGAGAAGGGCCAAGGGCCGGCCACACCACCTGGCCGCGCGGCCAGGCTGGGCCCGCGCCAGGGGGTGGTGTGGTGGCTCCCGGCACCCCCTCGGCCTCTCCTTCCGCCTATATATTGCCCTCGGGATGAAAACCCTAAGTGCCCGATCAAAAATCCATGAAAGAGTCTGTAGCCGCCGTCATCTCCATCCCTAGATCAGGAGGGATTTGAAGCTCTTCCCGGCACCCTGCCGGAGAGGGGAATTCACCCTGGAGGCCTTCTTCATCACCATGCAAGCCTCCGGCGTGATGCGTGAGTAGTTCATCCTTGGACTACGGATCCATGTAGTAGCTAGATGGATGGTTCTCCTCCTTTGTGATTTCATGTTTAGATCTTTTGAGCTCCGTTCATAATCAAGATCATCTATTTGTAATCATACATGTTGTGTTTGCGGGGATCCCATGGATATTGAGATGCTATTTCAGATTGATTATTGATTCTATCATGTCTTTGTTATTTGTGATCTTGCATGCTTTCCGTAGTTAGTAGCTATCTTGGCCAAGTAGATACTAGCAACTCCAAGAGTTAGTATTTATGCTCGATAGTGGGTTCATGCCTCTGGTAATCTGGGGAAGTGACAGAAATCTCTAAGGTACTAGATGTGTTGTTTCTACTAGGGAGAAAACAACAATCCTTTGTTCATAGAACAATCGTATTGTTTACTTTACATGCAGTTAGTAAAGCAATAATTTGTTGCTTGCAACTTAATACTAGAGGGGATTCGGATGATAACCTAAAGGTGGATTATTAGTCATAGATGCAGTTGGATGGCGGTCTATGTATTATGTTGTAATGCCCAATCAAGTCTCAAAGGAGTCAAGATGATTAGTATATGCATGTATTGCTTTCTCGGTGTTTGTTAATTGCCCCGCTGTAATTTGTTCACCTAGCATGTTATCTATCTTAAGGAGAGCCACCTCTAGTGAACTATGGATCCCGGTCCTTGTCTTTTACATACAATCTACAATCTTTTACTACTTTGTGTTTACTTTCTGCAAACTTTTACTTCTTTCCATTCGATATGTTTAATCCTTTGTTTTCCGCAAAATACGGTGAGATTGACAACCTCATCGCAAGTTGGGGACAAAGTTACGTGTGTGTTGTGCAGGTCTCCACGTTGCTACTAGCACCGGTAGTGCGCCCTGCCAAAGCTCAGCTAGTAACACCTTTGGGGTGTTTCCTTGCTCCTACTGGTTCGATTAAACATTGGTTTCATAACCGAGGGAAAACATGCTGCTGTGCTCATCATACCTTCCTCTTGGGGTTCCCAACGAGCTCTACGTCGAACGACGAGCACATCAGTGTCCATTCTTAGTGCATTGTCCCAAGACTTGTTGATTGATGCATAACTTTGATATTGCTTGTTTTAAAATATTTATCTAGTCACTCTTATGAACTTTGAAGGTGTCCTATGCATTTATGTTTGCTAATCTATGAGGGACAAGCTGAATGCCACTATGCTATGTTTTGTTTATGTGAAACAAACAAACGTCTTGCAAAGCATTGTTATTCATTAATCTTTTGTTTGTACCTTTTCATGTTGCAACATAGTTTCTTTGTCTTATTGCTAGAACTTTGTCTTTCATGTTATGATTGAAGTACTATGATCCCAACTTTGAATGTTTTAAAAATACTTTGATCAAGTTTATGATGGTGCATGTCACCTCAAAACTTATTCTTTCTTTTTATCACTTACCTACTCGAGGACGAGCATGAGTTAAGCTTGGGGATGTTGATATGTTGCTAACGTATCCATAATTTTTGATGTTCCATGCTTGGTTTTATCTACTTTCTTATGTTTTGTCCACACTTTGGAGTAATTTTCATATGATTTCTTGGACTAACCTATTAACAAGAGCCACAGTGCTACCGCATTTTCCTCTGCTGTTTTTGGTTCCAGGAAAGTCAGAAAATGAATATTCTCGGAATTGGACGGGACAAAAGCCAAAGTCAGTTTTTCACTGAGGGACACCCGAAGCGAGAATACGAGACGGAGAAGGGCCATAGGGCGGCCACACCACCTGGCCGCGCGGCCAGGCCTGGCCCACGCCAGGGGTGGTGTGGCCCGCCCAGGCACCCCCTTGGCCTCTCCTTCGCCTATAAGATGCCTCCGAGACAAAAACCCTAAGTACCCGATCAAAATTGCACGAAAGAGTCTGTAGCCGCCGTCATCTCCATCCCTACAGCGGGAGGAATTTGAAGCTCTTCCTTACACCCTGCCAGAGAGGGGAATTCACCCTGGAGGCCTTCTTCATCATCATGCAAGCCTCCAATGTGATGTGTGAGTAGTTCATCTCTGGCTACGGGTCCATGTAGTAGCTAGATGGCTGGTTCTCCTCCTTTGTGCTATCATGTCTAGATCTTGTGAACTCCGTTCATGATCAAGATCATCTATTTGTAATTCTGCATGTCGTGTTTGCGGGGATCCAATGGATATTGAGATGCTATTTCAGATTGATTATTGATTCTATCATGTCTTTGTTATTTGTGATCTTGCATGCTTTTCGTTGTTAGTAGCTATCTTGGCCAAGTAGATGCTAGCAACTCCAAGAGTTAGTATTTATGCTCGATAGTGGGTTCATGCCTCTGGTAATCTGGGAAGTGACAGAAATCCCTAAGGTACTAGATGTGTTGTTGCTACTAGGGAGAAAACAACAATCGTTTGTTCATAGAACAATCGTATTGTTTCCTTTACACGCAATTCGTAATGCAATTATCCGTTGCTTGCAACTTAATACTGGAGGGGGTTCGGATGATAACCTGAAGGTGGATTATTAGTCATAGATGCAGTTGGATGGCGGCCTATGTATAATGTTGTAATGCCCAATCGAATCTCAAAGGAGTCAATATGAGTAGTATATGCTTGTATGCTTTCTCGATGTTTGTCAATTGCCCCGCTGTAATTTGTTCACCCAACATGTCATCTATCTTAAGGAGAGCCACCTCTAGTGAACTATGGACCCCAGTCCTTTCTTTTAGTATCAATCTACAATCAACTATTTACTGCTTTGTGTTTACTTTCTACAAACTATTACTTTGTTCCACTTGATACGTTTAATCCTTTATTTTTAGCAAAACCGGTGAGATTGACAACCTCATCGCAAGTTAGGGGCAAAGTTCTATGGTTGTGTTGTGAAGGTCTCCACATTGCTGCTGGCACCGGTAGTGCGCCTTGCCAAAGTTCAGCTAGCTACACCTCTGGGGTGTTTCCTTTCTCCTACTGGTTCGATTAAACCTTGGTTTCATAACTAAGGGAAAACTTGCTGTTGTGCTCATCATACCTTCCTCTTGGGGTTCCCCAACGAGCTCGATATATTTTGGGCCATCAGTTGGATTAGGAAATTACATGGAGTATCAAGGATCACCCGAAGCTCATGCCCAGTCTAGGGACCTATGCGTTGGTCCTGGATCCGACGTTCATCGGGCCGAATCTCAACATGAAGTTTTCCAAGGTGCTGATAGATAATGGGAGTATCATTAACATCATGTACAAGGATACGATGCACAAGTTGGGGATATCAGAGAATATGCTCCAAGCTACAAGGACCACCTTTCATGGCATTATGCCTAGTATCTCTTGTGAACCAATTGGTAAGGTCTGAGTTGATGCGCTGTTTGGTATGAGGGACAATTGCCAGACTAAAAATTTGGAGTTTGAGGTAGTAAACTTGGAAAGTGCCTATCATGCGTTACTCGGTAGGCCCGCACTGAACAAGTTCATGGCGAGTACTCACATCAGTTACTTAAAGATGAAACCGCCCAGGCCAAGGGGAGTGATAACCATAGACGGGGACTTCAGGCGCTCTATTGAATGTGCGTTTGGCGAGTCTAATCTGGCCAAGTCACTTGTGATCGCTCAAGAGAAGAGGAAAATAATGGAAGTGGCTGCATTGGCTTAGTCCGCGCAGCAGCATATGCCGGCCCTAACTAATCCACATGGTAGTGTGTCATTTCAAGCAACCAAGGATACTAAGAAAGTGCCCATTGATGATCAGTTCCTAGAGCGCACTGTAACCATTGGTGCCAGGTTAGGCGACAAATAGGAAAGCGAGCTCGTCAACTTCCTCTATGAGGATCGGGATATCTTTTCTTGGTCCACACAGGATCTGCAAGGTGTGCCGAGGGAGTTGGCCGAGCACTCTTTGTATGTGAGACCCGGGGCTAAGCCGGTGAAGCAACCTCTCCGTCGCTTTGCCGAGGATAGGAGAAAAGTCATTGGAGATGAGATAGCTAGGCTCCTTGAAGCCGGGCTTATCATGGAAGTACTTACCCGGATTGGCTCTCTAATCCGGTGCTGGTGGAAAAGAAGAAGGATGATCCAAATGTGGCAGTGGTATGGTGTATGTGCATTGATTACATGAACTTGAATAAGGCGTGTCCAAAGGATCCATTCCCACTGCCAAGGATAGATCAGGTCATAGATTCAACTGCGGGGTGTGAGTTATTGTCATTCATAGATGCATATTCTGGTTTCCACCAGATACCCTTGAATCTGGATGATCAAATAAAGAATGTGTTTATCACCCCGTATGGGGCTTATTGCTATCACACTATGCTGTTTGGATTACATAATGCAGGAGAAACGTACCAGCGATGCATGCAAAAATGCTTACATGACCAAATAGGTCGGAATGTACAAGTCTATGTGGATGATGTGGTGATAAAAACTAAGGAAAGCAATACGCTCCTTGATGATATCCGGAAGACATTCGTGAACTTAAGACGGTTCCGGATGAAGCTTAACCCAGAGAAATGCACTTTTGGTGTGTCTGCAAGGAAATTACTTGGTTGTCTGGTGTCCAACCGAGGTATTGAAACTAACCCAACAAAAATCCGGGCTATAGAAAGAATGGAATTACAAAAATGCCTTAACGATGTGCAGAAGTTCACTAGTTTCCTGGCATCGTTAAGCCGGTTCGTATGTCGGCTGGGAGAGAAGGCCTTGCCCCTCTACCAGTTAATGAAAAAGGCAGACAAATTTACATGGACACCACAAGCAGATAGCGCATTTCGAGAATTAAAAAAGATGTTGTCGACTGCACCAATCTTAGCCGCACCATTACCCAAGGAGCCAATGTTGCTCTACGTAGCCATGACCAACCGAGTCGTAAGTGCAGTAATTGTGGTGGAGCATAAGGAGGAAGGAAAATCGGTGTAGAGGCCGGTGTATTACTTGAGCGAAGTGTTATCAGATTCAAAACAGAACTACCCTCACTATCAAAAGATGGCCTATGGCGTGTATATGTCGGCCAAGAAACTCAAACACTACTTTGAGGAACACCCCATCAAAGTGATATGTGAGGCACCCATATCGGAGATTATGAGTAACAAAGATGCTAGTGGATGAATAGCAAAATGGGCAATTGAGCTGGCCCCATATGCACCATAGTTCGATAGAAGAGATGCGATCAAATCGCAGGTTGTGGCGGATTTCTTCGTGGATTAGGCTGAGATGAAATACCAACCACCTTTGCCGGACTCCAACTATTGGCGAATGCATTTTGATGGGTCAAAACTGAAATAAGGACTAGGCGCCAGAGTAGTACTTGCCTCGCCCAAGAAAGATCAGTTGAAGTATGTCCTTCAAATCCATTCAGCGCCTCAAACAATGTCGTTGAATATGAGGCACTTGTGCATGCGCTCAAAGTGGCCAATTAAGTAGGGATACATCGGATACAATGCTTTGTAGACTCGGATTTGGTGGTGTAGGAAGTTTCTGGCAATTGGGATGCCTTGGATGCCAACATGGCCCTTTACAACTTCCATCTTCAAAAGATAAGAGGATTCTTCGAGGGATGTGAATTCCATCACGTACCTCGGATCAAAAATGAGGCGGCCGATATACTGTCCAAGTTGGGCTCATCCCGGCAACCAATCCTGCCAAATGTTGCTTTGGAGCACTTGAGAAAACCATCTATTACCCCATCACCAGAGTCCGAGTCAATCTATATCCCGGCTCTCTCCGGGTCAGAAGCTACACCTATGGAAATAGACTGTGTGAGCACTTCGGTGAACCCGGGGACTGCTTCGACAAACCCAGGGACTGCCTCAGTAAACCCGGGGACTGTTCAGCCAAACCCGACAGGAGTTATGTCGGTAGAGGCAATGGAAATCGATGAGGAGATTTTTCCTATCCGACCTATACCCACTTGGGCCAAGCCAATATTTGATTTCTTGAAAGAGGGAATCTTGCCGGATGATGAGGTACTCTCAAGACAAATCCAGAGAAGAGCAAAGGCCTATATAATTATCAATGCCGAGCTGTACAAAAGAAGTGTAACCGCTGTGTTGCAACGATGCGTTGATTCGGAAGAAGGGCTTGATATACTCTGGGATATCCACCAAGGAGAATGTGGGAACCATGCATCTTCAAGAGCATTAGTGGCAAAGGCTTTCTGGCATGGATTTTATTGGCCAAGTTCTTTGGAACAAGCAGAGGATCTGGTGAGGAAATGTAATGGGTGTCAGAGGTACGCCACCAAAACCCATGTACCAATGTCGGAACTGAAGACCATCCCAATTACTTGGCCATTTGATGTATGGTGCCTAGACATGGTAGGACCATTTAAGCCGTCTAAGGGAGGAATGACCCATATCTTGGTTATGGTCGACAAATTTACTAAATGGATAGAAGTGAAGCCAATCAGGAAATGTGATGGGGCAACAACAGTAAAGTTCATCAAGGATATAATCCTGTGATATGGCTATCCCCACAGTATCATAACTGATAATGGCACAAATTTTGCTAAAGGAGAATTTGCGAGGTTCTGCCGAGAGAAGTAGATCCGGCTAGATGTAGCCTCCGCGGGCCATCCCGCATCGAACTAGCAAGTGGAAAGATCCAACGGACTAGTGTTGTCCGGAATAAAACCCCGGCTCATAGAGCCACTACAAGGATCAGCGGGGTGCTGGATAGAAGAACTACCATCGGTACTATGGAGTTTAAGAACAAGTCCGAATCGATCAACGGGCTATACGCCATTTTTTGGTATATGGGGCAGAAGTTGTACTACCATCCGACATAGAGCATGATTCGCCAAGGGTCACCCAATACACAGAAGCTGAAGTGTGCGAAACCCGGCAAAATGATGTTGATCTGCTGGAAGAAGCGAGAGAACTGGCCTTGTCCAGATCCGCCATATATCAGCAAAATCTCTAACGCTGCCATTGCCAGAAACTAAACCCCCGAGTTTTCTGGGAAGGGGATCTAGTACTCCGACTGGTGTAGCGCACTGCTGGCATGCATAAGTTATCCCCTCCATGGGAAGGACCATTCATTGTAAGAAAGGCTTTGCACAATGATTCCTACTATCTTATCGATGCACAGCCACAGGAAAAGAAGAAGGCGGACAGGTCCGAAGAGGAATCTAAGCAACCATGGAATGTAGCACTACTTCATCCTTTTTACACCTGACAAAGAGGTGAATGTATCTGAGCTACTCATACGTTGGTATTTATGTCGGCAATGGGTTTATTAATGAACCTTCAGCACCCTAAGCAGAAACTCGGGGACTACCATAATAATTGTTCTTCTTGCTTTTGTATTTTTATATGTCGGCTGGATTAGGTTGCTTACATCTTAGCCGGATTAGTAATATGTGAGCACCAAAAATCCAACTCTTCGACTTTGCTGTTGTCCAACAAGAATTGGCTTCATGGCAAGAAAGAGAACAAGTTTGGAATTGCAAAGCACATGAAAAACGACTAAGGGAAAGAACCTAAGCGAGCTGACATTTGTTATTCAGACTAACCCCTTGTTTAATTTATTCATCTTTCGCCATATTATTTTGAGTTAATTTGAAAGTTTCAAGTATTGTTAAGTCAATTTTTTGAACCTTGGACTCGTAAGTCAAAAACCAAATCAAGGTAGACACGAGCCGAGTCAAAAATTGGGGGAATAAGAAAAGGAAACTCGGGGATTTTGCCCACGATAATCCGACATTAAGAACTTAGTAGAAAAAGACCATAAATGTAGCAAAACTGAACCAAAGTACTTGAATACATCTTCACCCGGCATTCCGGGGATCTAACAGATACGGTTAAGTGTATTTCGTGCTCAAGGAGCAAGGGTAGAAGCCGAATCATCGGCCGACGGAGGAGGTACCTCGCCTTCTATGGGCGGTGCGCTAGCCTCGGCCTCATCTTCGGGGTTGGCCTCTCCATCTTCCGGATCTTCAGCATCATTGCCAAGTTCGGAAGCCTCGCCCTCACTTCCCTCGTCCTCCTCGCCCTCAGAAGCGCCAACTTCATCGAATGCATCCAAGTAACTCAGACCCTCATTCCAGGCATGGTAGAAGGAATACTGGATAAGCTTGTTGGCAAAGGTTTTGCGACGAGCAACACACTCTGGATCATCGGACCACTTTGCTCCGGTCCGCATGCGGGTGAGCAGCCCCAAGTCTATTCTTTCATACCATGAGAGGACAAACTGCAACGCTATATTAGCCCTGGCTCGTGCAGCAGATTCTCGCCACAAGTTTAACTAAGTCTCGCACTCCATCAATTTGGCAATAAGAGAAGCATTCCCTTGGGAGTGGGCTCAGTGGGCCAGAGGGAGTTAAGCATCCGTATCGCTGCCGGCATGATATCTGCACCATAATTCTTTACTAGCTCCATGCGAGCAACGAGGCTCACCAGCTGATCCTCCATCTCGTAGGGGATTGACCCGGTGCCAGGACCTGTGGCAATACCACGTTGCTGGCGAGATCTGGCCACGACATTGGCAGCAATGGAGTCACCTTTTGGAAACTTGCCTAAGAATAGAACCATAGAAAACAGTGAGCAAAAGCACTAAACCCGGAGAGAGGAGAATTGAGCAAGGGAAAGGAACTCACGGGAAATATGGAAGAGGAGACGTTGGAGCTCAGCAAGAACATTGGTGCTGTTGGCCTGAAGCTTCTCACATTTAGAGGTCACCGACGTAAATTTTACATCGGCTTCCTGCAACAGGTCCTTGTCCTTGGAAATCTGAGTAGTTAGGCGCTCCTTCTCCTCGGAGAACTTCTGATCCGCCTTATCCAGCTCGGATTAATGGAGATCCTTGAGCCTTTGGATTTCGGTGTTCAGCCGAGTAATCTCCGAATCTTGGAGGCGGAACTGATATCTCGTCATCCTTCCTCTTCAATTCGGCTTGATGCTTTCCTGCTTGTTCGAGAAAACGTGTCATCATATCAGGAATGGATATGTTGTCTTCAGGGGCAACTGTAATAATGGGTTAATCCGGCAGAGCCGAAGTATAAATATCTACCGAGTCAAGGAAAGAGCGCTCAACGGTCAAGAAAACAAGACAAATTACCTTGCTGCAATAATGGATTTCAGCCAGATTCTTGTGCATGATAATATTTTCAGCCTCAACCTCGGCTGCATAAGTCGAATTACAAATTAATAATCACTAAGGATAACAAGTGACGAGGAGGAAAAGGTTTTGAGCAAAGAAAGTTACCCTTCCTCTGGTGATCCGCCAACAGCTTGCCGTATCGGGCGCGAATGTCTTTGTATTAGTCCAGCAAGCGCTGTAACTCAGTAGTGCGGTGGTTGGTGGTGATCTGAGAAACAATACAATGTTAGTTCACAGGCAAAACAATTCGAAGTATTCAAGATCCAGGCCAAGTGGAACTTAACCTGGCTCTAGGTGTGTGGATATTCAAAGTATTCAAGATCCGGGCCAAGTGGAGCTGAACCCGGCTCTAGGTGTGTGGATATTCAAAGTCTTCAAGATCCAGGCCAAGTGGAACTTAATCCGGCTCTAGGTGTGTGGATATTAGAAGTATTCAAGATCCGGGCCAAGTAGAACTTAACCCAACTCTAGGTGTGTGGATATTCGAAGTCTACAAGATCCGGGCCAAGTGGAACTCAACCTGGCTCTAGGTGTGTGGATATTCGAAGTATTCAAGATCCGGCCCAAGTGGAACTTAACCCGGCTCTAGGTGTGTGGATATTCGAAGTATTCAAGATCCAGGCCAAGTGGAACTTAACCCGACACTAGCTGTGTGGATATTCGAAGTATTCAAGATCCAGGACAAGTGGAACTTAACCCGGCTCTAGGAGGGTGGATATTCGAAGTACGCAAAATCTAGGCCAAGTGGAACTTAACCCGGCTCTAAGTCTATAGCTATTTGACAATACAAGGGACTTGCATGAAATTCTCTAGGAGCATCCGACCGAGTAATAAATTACTCCCTCGGAGGCTCGGGGACTAGTGGGTATATCTGTAAGCATTCATGTACATAGAGCATCATAGCAGAAGAAAAGGATTACCTCCATCATGCGGCCAGCCAAAGATATAGCCTTGGTGGCGGAGTTCATCTGAGCGATGAATTTAGCTGGCCCAAACTTCTCCGGTAGATCATACCTCGGATCAATAAATTCAGCATTATTCTAGTTGTTTACATATTCAATAAGTAATGGGCTGTAGCTTTCGCCGTTGGGAGTGTGGCTCGTCACCAAGCCTTTAGCATGGGCCTCTTGCCTCGTGGACTAAGCAACAGAAGGACTAGTATGCAGGACCAGTTGCTTGCTGCCCTCTGATCCGGCAGCAGGAGACCGGGAAGCAGAATCCTTGGCTGACTCGGCAGCTTTCTTGAGCTTGCCGGATGATGCAGGGCGTTGGAGAAGAGTCGCGGCTGCAGATCTGGACGACGCCTGGGAAGCTGGCTGAAAGATGTCTACAATGGACACCATAGATCCGGGGGCAGTGGATTGAGGTTTTCTCTTTGGAGGCTTGGTTGCGGCTGTTGCTGCTGTAGCTTGGTTTGGTGTTGATGCTGCTGGTGGTGCTGATGCTGGTGGTGCTGATGCTGCTGGTCCTAATGCTGTTGGTGTCACTGGTGCTGGTGCTGATGCTGCTGGTGCTGATGATGCTAGTGTCACTGGTGCTGGTGGTGCTACTGGTGCTACCAGTACTGGTACTGTTGATGCTGAAGAAACAGAAACTGAAGGAGTTGTTGGGGGCGGTGCCGATGAAGCTGGCACCCCAGAGCTGGACTCTGGCGGTGTTCGGAGGAGCTAGGAAAATCCGGCCACATCCTGGGCCACTCCGCTACCCCCCATGTCGACGTTGCCCTCCTCATGGCAAGGTGGGCTCTAATCAGGCGCAGCCGCCGAGTCCTCGTGAATAGGACTTAGCGGGCGAACGTCGTTGTTGTGGGAGGGAGAAGAACCACTCTGAATTGGAGAAGAAATGCTAGGGCCGCTCTTGGGAATAACCCGGGGAGCTCTGGGGAAATGAGAAAACAACAAGTCAGAAAAGGAGATAGAAAGATAGATAAAAGGCATAGGCAAAGACAGAACTAGAAAGACCCAAAAGCAAGCGGAAAACGACTCACTCGTCTGACGTTGGGGGTGCCCGAGGTTTGGGCGCCCTCCGGACCATGCTCTTGGCCGCTGGCTTGGCCGAGGCTTTCACCCTGGACTTCTTCTGCATCTTCTTGGGCGATGGCGCCTCCGAAGCTATGGCCGAGGCAGCTGCACGCTTCTAGGGAGGGGCTGGAACCAGATCACCCGTGGCGAGAGGGGGAACCTCGAGGACCTGACTGCCCGGGGTTAGCTGAAGATTCAGTCATAAGCGGGAATGCGTAAGAGATGGGCACCAGATCAAGTACCTCAAGAACCTCAACATCCGAGTCATCATCATCAGGCCAATCCCTTAGAGAAGAGGCCTTACCAAAGGTGCGTTTTGTGATGTACGGTGTGGGCAAGAAGCTCTCCGAGTCAGGCTCCTCCTCGTCCGGCTTAGCATGATCCGCCACCCACTTGCTCCCCAACACTTGGCCATCCTCAAGTAGCTGCTAGAGAAATCACTGAGGACAAATGTATCGGTGGTCGAGTTAGAGACTTCCCGGCATACCGAGAAAATCCTAATAAACGGCAAGGGAGAAACTTACATTTGGAGGTGGGTTGTCCCGAGTATAGGGCATAAGCCCCCAATCCCAAGCCTCAGAGAACTCCTTCTCCACGTCCAAGATGGCCTTGACCCGGCAAAACACCGCCGAGTTGTTGAGCTCGAAAGAGGAAGTCCGGTGGGGGTCGAGGGTACCGCTCAGTTAGCATATCTTGTGGGCGCGCTTCTGCAGGGGAGACCTAGCTGCGAACAAATGTAATCATGATATCCTCACCCCGCAACCTCTCCTTGAGCATCTCCTTGATGCGGCGGTCGACCAAGTTCGCCAGAGCCGTGGGCCACTTCGAGACGTTATCCCACAGAGAGGTGTCCGGTACTCCGAGTTGGAAGGGGAGGAGCCGGATCAAGTCCTTGTCCGTGGCATTCCGGACATAGAAGAAGGTCCGGGCCTAGCCTTTGCAAGACTCGAGATCGGTGACCCAGGGGAACACAGAGTTTTTGCAGGGAGATATGGAGGCTGCCCTGCACTGGGTCAGATGCTTCTCCGCCGGAGTAAGATGCTTATCCGGGACAACATTCGTCCACTGACCGAAAAACTTGATCGACATCTCCTTGGATGGCCAGATGCCGATGTACCCCTCTATGCTGGAGGCAAAGGAGGAAAGAGAGGTAATGGCATTGGCGGGGAGATGGTGCGGTTGCAGTTGATAGGTGGAGATGAAGCCATGAAAGTAATCAGAAACAGGAAGGCCGAAGCCGCGTTGGAAGTGAGAAAGAAAAACTACGAACTCCCCTGGATTTGGAGAAAGGGTAATGTCGTTCGCGGCGAGGCGGCAGGCGACACCCGCGGGGATGCGACACATCGCATACAGCCAGTCAAGATTATCTTGATAGACAAAGGCGCCGTACCAGCCACCGCGCTCATGAGCCTCATCCTCTTGCTCTTGCTGGGCGATGACGGCGGCCTCCTCTTCAGTCAAGGCGAGGTCGAGATCCTCAAGGACGAAATCGGAGAAGAGGTAGCTGGCCGCGGGAAACCTCAAAGCAGAGGGCCCCGTGGCGAAGAGCTTGAGCGGAGACAGCGATGCAGTCGCTAGGTGCGGCTGGGCGCGGTTGCGGCGGCGTAGCACTAGCACATAAGAATTGGAGGTAGATGCGTCGCCGTGGAGAAGAAGAGAGGCAGGGGCGCAGTGGAGAAGAAGTGTGGGGAATTTCCTCAAGATGGCCCCTGCCCCCTATTTAACCGCGTGGTGAGAGCGCGTAGTGGGATCGATTGCGCCGTCCCAACTGCACGGTGTGGCCGTGTAGATAATAGATAAACCAATCAGGTGCAAGACACAGCAAGGGGCACAGGGAACAAAAGATCCCATGACGTGATGTGGTGTTACGGTTAACGAGGCGCTGCTGCGACAGGACGTGCGGAGTAGTTATTCCTGACATTACTAAAGTAATCGGCACAGTAAACATGCGTGGCCCTTAAAATGAGGCAAAGTGATGATTACCCTCCACGTAGGACGTGGGGAAGCGTATGAGGGAAGGAAAGATAACATGGATAAGTGAGCAAAGACCCGACCAGCGAGGAATAACTCAGAACGAGCCAAGGGAGCATCAACGTAAAAAGTCCGGATTACGAGATAACTCGGCCAAAGAAGAGCATAATCGGATGGTGAACTTGTTGTGGCCTTAACAGCTGAAGTTGCTAAGACTGCACCATCTTCGGAGACTAATGTTGGGGGGATACCCTCGGGTAGGGTCACACCAGGGTATAAAGGCCGAGTTAGCCGAGGTACGATACGGTCAAAGCAAGTGCAGGCCGGTTCACCTCAAGGCAGGCCGACTTACGGAGTAACCCAGCCCGTGGGGCATCTGCCAGCATTATCCCGGCCGGCATAAAATATATGTCGGCCATGTTTGTCTATCTATTATGCAGGTACCCTCGTAGCTGGGTTAGCCAAGCATTAGCCGGAGTACCACTTGGCTTCCAAGAGAAGGAAGGAATCTCCCGCTGGTCAAAAGGTGGCCTTTGCTAGCTGTAGCGTGAGCGAAGCAAAGAAGAGGGAAGGACCCGCGTGGCAGGGGCGACAAGATGACGCGAGCAGTGTCGGCTGACATAGCCCGTGTCTGGTGACGCTTAAAGGAATGGATTACACGGAGGGTTACGTCCATAGTTCGGACGAACCGTTAAAGAGAATAAAGAAGCATCTAGCTTTAACCAAGGGGCATATTCATGGAATATGCTGCCACATGTTCCCTAACTTTGTAACCCGGGCTCCCCTATATAAGGAGCACCAGGGCCTCCATAGAAGGGGATGGATCATTTTCTCTGTCAAAGATAGAACTGTTGAGCTAAGTTGTGGGGGGTAAGAGACATAGTCTCCTTCTCAAAAAAAACTCAACGAGCACTTGTAACCACCATTGATAGAGGAAATACAACAACACTTGTGCGTGGAATCACTACACTATCCCTCCCTGGATTCCCCTAGCGCTTATTGGCCCCATCTTTAGCCTATCCATGGCATCTACCATGCCACCACCACGACATGGATCCCCAAGAGTCATTGCATGTGTTCTCCTAAACCACATTGATCCACTAGTGTCATTGTATTTGTTTTTCCCCTACACATTGATCCTCATGACCACACACACTCTAGTGGATAAAATGTGGAAGTTGCTTTCCTATGTGTTTCTCTTCTCTACGGCCATGGTTTGACACATGGATCTACTAGAGTCATTGCATGTGTTGTTCTGCTAAACCACATTGATCCAGATGACCACACACACTCTAGTGGATTCTATGGTGCAGATTCTGCCACAGCAGTGCAATATGCAATGTGGAAGATGCTTTTCTATGTGTTTTTGATTTTTGTGACCATGTTTTGACACATGGATCCACTAGTGTAATTGAATGTGTTCTTCTAATAAACCACACTGATCCACAAAACCACACACACTCTAGTGGATTCTGTGGTGCAGCTTCTGCCACACTGGTGCAACATGTAATGTGGAAGCTACTTTCCTATGTGTTTTTGGTCTCTAGGACCATGATTTGACACATGGATCCACTAGAGTCATTGCATGTCCTTCTCCTCAGCCACTTTAATCCACTAGTGTCATTGATCCACTAGTGTCATTGCAGGTGTTATTGTCCTAAACCACATTGATCCACATGACCACACACACTCTAGTGGATTATGTGATGTAGCTTCTGCGACACTGGTGCAACATTCCATGTGGAAGCTGCTTTCCTATGTGTTTTTGGTCTTTGTGCCGATGGTTTGACACATTTATCTAGTAGAGTCATTGCATGTGTTCTTATCCTAAACCACATTGATCCACTAGTGTTATTGATCCACTAGTGTCATTGCATGTGTTCTTCTAAAAACCACATTGATCGACATGACCACACACACTCTAGTGGATTCTGCGGTGCAGCTTCTACCACACTGGTGCAACATGTAATATGGAAGTTTCTTTCCTATGTGTTTTTGGTCTCTTTGACCATGGTTTGACACTTGGATGCAGTAGAGTCATTTCATGTGTTCTTCTCCTAAACTACATTGATCCACTAGTGTCATTGATCCACTAGTGTCATTGCATGTGTTCTTCTAAAAACCACATTGATCCACATGACCACACACACTCTAGTGGATTCTGTGGTGCAGCTTTTGCCACACTGGTGCAACATGTAATGTGGAAGCTGCTTTCCTATGTGTTTTTGGTCTCTATGACCATGGTTTGACACATGGATCCACTACAGTCATTGCATGTGTTCTTCTTCTAAACCACACTAATCCACATGACCACACACACTTTAGTGGATTATGTGATGCAACTTCTGTCACACAGGTGTAACATTCCATGTGGAAGGTGCTTTCCCATGTGGTTGACCCATGGATCTACTAGAGTCATTGCATGTGTTCTTCTTCGAAACCACATTGATCCACTAGAGTCATTGATCCACTAGTGTCATTGCATGTGTTCTTTTTCCTAAACCACATTGATCCACACACACACACTCTAGTGGATTATGTCATGCAACTACTGCCACACTTGTGCAACATGCAATGTGAAAAATGCTTTCATGTGTGTTTTTGGTTTCTATGACCATGATTTGACACATGGATCCAAAAGAGTCATTGCATGTGTTCTTTTCCTAAACCACATTGATCCACTCGTGTTATTGCATGTCTTATTCTCCTAAACCACATTGATGCAAATGACGTCACATACTCTAGTGGATTATGTGGTGCAGCTTCTGCCACACTGTTGGAACATGCAATGTGGAAGATGCTTTCCTATGTGTTTTTGGTCTCTATGACCATGATTTGACACATGGATCCACTAGAGTCATTGCATGTGTTCTTCTCCTTAACCACGTCAATCCACTAGTGTCATTGATCCAATAGTGTCATTGCATGTGTTCTTGTCCTAAACCACATTGATCCACATGACCACATGCACTCTAGTGGGTTCTGTGATGCAGCTTCTGCCACACTGGCGCAACATTCCATGTGGAAGATGCTTTCTTATGTGTTTTTGGTCTCTGCGACCATGGTTTGACACATGGATCCACTAGAGTTATTGCTTGTGTTCTTCTCCTAAACCACTTTGATCCACTAGTGCCATTGATCCACTAGTGTAATTGTAGGTGTTATTGTCCTAAACCACATTGATCCACATGACCACACACACTCTAGTGGATTATGTGATGTAGCTTCTGCCACATCTGTGCAACATTCCATGTGGAAGCTGCTTTCCTATGTGTTTTTGGTCTCTGTGACCATGGTTTGACACACGGATCCACTAGAGTCTTTGCATGTGTTCTTCCTAAACCACATTGATCCACTAGTGTCATTGCATGTGTTCTTGTCCTAAACCACCCTGATCCACATGACCATACACACTCTAGTGTATTCTGCGATGCAGCTTCTGCCACACCGATGCAACATTCCATGTGAAAGCTACTTTCCTATGTGTTTTTGATCTTTGTGACAATAGTTTGACACATGGATCGAGTAGTTATTGGATGCGTTCTTCTCCTAAACCACATTGATCCACTAGTGTCATTGATCCACTAGTGTCATTGCATGTGTTCTTCTAAAAACCACATTTATCCACATGACCACACACACTCTAGTGGATTTGGTGGTGCAGCTTCTGCCACACTGGTGCAACATGTAATGTGGAAGCTACTTTCCTATTTTTTTTGGTTCCTATGACCAAGGTTTGACACATGGATCCACTAGATTCATTGCATGTGTTCTTCTCCTAGACCACTTTGATACACTAGTGTCATTGCAGGTGTTATTGTCCTGAACCATAATGATCCACCTGACCACACACACTCTAGTGCATTCTGTGATGCAGCTTCTGCCACACTGGTACAAAATTCCATGTGGAAGCTGCTTTCCTATGTGTTTTTGGTCTCTGTGACCTTGGTATGACACATGGATCTAGTAGAGACATCGCATGTGTTCTTCTCCTAAACCACATTGATCCACTAGTGTCATTGATCCACTAGTGTCATTGCATGTGTTATTCTAAAAACCACATTGATCCACATGACCACACACACTCTAGTGGATTCTGTGGTGCAGCTTCTGCCACACTAGTGCAACATGTAATATGGAAGTTGCTTTCCTATGTATTTTTGGTCTCTGTGTCCATGGTTTGACACATGGATCCACTACATCATTGCATGTGTTCTTATCCAAAACCACACTGATCCACATGACCACACACACTCTAGTGGATTCTGTGATGCAACTTCTATCACACTGGTGCAACATTCCACGTGGAAGCTGCTTTCCTATGTGTTTTTGGTCCCTATGACCATGGTTTGACCCATGGATCCACTAGTCATTGCATGTGTTCTTCTCCTAAACCACATTGATCCACTAGTCATTGATCCATTAGTGTCATTGCATGTGTTCTTTTTCCTAAACCACATTGATCCACACACACACACTCCAGTGGATTCTGTCATGCAACTATTGCCACACTGGTGCAACATACAATGTGAAAGATGCTTTCCTATGTGTTTTTGGTCTCTATGACCATGATTTGACACATGGATCCACTAGAGTCATTGCATGTGTTCTTCTCCTAAACCACATTGATCCACTAGTGTCATTACATGTGTTCTTCTCCTAAACCACATTGATCCAAATGACCTCACACACTCTAGTGGATTATGTGGTGTAGCTTCTGCCACACTGGTGCAACATGCAATGTGGAAGATGCTTTCCGATGTGTCTCTGTGACCATGGTTTGATACATGGATCCACTAGATTATTTGCCTATGTTATTCTCCTAAACCACATCGATCCACTAGTGTCATTGCATGTGGTCTTGTCCTAAACCACATTGATCCACATGACCACACACACACTCAAGTAGATTCTATGATGCAACTTCTGCCACACTGGTGCAACATTCCATGTGGAAGCTGCTTTCCTATGTGTTTTTGGTCCCTGTGTCCATGGTTTGACACATGGATCTGATACGTCCATTTTGCATCACTATTCTATATCATAATTTGCTGTTATTCTTTGATATATTTCATATTAAGAGATGATACTTATGTTATTTCATCTGTTTTTGCATGGTTGATGACTTTTGGAGGATGGACTGCTGAAGTCAGATTCTGATGGAAAAGGCACTGTTTGGAGGCGAAATTCACGAAGATCAGAAAATTCTAGAAAATACATGGAAAATCCTATTTTCCAGAAGACAAAGGATGCCAGAAGGGGGGAGGAGAGATGGGCCACAGGGGGCCCACACCACCCCTGGCGCGGGCCACCCTTGGCCGCGCCACCAGGTGGTGTGGCCACCCTGGCCCAACTGTGTCTCTGCTCTTTGGTGTATATATCCCCCACAAAACCCTAAGACTTGGGGAGAAACCATAGAAAGGTTCCGCCGCCTCTGCGGGGCGGAAAATACAGAGAGAGAAAGAGCTCTCTGGCAGGCAGAAATCTGTCGGGGAAATTCCTTCCCAGAGAGGGGAGATCGTCGCCATCAACACCACCATCAAGCTGGACTTCATCGGGATCATCATCATTATCATCTCCACCAGCACCATCATCACCACTCCATACCGCTGTAACAATTGGGTTGAATCGTGCATAGTTCTTAAGGGAAACTTCCCTGATATTGATTACTTGTTGTAATTGATGATATTGAGTGGAACCATTGAATTATTGTCTATGTTCAGATTGTTACTTATCATTATTTCATCTCTAATCTCAATCCATATGATGTCTCGTGAGTAGTTTGTTTAGTTCTTGAGTTCATGGGAGAAGTCATGTTGTTAGTAGTGGAATTGTGTTGAGAAAGATTCAATGGGTTGATAATTAAGTTCCGGTGTTATTCTTCTAGTGGTGTCATGTGAACGTCGACTACATGATAATTCACCTTTATGGGCCTAGGGGAATGCATTGTGTATTATGCTACTAATCGTAGGGGCTACCGGAGTGACATAAACCTAAACCCCCGTTAGGAAACCTTTGCCCAAGGGAGTGTAGGATCTCAGAGTTTAAGGCTATTGTTAGGTTTTTATCTTAATTACTTTCTTGTAGTTGCGGATGCTTGAAAGGGGTATAATTACAAGTATGTATTAGTCCTAGGAAGGTCAGCACATTAGCACAGGTTCACCCACACAACACTTATAAAACTATAGAAGATTAATCAACTGTATGAAGCGAAAGCACTTGATGATATTACCATATGTCCACGAGAACGTTTGGTCATCTTAAGTAATACAACCGGCTTGTCCTTTGCTAAAGAAAGGATTGGGCCACTTGCTGCATCTATTATCATTATCTTTTATTTACTCGCATTTTATTTATCTGCATTATCAAAAACCCCTAAATATCTGTTTGCTAAGTATTTACAGAGAATTCCTGCTCCAAGCCACTCATCAACACCTTCTGCTGCTTGTTGGGTTCGACACTCTTACTTATCGAAAATACTGCGATATACTTGTGGGTCATCAAGACTATTTTCTAGCGCCGTTGCCGGGAGTGAAGCGCTATTGAAGAGTGGAACTGGTAAAGGAAACTTCTACTATGAGTATTGTTTATTTCTGTTAGTTACTTTATTTCAATATGGATAATTCACTTAGTTTCTTATTTCGTAATGCTACTACCACTACTAAGGTAGTAGATGAACCTCCATCTGTTGAAAATGATACTTTTAAGATACCTACAAGAATTATTGATCGTGTTATAGATAACTACTATTTTGGAGATGGAACTGTCCATCCCGGTGATCATTTGCTCTTTATACACGAGTTATGCGGGTTATTCAAGTGTGCAGGTATTACAACAGATCAAGTCAAGAAGAAGTTATTCTCATTATCACTGAAAGGAAGAGTCGAGGAATGGTACAAGCTGCTGAAGAATGGTCAAGCTCTTTAATGGGAGGAAATTGTACCTCTCTTTTATTCAATGTTTTATCCTCCTAGTGAGATTCATAAATATCGGAATCAGATATGCAACTTTTGGCCTCGTGATGGATAGAGTACAGCTCAAGCTTGGGGGAGATTGAAGTTACTAATGCTCAAATGTCCTATTCATGAGATCCCCAACAATATTATTATCAACAACATTTATGCAAGACTTTCTCTTCTTGCTAAGGATCTATTGGATGCTTCTTGTGTTGGATCATTTACACGCATGGAAGAAGAAGCTAAATGGGATCTTCTAGACCGTATTCAAGACAATGCTGAAGCATGGGAGAATGATAAAGGAAGAAAGTCACGTATAAATTACGATTATGAATGCATTAAATCTTTTACGGGAACTGATGACTTTCATAATATTAGTAATGCTTATGGTCTTGATTCTCAAAGTATTGCAACTTATTTTAAGGCTTTTGCTTCTTATATCGAAATTCCTAAAAAGAAATGGAATAAGTATCATTAGCCATATAAAGATATTGTTAATTGTGTTCCTGGAAGAAATACTGAAGTTTATACTGCTAATCATGTTTTACCTGAACCTTACATTGAGAAAATGCCTTTCCCAGTTAAGATAAAGGAACATTCTATGATAGCTAGTATGGTTAATGAAAGTACAAATAAAGCTATTGAACCTAATGAGCAAATAGCTGTTGAACCTGTAATAGCAAATGTGAAAGACCTTGTCACTAAATATGTGGAAGATGGACACATTTCTAATATTGTTTCACAAAGTAGTGTTATGAGAGCTAGCGCCCCTGTTTTTTCTATTAGAATAAGTGATCATTGCTAAAATGGTTCATGTGATAGTTATATCGTTAAAGTTATGCATGATACTGAAAGTTATTATGAGAGAGGGAAGATTGCTCTAATACATCTCAATAATATTTAATTTCCACGCTTTATGCTGAAAGTCTTTATGTTGCACTTGTTTTGCCTTCCTATGCTAGCAGCCTCTGGTTTCAACAACTTATTTTCTTACAAAATTCCCTTGCATAGGAAGTGGGTTAGACTTAAACATTTGTATTTCTCAAAAAAAGACTTAAACATTTGTATTTTTGCTTCTTGATGCTCCCTTCTACTTCAATTCATAATCTTATGTGTGCATCATTGAAATTATCATGCCCATCTTAATGGTTATAAAGAAAGAGCTTTTTGGGAGACAACCCAATATATTTTTTCTTCCAATTTGATTTTGATTATTTGAGTCTTGGAAGTTATTGCTTCTGCAATAACCTCTCCTTATCCTTTTGATGAGGGTTTAACTCATCAATGCCCATTGTTATGGACTTGGGTTTGGAGAAGGAGGGAGCGCTGGAGACATCTATCGGCTAGCAAACAAGCACACAGGGGACTCGAAGATTTACTCAGGTTCAGGCCTCGCAGAGGTCCCTACTCCTGCTTGTCTGCTCGTGGAATTATCAAAGGAATCGAGGATTACAATGGTGCGCAGATGCAATCTGGCGAGAGTTGTGGAAACTAGGTTATAGGTGTCCTCCTCGCCGCCCCCTCCTAGCCTTTATATAGATAGGCTAGGTCTCGGGTAGCAGGTCGAGTCGGTTACAGGTTAGGGTTTTCCCCTTTAAACTTTCTATCTTTATCTTCTTCTTGTTCTTCAAGCAATCGAGAGTCCGTAGGTTACTCGAGTTCTTCATTTGGTCCTTGGCGACACCGTGGGCCTTTACTGTATTCAGGCCATATATACCAAGCTCGAGTACCTGTAGGGTATACCCATGTCACCTTTTGTTTGGTTTTGGTGTCAAGATCAACTTCTAATGGGAGAGAAGTAAGATTTGGGGAAGTTGCTATCCCAAAACAGATTTTTGTGCTTCACTATAAAAAATCGTTAAAAATCCCAGAACGTCGTACTGATCTGTAGTTTTTTGTGTGCATGCCCCAGGTTATTATTTAACTTTCGTTAGTTTTGCACTTTTTGATTTGAGAAACAAAAGATTTTCGAAAAAAATTGATCTTTACCTGCTAGTCTGTTTTGATAGATTTTTGCCACTCTTGCATCTGCCTCTTAAATCAATTTCCTTTTTGAATTCCTTTTGGGCTTTTGGAAGGAGTTGTTTCAGTAGCTTATGTTTTGATCAATTTCAGTTAAAATTGAACTTAAAGGTTTATTACCTTGAATGCACTAATGTTGCTAATGAGAATCGTGTGAAAGAAATTTCCAGGTTATAGGAGAAAATGGTGTAATAAGATGGTGAAGGGTTAAATGACTCAAACAAAATGTTTATAAAGATGAAGATATTGATGTTATTCAAGTGGTGACTCCGGAAGAATTTATTGAATGACAAGTTCAGAGACCTACAGAGTATGTTTTCGAATAGGTAACAGTTCTGGTAAGAAAAGGTCCACGAAAAATCTGTCAATTTATATTTTTGTAGTTTTTATCTAACATGGAAAGCAATCAGTCGAAAGAGGGACGGAAACGGAGCCCGGGTGGCTCACACCACCCTGTGGCGCGGGCCCACCTGGCCACGCCACCAGGGTGTGGCCACCCCGGAGCCCATCTGTAACACCACAAAAATATTAATCAAGATTATCAAGTTCTAATTACCCAAGTTTAGGGTTAACAAAAACTTTTATTACTAAATTGAATATGAATGTATGTGTGATTTGCATTAGTGTATGATTGAGTGAAATTGCCATGTGTGTTTGCTACAAATGATAATAAATGGTTTAAATATGAATACTACATCATCTATGCCAATTACAAACAAAATCTAAAGAAAAGGAAATCAAATATAAAGCATATGTGCAAATGGTCATTTTGACCAAAATTAACCACTAGGCCACTTTGTTAGTTCCTAGTAAAGAATTTCTAACAAAGACATTTCCATTTATTTTCACCCCTTGCTAGACCAAGTAAAAGTGAACCCAAGCCCACTTTACAAACTCATAGAAACTATTTTCAAATCTATTTAAAGGACAATTAAAAATTGAATCAAGTGTATGTACTAAGATCACCATTTTTCAAAAACCACTCGGATCAATTCACCTTGACTTTTCCAAGCAACCATAGACACACAGGCAAGTGCTCAGAACACTCACCAAATTTCATTCAAAAATTTCAAATTTGAATTCATGCGGCCATTTGGTCGAGCACATTGCCGACACAGAAAACTACTGCCTAACTTCCACTGTTTGGAGCAATGATCACTCAACCATGTGTCCCCTCTTCACTCCCCTGGTCTCCCCCAACACCTAGCAGCGTAGCAGACCACTTCCCCCTTTGTCGTTGCGCTAGTGCAACACCGCCCAATGCTCACCATGCAGGTCGACCATGGACAGCTCGCCCCAGACCGCGTCGCCCTTCCTACGATGTCTAGGAGACAGGTGACCGTCCACCGCCACCCTCTGTCCACCCCAAGACCAGAGCCAAGCCATGGACCACCCCCAATCGCCACGCCCATTTTCTCTGTGCCATACCGAGAGCACGCCAGAGCGCCGTAGCCGACCAGCACGCACACGCCGTGCCTCACCCTCTCCGCGCGTTCCCACACTCGCCATGACCCTAGCTACCTCCCAGACATGCACGTTCACCGCAGCGTGACCTGTAGCCCCTGTGCACCATGTCGAACACCGCCGCTCGCTCGCAGAACACTGTCCGCGCCCGACCATTCTCAACCGCCCTGTGTCGCGCCATTAAGCCCGTGATGACTTCCAGGAAGCACCATGTCGCCCCCTACCCTCAGCCACGCTACTAGCCCCCTGTATCACTGTCACCGACGAGCCCGAGCCATCCCGCTATGTCCCCATCGCTGGTGTATAAATAGAGGCCACCACTGCCTCAATTCACCACCCCATCCCACTCCCCACTCCTCACAGAACCTCCCTGATGTCTACGCACTTCTATTCTTGTAGACAGTTGTTGGGCCTCAAAGTGCAGAGGTTTGTAGAACAGCAGCAAGTTTTCCCTTAAGTGGATCACCCAAGGTTTATCGAACTCAGGGAGGAAGTGGTCAAAGTTATCCCCTCTCAAGAAACCCTACAATCAAGATACAAGAATTCTCTTGTGTCCCCAACACACCTAATACACTTGTCAGGTGTATAGGTGCACTAGTTCGGTGAAGAGATAGTGAAATATAAGTGGTATGGATAATTATAAGTGGTAACAATGATAGAAAATAGCTTGATGGCATGAAAGAGACTAAAGGAAAACTGAAATAAAGAAGGAAGCAAGCAAACATGTAACAGATCTAATTGCAAACGGTGTATCAATGCTTAGAAACAAGGCCTAGGGATCATACTTTCACCAGTGAACACTCTCATATAAATATCTTGTCTTTATGATACTACGCTGAACTACTCTCCGGCTGAACACTCTAATCTATGGTAGGGCTATAACAGCACACCTCAAAGTAAGTCTTTCCCATCTAGAAAACCCCACACTGTCACCTTGAGCACTAGATGGTTCCAACAAACACCAAAATTTCATAAAGACATCCAACTCCAAATATAACTCATAACAAGTATTTGTAATCTCTAGCCTAAGTGCCACCATGGTGTGCACGCTGTCACTTTCACACACGTGGGGAGAGCAGAGATCTATTAAAGCACTTGAGTAGCAAGGTAGATCTACTTGATTACAAAGCTCATGATCACAATATGATCATGCATAGAGAGAGAGGTGAACACATAGCTACCGATAGAACCCTTAGCCTCGAGAGAGAACTACTCCCTCCTCATCATGGGAATCAGCAATGGTGATGGAGATGGTGGCAGAGATCGATGGAGATGGCTCTGGGGCACTTCCCTATCCCGGCAGGGTGCCGGAACAGAGACTTTCTATCCCCCGAATCTCCCTTCGGTGGCGGCGGCACTGCGGAACTTTTCGTGGCTGGAGGCTTTACTATTTAGGGTTTTGGTATCGGGAGGCTCTTATAGGCGAAGGAGGCAAGGTCGGTGGCTGGCCAGGGGGCCCACACCATGCCTCGGCTGGCTGCCCAGGGGGTGGCCACCCTGTGGCCCCTCTCCGACTCTCCTTCTGGCTCCGCGAGTCTTCTGGGAAAATAGTAACTTTGGCTTTTGTCCCGTCCAATTCCGAGAATATTCATGTTCTGACTTCCTGGAACCAAAAACAGTAGAAAACTGGCAACTGGCACTGTGGCATCTTGTTAATAGGTTAGTCCAAGAAATCATATGAAAAGTACTCCAAAGTTGGAACAAAACACAAGAAAGTAGATAAAACCAAGCATGGAAAATCAAAAATTATGGATACGTTAGCAACGTATGAACATCCCCAAGCTTAACTCCTGCTCGTCCTCAAGTAGGTAAATGATAAAAAGAAAGAATAATTTTTGAGGTGACATGCACCATCATAGCCTTGATCAAAGTAATTGTAAAACATTCGAAGCTGGGATCATAGTACTTCAATCATAACATGAAAGACAAAGTTCTAGCAATAAGACAAAGAAACTATGTTGCAACATGAAAAGGCACAAACAAAATATTCATGAATAACAATGCTTTGCAAGACATTTGTTTGTTTCACATAAAGAAAACATAGCATAATAGCATTCAGCTTGTCTCTCATAGAGTACCAAATATAAATGCATAGGACACCTTCAAAGTTCATAAGAGTGACTAGATACAAATAGTTTATAACAAGCAATATCAAGGTATGCATCAATCAACAAGTCTTGGGACAATGCACATAGAACTAAGAATGGCCACTATGCTCTCAAAGTAGGTGCATAAAGGTAGAAGGTGGAGACTCAATAAAAAAGTAAAAGAAAGGCCTTCATAGAAGGAAATAGGGATTCAAGTCTCATAAAGAGCTTCCAAAAATTATGGTACTTAATAGCTTTCATCTCTCATTGCCCCTATCATAAGCATATTTAAGGTGATTAAGGTTAAAGTGACATAACTAAGAGGATATGCTTGACAAGTTATAAACCAAAATATCATGTCCCTTACTTATGAAGACCGATCCTCATGCTACTCAACTTCAGTCGCGAGTAAGCTCTTGTCATTGTAAGTACATGTGTATCATTAAGAACCACCAACGGGGTACCCCTTGCCCATGATACGGGAGCTTTCCCATAATCAAAATAACAAGGCAAATAGACAATGAGCATCTCAGCGATCTTTTTATTTGCTATTTGCATAGGTTTTTATTGAGGGTGCTTGATAGAGTGCTCATTATGGTGATGCTGCAAGTTTCCACCATTATTAGGCATGGCTTAGGCTAGCGGCCCAGGTGTTTCTCTAACACACATACAAACTCCATGATCTTACAAGTTCCACTTTTATTTCACAATCACGGATCCGTAAGCAAAAGAACATGATATCAACGGGGTACAAAGTACAAGTGCAATGTTGAAAGCGTTCCCCATGAAACATGGTTCTGCTAATTTCAACTTATAAAGCGCAAGCATATACGCAACAAAGAAGGACCCAATGGTTCAAGTTTATTAGATCCAAAAAGTAAAGTGTGCCATCAAGTTCATGAGAGCTTTAATCACTAGTTTTCTCATAACAAGTTTAATTTGGAAGGTAAACAAAAACATGAATATACTTGGAATAGTGAATGCTAATAGGTAGGTATGGTGGACTCTTTGGAATAACTTGGTTTAGGAAGTTGGATGCATGAGTGGAACTCATACTTGGTTGTGGAGGCTAGCAAAAGACTGGGAGCAACAAACTAAGAGAGCAATAATGGCCATAATCATGCAAAGCGGCAAAACATCATTGATCAAAGCATAAAGTGATATACAAGTTGAAAACTAAAGGATCATAAAGGCTATGGTGACTTGATATAGTCATAACATGGTGTGAGCATTCTCCAAGTCAACCCAAATAAAGCATCAAAGGAGAATACCACTATACTATGCTTTAATATGCTAAAACAACGCATGATTCATCCAAAGCACATTAAGAAATCTCAATTGTTTATAACAAGTCATGCTATAGCAAAGAATACTAAGCCAAAACAATATGGAGCATGGCATGACAAAGCATAGGCCACAGTCAAAAATGATTTCTCTTTACCACATAAGCATGAGCTTTCCTACTCTTTTCCAACCCAAACCAAAATATTTGAAAACCAATGCATGAAAGAGGGGGTCCAACCAATTTATTCATAAAACTAAGAAAAACAAGCAAACAAAAAACCCAAACAAAAAAGAAAAAGAAGACGCTCCAAGAACAATACAACTGTGCACGAAACAATAAAAATGAAGCGTTTGGAAGAAACCTGGGATTTTTATTGATGAAGAGGGGGATGCCTTGGGCATCCCCAAGCTTTGACGCTTGTACTTCTTGGATATTTGTTGGGGTGACACGCGTGGCATCCCCAAGCTTGAGCTTTAGTCCATCCTTCATCTCATTACTCATTCCTTCCATACACCTGAAATTTTTCATTCATACAAAACTTCACACAATCTTTATTAGCAACATTAATGCACTCAAGATAATAGGTCTTAAGGTTCAGTTCCAAAACCAATAAACTTCCATTAAAACACTAGCTACTGTAGCACTTCCCTCAAAAATCTCAATTCTTCAAAAGAACTCAAAAAGGAACCAACAAGAAGCAAATGCAGAAAATGGCAGAAATCTGTCAAAACAGACCAGCAGGTAAATACGAATTTTTTAGATGAACCTCTGTTGCTCAAATCAAAAAGTGTCAAACTAACGGAAGTTAGGTAACAACCTGGGGCAGGAGCACAAAAATTCACACCTCAAAAGGACGTACAGAGATTTTACATGAATTTTTACGGTGAAGCACAGAAATCTGTTTCGGGACAGCAACTTTACCAATCATTACTTCACTCTCATTAGAGGTTACTCTTGGCACAAAAAGTAAATAAAAAGGATAAGGAGCGGTTATTACAGAGGCAATAACTTCCAAGACTCAACTAAAATTTTGGGTTATCTTCCAATAAGTACTTTTCTTTAACGCCTTTAAGTTAGGCATGATAGTTTGAGAAGATGCTCACATAAGAAATATGAAGTAAAAGAGAGAATCAAGAAGCAAATCCAAAGCACATTTAAGTCTAACCCACTTCCTATGCATAGTAATATTGTAAAGAAACAAGTCATGAAAGCACAAAGCAACAAGCATAGTAAAGCAAAACAAGTGCAACTTCAAGACTTTCAACATAAAGAGGGGAAACTTAATATTATTGAGATATATAAAACCATGTTTCCCTCTCTCATAATAACTTTCGGTAGCATCATGAATAAAATTAACAATATAACTATCACATAAATCATTCTTATCATGAGTCACATGCATAAAAGAATTAATACTCTCCACATAAGCATAGTCATTCTTATTAACTGTGGTGGGAGCAAATTCAACAAAATAGCTATCATTATTATTTTCATCACCATAATCATCAAATATAGCAGGCATATTGTAGTGATAATTAATTTTCTCCTCAATAGTAGGTGGACTGACAATATCATATTCATCATTGCAATCATCATATATTGGAGGTATAGCATCCTCATAAGCAATAGAATAGTTATCTTCCCAAGTGTGTTCATTTGTAAACATATCATTATTGGAAGGATCATGGATAGCACTAATAGTATAGCAATTATTAATATCATCATTTTCAGAATTGGTACCAAAGAGATTTTCAATATCAAAATAAGTGTGCTTTTCCCAATCATGATCACTACTATAGGTAATAGTCATAGGAACATCATCGAGTTCAGACTCATCAAAAACTATAATAGGAGCAACATGCTTAGGGGAAAATACTGTTTCCTCTCTCCTTTTACTCCTCCTCTTCTTATTTTTCTTATTCTCTTTAGGAGGGAGAGGCTTGAAAGGAAGCTTCTCCATATACCCTGGTTCATTGTTAGAGGCAATAGAAGAAACTTTGGAGGATTCCCCCTTTTCATTAATAAGAACAAAACACATATTAGTCCTGTAATATTTTGGTAAAATCTCATCTTCTATAATATTTTGTATGTAATTATTTGTGTGGCACTTATCAACACAATAAAGATGACAACCATGTAGGACACTATTCATATCAAAGGCACCCATATCTACCAAAGAGCTTTTTCTTGATAACTCTTCACACCCCAAAAATAATGTAAGTTCATCATGCTTATTAGGAGTGATCATGTCATCACAATACAAACTTGCAGTACTCATTGGATTAGAAGGTCTATTATTATGTCCTGAGCATTGAAAATTGAAATGACCCACTTCAAAGCAAAGTTCACAAATAAAAGGATAGAAGGCACAAACTTTTTTACCAAGATCATTTAGAGACCTATACCACGTTCTAGTTTTTTCATTCCTGTGGGTGATACAATATTCTTCTTCAATTTGATTATTCTCACAAGGTCTATGTATTCCACAAAAATTAACATGCTTATAAGAAGTAGTACTTTCAGAGGTTTGAGCATGTTTATTGCTATCATTAACAACAATTTCATTTTCCATGCAAGTGTCTTTAAAAGGCTCATGATACATGTACCATTTTTCTTTAGGAGCATTAATATGAGAAGCAAAGGATCTAAAACAATCAATAAGAATTTGAGGATCAAGACCATATTTAGCACTAAGCTCTTCAAAATCAGCAGTTTCAGCAAAAGACTTAATGCAATCATACTCATAGTTTATACCTGGTTCTTTACCTTTATTGTTATCCCAATCTTCGGTATTTCTTTGAATTGTTTCGAGAAGATCACTCTTAGATTTGACCTCCTTACTTGTGAAGGATCCCTCTAAACAAGTATCTAGATAGTCCTTGTAATGTCCTAAAAGCCTTGCATAGAAATTATTAATAACAATATTACTGGGGAGCTCATGAATGGGACATTTGAGCATTAGTGACTTCAATCTCCCCCATGCTTGGGCAATACTTTCTCCATCATTTGGATGAAAATAATAAATGTAATTCCTATCTTTATGAATTTCATGAGGAGGATAAAATTTAGAGTTGAAGAGAGATTCAAGTTTCTTCCACTCCAAATGATGAGGATCATCTAGTAGCTCATACCACTCCCTTGCTTTGCCCTTAAGTGATAAAGAGAATAGCTTCCTCTTAACTTGGTTCATTGAAATACCTGCACACTTGAGCAACCCGCATAATTCATGTATAAAGAGTAAATGATCACCAGGATGGACAGTTCCATCTCCAAAATAAGTGTTATTCATAACACGTTCAACAATTTTTATAGGTATTTTAAATGGGATGCTTTCAGTATGTGGATTTAAAATATCACAAGTATCATTAGAATTAGCACATATGGGAGATAAAGTATCATCAGAGCAAATTTTCTTCCTTAAAACTAGGGAACTAAAAAGATCATTTTCATAAGAACCAACTTCCCCAAGCTTAGACGTTTCCATAGCATTAGTAAAAAAGGTGTTCAAAAGATTCATACTAATAACATTGCTATTAGCATGCAAAGAAAGTTCCATGGGTTTTTTAATTTTCTTTTTAGACAATTCACGTTCTAACTTAGGAAAAATACTAAAAAGCTCTCTAATTTTGTTTTTGTTTTCCATTAAGCCTAACTAGTGAAAACAAGAAACAAAAAGACAAAATTGCAGAATCTAAAGGAAATAACTTCGAGCACTCACACCGGAGGATGTGAGTACCTTTTACCTTACCTCCCCAGCAACAACGCCACAAAATAGGCGTTTGCCGTGGGAGGTTCTTCTTCTTTAATCCTCCGGTGTGAATACATTTTACCTTACCTCCCCAGCAACGGCGCCAGAAAATATCTTGATGTCTATGCACTTCTATTCTTGTAGACAGTTGTTGGGCCTCCAAGTGCAGAGGTTTGTAGAACAACAACAAGTTTTCCCTTAAGTGGATCACCCAAGGTTTATCGAACTTAGGGAGGAAGTGGTCGAAGGTATCCCCTCTCAAGCAACCCTGCAATCAAGATACAAGAAGTCTCTTGTGTCCCCAACACACCTAATACACTTGTTAGGTATATAGGTGGACTAGTTCGGCAAAGAGATAGTGAAATACAAGTGGTATGGACAATTATAGGTGGTAACAGTGATAGAAAATAGCTTGATGGCATGAAAGAGACTAAAGGCAAACTTAAATAAAGAAGGAATCAAGCAAACATGTAACAGATCTAATTGCAAACGGTGTATCAATGCTTAGAAACAAGGCCTAGGGATCATACTTTCACTAGTGAACACTCTTATATAAATATCTTCTCTTTATGATACTACGCTGAACTACTCTCCGGTTGAACACTCTAATCGATGGTAGGGCTATAACAACACACCTCAAAGTAAGTCTTTCCCATCTAGAAAACCCCACATTGTCACCTTAAGCACTAGATGGTTCCAACAAACACCACAATTCATAAAGACATCCAACTCCAAATATAACTCATAACAAGTATTTGTAATCTCTAGCCTAAGTGCCACCATGGTGTGCACGCTGTCAGTTTCACACACATGGGGAGAGCAGGAATCTATTAAAGCACTTGAGTAGCATGGTAGATCTACTTGATTACAAAGCTCATGATCACAATATGATCACGCATAGAGAGAGAGATGAACACATAGCTACCGGTAGAACCCTTAGCCTCGAGAGAGAAATACTCCCTCATCATCATGGGAATCAGCAACGGTGATGGAGATGGTGGTGAAGATCGATGGAGATGGCTCCGGGGCACTTCCCTATCCCGGCAGGGTGCCGAAACAGAGACTTTCTATCCCCCGAATCTCCCCTTCGGTGGCGGCGGTGCTGCGGAACTTTTCGTGGCTGGAGGCTTGACTATTTAGGGTTTTGGTATCGGGAGGCTCTTATAGGTGAAGGAGGCAAGGTCGGTGGCTGGCTAGGGGGCCCACACCATGCCCTGGCGCGGCCTGGGCAGACCCGCGCCAAGGGGGGTGTGGCCACCCTGTGGCCCCTCTCCGACTCTCCTTCTGGCTCCGTGAGTCTTCCGGGAAACTAGTAACTTTGGCTTTTGTCCCGTCCAATTTCGAGAATATTCATTTTCTGACTTCCTGGAACCAAAAACAGTAGAAAACGGGTAACTGGCACTATGGCATCTTGTTAATAGGTTAGTCCAAGAAATCATATGAAAAGTACTCCAAAGTTGGAACAAGACACAAGAATGTAGATAAAACCAAGCATGGAACATCAAAAATTATGGATATGTTAGCAACATATCACTCCCACACCTCTCCTCAGAGCAAGGCGAGCACCACATCATCGGAATTTGGCTGGAGTCTGCCCCTGCAGAGGAGAAGAGGAGCTGTTGACTAGAGCCGCCCCAGGAGCCGCCGCGACCACCCTTCGAACCGTCGTCGTCTACAACGCCGTTCGCCCCCATCGCAGACCCTAGCTGGATCCCTGGTGAGCCTCACACGACCCCCACCGCCGCGTTAGGGTTAGAATCTCGCCGGAGCTGTTTGTCATAGACGATGAACCTCAGCCGTTAGATCATGTTCTAATTGCACGACCTAGATTGAAACGTACCGATTCGGGATAGATGAGCCACTGACTAGTGGGACCCCCTGTCAGCAGCCCACTGCACCCGTGTAGTGCAGCTGGGCCGGCACATTTGCCTTCCCACGCAGAGCCCGTCAATTCAAATAAGAGTTCTCCAATTTAGTTAAAACTAGATCCTGTCAGTAGATTCAAAAATCAATTAAAAGATATTCACTGAACCAAATTGCATGATTCCAATTTTGTTAGAAAGGTATTTTGAAACCATTTGAAATTATAGATCATCTATAGTAAAAATTACAAGACAGAGACTTTTCAACATTCAAACATTTTTCCAAAATCAACCATAAATGCTTTTGAGTTGATTCCAACTCTCAAAAATCACATTTGACAAGATCTATCTGAATATGTAAAAATATTTAGGTTTACATGCAGTGACAATGGACTAGTACCAAAAGAATGCTATTTAGGCATTTCTAGTCACTTTAATTCTCTTAAATGATAATCTTAAACTTTATAAAATATGACCAACACTTTAAATCACATTCCCAAGTATTAGGATATGTGGTGATGACATGTGTTAACATGATCCCATATTTTAATTGGAGAATATTAAATCTTAAGTATTTTCAATGAGTAGAAATTACTTTTCTAAAATAAGAAAAATAAAACTAGGTCTTTATTTTAGGTGATGATTGTGATGATGCTAGATCATCTAGTGTGAACCTTAGTTTGCTAAATATAAATAGTTAAGTATTGTTTGGTGATTGTGTACCCTATTTTAATTTATATACGATAGTACCGACCCGGGATACGAGGAGGAGTACTACCAAGAAGAAGAAGAAGAAGAAGATAATTTCAATCACTGCACTACTCAAGGCAAGCCTAACAGTACAAGTTAACTATGCAAGCCATCCTTGCAAGATAACCTATGCAAGATGCATTAGGCATGCTTTGGTTATACAACTTTGATTATACCAATCCCAAGTTTTACTTGCAAACTTTATTCCTTTACTTTTACCAAAGTTCTTTACTTTTAGTTAGTGCTTTGTGAGTATTGGAAAAATAGTATAGATACCATAAAGAGTATAAAACTAGGGCTAGCTAGTTATACTTGATGGAAATATGCCCTAGAGACAAATAGTAGTAAGGACTATTATCATATTTCATATAGTTTATGATTAAGTTTTATATCATGCTATAACTATGTTGAGTGGAAACATCAATACACGTGTGAGATACAAACAACCAGGGGTTCCCAGTGAAACTCTAGTCACTGGTTCATTGGTCAAGAGATGATCAAGTTTCCTGATCATGTGACATTTATGACAGATGGAAATGAGGTCATCTCATGCTGAGAATGAGATGATGAACCAATACCCAACCTAAACATCGTGACCCGATCAGGTCACGAAGTTCAAGTTACGATTATTAGAAATGGATCCTCGTAGATTATTCCTTAGACCCTGAGGCTATATCAATCACTGTCTCTCGAGAGTGCTTAGATAGCATCAAACGCCATCTGGTAATGATGGGTTCATAGCATGGAAAACAAAAAAATTCTACCGCAAGAACGAACAAAACCCAGATCTAATCTAGGTAAAAGGCAAGATCTAATCTATAAAACATGTGCAACGAGATAGATCTGTACTAACCCTTGTAGATCCGAAAGCCTTGTGCGAGATCGGATCTCATGGTTGATGTAGACGATCACTTGCCGATCTCAAGATCGAGTAGACGATCCTTCCGGCGTCGCGTTCCGGCAGTGCTTCCGTAGTCGGTCACACGTGCGGAGTCGATGCAGACCTTCCTCTCCCTGTTCCAGCGAGCAGCGGAGGTAGTAAATCTCTCCATGGAATCCCAGCACCACGATGGCGTGGTGGTGGTGGTGGAGTAGAGAATTCTGCAGGGCTTCGCCTAAGCCTGAGCATAAGGAAGGAGGAGGAGAGAGGCGGCTAGGGCAAGAGTGGAGGGGCAAGGGGGTGGCGCCTCCGCCCCTCTATATATAGAGGGAGGGGTGCGGCCTAGGGTTCCCACCCCTATGCCCACCTCCTAGGGCCGGTGCACAAGGGGGGCTTGGGGGAGTTTCCTTCCCCCCCAAGTTTCCCCTTTTTCTTTCTTGGTTTTCAAGTAAATTCCATAGAAATTTCTAGAACCTTTCGGAACATTCCGAAACCTTCTAGAACCCCCATATGAACACTCAGGGACATTTCCGAACCTAGAAAATGATCTCCATTATATGAATCTTATTCTCCGGACAATTTCGGATCTCCTCGTGATGTCTCAGATCCAAACCGAGACTCCGAACAACATTCGGTCTCCAACGCACATTCCATATCTACCTAAACAGCATCAAACCTTAAGTGTGTCACCCTACGGTTCGTGAATATGCAGACATGATGGAGACACCTCTCCGATCAATAACCATCAGCAGGATCTGGAGATCCATAACGGCTCCCACATACTCAACGATGACTTCGTGATCGATAGAACCATTTAACATACAAAACCAACTCCCTTTGTCACGCGATACTCTACTTATCCAAGGTTTGATCGTCGGTATCTCCATACCTAGCTCTACCTCGTTACTGATAAGTACTCTTTACTCGTTCCATGTTATGTCATCCCTTGTGACCCAGTCACATGCTTGCAAGCTAACTAGATGACATTCCATCGAGAGGGCCCAGAGCATATCTATCCGTCATATGGATGGACAAATCCCAATCTTGGTCCATGCGCTTCAACACATACTTTTAGAATACCCAATGACACCTTTATAACCACCCAGTTACGAAGCGGTGTTTGATGTCATCAAAGTACCCATCTGGTGATGGTGATTAACATAACATCATGGTTGAAGGATTAGGTTACTATGCATTTGAAAGCTTGTAGCAATACGAACTTAATGACTTGATCTTATGCTACACTTACTATGGGTGTGTGTCCATCACATCATTCTCATATAACCTTGTTATTAATGACATCCAATGTCCATGATCAGGAAACCATGATCATCTATTAATCAACAAGCTAGTTCAACAAGAGGCTTACTAGGGACTCTTTTACGTTTACAAAACACACATGTATTAGTGTTTCCTTATAATACAATTATAGCATGGGATGTAAACATTCATCATAAACACAAAGATATAATAATAACCACTTTTATTATTGCCTCTTGGGCATATCTCCAACAGTCTCGCACTTGCACTAGAGTCAATAATCTAGATTACATTGTAATATACCTAACACCCATGGAGTTCTGGTGTTGGTCATGCTTTGCTCTAGGGAGAGGTTTAGTCAACGGATCTGCCACATTCAGATCAGTGTGTACTTTGCAAATCTTTATGTCACCATCTCGGACATACTCGCGAATAGCATGGAAACGTAGCTTGATGTGCTTCAGCTTGCTATGTGACCTTGGCTCCTGTGCATTAGCTATGGCACCTGCGTTGTCACAGTAGATGGCCATCGGGTCCAACGCACTAGGAACCACACCAAGTTTAGTAATGAACTCCTTCATCCATATGGCTTCTTGTGCAGCCTCCGAAGCAGCTATGTATTCTGATTCAGTTGAAGATTTCGCCACAACGCTTTGCTTGGCACTCCTCCAGCTCACTATAGCACCATTCAAAATAAATACATATCCAGACTATGACTTCGAGTCATCTGGATCGGTGTTCCAACTAGCATTAGTGTAATTGTTTACAACAAGTTGTTCATCACCTCCATAAGAAAGAACCATATCCTTAGTCCTATTCAGGTACTTTAGGATATTCTTGACCGCTGTCCAGTGCTCCATTCTAGGATCACTTTGATATCTGCTAGTCAAACTAACAGCATGTGCTATATCCGGTCTTGTACACAGCATGGCATACATGATAGAACCTATGGCCGAGGCATAGGGAATATTATTCATCTTCTCTCTATCTTCTGCCGTAGCTGGACTTTGAGTCTTACTCAAGGTCTTACCTGACAACATAGGCACGAACCCTTTCTTGCTCTCTTCCATTCTAAACTTCTTTAGAACTTTGTCCAGTTATGTACTCTGTGAAAGCGCTATCAGGCGTCTTGATCTATCTCTATAAATCTTGATGCCTAAATATATGCCGCTTCGCCAAGATCCTTCATTGAAAAACAATTATTCAAATAGGCTTTAACACTATTAAGAAGTTCTATGTCATTCCCAATCAACAATATGTCATCTACATATAGTACTAGGAATGCTATAGATCTCCCACTCACTTTCTTGTAAATACAAGCTTCTCCATCAGTTTGTATAAATCCAAAGTTTTTGATTACTTTATAAAAACGTTGATTCCAACTCCGGGATGCTTGCTTCAGTCCATAAATGGAGCGCTGAAGTTTGCATACCTTGTCAGCATCTTTAGGATCGACAAAACCCTTGGGTTGTACCATATACAACTCTTCCTCAATCTTTCCATTAAGGAACGTCGTTTTGACATCCATCTGCCAAATCTCATAATCGAAATATGCAGCAATTGCTAACAAAATCCTCACAGACTTTAGCTTCGCTACTGGTGAGAATGTCTCATCGTAGTCAACTCCTTGAATTTGTCGGAACCCTTTCACGACAAGTCGAGCTTTATAGACGGTAACATTACCATCAGCATCTGTTTTTCTTTTGAAAATACATTTGTTCTCGACAGCCTTACGGCCATCCGGTAAGTCCACCAAAGTACATACTTGGTTTTCGTACATGGATCCCATTTTGGATTTCATGGCTTCTAGCCATTTGTCAGAATCTGGGCTCACCATAGCTTCTTCATACATCGCAGGGTCATCAGTGTTGTCCACCAACATGACGTTCAAGGCAGGGTCATACCAATCAGGAGTGGTACGAACCCTCGTTGACCTGCGAGGTTCTGTGGCAACTTCGTTCGAAGTTTCATGATCACCACCATTAGCTTCCTCTCCAATTGGTGCAGGCGGCACAAAAACATCTTTCGGTGCTGCGCTACTCTCAACTCCGAGAGAAGGTTCAATAACCTCGTCGAGTTCTACTTTCCTTCCAGTCATTTCCTTCGAGAGAAACTCCTTCTCAAGAAAGGATCCATTCTTGGCAACGAAAACTTTGCCTTTGGATCTATGATAGAAGGTATACCCAATTGTTTCTTTAGGGTATCCTATGAAGACGCATTTCTCCGCTTTGGGTTCAAGCTTATCAGGTTGTAACTTCTTTACATACGCTTCGCAACCCCAAACTTTAAGGAACGACAACTTAGGTTTCTTTCCAAACCATAATTCATATGGTATCGTTTCAACGGATTTAGATGGTTCCCTATTTAAAGTGAATGCGGTTGTCTCTAATGCATAGCCCCAAAACAATAGCGGTAAATCTGTAAGAGGCATCATAGACCGAACCATATCTAAGAGAGTTCGATTACGACGTTTGGACACACCATTACGCTGTGGTGTTCCCGGCGGTGTCAATTGCGAAAGTATTCCACATTTCTTTAAATGCATGCCAAACTCATAACTTAGATATTCACCTCCGCGGTCAGAACGCAGAAACTTAATCTTCTTGTTACGATGATTTTCTACTTCACTTTGAAATTCCTTAAACTTCTCGAAAGTTTCGGACTTATGTTTCATAAAGTAGACATACCCATATCTACTTAAGTCATCCGTGAAAGTGAGAACATAACGATATCCACCACGCGATGCTACATTCATTGGACCGCACACATCGGTATGTATTATTTCCAATAAGTCGGTAGCTCGCTCCATTATTCCAGAGAATGGAGTCTTAGTCATTTTTCCCATTAGACATGCTTCGCATCTTTCAAGTGATTCAAGAAGTCCATCAGAATGGAGTTTCTTCATACGCTTCACTCCAATGTGACCAAGACGACAGTGCCACATGTATGTAGAATTATCATTCAATTTTGTTCATTTAGCATCTATGTTGTGAACATGTGTATCACTACTATCGAGATTCAGTAAGAATAAACCATTCATATCAGGTGCATTACCATAAAAGATATTACTCATATAAATCGAACAACCTTTATTCTCGGACTTAAAAGAGTAACCGTCTCGCAATAAACAAGATCCAGATATAATGTTCATGCTTAACGCAGGCACCAAATAACAATTATTCAAATTTAAAACTAATCCCGAAGGTAGATGTAGAGGGAGCGTGCCGACGGCGATCACATCAACCTTGGAGCCATTTCCAACGCGCATTGTCACCTCATCTCTTGCCAGTCTTCGCTTATTCCGCAGCTCCTGTTTCGAGTTACAAATATGAGCAACCGAACCAGTATCAAATACCCAGGCACTACTACGATTACTAGTAAGATACACATCAATAACATGCATATCGAATATACCTTTCTTCTTGATGTTGTTGTTCTTCAGATCCGCCAGGTACTTGGGGCAGTTACGCTTCCAGTGACCGGCACCCTTGCAGTAGAAGCATTCAGTTTCAGGCTTAGGACCAGCCTTGGGCTTCTTAGCAGGTGCGGCAGCTTTCTTGCCGTCCTTCTTGAAGTTGCCCTTGTTCTTAGGCTTGCCCTGTTTCTTGAAATTGGTGGTCTTATTGACCATCAACACTTGGTGCTCCTTTTTGATCTCCACTTCAGTAGTTTTCAGCATGGACGATAGTTTAGGCAACGTCTTGTTCATGCAGTGCATATTGTAGTTCATCACAAAGTTCTTATAACTCGGTGGCAGTGATTGGAGGACACGGTGAATCCCTAACTCATTAGGAATCGTTATCCCCAACTCTTGGAGCTTGTTTGCGTGCCCAGACATGGTGAGCACATGCTCGCTAATGGAGCTACCCTCTTCCATCTTACAGTTAAAGAACTTTTCGGAGGCCTCATAGCTCTCCACGGCCGCGTGAGTCTCAAAAATGAGCTTGAGCTCCTTAATGATCTCGAACGGGTCGTGGTGCTCAAAGCGCTTCTGAAGCTCCGTTTCTAAAACATACAGGATGGCACACTGAACTATAGAGTAATGATTTTTCTGAGTGGCGTAAACATTCTTTATGTCATTGCTGGCATCTTCTACAGGTGGGTCACCTAGCGGTGCTTCAAGCACATAGGTCAACTAACTAGCCCTGAGGACAATCTTCAGTCCACGGAGCCAGTCCGTGAAGTTGCTTCCATTGTTCTTAAGCTTTTCTTTCTCTAGGAACGCATTGAAATTGATGGAGAGGTTCTCCATAATCTACAACAAATTTGCAAGTAGTTTAGACTAAGTTTATGATAAATTGAGTTCAATTTTAATTCTTAAATTAACTAGGTGAACTCCCACTCAAAACAACATCCCTCACATTGTCTTAGTGATTACGCGAACCAAGTCCACTACACCAAGTCCAATCTTCACGAGAGAAGATGTAGTTTCATCGGCGAACAATCTTCATGTTCATCATATCATTTATATGATTCATGCTCTACCTTTCGGTATTCCGTGTTCCGAGACTATGCCTGTACATGCTAGGCTCATCAAGATTAACCGTAGTTTCCGCATGTGAAAATATGGCTTCCACCCGTTGTATGCAAACGTAGAATCTATCACATCCGATCATCACGAGATGCTTCGAAACGACGAGTCTTAGCAATGGTGCCAACTAAGGACGAACACTTTATTACTTGATATTTAGTGAGAGGGATCATCTTATAATGCTACCGTCGCGATCTAAGCAATACAAGATGTATAAAGGATTAACATCATAGGCAATTCATAATTAGTGTGATATGATATGGCCCTTTCTTCTTATGCCTTTGATCTCCATCTCCAAAGCACGGACATGATCTCCATCATCACCAGCATTGCGTCAAGGTCCGTGGTGCCGCTTCATGGTTGTCCATCATCATTAGCAACTATTACAACTACTTAGAATAAAGCTATTACAAGATGAATAGACACGCATGTCTTAACAGAATTAAAGACAACCATTAGGCTCCTGCCGGTTGCCATATTACAACAAGGATCATTGCATACATCAAATATAATCACAATCACATGATGGCCATATCACATCACAAAACCCCTGCAAAAACAAGTTAGACTCCTCTAATTTTCTTTGCATGTTTTACATGGTTTGGGGCTTTCGAATAAGAACGGATCTTACCTACGAAACTGATCCACAACGTTGATACAAGTGCTATCAAGTGCAAAGTGTAAATTGGATCTATACTATGGTGAGAGAGACAGACACCCGCAAAGCCACTTGTGCAAAGCAAGTTTCACGTCAAGCATGGAGCAAGTCTCATGTGCGATGACATGTAAGGTTAGCCCGAGCCGCTTCATCCCACCATACCGCAAGATGCAAAGTACACAAAGCAAAAGATGGCACGAGCACCAACGCCCACAAAACCATTGTGTTCTACTTGTGCAACAGATCTACGCATAGACACGGCTCTGATACCAATGATGGGTTCATAGCATGGAAAACAAAAAAATTCTACCACAAGAACGAACAAAACCCAGATCTAATATAGATAAAAGCCAAGATCTAATCTATTAGACATGTGCAACGAGATAGATCTGTACTAACCCTTGTAGATCCGAAAGCCTTGTGCAAGATCGGATCTCGTGGTTGATGTAGACGATCACTTGCCGATCTCAAGATCGAGTAGACGATCCTTCCGGCGACGCGTTCCGGCAGCGCTTCCACAGTCGGTCACACATGCGGAGTCGATGCAGACCTTCCTCTCCCCGTTCCAGCGAGCAGCGGAGGTAGTAGATCTCTCCACGGAATCCCAGCAGCACGACGGCATGGTGGTGGTGGTGGAGTAGAGAATTCTGCAGGGCTTCGCCTAAGCCTGAGCAGAAGGAAGGAGGAGGAGCGAGGCGGCTAGGGCAAGAGTGGAGGGGCAAGGGGGGTGGCGCCTCCACCCCTCTATATATAGAGGGAGGGGTGCGGCCTAGGGTTCCCACCCCTAGGCCCACCTACTAGGGCCGGCGCACAAGGAAGGCTTGGGGGAGTTTCCTTCCCCCCCAAGTTTCCCCTTTTTCTTTCTTGGTTTTCAAGTAAACTCCATTGAAATTTCTAGAACCTTCCGGAACATTCCGAAAACTTCTAGAACCCCCATATGAACACTCCAGGACATTTCCGAACCTAGAAAATGATCTCCATTATATGAATCTTATTCTCCGGAAAATTCCGGATCTCCACGTGATGTCTCAGATCCAATCCGAGACTTCGGACAACATTCGATCTCCAACGCACATTCCATATCTACCTAAACAACATCAAACCTTAAGTGTGTCACCCTATGGTTCGTGAATATGCAGACATGATGGAGACACCTCTCCGATCAATAACCATCAGCAGGATCTGGAGATCCATAACGGCTCCCACATACTCAACGATGACTTCGTGATCGATAGAACCATTTAACATACGAAACCAACTCCCTTTGTCACGCGATACTCTACTTATCCGAGGTTTGATCGTCGGTATCTGCATACCTAGCTCTACCTCGTTACTGATAAGTACTCTTTACTTGTTCCATGTTATGTCATCCCTTGTGACCCAGTCACATTCTTGCAAGCTAACTAGATGACATTCCACCAAGAGGGCCCAGAGCATATCTATCCGTCATATGGATCGACAAATCCCAATCTTGGTCCATGCGCTTCAACACATACTTTCAGAATACCCAATGACAACTTTATAACCACCCACTTACGAAGCGGTGTTTAATGTCATCAAAGTACCCATCCGGTGATGGTGATTAACATAACCTCATGGTCGAAGGATTAGGTTACTATGCATTTGAAAGCTTGTAGCAATACTAACTTAATGACTTGATCTTATGCTACACTTACTATGGGTGTGTGTCCATCACATCATTCTCCTAATGATACAACCTTGTTATTAATGACATCCAATGTCCATGATCAGGAAACCATGATCATCTATTAATCAACAAGCTAGTTCAACAAGAGGCTTACTAGGGACTCTTTTATGTTTACAAAACACACATGTATTAGTGTTTCCTTATAATACAATTATAGCATGGGATGTAAACATTCATCATAAACACAAAGATATAATAATAACCACTTTTATTATTGCCTCTTGGGCATATCTCCAACAGGTAAAATGATGGTTATAAAGGTGTGTTTAGGTATCAGAGGAAACCGTAGAGGAAATATATGTAAAGAGCAGGATTTGTCCGTCCATGTGACGGGAAGATACTCAAGGGCCCACTCGGAGAAGTTATATCCAATAGCTACGCAGCGTGTGATTAGATAATAGGGATCTCACTTGTCAGAAACAGTCAAGTAGCATTGTTCAGTAACAAGATTGGACATGACATGGTGATCTCATTGATCAGATCTCGGGCAATGTAAGTATCGAGTGACAAAGGTAATAAGACACGACTGTCGCGGTTCAAACGACGAAAGATCTTCATGGAACGCACAGGGGTCACATGGCCATCCAGGTCCCTCTGTCGATCATTGGTGCGGGAGTGTCCCGACCATATCTGGAGTGTTCCCGAACCGTGGGGTATCATGCTTAAGGGCTTGATGATGCTTAGAGAGTATTCATAGGATCGGTAGAATCGCCAAAGAAAAAAGGGAGAAAACCGGAAGGGTTTCGGTAAGTCCGGAGGATGTCCGGAGTGGAGGTGGAAGGTGTTCCATAGCCACGAGATTGAATAATATGTGAATGAATGTTTAAATATTGATTTAATCATTTATTCATAATTATTTAATAAAGAGAAAATCAATTAAAGGTCAAAAAGGCTTAGTGGGCCAATTTCGGAGGGAGAGAGCCCATTAGGGAAAGGAGAGAGGGAGAGGGGCCAAGGGGGCTGGCTGGCTAGGCCTAGCCCCCCCCGGGGCCCAATAGGGTGGCCGGCAGCCACCCCTCCCCCTCCTCTCCTTTAGTCCCACCCCGAGACTTTGAGGGAGGTAGTACCTCCCCTCCCCCTATATATAGTGGGGTATTTGGCCTAGAAAAATACACCAATAATCAATAAAGGTCTCCCCACTTTTGGGAGGACCTCTAATTGATATTTTCTCTCTCCCCCTCTCTCTCGTGACCATGGTCCCAAGTCTAGATCCATGAGCGAGACATCTTAACATGGAGCGACATCGCTACTTGAGATTCGGATCCGGGAGGTCTACTTCCACAACAACTACTGGATCGGGGAAGCGGGAGTCATCGTCAGGCACCGGACGTGTGTAACTCCCCGCGAGGTGTCGCACTTGAGGCACTCAAGTCATTGGAGCCAGAAGGAGCACAAGGACTTCATCACGACCTTGAGGTCGACTTTGGCTCGTCTACAACAACCACGCTCTCCTGAGCGTTGACAACGATTTTCGGTCTTCAAGGGTATCTTCGCGAAAAGCCCCTCCCGTTACTGTATTACTAAAAGATAGGTCCTGGCAGCTTCCAGGGTTCAGGGGCGTAGAGTAAAAATTTATTGTTTTCATATGCGGAACCCCAACAGTGGTATCAGAGCTAGATCTATGCGTAGTAATGCTAGTACGGGCAGAACACACGAGATGTAGCGTGTGGGCGTTGAACTTTTAGTTGTTACCCTCCCACGTGTACTTGTGCATACCGCAGTAATGCTTGATGAAGCAGCCCCCAACCGACTTTACGTGTTCATTCACGAGACTGGTCCATGCTTGACATACGGCTTGTACCGTATAAAGTGGCTTAGGGGGGTGTCTGTCTCTCTTGCATTAGTTGGTATACCATTTGCAACGGAGGGCCCCAAAAGGGGTGTGGTAGAGACAACTACTTGATCAGCGTTGTGCTGAAAGTTCATAGGTAAGAATGGTTCTTGTGCGAAAGCCCATTCAGCCACGTAAAACATGCAAAGATAAAGTAGAGGCGTCTAACTTTGTTTTGCAGGGGGGGCGTTGCTTTGTGATATGGTTGTGGAAAAGGTAAAGTAATTACATTTTGTTACGTAGTAGTAGATAGTCACGAAGGTGACGAACTACCACGCCGGAATGACACCGGTACCCGGGTGTCTACGGCGCCGGAACCCTGGCGCCGGAACCCGGTGACGGCGGATGGAGATCACGACGTGAAGGACCATATCACATAGCATTTACATTCAATGTTATTGTTTGTATGTCTTATTATGTGATAGTATTAGATACTCGATGGTAGCCTAATAAGATGATCCCTGTTAAAATTACCAACGATTGTGTTCCCCCTTAGTGTGCACCACCAAGAAAGTTCTTCGGTATGAAGCGATCCAGGGTTACAGGCCTGGGTGTCTGACATATCTACGTTCACATACAGTGGGTGTAAGCCATGTTGCACAACGAATACACTAAGGTTGAGTTGGCGAGCCTAGCATGCCATAGAAGCGTTGCCTCGGAACATGGATGGTTAAAAAATCGAGCACGAGTCGCATTAATGATGTGACCGACGTTTAGCGTCCACCTCTGAACCCACATCGATGGCCGTGATCAATCAGGGGAGATGTGGCTGATAGGGGTCGTGTTATCACTAGAAACCCTTTTGGGGATAGGTGTTTCTCAGTGGAGTTATTATTAACTCATTTAATTATAAACTTAGTCTAAATTCCTTTTGCATTTATAAATGTAGATGGGACCTTTCGTGTTGACAATTGAATGGTTAGAAGGAGATAAGCTCAGATTAGATGGATCGAACTTCTCCATTTGGGTTGCCAGTCTCCATGTTCTCCTTAGCGAGAACGACGTAGTCGACTACATACTCGATGGGATGGATTTGGATCATCCCACTGACCTTGAGACCCCAGAGGTGCAGAAAGACCGCTATCTCCATCGTGAGATGGCCTCCTATATTTTAGTTGTGACGCGTTTCGGAATGGTGGATGAGCTGTGGCCTTTCGTGGGTGATGTTAACCCTCATTCGGTAATGCTACAGCTTAGGACACATTTCATGGAGCAGACACGCATTTGGGAGCATGAGCTGATGGGAGACTTCCTCTCCATTAAGATGGAGGAGAACTCATCATTGGACGACCACTTGGAGCACATGCATGATGTGTACATGAGGCCTGCATACTTCCTGGACGTCTGGATTACAGGCTCTTTTGCAAACGCTGTTGTGCTGCGGTCGCTGCCACCAAGCTACCAAGCACAAGTCAGGACTTGCGTAATGAGGGGCGACACGAAAACAATGGAGTTCCACCGGTTCATGACACATCTCAGGAATGTGTTGGTTGAACCAGATGTCGCTCAGGTCGTCAACAACAAAGGTATATATTTGATATACAGTTTTATAAATGTTATAATCTTGCAAACACATTTGCAATGTTAAGTATATCTGATACTTGTTCAGTTTTACTGAAAACAGGTCCTTCTGCATGAGAGGTGCTTGTTGGAGAGGAGGTGACGTTGCGTGTTGATGGCAAGCATGATGATGATGGCCGACGACACTCTCCCTCGACATTTATCACTTAGTTTGTGTTTTAGGATGATTAATGTAATCGAGAGATTTGAACTTCTTTAGTGTGTCTCACACTTCGTGAGACGGTTATTCATATGAGTTTGTAACAAACAGTTGTTCTGCTTTTATGAATAATTTCTATTTGCGTTCATATCTTGTTTGATTATGTGTGAATTATACTTATTGTTTGAAACTAATTGATAATGCAGGAACATTTGTAAAAATATTAAAATGCCTTGTTTAAAATACCCAACTTAATGATATTTCATTTATGAATGAAACCATTGTTTGAATTCAAAGTTATGTGATAATATGTGGAAGCCATTCGATTTCTTGTCACATATAAATCATGCCTATGTTCAGAAAAATAACTTGAACACCGTGTATTACTTGAATACAAAGTGTTTAAAGAATTGTTAAAAGGAAATACATATTCGATGTATTGTGTTTTAACGAAAATGGTAATTATCATTAAATGATTGTTTAAATGTGTAAAGTAGTTTACCAAGGGAAACATGAATATGAAACTATTTGATTTGATCAAAATGTTTCATCAACAAAGGGTATAAATATAAAAGAAAATCCAATTACTATGATTTGATCAAATAGTAATGAAGTTCAATTTTATAAGAATGGCATTAAATTAATTGTGAAATGCAAAGCATTTTGAAACGTCAAAATGCAAAGCATCACAATGTGATATTAGATATCAAAGGGGTTGAATATAAGGCACCAAATAAATCGTTGTAGTGTAGATGTAGAGACCATTAGTTAGAAATAGTTAGCACTCAATTAGAATGTAGTAAACCATTTGAATTCGTGAAAGTTTTGGGGTTAATCTATATAACCAAAACAATAGCGAATAAGTCCTTGTGGAGTATTCATTGGAATCTTTGAATACGAAATCCATAGCTGAGACCAAAAGAAAGCAAGATTCATATTGCTTGGATTTTGGTGCATTCTTGAGAAAGCTCACTTTTAGTGATGTTTCTCGATTATGAAGCAAATGGAAGATAGTGAAAAACATGATGAGGATTCAAAACCCTGCATCAGAGTGTTGAGAAGCACAACGGACAACGTTCCTAAACGATTCTCTTCACAAAAGGAAAGAATCAATGATATTGATCATTGTGTTTTCCCCAATTGTGCTTTCACTACATGAAATAGGATTCAAAATGTAAATCCATATCTTGTATGGAGACATTTTTGAATCACTTGTCATGATTTTTGGAATATGACATACCTACGAACTACAGAGGAAATAATGGTAAACTAAATTATGAGAAATCCTAGAAGTAAAATTCCCTTGAGATTAGAATGAAATTCATTGCTGAATCTCACAAGTAAAAAGGGGTTACTTGGAATTATCACAAATGTCTGCAAAGCCATAATGAAAAAGGGGTGAATGACAAAAGCATGATCTATCAAGTGTTGGACAAATTCAAATGAATTTGATTCATGTATGCTAAATGTCTAGTGGATTTAAAACTAGTAAAGTACTAGTATCTCATAGTAAAACTCCAAGTTTGATATTTGATCAAAAGATTTTGAAGTTATTCAAAATAGTAAGGAGATATGCAATTTTCATAAAATTGAGTGGGAGATATGAAAGTCTTCCTAAAACAATATGTGATTGAAATATTTTTGAGTGGGAGCTTATAGGAGTAATTCTTAAGTATGTTAAGAATGAAAGTGCAAATACTTATGAATAATGATTCATAAGATATAGAAGTTGATAATAAGTGTATTATGATATTATGTAGTATTCCTTAAGGGATTCTAAAAAAGGGTTTCAGGATAGAAGTTAATTAAGGAACCAGTCCTTTGAAGGGTTTCGCAGCATAGTAAATCAAATTTTTCTACGGAAGCGAACAGAGGGAAAGCCAAGATCTAATCTAGGAGATGCAAACAACGAGAGAGATTGGATTAGATCTTCATACCCTTGAATATTCGCACAGCGAACGTTAAATCGGGCGTGGGTGATGTAGTCGTACTCGCTTCCCTCCTCGCGATCCGATCCGATCTAGCACCACAAGTGGCGGTGCCTCCGTGAGATGCACACGTGCAGCACCTCGACGTCTCCTCCTTCCTCGGACCAGCAAGTATGGTGGAGAGATGGATTGGATCTACAGCACGACGGCGTGGTGTATATGGTGGAGAATTTCTGCCGCAGGGCTTCGCCTACAAACAGTCGGGAGGGAGAGAGGAAGGGCAGCAGGGCAACTGGGTTTGGAGGAATGTGTAAGGGGATGTGTGAGAGGGGGCGCACCAGCCCTCTATATATAGAGGGGGGTGCGGCCAGCCCTAGCCTCTCCTCCAAGCCTATCTCTAGTTTAAACAATTTAAACTCTCCCTTATCTAGAAATCCTATCTTATCTTATCTCTAGTTTAAACGATTTAAACTCTCTAGGATCGGCTGGGCCCTATGGGGCCTTGTGCCCCTCCAATGCGCCAGGACACTCCCTCATAGGCCCATGCCCTCCCGGAATGTGGGACCACGTTGGCCCCTTCCGGAAGGTTCTAGAAGCTTCGGTACAATACCGATTAACCGGAACAATTCCGAACTCCAAAACTGCACCGCCTTATATGAATCTTATTCTCCGGACCATTCGGAACCTCTCGTGATATCCGGATCCCATCCGAGACTCTGAACAAAAATTCATAAACCAATTATCCAATCTATCCTAGCGCCGAGACACGTTAAGTGTGTGACCTGGTTCGAGAATATGCGACATGATCTTCTATCAATAATCAACAGTGGGTGCAGGCACCCATATTGACTCCCACACATTCATCGATGATCATATCGGATGAACCACGATGCCAGATTCAATCAATCCCATATATATATTCCCTTCGTCTCGCGATATTTTACTTGCCCGAGATTCGATCGTCGGTATCGTCATACCTAGTTCAATCTCGTTCACAGCAAGTACTTTACTCGTTCCGTAATCCGATATCACTTTGTGATTAACTCCTTAACCACATGCTTGCAAGCAGTGTTGAAATCGATTACCGAGTGGGCCCGAAGTATATCTCTCCGACTTGGGAGGGACAAATTCCATCTCGATACATACAACCCAACAGATACTTTCCGATCACCTGAGAGACACCTTTATGATCACCCTCTCATAGGATGACGTTTGATGACCTCAAAGCTTTCTTCCGATACCAGGGAGTTGCATTATCTCATGGTCTAAGGAATACAATATTTGACATAGGAAAAGCTTCGCAAAGATGAACACAATGACACGATCTAATTGCTTCGCTTAGTTTGGGTATGTCCACCATATCATTCTCCCAATGATATGATCTCATTATCAATTGACAACTCATGTCTATGGTTAGGAAACCTTAACCATCATTGATCAATGAGCTAGTCCATAGAGGCGTACTAGGGACACGGTGTTGTTCACAAACCACACAAGTATTAATGTTTCCGCTTAATACAATTCTAGCATGGAATATAAACTTTATCATGAACAAGAATTATAATAATAACATCTTTATTATTGCCTCTAGGGCATAATTCCAACAGTCTCCCACTTGCACTAGAGTCAATAATCTAGTTTACATTTGGCAACAATCTCACACCCATGGCACTGAGGTGCTGATCATGTTTTACACGTGGAAGAGGTTTAGTCAATGGATCTGCAACATTCAGATCTGTATGTACTTTGCTGATCTTCAGATCTCCATCTGCTATATAATCTCGGATTATATGAAACTTCTTGATTGATATGCTTGGTCTTTGGATGATATCTTGGTTCCTTAGCGAGTGCTATGGCGCCGGTGTTGTCACACAATATCTCCAGTGGGTCCAATGCACTTGGAACCACGCCAAGCTCGATGATGAAGTTTCGATCCAAACTCCTTCACTTGACGCTTCTGCAGCCATGTATTCGCTTCTCTAGATCCCGCGACCATGCTTTGCTTGCAGCTTCTCCACTCACAGCTCCTCCATTCAAAATATACACGTATCACATTCGAGATTTAGCATCATCCTTGTCGGTGTCGAAACTAGCATCGACGTAACCTTTTACGACGAGCTATTCATCACCCCCATAGACTAAGAACATTTCTTTAGTCCTATTCAGGTACCTTAGGATGTTCTTCACGGCTGTCCAGTGTTCCACTCCTGGATCCCTTTGATATCTACTCGTCAAACTAAGAGCATTGGACACATCCGGTCTAGTACATAGCATGGCATACATGATGGAACCTATGGCCGAGGCATAAGGCACTTTGCTCATAGCTTCCCTATCATTTACCGTGGTGGACCTTTGAGCCTTGCTCAATATCTTACCTGACAACATAGGCACTGAACCTTTCAATGCCTTATCCATTCTGAACCTTTTCAAAACTTTGTCTAGGTATGTACTCTGGCTTAAAGCTATCAGGCGTCTTTGTCTATCTCTATAGATTTTGATGCCCAATATATAAGCAGCTTCACCTAGGTCTTTCATTGAAAAACACTTGTTCAAATAACTCTTCACATCGTTAAGCATGTTGATGTCATTTCCAATAATCAATATGTCATCCACATATAGTACCAGAAACGTCACCGAGCTCCCACTCACTTTCTTGTAGATGCAAGCTTCGTAGCAATTTGGAACAAATCCAAAGCTCTTGATCACTTGATCAAAACGAAGGTTCCAACTCCGAGATGCTTGCTTCAGCCCATAAATGGAACGCTGAAGTTTGCATACTTTATCAGCATCCTTAGGATCGACAAAACCTTCGGGTTGCATCATATACAACTCTTCATCAATGTTGCCATTGAGGAAAGCAGTCTTGACATCCATTTGCCATATTTCATAATCATGAAACGCAGCAATTGCTAATAAAATCCGAATGGACTTAAACATCGCTACGGGAGAGAAAGTCTCATCATAGTCAACACCTTGAACTTGTCGAAAACCTTTCGCAACAAGCCGTGCTTTATAGACGGTAACATTACCATCCGCGTCCGTTTTCTCCTTGAAGATCCATTTGCACTCAACGGCCTTTTGGTCGCTAGGAGGGTCCACCAAAGTCCATACTTGGTTTTCGCTCATGGATCCCAATTCGGATTTCATGGCTTCTAGCCATTTCTCAGAGTCTGGGCTCATCATGGCTTCCTCATAGTTCGTAGGTTCGCTGTCTTCTACTAACAAGACAGTCAAGACAGGGTTGCCGTACTACTCAGGAGGGGCACGCGACCTTGTCGACTGCTGACGTTCGATGGCAAAACATCGTCCAAGCTTCATGATCCTTGTCATTAGCTTCCTCTATTGTTGGTGCGGTGACCTTGGAACAATTTCAGGTGCTGCGCTACTCTCCAATTCAAGAGAAGGTTCAATAACCTCGTCTAGCTCTACTTTCCTCCCACTCACTTCTTTCGAGAGAAACTCCTTCTCAAGAATGGAACCGTTCTTTGCGACAAACACTTTGCCTTCAGTTCTATGATAGAAGGTATACCCAATAGTTTCCTTAGGGTATCCTATGAAGACGCATTTCTCCGCTTTGGGTTCGAGCTTGTCCGGCATCAACTTCTTGACGTAAGCTTCGCATCCCCAAACTTTAAGAAACGACAACTTAGGTTTAGCACCAAACCACAGTTCATACGGTGTCGTCTCAACGGATTTAGATGGAGCCCTATTTAAAGTGAATGCAGCGGTTTCTAATGCATAACCCCAAAATGATAACGGCAAATCAGTAAGAGACATCATCGATCGGACCATATCTAATAGGGTTCGATTCCAGCATTCAGACACACCATTGCGCTGTGGTGTTCCGGGCGGCGTGAGTTGCGAAACAATTCCGCTTGCTTTAAGATGCGTGAGAAAATCATAACTCAAATACTCGCCCCCACGATCGGATCGTAGAAACTTAATCTTTTTGTTACGATGGTTCTCCACTTCATTCTGAAATTCCTTGAACTTTTCAAATGTTTCAGATTTATGTTTCATTAAATAGATATACCCATATCTACTTAAGTCATCGGTAAAAGTGAGAAAATAGCGATATCCACCGCGCGTCAAAACACTCATCGGTCCGCATACATCGGTATGTATGATTTCCAACAAGTCCGTTGCTCGCTCCATCATACCGGAGAACGGGGTTTTGATCATCTTGCCCATGAGGCATGGTTCGCATGTGTCAAATTATTCAAAATCAAGAGACTCCAAAAGTCCATCAGAATGGAGTTTCTTCATGCGCTTTACACCAATATGACCTGACGCAGCGGCCACAAATAAGTAGTATTATCACTATCTACTTTGCATCTCTTAGCCTCAATGTTATGGATGTGTGTTTCATCCCTTTCGAGATTTAGAAGAAATAAACCATTCACAAGAGGTGCATGACCATAAAAGATGTTACTCATATAAATAGAACAACCATTATTCTCCGATTTAAATGAATAACCGTCTTGCAATAAACACGATCCAGAAATAATGTTCATGCTCAACGCAGGCAGATAATAACATTTATTAAGGTTTAAAACTAATCCCGAAGGTAAAACTAAGGAGAGCGTGCCGACGGCCATCACATCAACTCTTGATCTGTTGCCAACGCGCATCGTCACCTCATCCCTCGCAAGCCGTCGTCTATTCCGTAGCTCCTGTTTCGAGTTACAAATATTAGCAACCGAACCAGTATCAAATACCCAGGCACTACAACAAGGGCTAGTAAGGAATTAATCAATAACATGTATATCAAATATACCTTTGATGGTGCCAGCCTTCTTGTCCGCTAAGTACTTCGGACAGTTGCGCTTCTAGTGACCCTTGTCCTTGCAATAGAAGCACTCAGTTTCTGGCTTGGGTCCAGACTTGAGCTTCTTCTCAGTAGGGGCAACGCGCTTGCCGCCGCCTTTCTTGAAGGGCTTCTTTGCACCTTTACCTTTCTTGAAGGAGGGCTTGTTGACCATCAACACATGATTATTCTTTTTGATGTTCACCTCTGCTACTTTCATTTTAGCAAAGAGCTCAGTGATCATATCAGTGGAACCAATCTGATTATGAGTCACTACAAAACTTTTGTAGCTGGGAGGGAGTGATTGCAGAACCCTGTCAATCTTGAGCTCCTCTGGAATCTTGCAGTCCAGTTGCTCAAGGCGTTGAGTGTAGCCCGACATCTTAATGGCGTGCTCACTAACGGAACTCCCTTCCTCCATCTTGCAGTTAAAGAACTTCTCAGAGATCTCATATCTCTCAAAACGGGCCTGAGTCTGAAACATGGTTTTCAACTCTTCGAGAATCTCAAAGGGCCCGGGATAGTTTTCAAAACGATTTTGAAGTTCCGGTTCCATAGCAAACAACATGGTGCTCTTAATCACACCATAATCATCTTTCTTGGCCGATGACAGCAGCTTTCTCATCGGTAGCCTTGATTGCACAGGGGGTTACCTAACGCTTTCTCAAGGACATAGTCCTTTTGTCCATGAACAGAATGATTCTTAGATTGCGGAACCAGTTGGTGAAGTTAGACCCATTGTTTCTAAGCTTTTCTTTCTCAGCAAAAACGTTGAAGTTGAAGTTGGACTTAGCCATGTGATCTACAGTATTTGCAAGTACAATTTAGACTATGTTCATGATAAATAGTTCAACTTAATCAAATTACTAGATGAACTCCCACTAAATTCAACATCCCTCAAGTTGTTTAGTGAACACGATCCAAATTCACCACACCTAATCCGATCTTCACGAGAAGAGATGTGGTTTCAATGGTGGACAACGAAGTGTCGATCATATCATTCATATGACTCATGCTTAACCTTTCGGTTCTTGTGTTCCGAGGCCATGTCTGTACATGCTAGGCTCGTCAAGTTAGACCCAAGTATTTCCGCGTGTGCAAAACTGGCTTGCACCCGTTGTATGTGAGCGTAGAGTCTATAGCACCCGATCATCACGTGATGCTTGGACACGACGAACTTTCGCAACGGTGCATACATGGGGAGAACATAGTTTTATCTTGATCTTTAAGTGAGGAATCATCTTATAATGCTACCGTCGCGATCTAAGCATAATAAGATACATAAAAGGATAAACATCACATGCATATAACTTTATGTGACATGGTATAGCCAATCTTCGCGCAATGATCTCCATATTGTGCGTTCCGGCATGATCTCCGTCACTCCACCATGATTGCCTCCACCACGAATAGCAACTACAACTATTGCTAACTACTTAGCGATAAAGTAAAGCTATTACATGGCGTATAAGAAGTTGACTCGCAGGTCATACACAATTATAAAGACAACCATATGGCTCCACGCCGTTGTGTACTCATCGACATGCAAGTCGTGAAACATTACAAAACATGATCATCGCATACAATATACACATCACATCTTGGGCCATACCATATCACAGAAAACACTCCCTGCAAAAACAAGTTAGACGCCTCTACTTTGTTGTTGCATGTTTTACGTGGCTCATGGGAGTAGATGCTAAGAACGATTCTTACCTACGGAAAGCCACAACAGTGATATTATGGTTGCCAAACTCCGGTGTTAATCCCATGACAACTATAGTGAGAGAAACTGACATCCACCAGCCGCATGTGTGGTACAAGCCACACGTCAAGTGGAGCCGTCTCATGAACGACGTCGCGTAAGGTTGGCCTGGACCGCTTCAATCTCACTATCCCGCCATAAGAAGAACACAAACAAGAGGCTTGCAACAGAAAACATCAACGCTCAACAACCATGTTATGCTCTACTCGTGAATCACATCTACGCATAGATCTAGCTCGATACCAATCAAGGGTTTCGCAGCATAGTAAATCAAATTTTTCTCTGAAGAACAGAGGGAAAGCCAAGATCTAATCTAGGATATGCAAACAACGAGAGATTGGATTAGATCATCATACCCTTGAAGATTCAGACTGCGGAACGCTCGTCGGAACGTGGGTGATGTAGTCGACTCGCTTCTCTCCTCCTCGCGATCCGATCCGATCTAGCACCACAAGTGGCGGTGCCTCCGTGAGATGCACACGCAGCACCTCGACGCCTCCTCCTTCCTCGGACCAGCAAGTATGGTGGAGAGATGGATTGGATCTACAAGACGACGGCGTGGTGTATATGGTGGAGAATTTACGCAGGCTTCGCCTACAAACAAATGGGAGGGAGAGAGGAAGGGCAGGGCAACTGGGTTTGGAGGAAGGTGTAGGATGTGTGAGAGGGCGCACCAGCCCTCTATATAGAGGGGGGTGCGCCAGCCCTAGCCTCTCCTCCAAGCCTATCTCTAGTTTAAACAATTTAAACTCTCCCTTATCTAGAAATCCTATCTTATCTTATCTCTAGTTTAAACGATTTAAACTCTCTAGGATCGGCTGGGCCCTATGGGGCCTTGTGCCCTGGCCCAATGCGCCAGGACACTCCCTCATAGGCCCATGCCCCTCCCGGAAGGTGGGACCACGTTGGCCCCCTTTGGAAGGTTCTAGAAGCTTCGGCATAATACCGATTAACCGGAACAATTCAACTCCAAAAACTGCACCGCCTTTATATGAATCTTATTCTCGACCATTCGAACCTCTCATGATATCCCGGATCCCATCCGAGACTCTGAACAAAAATTCATAAACCAATTATCCAATCTATCCTAGCTTGAGACACGTTATGTGTGACCTCTGGTTCGAGAATATGCGAACATGATCTTCTATCAATAATCAACAGCTGGGTCTGGGCACCCATATTGACTCCACACATTCATCGATGATCATATCGGATGAACCACGATGCCAGATTCAATCAATCCCATATATATATTCCTTCGCCTCGCGATATTTTACTTGCCCGAGATTCGATCGTCGGTATCGTCATACCTAGTTCAATCTCGTTCACGTTAGTACTTTACTGTTCAGAATCCGATATCACTTTGTGATTAACTCCTTAACCACATGCTTGCAAGCGGTGTTGAAATCGACACCGAAAGTGGGCCCGAAGTATATCTCTCCGACTTGGGAGGGACAAATTCCATCTCGATACATACAACCCAACAGATACTTTCCGATCACCTGAGAGACACCTTTATGATCACCCTCTCATAGGATGACGTTTGATGACCTCAAAGCTTTCTTTCGATACCAGGGAGTTGCATTATCTCATGGTCTAAGGAATACAATATTTGACATAGGAAAAGCTTCGCAAAGATGAACACAATGACACGATCTAATTGCTTCGCTTAGTTTGGGTCTGTCCACCATATCATTCTCCCAATGATATGATCTCATTATCAATTGACAACTCATGTCTATGGTTAGGAAACCTTAACCATCATTGATCAATGAGCTAGTCCATAGAGGCGTACTAGGGACACGGTGTTGTTCACAAACCACACAAGTATTAATGTTTCCGCTTAATACAATTCTAGCATGGAATATAAACTTTATCATGAACAAGAATTATAATAATAACATCTTTATTATTGCCTCTAGGGCATAATTCCAACATCCTTAATAACTCAAATTAGGAATAGCATTAAGTTTTACATAGATGGTTGAAAGAAAGAAAGGATGATCATCATCCACTATGTTGAGACATAGGTTCTGACTTAGTAAACCATGATGATAACTTAGCATAATGTACGATCCAAATAAGGAACGTTTGAAAGTGATTAAGTTCGAATCATAGAATGTTGAGCTAATTTTGTATGCAGTATCTAGTAGAGAACTATGGACACATTTTCCAAATCCATAAAGAATAACATATCTTAAAGCATAAAGAGTTGTGTTATAAGGGAATATGTTGGAAACTCCTATAGATACCAATTAAAGTCAAGTAGGAAGCGAGGTGAACAAAACATCGAAAGTTGCACAGAGTGCACTAAGTGTTTCGATGAATACATTTATAATAATAGATAAGGGTACCATCTAAAGTGTTGTATAATGTTATGGTGGGGCTAGTTCACTTTTAACGTAGAATGATGTGTCCCAGGGCACAGTGCCCATGAGAAAACCCTCGAGGTTGATCTTACGTCAATCTAGGCTCCTGGAATCAGGCCTCGTTCTGCTGCCATAGCAATAATGCATATGCACAGATGCTATCATGTGATGATAAAGTATTAATGTCAATCAAAGTGACATTAGTAAGTTGCAAAGGATTTGGGACTGTAAAGTACAGACCCAAGACTCAACCTCTTCCATGAGCAAGCATGTTCAGGGTACCGGATATATGGTGCCAATGATTAAGAACAAATGCAGCTAGTGTATTTGTACTCTAGTGCAAGTGGGAGACTGTTGGAAATATGCCCTAGAGACAAATAGTAGTAAGGACTATTATCATATTTCATATAGTTTATGATTAAGTTTTATATCATGCTATAACTGTGTTGAGTGGAAACATCAATACACGTGTGATATACAAACAACCAGGGGTTCCCAGTGAAACTCTAGTCACTCGTTCATTGGTCAACAGATGATCAAGTTTCTTGATCATGTGGCATTTATGCCAGTTGGAAATGAGGTCATCTCATTCTGAGAATGAGATGATGAACCAATACCCAACCTAAACATCATGACCCGATCATATCACAAAGTTCAAGTTACGATGATTAGAAATGGATCCTCGTAGATTATTCCTTAGACCGTGAGGCTATATCAATCACTGTCTCCCGAGAGTACTTAGATAGAATCAAACGCCATCTGGTAAAATGGTGGTTATAAAGGTGTGTTCAGGTATTCAGAGGAAACCGTAGAGACAATATATGTCAAGAGCGATATTTGTCCGTCCATGTGACGGGAAGATACTCAAGGGCCCACTCAGAGAAGTTATATCCAATAGCTGCGCAGCGTGTGATTAGATCACGGGGATATCACTTGTCAGAACGAGTTAAGTAGCATTGTTCAGTAACGAGATTGAACACGGCATGGTCATGTCATTGATCAGATCTCGGGCAATGTAAGTATCAAGTGACAAAGGGAATAAGACACGACTATCCCGGTTCAAACGACAAAAGATCTTCGTGGAACGCACAGGGGTCACATGGCCATCCAGGTCCCTCTGTCGATTATTGGTGCGGGAGTGTCCTGACCATGTCTGGAGTGTTCCCGAACCGTGGGGTATCACGCTTAAGGGAGTGATGATGCTTAGAGAGTGTTCATAGGATCGGTAGAATCGCCGAAGAAAAAAAAGGGAGAAAACCGGAAGGGTTTCGGTAAGTCCGGAGGATGTCCGGAGTGGAGGTGGTAGGTGTTCCGTAGCCACGAGATTGAATAATATGTGAATGAATGTTTAAATATTGATTTGATCATTTATTCATAATTATTTAATAAAGAGAAAATCAATTAAAGGCCAAAAGGCTTAATGGGCCAATTCCGGAGGGAGAGGGCCCATTAGAGCAAAGGAGAGAGGGAGAGGGGCCAAGGGGGCTGGCCGGCTTGGCCTAGCCCCCCCCCCACGGGGCCCACTAGGGTGGCCGGCGGCCACCCTCCCCCCTCCTCTCCTTTAGTTCCACCCCAGGACTTTGAGGGAGGTAGTACCTCCCCTCCCCCTATATATAGTGCGGTATTTGGCCTAGAAAAATACACCAATAATCAATAAAGGTCTCCCCACTTTTGGGAGGACCTATAATTGATATTTTCTATCTCCCCCTCTCTCTCTCGTGACCATGGTCCCAAGTCTGGACTGCGCGAGCGGGAGACATCTTCACCTCGGGCGCCTGCTGCAAGGGATTCTGATCCGGAGCTCTACTTCAAGAATCGCTCGATCGGGGAAGCGGGAGTCATCGTCAGGCACCGGACGTGTGTAACTCCCCGCGAAGTGTCGCACTTAAGGCACTCAAGTCGTTGGAGCCAGAAGGAGCGCAAGGACTTCATCACGACCTTGAGGTCGGCTTCGGCTCGTCAACATCAACCACGCTCTCCTGATCGTTGACAACGCTTTTCGGTCTTCAAGGGTAACTTCGCGAAAAGCCCCTCCTGTTACTATATTACTAATAGATAGGTCCTGGCAGCTTCCGTGGTTCAGGGGCGTAGAGTAAAAATTTATTGTTTTCATATGCGGAACCCCAGAGTTGGATAGTTACACTTGATTAGCACCCCTCATTAGCGAATACCCTCAACTTTAGTGGCTAGTGCTAAGCATAAAAGTTGATCACTTTAGATGGGAATACTTGGTGAAAATGATTCTGAAAACCTTGGAATGATGATTCATTCTATTGAAATGTTTTGACATGTGTTGAGAAACACAATGATTGATGAGGAAAATGTTGAGGCATGAGCCTTAGCCCTTTATAAAAAACTGATTGTTGGGTTCGGATGCGATACCATTCCAATTTTACCCCAAAATAACCAAAAATGGGTAATTCGTAGGGCTTTGGGCGGAAGTTTATATGTTCCTAGGTCCTCCTAGAAAGAAGGAGGAGCTAGGCTACCGAATGTGGAATGAACACCTACCTGATTGCTCAGATAGCAGATGGCCATGGCTGGGAGGCCAAGCTCATAGGGGAGGTGCCTGTACTAGGGTGTGTAATTGAAAGGTTATGATTGATTATCCACATACTAAGTATGATGATTCAGGGTTATCCTTGATGGATGTATAGAATTTTTTGGTGAAAGTGTACCACCTCTACAGAGTGTCAAACTATTCGAATAGCGTCATGATCAAATGGGCGATTGGAGTGGCCATACTGTTCCGTTATCAGATGTTTTCAAAATGACTTGTGAATTGAACTATTACTTTGACTTGACCACAACAGGATTGTGGACATGAAACTTAGGTTCCTACTTAAGTGATTTAGAACATTAACTTAGTTTTCTTTACTTCTAAACTCAGTATGAGATAAACCTGGCTTTTTGCAAATAAACCTATAGCTTAAGATTCCTACTAGAACTACCTTACTTGTTAGTAATAGTTTGTGAGTACTTAAAAAGTACTCATGGCTTTGTCCCTGGCTATTCTCGTGGCCATACTATGAGGAGGACTACTAGGATGATGGACAGCAGGAGGTCTACAACAACTAGGATCATCTCGCATCGTCAGCATTGCATGTGACTCTGAATATGGAGCCCCTACTACGTTTATTTTCCACTGCTTGATTTGTATTAAGACTGGATCATGAGATCCTTTATTTGTAAGACCTTATTATGGTTTGTAATGGATGATGTACTATGGTACCAATTCTGTTATGTCTCGCAAAAATGGTAATCCTGGGATTGTGAGGTATCTAGGATTAAAAATCCAGGTGTTGACAAGTTGGTATCAGAGCCATCCTGACCATAGGAGACACTAGTTAGAATGGACGTCCGAACAAAAACTTAGTTTCAAAACAAAAGAAGTGAGTATTTATGAAAACTTATTCCCACTCTTATCCTTGATTCTTTCAAAACAAGTCATGTTCCTAAAAAATTCTTGCATTCCTACATAAATTTTTTGACACACTTGATCACCTCACTAACTTACTCACCCTAAATTCATATAGATGGAAGTCCAGTATTGCAAGTTCTACCAGCTGGGCAACGGAGGCCACCTGAAGCTCTTGCCCGTCTGTGTGGATTAGCCAGGGCTATGCATGAATCTCTTGCCCATCTGTGTGGACAAAACATCAACTAGATCTAGGGAACTCTCTTTGCTCACTATGCAAGGCGTGATTCTATGGAAATGCCCTTGGAAATGCCAGGACACCCAGAGCTGAAGCACCAGGTGGACAATCTTGACTTCATGTTGTATGATAGACAGAAGGAGCTGGACAACGCTCGTGCCTACGCCAACCACAACCATGCCATTGCAGTCAAGAAGGACCAGACCCTCGCAATCCTTTCTAAGGAGCGCCAATCACTTCATCGTCAGCATGACAAGAAGGATCGCATCATCAATCATCTTCACAAGAAGGTGGCCACTCTCGAGAAGACCATCCGTGAACAGGAAATCCAGCTTGAAGCGAAGAAGGAGGAAGGTGAAGATATCCAGGGAGATCTTTATTCTTACCTCTGTGATGACAATGACTACCCGGAGGATGAGGCCATGGAGTTCCGCACTGATGATGATGATTCTGACTTCATTGATGATGATTAGATGCATTTGAGCACTATCATAGGAGTGAGTTGTACCGGACCCACTGTATCGTAGTTTCATAGAATGGTTCTTAAAACCATCTGTTTTCTATTTGTGTTGTGGTGTGTGTTTGTATGGTGTGCTTTGAATGAATGAATGAGAGAAAGTTGTTAGTTTGCAAAACCTAAGTCAAACTCAAGGTTTAAAACTTTTGAAACAAAACCATGAACCCTAGAGATTTCCCTCTTATCTCATTATCTATCTCAATCTTCAGATGACTCATGGAAATCTCGGAGGAAGCAATTCATCTCAGGACCCGATGCTGCAGATTCTGCAAATGCTAGTTTCTGACCGTGAAGCTAGTAGAGCCGAACGCCAAGCCAACCTAGCCACTCTACAACAGATAGCTTAGATGGCCCACAATAATCAAGGTCATGGAAACCAGGATCACCATGAGTCCAAGCTCAAGAACTTTCAGAATACCAACCCACCTATCTTTAGTAAGTTTGAGGATCCCTTAGATGCTGAAGACTGGCTACAAACCATGGAGAACAACTTGGAGGTCGCATTTGTTGAAGCCACTAAAAAAGTACTGTTTGCCACCCATTATCTGGCAGGAGATGCAAGAGCCTGGTGGAATGGCACCCGTACCATGAACGAAGGTCAGATGATTACTTGGGAAGCATTCAAGATCAAGTTCAGGCGGACCCATGTGCCCCAAGGTGTGGTCACTAGGATGAGGGATGAGTTCAGGGAACTAAAGCAAGGAAGGATGACGGTAGTTCAGTACCGTGACAAATTTCTGTCACTAGCTAGATATTCCCCTGATGAGATTAACACCAAAGCAAAGAAGAAGGAAATGTTCCTGAATGGATTACATGATGAGATGCAGACTGTGTTAGTCAACATTTGTTTTGCAGATCTAGAAGAGCTAGTAGACTCTGCCATTCAGATGGAAGGGAAGATCAACCAAGCCAATGACAACCGTAAGCATCGCATGATGCACCAGCCTGGATCCGAACATACCCAGAAATATCGCCCCAACTCGTCTGCAGGATATGCCCCAAGAAACAACAGACCCCCGATGTCCCGTCCAAACTATCCCAATCGTAGCGGAGGAAACCTGAAGTCTGGAGGAAACCATAACAACAACCTCGGCAACTCCAATAACTTCAATCGTGCACTGCCCAAGTCCAACAACAACAACACCAACAACAATAATACTACCCCAAGGACTGGAAGCAATGTCGTGCCTATTGCAGGAAAAGACAAATCCTAGATTACTTGCTTTGAATGTGGAGTCAAGGGTCACTACTCCAATGAGTGCCCCAAGAAGCTTGCAGCAGCCACCAATGTGAATGCACCCGCTCAACAGCAACATCGTGTTCTGCCTGGAAGGAGATTTTCCCTAGGGAACTCGCTCAACCACAATGGCCGTCTATTCCACATGAATGCTGAAGAAGCTCAGGAAGCGCCCGATGTCATGCTGGGTATGTTTTCTGTTAACTCAGTACTTGCAAGAGTGTTGTTTGATTCTGGAGCATCACACTCATTTGTTACAGAAGAATTTGCATGCACTAGTAAGATTCAACCAACAAAATTGAAGCATGTTATGATAGTTCTAAAATCAAATTCTTTGAGCTAAGCATGGACTCAAGTCATCTTTCAGATGCTTTTTCTTGTTGTAAAAGTGTAGGAAGTATTTTTTTTAACCAAGTTCATTGCTCATTGTTTCAAAGCTAATAAGGAGACACTAGCAAAGGAATAAAATTTGTAGGATAACAAGCTAAATGGAGAGTGACTCCAGTGCAAGCAAGTAAATAATTGTAGGATCAATTTAAGGTTACAAAGAGTGTGATGAAAGGAATGTGATACCTCCTCTTGCTTGCTTCATTCTCGTATTTGAGTCGAACCTCTCCTATATCTCCATATTGCCAAATCACCTGAAATTAAGCAATCTCCGAGAGGAACAAAGAAACCAACTTGCAAATAAAGCTTATAACTTATTTTTTTGTATTTTTGGTTTAGTCATGCAAAGCTGAAAATAAACATGCAGATTTTGAAGTAATAAAATAAATCAAAAGTAGAAATAAAAACATGAATGCAAAGTTTGGAGGTTTTCAAACCTCCCCCAAGCTTAGGCAATTGTCAGGACCAGTCGTTGCCGTCATTTGGTGGCTGGTGTGGATACTGCTGGTAGAAGTCGGGGAAGTGGGTCATGAAGTGACTAAAGTTGTGAGTCAAAGTGTTCACATCTTCATTCACATCCTGAAGAGTGTGGTCGATCTCCCCAATGTGCTGGTTGAGCTGCTGGAACTCCTGATAGGGGACGTAGCCGTACCCCTGTTGTGGCTGGTTGGGCCACGGTTCCTAGGCTCCTCATGGTTGTTGTTGCTATTGTCCTTCCCAAGAAGGGTTGTGTCCCTGCTCTTCCTCCTACTCCTGCTCATGCTCATCCTGCTTCCCTTCATCTTCCTCTTCCTTGGGCTGGAGCTCGGCCAAGATCTCCGTCACTTGGTCCTTGGTGGGGATCCAAGCGTCCTTCTCCACAATCGAGAAGGCTTGGGGGCATGGAAACTGAACCTGCTCTCCCTGTGCATCACCAAGATAATTGAATTGATATGCTCGGAGCCTCCGGATAGCACGGTAAATACCAAGGAAGCCACAAGAAGTCAAATACTTGACGTCCATAAGTTTGGAGCCGTCAACAGGTTCCATAACAGGTAGTACAATATTTAATGCATAGGCAAGGTGGGTTACCAATCCACCAATGCGAATATCACCTTTGGTCTTATTTCTTTGGTGGTGAAAGTGCTGGATGAGTAGAGCTACAATATTGGGGCTTTGCGGTGCATTGGGGAAGAGAGCCTTAGTGATCATTGCCATGTCTGCATTAGCCATGGAGCTAGTACCACCCCTTCCCAACAGTGTGTTGGTGAGGAACAGAGCATAGTAGCAAATGGTTGGGTTCTGGATGGTGGACATCTTCTTCTAATAAAAGTGACTGCCACCATTAACATAAATAACCTTCCAAGTCTCTCCACTTGTGACGCTATAGTAGTTAGTAACATTGGGCTCCCCAATATGAGGGTAGCTGAAAGCATCGCAAAATTGTTCGAAATTTATTTCATAGTGCTCCCGGTTCATGGTGAATTATCATGAACATGCTACCTTTCTCCCTATGGTCGTCGTAGAAGGAGGCAAGGAACTCATGGGTGAGCTCGGCGTAGGTGTCATGGCTTGTGAAGCCAAGTACCGCCAACCCCGACCTGTTGCACACGAGGTCAAAGTCTTCCTTCAATCCTGCCGAGATGAGAAAGTTGTGGTTAGCCCAACGTGTGGGCAACACCCTCCTCGATGAGACAATGTCCAACATGGAGTTGTGCAGAACTCGGGCCCCCGAGATTGAGCCCTCTCCCCGTTTGCGCTTGCTCGAACGAAAGAGGCTACCGATTTTGTTCATCGTGATGCACTGAAAAATTTCACCATAAAACCTTAGGCATATAGTTTCTATATGAAATATGAATGATTCTACGTGGAAAAATTCAATCCTAATGTGAGAAATTAATAGGAAAAACTAAATAAGCTTGAGTTCATCCACTAGATCAATGTGAGAGTTTCAACCATGGAAATCTGAAAATAAAGCATAGATAGGGAGAGAAACATACCGATCTGTTGATTCCCCCACTCAAACGAACGAAATCCATGAAGAATCAAGAGTTCTAGGTGGATTTTGAGAGGTTTGGAGAGAGAATATGAGAGAAATAATGAAGAGAGGAGGAAGACCTAGCCGCCCTGGTGCGATTTTGTGGTTGCACCGAACTATACGGTCGGAACTATATGGGCGGGTGATGTTGCTCCGCCCGTATAATTGCGGCGGCGCTGCCAACTAGGGTTTGTTTATATACGAAACAACTATACGGGCACAACTATACGGCTGAGTCACAATGTTCCCTTTGTATAGTTGGTTGTTAAACTGTGTGTCTCTCGAGATAAGTTTCTAAAACTAGCATCGATATCTATACTACCGGAACTATACGGACGGAACTTTTATTCCTGCCGTATAGTTGGTCATTAAACTCCTAGTACTTTTGGAGTAAAATTCTACGAAGGCATCGATATCTATACAGCCGGAATTTTTATTCCCGCCGTATAGTTGGTCGTTAAACTCTCAGTACCTTTCAAAAAAATTGTACGAAGGCAACGATATCTATACGGCCGGAACTATACGGTCAGAATTTTTATTCCCATCGTATAGTTGGTCGTTAAACTCTTAGTACCTTTCAAAAAAAATTGTACGAAGGCATCGATATCTATACAGCTGGAACTATACGGCCGAAATTTTTATTCCTGCCATATAGTTGGTCATTAAACTCTCAGTGCCTTTGAAGAAAATTTGTTGATGGCAAAGATAACTATATGACTAGAACTATACGTCCGGAATTTTTATTCCCGCCATATAGTTAGTCATTAAACCATCATTATTCATCAAAAAAATTCTATTTCTTTGAGGATACCTTCTTATCCCATAACTTTGCGAAATACCAAGTTTTTAATAGAAAATTGATTGTAAAAACTGTCGACCAACATTAGCATATTAAAAGCAAAATTTTAGCTTTTGCAAATAGAAAACTCAAACTTTTATTCTTATTATTATTCTCTACTCATTCAATCGACATTTCTACTACTTTTTGATAGCTGCATCTTCACGGGCGTGCTTCCGCAAGAATGTCTGTGAAAAAGTGGTGGGAACGTGATGACCTTCTTATTCTCTATTCTAAATTGACGAAAATGGGTTGACTCCCATTAAGCATTTATTAATAATGGTTGAATCACTCAACCTCTTCTCTCTTCTCGAATTCTTACCTTTGGTTGCCCCTTATCAATGGCACTTACCACATGAATTCGTTTTGCCAGTGGAACTTATCTTTCTCCTGCTTCCAGCTTCTTTGGAAAATACCAAATGATTTCATCATCATAAACATTGAATATTATCTTCCCTTCTGCACAATCTACTGACGCACCTACAGTACCGAGGAAGGGTCTTCCAAGTATTATAGATAGTCTTTCATCTTCTTGCATTTCAAGAATTATAAAATAACTGGGAATAACATCCTCATCTATTCTAAGTAAGACATCCTCAATCATACCAACAGGTTGTTTAGTGGACTTGTCAGCCATCTGTAACTGATAATAGTAGGAGAATACTCCCCTAATCCTAACCTTTTATAGAGGGAGTATGGCATTACACTAACTCCTGCTCCTAGATCACATAAGGCATTGTGAATATCTGTTTTACCTATTGAGCATGAAATAGTTGGTATTCCAGGATCTCCAGACTTAGACAACAGCTTCGCGTTAGAAGGATATCTAGTTACCATGGCAACAGTTTCAGTTATTTCTTTCTTTCTACTAAGAATATCACGAAGGAATTTACCATAAGTAGGAACTTTGATTGCATCCGCAAATGGGATTTCTAGACGAAGTTCACTAAGTGCCTTAGTAAAAGAATTAAAAATTACCTCATCCGGTGCTTTCTTTTTTCGATCTGGATAAGGAAGCTTCTTCTGACCTGACTTACTCTTGTTTTTTACCTTTTTTGGGGGATCGGGTTATTTTGTTGCTTTCTTTTTTTGTTGCTTATTGCTTTTCTTCTTTTGTACTACAACAACTTCATCTTCCTTACTTATTTCTTTATCTTCTCTTGAGTCAACCGTCTCTGCATCAGAGTCATAATGATCATCATGTGCATCATTGTGGTCCTGCTTGGCTTGATCTTGTGTTTCAGTCTCATCTTGAGGATCCACCAACGTATCATCTTCTTGGCTTGATTCGACCAAGGCTATTTCCTTGCGCTCTTTTTCAGCTTCGTATTCAGATTGTCCTAAGGGTCCTATAACAACTGCACCCCTTCTTGTGACAACATTAGTAGAAACAGAAATATCTTTATCATCTCAAAGAAAAATTTGATAACCAGATGCTATTTGTTCACACTGGGTTTCAATCATACTAAGATACTTATGAAATGATTTTATTTCTTGGCCTATCTCATCATAATTTTCTATGAGTTCTGCCAAAATATTTTTATGTTTTTGGAAATGCTTATGCAAGTTATTATGAGATTTTACTTGTTGATGTTTTAATTCTTGAAAAACTTTTCTAGTTCTGTCTTGTTCGGTTAAAACTTGTAACAAATCCTCTATGTTTTCCTTAGAAAGTTCAGAAGGTATACCTTTTTCTTTCATAGTTTTGCGTACCTCGGGCATAAGATCAGGAGTTATCCGGAGTATCCCTCTTTCCATCTTAGTGCCAAAATCAGGATTATATAAAGAATCATTCTTAGCCCTAGTAGACATTAATTCCAAACATTATTTAATAGTTAAAGTATTTATTGATCCTCATGCTGAGAAGTCAAGCAATTCTCTACATTGAGTATTGAGAGCATGGTAAAATAAAAGGAAGATTGTTAGTTTAGAATAGCCATGATTAGGAATACTATTGATCATTCCAAAGAATCTTTCCCAGGCTTGTGGGTAGTTTTCTCCCACGTTCTGACTAATGTTGCCTATGTTCTTTCTTAGTTCAGTTACCTTTTGAAAAGGATTAAACCTGTTTTATGAATTTAACAATGCAGTTTTCCCAATATTTAATGTAATGGCGAGGGAGAGAGTATAACCAGTCCAGGCTTTACCTCTAAGAGACAACGAAATAATTTAAGACGAGAGAAGTCTCTCGGCAAACCTTTTGGTACAAGCGATGTTATCACATCAACAAACTCTCTTATATGTTTTCCTGGGTCTTCATCTTCCCTTCCACTGAAAGCTTTCTCCTGCAAAATTTTAATAATTCCACAATCAAATTGATATTCTCTAACTCTAGGATTAGGGAACTCTATTGGTTGTTCAAGAAATTCTGAACTTGGAGCACTTTATTCCTTAAGAGTTTTCTCAGGTTTCATAGGAGTTGTCCTATAAATATACATGATTTCCATAATATCACTCAGGTTTTCAACTTCAACTTTATTTGATCTTAAAAGTTTTTCAATAATTTCTTTGCGCCTCTGAGCAGGCACGCGCTCAATATAGTACAGTAGGTAGGTCCTACCAGAACATGTAGACCCATTGTCTCCTAAGGAGAAAATTTTGTAGTAGCAACACCTGAAATGTCAAAACATAAACACTTAGCGCTTAGCTCCCCGGCAACAGCGCTAGAAAATATCTTGATGTCTGCGAGAGCACAGATTGTTTGTAGCTAGTTTCGAATATCAGATATCGATCCCACAGGGAGCCCAAAGGTAAGTGTTTATTGATGAAGTCTCTGTCACACCCGAAGTTGTCATAGGTCTTCAAGTGAATTGACTGCAAGTGTTGAAATAAGAATGGAGTTTTGATTAAATGCCATAGGTTTAAATAGAACTAAAATGTAAACTTCAGAAATATAATGCTTAAAAGTAAAGAACGACTTTTCTTGTTTGTTGTTTCCTGCAGATGGCGAAAGAAGGCGCGGGGAGATTCAGTTCATGGTGATAGTGACTACGCCAGGTTGACGAGTGGTAAATGTAATAATTATAATCTTATAGATATATGTGTAGGCGAGCAACCCATAATTAGCCGGAACTCCTCCTAGTAGATTTCATCCCAACTTCAATAATCCTACTAGCCTACTACCAAAACCATGGTCAGACACTAGATGATCAAGACCCCTCAGGTCGCTTAGCGATTAAGATCCTTGGATCAGACTAATGCAATAAGCATAGTGGTTACTCGTTATCCTCGAGTCAACTAGCTTTCCATTGATATCCCCATGTCACCCGGTGGTCGCGTTCCACTAGCGAAGATCTTATCTATGTAGAACAAAGTATCATGCTGTCTGGGCCCTTAATTGGACAACAAGCATTAGGCATCCCACAGATAGTCCAGCACACATAATATAGTAATTAAAATCAATCACAAACTAATCAAAAATATATGACGGCACATCACATCTCACAAATCCCCTACATCTCCCACGCCCAAGGGAATTACTCACACATGAGAGCAGAACGGATCATCAATATAATCAAATAAAGGGAATTCGTCTTGGTATTACCGTGGAGATCCTAAAGAAGAATAGAAAAATATCCAACACAATTCAAGATGGGAAGAAACAATCTCAAACCCTAGTCTTGCAAGGTGGAGATCCCTCTCTCTCTAATACAAGTAGTGGCTATGGAGGTGTTATTGCTAGGAGGTTGAGGATCGTGGAGCGAGATGAAGAACGTCTTCTCCTTCTTCTCCGGATCTCTTCTTTCTCCCTTCTAGATGGTGTGGTGGCTGTTGTGTTGTGTTTTCGCCCCTGGTCCCTTCACTGAAGTTGTCCCTTTTAACAATATAGGGGTGACTACAACTATAAGGTGGGAACTATACGGCTGGAAAAATATTCCCGCAGTATAGTTGCTCGTTAAAGCTTCTATGAGCTCCCCTCACGTGCTTCAAAAGTGAGACTTGCTTGTTTTCTCCATAATATTGTATTTCTCTAGTTAAATCCTTCTGTTGACATTCAGAACCTGAAACACACAATAGAAACCAAATTTTCTTTGCTACCGAAGTATTACCGGTAAGTAAAGCCAGAAAACGATAAAATCCGGGAGAAAGCCATAAAAAATGTGTCGAATCTCACAGCTATCACCACCCACACTCTAGTGGATTCTGTGATGCAGCTTCTGCCACACTCATGTGATCCATGTGGAAGCTGCTTTCCTATGTGTTTTTAGTCTCTATGACCATGGTTTGACACATCGATCTAGAAAAGTCATTGCATGTGTTCTTCTCCTAAGCCACATTGATCCACTAGTGTCATTGATCCACTAGTGTCATTGCATGTGTTCTTCTCCTAAACCACATTGATCCACATGACCACATAGACTCTAGTGGATTATGTGGTGCAGCTTCTGCCACATTGGTGCAACATGCAATGTGGAAGATTCTTTCCTAAATGGTTTTGGTCTCTGTGACCATGGTTTGACACATGGATCCACTAGAGTCATTACATGTGTTCTTCTCCTAAACCATATTGATCCACATGACCACACACACTCTAGAGGATTCTATGATGCAACTTCTGCCACATTAGTGCAACATTCCATGTGGAAACTGCTTTCCTATGTGTTTTTGGTCTCTGTGACCATGGTTTGACACATGGATCCCCTGGATTCATTGCATGTTCTTATCCTAAACCACATTGATCCAGTAGTGTCGTTGATCCACTAGTGTCATTGCATGTGTTTTTTTCCTAAACCACATTGATCCACATGACCACACACACTCTAATGAATTATGTGGTGCATCTTCTACCACACTAGTGCAAGATGAAATGTGGAACTTGCTTTCCTATGTGTTTTACGTCTCTGCGACCATGGTTTGACACATGGATCCACTAGAGTCATTGCATGTGTTCTTCTCCTAAACTACATTGATCCACTAGTGTCATTGAATGTGTTCTTCTAAAAACTACATTGATCCACATGACCACACACACTCTAGTGGATTCTTGGTGCAACTTCTGCCACACTGGTGCAACATGCAATGTGGAAGCTGCTTTCCTATGTGTTTTTAGTCTCAGACCATGGTTTGACACATGGATCCACTAGAGTCTTTGCATGTGTTTTTAGTCTCAGACCATGGTGTGACACAAGACTGATCCACATGACCACACACACACTCTAGTGGATTTTTTGATGCAACTTCTGTCACACTAGTGCAACATTCCATGTGGAAGCTACTTTCCTATGTGTTTTTCCATGTGTAATTCTCCTAAACCACATTTTACCACTAGAGTCATTGATCGACTAGTGTCATTGCATGTGTCCTTTTTCCTAAACCACATTGATCCACACACACATACTCTAGTGGATTCTATGATGCAACTTATGCCACATTGGTGCAACGTGCAATGTGGAAGTTGCTTTCCTATGTGTTTTTGGTCTTTCTGATCATGTTTAGCACATGGATCCACTTAATTCATTGCATGTGTTCTTCTCCTAAACTACATTGATCCACTAGTGTCATTGCATGTGGTCTTTTTCCTAAACCACATTGATCCAAACACACACACTCCAGTGGATTCTGTCATGCAACTTCTGCCACACTGGTGCAACATGTAATGTGGAAGCTACTTTCCTATGTGTTTTTGGCCTCTATGACCATGATTTGACACATGGATCCTCTAGAGTCATTGCGTGTGTTCTAATCGTAAACCATATTGATCAACTTGTGTCCTTGATCCACTAGTGTCATTGCATGTGATCTTCTCCTAAACCACATTGATCCACATGACTACACACACTCTAGTGGATTCTGTGGTGCAGCTTCTGCCACACTGGTGCAACATGCAATGTGGAATTTTTTTTCCTATGTGTTTTTGGTCTCTGTGACCATGGTATGACACATGGATCCAATACAGTCATTGCATGTGTTATTCTCATAAACCACTTTGATCCACTAGTGTCATTGCAGGTGTTATTGTCGTAAACCACATTGATCCACTTGACCACACACATTCTAGTGGATTCTGTGATGCAGCTTCTGCCACACTGGAGTAACATTCCATGTGGAAGCTACTTTCCTATGTGTTTTTGGTCTTAGTGACCATGGTTTGACACATGGATGCCCTAGAATCATTTTATGTGTTCTTCTCCTAAACCACATTGATCCACTAGTGTCATTGATTCACTAGTTTGATTTCATGTGTTTTTTTCATAAACCAGATTGATCCAGATGACCACACACACTCGAGCTGATTCGGTGGTGCAGCTTCTGCCACACTGGTGCAATATTCCATGTGGAAGTTGTTTTCCTATGTGTTTTTCATCTCTGCGACCATTGTTTGACACATGGTTCCAGTAGAGTCATTGCATGTGTTTTTCTCCTAAACCACATTGATCCACTAGTGTCATCGATCCATTAGTGTCATTGCATGTGTTTTTTCTAAAAACCACATTGATCCACATGACCACACACACTCTAGTGGATTCTATGGTGCAGCTTCTGCCACAGTGGTGCAACATGTAATGTGGAAGCTGCTTTCCTATGTGCTTTTGGTCTCTGTGACCATGGTTTGACACATTGATCCAATAGATTCATTGCATGTGTTCTTCTCCTAAACCATACTGATCCACATGACCACACACACTCTAGTGGATTCTGTGATGCAACTTATGTCACACTGGTGCAACATTCCCTGTGGAAGCTGCTTTCCTATGTGTTTTTGGACCCTGTGACCATGGTTCAACACATGGATACACTAGAGTCATTGCATGTGTTCTTCTCCTAAACCACATTGATCCACTAGAGTCATTGATCCACTAGTGTCATTGCACGTGTCCTTTTTCGTAAACCATATTGATCCAAACATACACACACTCTAGTGGATTCTATGATGCAACTTCTGCCACGTTGGTGCAACATGCAATGTGGAAGCTGCTTTCCTATGTTGTTTTGGTCTCTATGACCATGGTTTGGCACATGGATCCACTAAAGTAATTGCATGTGTTCTTCTCCTAAACCACATTGATCCACTAGAATCATTGATCCACTAGTGTCATTGCATGTGTTCTTTTTCCTAAACCACATTGATCCATACACACACACTCTAGTGGATTCTGTCATGCAACTTCTGCCACACTTGAGCAACATGTAATGTGGAAGCTGCTTTCCCATGTGTTTTTGTTCTCGATGACCATGATTTGACACATGGATCCACTAGACTCATTGCATGTGTTCTTATCCTAAACCACATAGATCCACTAGTGTCATTGATCCACTAGTGTCATTCCATGTGATCTTCTCCTAAACCACATTGATCCACATGACCACACATACTCTAGTGGATTCTGTGGTGCAGCTTCTGCCACACTAGTGCAACATGCAATGTGAAGATGTTTTCCTATGTGTTTTTGGTCTCTATGACCATGGTATGACACATGGATCCACTACAGTCATTGGATGTGTTCTTCTCCTAAACCACTTTGATCCACTAATGTCATTGATCCACTAGTGTCATTGTAGGTGTTATTTTCCTAAACCACATTGATCCACATGACCACACACACTCTAGTGGATTCTGTGATGCAACTTCTTCCACACTGGTGCAACATTCCATGTGGAAGCTGCTTTCCTATGTGTTGTTGGTGTCTATGACCATGGTTTGACACATGGATCCCCTAGAGTCATTGCATGTGTTCTTCTCCTAAACCACATTGATCCACTAGTGTCATTGATCCACAAGTGTCATTACATGTGTTTTTCTCCTAAACCAGATTGATCCACATGACCACACACACTCTAGTTAATTCGGTGGTGCAACATTCTGTGTGGAAGATATTTTCCTATGTGTTTTTCGTCTCTATGACCATGGTTTGGCACATGGATCTAGTAGAGTCATTGCGTGTGTTCTTCTCCTAAACCACATTGATCCACTAGTGTCATTATTCAACTAGTTTCATTGCATGTGTTCTTCTAAAACCACACTGATCCACATGACCACACACATTCTAGTGGATTATGTGGTGCAGCTTCTACCATAGTGGTGCAACATGTAGTGTGGAAGCTGCTTTCCTATGTGTTTTTGGTCTCTGTGACCATGGTTTGGCACATGGATCCACTAGCGTCATTGCATGTGTTCTTGTCCTAAACCATACTGATCCACATGACCACACACACTAGTGGATTATGTGATGCAAGTCCTGTCACACTAGAGCAACATTCCATGTGGAAGCTGCTTTCCTATGTGTTTTTGGACCCCATGACCATGGTTTGGCAGATGGATCCACTAGAGTCATTGCATGTGTTCTTCTCCTAAACCACATTGATCCACTAGAGTCATTGATCCACTAGTGTCACTACGTGTGTCCTTTTTCGTAAACCACATTGATTGACACAAACACACACTAAAGTGGATTCTGTGATGCAACTTCTACCACGCTGGTGCAATATGCAATGTGGAAGCTGCTTTCCTATGTGTTTTTGGTCTCTATGACCATCGTTTGACACATTGATCCACTATAGTCATTGCATGTGTTCTTCCCCTAAACCACATTGATCCACTAGTGCCATTGCGTCTGTCATTTTTCTTAAACCACATTGATACACACAAACACGCACTAAAGTGGATTCTGTCATGCAACTTCTGCCACACCGGTGCAACATGCAATGTGGAAGCTGCTTTCCTATGTGTTTTTGGTCTCTATGACCATGATTTGACACATGGATCCACTAGAGTCATTGCATGTGTTCTTCTCCTAAACCACATTGATCCACTAGAGTCATTGATCCACTAGTGTCATTGCATGTGTCCTTTTTTGTAAACCACATTGATCCACACAAACACACACTAAAGTGGATTCTGTGATGCAACTTCTACCACACTGATGCAACATGCAATGTGGAAGCTGATTTCCTATGTGTTTTTGGACTCTATGACCATGATTTGACACATGGATCCACTAGAGTCATTGCATGTGTTCTTCTCCTAAACCACATTGATCCACTAGTGTTATTGATCCACAAGTGTCATTGCATTTGTTCTTATCCTAAACCACATTGATCCACATGACCACACACAATCTAGTGGATTCTACGGTGCAACTTTCTGCCACACTGGTGCAACATGCAATGTGGAAGCTGCTTTCCTATGTGTTTTTGAACTTAGACCATGGTTTGACACATGGATCCACTAGAGTCTTTGCATGTATTCTTCTCTTAAGCCAGACTGATCCACATGACCACACACACTCTAGTTGATTTTGTGATGCATCTTCTGTTACACTAGTGCAACATTCCATGTGGAAGCTTCTTTTCTATGTGTTTTTGGTCCCTCTGACCATGGTTTGACACATGCATCCAGTAGATTCATTGCATGTGTTCTTCACCTGAACCACATTGATCCACTAGAGTCATTGATCCACTAGTGTCATTGCATGTGTCCTTTTTCATAAACCACATTGATCCACGCAAACACACACTAAAGTGGATTCAGTCATGCAACTTCTGCCACACTGGTGCAACATGCAATGTGGAAGATGCTTTCCTATGTGTTTTTGGTCTCTATGACCATGATTTGACACATGGATCCACTAGAGTCATTGCATGTGTTCTTCTCCTAAACCACATTGATCCACTAGAGTCATTGATCCACTAGTATCATTGCATGTGTCCTTTTTTGTAAACCACATTGATCCACACAAACACACACTAAAGTGGATTCTGTGATGCAACTTCTACCACACTGATGCAACATGCAATGTGGAAGCTGATTTCCTATGTGTTATTGGTCTCTATGACCACGATTTGACACATGGATCCACTAGAGTCATTGCATGTGTTCTTCTCCTAAACCACATTGATCCACTAGTGTTATTGATCCACAAGTGGCATTGCATGTGTTCTTATCCTAAACCACATTGATCCACATGACCACACACAATCTAGTGGATTCTATGGTGCAACTTTCTGCCACACTGGTGCAACATGCAATGTGGAAGCTGCTTTCCTATGTGTTTTTGATCTCAAACCATGGTTTGACACATGGATCCACTAGTCTTTGCATGTATTCTTCTCCTAAACCAGACTGATCCACATGACCACACACACTCTAGTGGATTTGGTGATGCAACTTATGTCACACTGGTGCAACATTCCCTGTGGAAGCTGCTTTCCTATGTGTTTTTGGACCCTGTGACCATGGTTCAACACATGGATACACTAGAGTCATTGCATGTGTTCTTCTCCTAAACCACATTGATCCACTAGAGTCATTGATCCACTAGTGTCATTGCACGTGTCCTTTTTCGTAAACCATATTGATCCAAACATACACACACTCTAGTGGATTCTATGATGCAACTTCTGCCACGTTGGTGCAACATGCAATGTGGAAGCTGCTTTCCTATGTTGTTTTGGTCTCTATGACCATGGTTTGGCACATGGATCCACTAAAGTAATTGCATGTGTTCTTCTCCTAAACCACATTGATCCACTAGAATCATTGATCCACTAGTGTCATTGCATGTGTTCTTTTTCCTAAACCACATTGATCCATACACACACACTCTAGTGGATTCTGTCATGCAACTTCTGCCACACTTGAGCAACATGTAATGTGGAAGCTGCTTTCCCATGTGTTTTTGTTCTCGATGACCATGATTTGACACATGGATCCACTAGACTCATTGCATGTGTTCTTATCCTAAACCACATAGATCCACTAGTGTCATTGATCCACTAGTGTCATTCCATGTGATCTTCTCCTAAACCACATTGATCCACATGACCACACATACTCTAGTGGATTCTGTGGTGCAGCTTCTGCCACACTAGTGCAACATGCAATGTGAAGATGTTTTCCTATGTGTTTTTGGTCTCTATGACCATGGTATGACACATGGATCCACTACAGTCATTGGATGTGTTCTTCTCCTAAACCACTTTGATCCACTAATGTCATTGATCCACTAGTGTCATTGTAGGTGTTATTTTCCTAAACCACATTGATCCACATGACCACACACACTCTAGTGGATTCTGTGATGCAACTTCTTCCACACTGGTGCAACATTCCATGTGGAAGCTGCTTTCCTATGTGTTGTTGGTGTCTATGACCATGGTTTGACACATGGATCCCCTAGAGTCATTGCATGTGTTCTTCTCCTAAACCACATTGATCCACTAGTGTCATTGATCCACAAGTGTCATTACATGTGTTTTTCTCCTAAACCAGATTGATCCACATGACCACACACACTCTAGTTAATTCGGTGGTGCAACATTCTGTGTGGAAGATATTTTCCTATGTGTTTTTCGTCTCTATGACCATGGTTTGGCACATGGATCTAGTAGAGTCATTGCGTGTGTTCTTCTCCTAAACCACATTGATCCACTAGTGTCATTATTCAACTAGTTTCATTGCATGTGTTCTTCTAAAACCACACTGATCCACATGACCACACACATTCTAGTGGATTATGTGGTGCAGCTTCTACCATAGTGGTGCAACATGTAGTGTGGAAGCTGCTTTCCTATGTGTTTTTGGTCTCTGTGACCATGGTTTGGCACATGGATCCACTAGCGTCATTGCATGTGTTCTTGTCCTAAACCATACTGATCCACATGACCACACACACTAGTGGATTATGTGATGCAAGTCCTGTCACACTAGAGCAACATTCCATGTGGAAGCTGCTTTCCTATGTGTTTTTGGACCCCATGACCATGGTTTGGCAGATGGATCCACTAGAGTCATTGCATGTGTTCTTCTCCTAAACCACATTGATCCACTAGAGTCATTGATCCACTAGTGTCACTACGTGTGTCCTTTTTCGTAAACCACATTGATTGACACAAACACACACTAAAGTGGATTCTGTGATGCAACTTCTACCACGCTGGTGCAATATGCAATGTGGAAGCTGCTTTCCTATGTGTTTTTGGTCTCTATGACCATCGTTTGACACATTGATCCACTATAGTCATTGCATGTGTTCTTCCCCTAAACCACATTGATCCACTAGTGCCATTAAATGCCATTTTTTCTTAAACCACATTGATACACACAAACACGCACTAAAGTGGATTCTGTCATGCAACTTCTGCCACACCGGTGCAACATGCAATGTGGAAGCTGCTTTCCTATGTGTTTTTGGTCTCTATGACCATGATTTGACACATGGATCCACTAGAGTCATTGCATGTGTTCTTCTCCTAAACCACATTGATCCACTAGAGTCATTGATCCACTAGTGTCATTGCATGTGTCCTTTTTTGTAAACCACATTGATCCACACAAACACACACTAAATTGGATTACGTGATGCAACTTCTACCACACTGATGCAACATGCAATGGAAGCTGATTTCCTATGTGTTTTTGGACTCTATGACCATGATTTGACACATGGATCCACTAGAGTCATTGCATGTGTTCTTCTCCTAAACCACATTGATCCACTAGTGTTATTGATCCACAAGTGTCATTGCATTTGTTCTTATCCTAAACCACATTGATCCACATGACCACACACAATCTAGTGGATTCTACGGTGCAACTTTCTGCCACACTGGTGCAACATGCAATGTGGAAGCTGCTTTCCTATGTGTTTTTGAACTTAGACCATGGTTTGACACATGGATCCACTAGAGTCTTTGCATGTATTCTTCTCTTAAGCCAGACTGATCCACATGACCACACACACTCTAGTTGATTTTGTGATGCATCTTCTGTTACACTAGTGCAACATTCCATGTGGAAGCTTCTTTTCTATGTGTTTTTGGTCCCTCTGACCATGGTTTGACACATGCATCCAGTAGATTCATTGCATGTGTTCTTCACCTGAACCACATTGATCCACTAGAGTCATTGATCCACTAGTGTCATTGCATGTGTCCTTTTTCATAAACCACATTGATCCACGCAAACACACACTAAAGTGGATTCAGTCATGCAACTTCTGCCACACTGGTGCAACATGCAATGTGGAAGATGCTTTCCTATGTGTTTTTGGTCTCTATGACCATGATTTGACACATGGATCCACTAGAGTCATTGCATGTGTTCTTCTCCTAAACCACATTGATCCACTAGAGTCATTGATCCACTAGTATCATTGCATGTGTCCTTTTTTGTAAACCACATTGATCCACACAAACACACACTAAAGTGGATTCTGTGATGCAACTTCTACCACACTGATGCAACATGCAATGTGGAAGCTGATTTCCTATGTGTTATTGGTCTCTATGACCACGATTTGACACATGGATCCACTAGAGTCATTGCATGTGTTCTTCTCCTAAACCACATTGATCCACTAGTGTTATTGATCCACAAGTGGCATTGCATGTGTTCTTATCCTAAACCACATTGATCCACATGACCACACACAATCTAGTGGATTCTATGGTGCAACTTTCTGCCACACTGGTGCAACATGCAATGTGGAAGCTGCTTTCCTATGTGTTTTTGATCTCAAACCATGGTTTGACACATGGATCCACTAGTCTTTGCATGTATTCTTCTCCTAAACCAGACTGATCCACATGACCACACACACTCTAGTGGATTTGGTGATGCATCTTCTATTACACTAGTGTAACATTCCATGTGGAAGCTGCTTTTCTATGTGTTTTTGGTCCCTCTGACCATGGTTTGACACATGGATCCAGTAGAGTCATTGCATGTGTTCTTCACCGGAACCATATTGATATACTAGAGTCATTGATCCACTAGTGTCATTGCATGCGTCCTTTTTCGTAAACCACATTGATCCACACAAACACACACTAAAGTGGATTATGTGATGCAAGTTCTACCACACTGGTGCAACATGCAATGTGGAAGCTGTTTTTCTATGTGTTTTTGGTCTCTATGACCATGGTTTGACACATGGATCCACTAGAGCCATTGCATGTGTTCTTTTCCAAAACCACGTTGATCCACTGGAGTAATTGAGCCACTAGTGCCATTGCATGTGTTCTTTTCCCTAGACCACATTGATACACAGACACACTCTAGTGGATTCTTTCATGCAACTTTTGCCACACTGGTGCAACATGCAATGTGGGCGCTGCTTTCCTATGTGTTTTTCGTCTCTATGACCATGATTTGACACATGGATCCACTAGAGTCATTGCATGCGTTCTTCTCCTAAACCATATTGATCCACTAGTGTTATTGATGCACAAGTGTTATTGAATGTGTTCTTCTCCTAAACCATATTGATCCACATGACCGCACAAAATCTAGCGGATTCTGTGGTGCAACTTCTGCCACACTGGTGCAACATGCAATGTGGAAGCTGCTTTCCTATGTGTTTTTGATCTCAGACTATGGTTTGACTCATGGATCCACTATAGTCTTTGCATGTGTTCTTCTCCTAAACCAGACTGGTCCACATGACCACACACACTCTAGTGGATTATGTGATGCAACTTATGTCACACTGGTGCAACATTCCATGTGGAAGCTGCTTTCCTATGTTTTATGTGTCCCTCTGACCATGGTTTGACACATGGATCCACTAGAGTCATTGGATGTGTTCTTCACCTAAACCACATTGATCCACTAGAGTTATTGATCCACTAGTGTCATTGCATGTGTCCTTTTTCATAAACCACATTGATCCACACACACACTCTAGTGGATTCTGTGGTGCAGCTTCTGCCACACTAGTACAACATGCAATGTGGAAGTTGCTTTACTATGTGTTTTTCGTCTTTGCGACCATGGTTTGACACATGGATCCTCTAGAGTCATTGCATGTGTTCTTATCCTAAACCAAATTGATCCACATCACCACACACACTCTAGTGGATTCTATGGTGCAGTTTCTGCCACAGTTGTGCAACATGCAATGTGGAAGATGCTTTCCTATGTGTTTTTGGTCTCTAGACCATGATATGACACATGGATCCAATACAGTCATTGCATGTCACTATGAGAAACAATGGCTTTTACAACGGATGATTTTCGTGGTTGAAGCCCTGTTTTTCATGGCTAAAATGTCTTCTACGATGGATACCCATCGTGGTAAAAGCCTCGTCACAAAAGAATCAACCACTGTTTTTTTCTGTCCATGGCGGATCGTACCCTTCAACCGCGAAAACTTGTTCCGTCGTAGATCTATTTGCGAGGCCCATTGACTGCTGACGTCATGCAAGATTCCACGTGGCCAACACCGTTAATGCCCAGTTACCACCGTTAACGGTCAAAAAAACCATGGCAGAAGCCAGGCCTAGAATAGGCCTACTAAATATTAAGTGGGCCAGCCCATGAGAAACCATTACTGTTTTGTCCAGCACTGTCCGAAATGGGCCAACTAGTGCAGACATCCATGGCCTGTGAACTTTTAGGCCTAACACTGTTTCAGTCTACAGAAGGCCCACCCTGGTCCAATAGTGCGCGGCCCATTTTCAGCCTGGGCCAAGTCTATCCGTTACTGTTAAGGCCTTCTGTCGGCCCATCACTTTTATCACACCCATCATGGGCTGTTACGGTCATCTATAGTTACGACCCTTTATTGTTCTAGACATTCATTGTTCTGGCCTTCTACTATTTAGTCCTATAAATGGGCTGAAGATTCTGGCCTACTAAAGTTCTGGCCTTGTTAATGTTTTCGGCCTGTTACTGTTCTGGCCTTTCCCTGTTCCGGCCTTTCACTGTTCTGGCCTTTTATTGTTCCGGCCTTTCACTATTATGGCCTTTCACTGTCCTGGCCTTTTACTATTATGTTCTTTTGTGGTTAGATTCTACATATAATGGCCTCAGTGTAGGCCCGTAACTATTGATTGGTACCCATCAAGGACTGATAAAACATTGTGGGCCTGCTACTGTTTAAGCCTATCTAACTTAGATCCATTTGCAGGACATAAACGTGCATAAACAAAGAACACAAGTTCTCTAAAATGCTAAATAAATTCTAGAACTATGGAAAAAAACTTATAACTGGAAAATTAGTAAATTATTACAGTCCTGAAAAATTCCATAGCTCATAAAGCATCATCGGAGTACAACATAGCTGGTAAACAATATAATCTCAGTTTAAAAAATGTTCCTTTTAGGGAGCCCGCGCCGCCTCACATGTAACAGCAGGATTACCACGAGACTTGTTGAGGATATTATTAAGTAGATTTTCCGTTAAAGCTTGCCTATTTTTTAACTGAGATGACTCCTTCCTTGCTATGGAGACTGCTACATATGTTCTGTTGGCTTCCTGTCCAACTACATCAAGTGCATCTTGGAGTGTAGCACCAAAAACTCTTTCTGCTGGAATGTATGGAGCAGTCGAGATCGTGTACCTACGTGAGGAATACACACTATCACTACTGCTCTGTCCAAAGAGATCTACACTTGAGGTAGTTGTTTTCTGTTCTTCCTTCATATTTATATTTGCATCCTAAAACAAAAAGAAACGTCATATAACATAATTACCAAGGAAAACAAAAACCAACGAATTTCAAATCAATCCTTTTGCTAAAAGGAAGAAAGAAATTAGTAACGGCAGGGCATCATACATCTCTTTCTTCTAGAAAAACTGAACAATTCACTTCTTAGAGGGATGAGATAGTGTGAAACTGTCACTTCTACCCTGTGAAATGACTCCTCTACTTGATGAAGGCTGAAACTAAGATAAAAGAAGTTACAACATCATAAAAAGAAACAAAACTACCATGTTCATTCTCAAAGATGTTCAAAATATTATTTGGTTTATTATAGCGATGTAAGCACTAAACACAAGGACCTCATGCAGACGGGTGCCTCTAATAGAATAGCCAAATCATTTTAGAGAAATGGTCAAACAATCTATCGAACAATTAGAATGTTTAATTTTTTTGATTGTTTGCCCAAAGACAAAGTGTACTATCATTTGCCTGGTATTAAAATAGCCATACATGTGTAGATACCAGAGTGAGATTTGAAGTGGGCGGTTCTTTATGATTCTTCCATTTCTGTTATATTGGATTCCATTGCATTTCTAGCCTTGTTATAATCACCCTAGTGCCTCCAACAAAAATAACAACTTAACTAGAGTCAATGGCATGACACCAAAAAAGGGGGGCGTCCTTACAGTAGCTCTATGTAGAGTCGCAGGGTTGCTGATCTGGTTACAGGTATGTTCATCGACGATGTCTGCTGCATCAAGTAATTGGACTGGTAGTCTCCATAATTCAGTGTTGTTCCTCTGCATAATGGTGCACCGAATAGTGAACACAAAAGGGTTCCAGTATCACAGATGTTAGAATGAAGTGATACAAAAGCAATAGATACTTACGATATTATAGGGGCCATTCATTCTACGATTTCTAGTGTAAACTGCACATGTTCATTGCATAACAACAGCAAACGGTTAGCAATAGTGGGGTAAGCAGAAGCAAATGAAATAGACACCTTAGTGGAAGCAGTATAACGAATGTAAACATGTACTTCATACATAGGACAAAAATATCAAGCAAGAAATAATAATTAGTGCCATAGCCTACACCAACCCAGAGAGAAATTATAACCGATCACATATGGACACTTACTAAAGTAGATAATGGAAACAAATGTGTTAACCGTTGGCTGACTCATGTTTCTCCATGACATACAAAATCGCAGTTGAATGCCTTACGGTTAAACCTGACTATAAAAAAATTATTTAGGAAGATACAGGTAACAAGTACAGTACTTGTAAGTTACTACAAAAGTAGCACCAATACAAAATACAGTTAACTGCTACGTATTTATCTTACCAAAATCCAAGGAGATGTGGTTACCTCGGTCGCGACGGTGTTTAGGCATGACGCGAATCCTGGGCGGTGACGTCGAGGTTGTCGAGGGTGCTGCGGTTGCGGTGCTTGTGGGCGAAGGTAAAGCCGAACAAGGGTTCCTCTGAGCGCTGGACGACAGCGGCGAAGAAGCAGATTTCTAGCGGTGGGAATGTGATCGGCGCGCCAGGAGAGTGGGTTGATGAAGCAGATCTAGTGCAGTGCACGGCGACGACGGTGAATCAGATCTAAGGTGCTGAAGGTAGATCTAGGTTTTTCCGCAGGCTAGCGCAGCTGGGGTGAGGATTGTTTGTGGGTGTGGGTGTGTGGGGGGGGTCGGTGGTAGTGGGCGGGGTATAGAGGTACTAAACGGGGAAATTACGATTGAAGCCCCAACGAACCGACTTCACTAGGGGTAGAAGGGGGATTTCAAGATGTTTGAAACATTGGATAGCGGGAGATTTTCCTGCTCGACTAAATTCAGATTTATGTATAGTCCAAGTAGTAGTAAATTGGTAAGTCGTACTCCTTGGAATGAAAGGCCGATAGGCACATCGGTGATCATCCATGGCCCATACTGCCCCAGTTCAAAAATTAAGGGCACATTTGGCCATTTGGCATCTAAATATTGATCATCCAAGGCCCAGATTGACTCGGTTCAGATATTAAGGACGAGTTTGGCATCAAAGTATTTTTTAATTATTTGGAAAATATTTTGATTTCTGAATAAACTGAACTATTGAATACCTTTTAGTGTTTTGTTCCAACAAATAATAGGGATTTAAACTGAAGTATTCTCCAAAACTATGTTTTTTAAAATAATTGAGAAAGAGGTCAGACCCCTTTTTGAAGAAACTGAGTAGAGACAAAACTAAAGTATTACTTTGGTAGGCACTAAAATACTATGGCATTGATATATTTCCGTATTTTATCTATTCATGAACGATGATGCGTATGAAGATGTTGTCCCCAAGATAGGTAGTGAGCACGAAAATTATGATTAAAGCCCCAACCAACTCGAGTGAATTTGTGTATCCATAGTCCAACTAATAATAGCAGAATGGTAGGCCGGTGGTATGGGGAATCGAGTGTAATAATAAAGCGCCCTGAGCTTTAAAAAATTAAAGCACCCTTTATCAATAACTTTTCAATCACTATGGTTGGGAGTGTTCATACTTCTATTCTAAACAAAAATATGGTAACCCACCATTTGGCTAACGTGAATAATCTAGCGCCTGAGGGACGACATCAAACCATTCGCGCTAAGTAACCACGGTGTTTTCATCAAAACAATGTGAAAGTTGCTAGGCCCCACAAGTACTTTGATCTCACAACTCTTATTGTCCCTTCGCGCTAAGGATGAAAATTTTACCCACAAGTACCCGCAAGTACTGTACCCGTGTTGGTAGGGTATGGGCACAATTTTATACCCATGGGTAATACCCATACCCTAATCCGTTAAGTCATGGGTACGTGCACGAGTAGATAGACCCATATCCTACCCATTTAAACTGACATAGTAGTAAAACTTACCTGTAGAGTTACAACCTATGAGGCCAAGCAACCTAGGGAAGAGTATGATATTGTGGCTTCTAAACTTCGATATTTTTCATGGGTACGGGCATGGATAAAGTTTTATACCCGTGAGTACTGGTATGGGTAAAATTTTCTATCCATTGACTAAACGGGAGTGGGTATGATATTGTTCTACCCTACTCATACCACACCCATTGCCAGCCTTACTTCGCGCTCATTCATTAATACGGCCATGTTTTCCTTCAGGTTTTTCGAAAGTTGTTTGGTCATGCACACATAGTATATTCTATGAAGTACAGTTGTACCACATACATAGACCGCAATTAATTATTCAAGCTAATCACTATTGTTCTTATTTAAAAAGAAAAATTATTGGGCTTTGGAGCATGTCCAACAAGCATTTTGTATTGAATTGCTAAAATCTGACTCTAGGAAGAGGGGCACGAAGGTTTATCAATGGAACATAATTTCCAATTTCCTAGCCATCCTATAAGCATTCATTAGTGTTTGCCCTTCCTAGCAAAAATCATGTCTACTCTCTCTGTTCCGAAATATAAGACGTTTTAGCTTTGTGAAATAAATGTATCTAGACGCTTTTTAATGTAAAGGTTCACTCCGAACATCTATGAACCTATACACTAAATGACGTGTGGATACATTCGTTTCATAAAGCTAAAACGTCTTATATTTTTGAATGGAGGAAGTACATGACAATGACGTATGGTGTTAACCACTCGACCACCCAATAAATACATCCCCGTTATTGATAAATTTTGAATCACTATGGCTGGAAGTGTTCAACCTTATGTTTAAAAGAAAATTTTGGGAACCCACTATTCTGCTAACATGAATAATATAGTGCGCCTGAGCAACAACATCAAATCCACCCATGAGGTAAGCCCATTTAAAACAAGAAGAGATGTGGGGTTGCTAGGCCCCATAAGTAATCTGTCCTCACAAACTCTTATTGTCCATTCACGCTCATTGATACATGTGTCCATGTTTTTCCTTGAGGTTATCTGAAAGTTGTTCGGTCATCCACATATAGCATCATCGCCAATGTTTTCAAATTATCTCTACTACTATAATGGAGTAGTTTTGAATTAGATCCATAACACCAATCCTGACTGTTGGTCTGTTAGATCTAATGGTTCAGACCAGCTGGATTCGTATTGAAGGAGTATTACCTAGGGAAAACTCCACCATGTTCTAGAACCATCAAGTCACACCCCCCTCTCCGCAAAAAAAAGTTCATAGCAAAGTAGGTTGTATTCTCAATATGTGTAGATAGTTATTATTAATATACTTAATATATACCTTTTTTTCTAACAAGACTATTGGTTAATAACAACTTAATGTTCATTAAGTTACATTTCATGCAGTATATACGAGTGTGGCACATGCCTTTTTCTAGTAGGAAGTAGCGTGTGACTTCTTGCAAATCTTGCCACTATATAATGTACGAGTAACTTTGAACAATGAAAATTGAATCAAGACTGGCAAATCCCAACAATATTAACTCTTGGATCTTTTTTTTCCACTCTAGCACGTAGAAGATTCTATCAATAGTCCTTAGCACAATGAACGCTATGCAAAAACAACAAAGATTCTAATGACATGTTATACATTTAATTATCTTAGCATACCCAGTATATACTGTACGAATAACTTTGAACTTTAACCATTAGATGAAGATTAGAAATCCCAACATTGCTTATCGATGGATTTTCCTTCCACTCTAACATTTAGAAGATTCTATTGATATAGTGTTTAGCACAAGGAACGCTATGCATAAACCTCAAAACACACTTTCCATCATTATAGAATCTATATATCATTTCTCTAGAGCATGTCGGGAATTATGTACTTACTAATAGGTTGATTTCTAAATGATACAACTTATAAGAAGCAAAAATACACCAGATACTTTATGGATGTGGCTCAAAATTATAATTATTTTTTGAGGTTTACCTATTATTAATTTAGATAAAATTATATTTTAGTACTATATTATATAATTAACTATGAAACGTTTCCCAAAAAAATAAGAAACATTCAATGACTGGTTATGTATTATGTACAACGATTACAGAAAATGTCTGTATTTTGCACGGAAAAGGTCTATGGTTGTTGTTATGTGCAAAAACCTCCCCAACATGTGGTGGTACTTGCAATATCCTCGCGGATGATGCTCTCGGGGCGAAGGAGTACCAACCGTTCGATCTTGTTTCAACGATGGAAGGGAACTTTTGTAAAAAAATGATTTAAGGGAGTATAAAAAAACGATGGAAGGGAACTGCCAGGCTGCTCCTATGGCACGTGGCAACTCCTGGATGTCCCGAGCAAGCCTTTTTAAGGGGCCATCAACAACGACCACCTCTCCCATCCAGGCACGACGCACACAGCGAAGAACTCTCTCTGTCTCTCCCTGACCCTTCAGGCCGGCCAAGCCACCACACACACAAAATGCCATGTAGCTGCTCCGATCAGTGCACCTCCATTGAAGAGTCCAACACATGGGCAAACAGGGATATCAGTCCCTACCATGGTGATAGCGGGGAGTCCATTGATGGGCCATACTATTCTGACACCGAAAGGTAATTTTTCCGATGAGGACCCTGTTAACCCTCATCTGATGGAGGGGACGCCGCTGGCAGAGAGCAAAGAGGAGGAGGAGGAGGATCATTGGTCTTTCATCTATGAAGGAGACGTCGTCTTCAAGAAGAGTTCTCTCGATCCATCCTCCATCAGCAAGAAGAACAGGGAGCACGAGCAGGAGGATTAGGGGTCGGAAGATTTATGGCCATTTCTTGACTTCGTCTCCAAGAAGAGTGCACTCGATCCCGCCTTCATCCGCAATGAGAAGAGGAAGGAGAAGTAGGCGAGAGGCTTGAAGAAGAAGAAGAAGACGGAGAGGGCTAGGGGATGCCACGGGAAGCGGAAGGACGACGCTAGCACGAAGGTGACAATGGAAGGATCCAGGTCCAAGAAGACGAAGAAGTCTTAGGATTAATTTTGTTTAATTTCACCTCTACTTCCTTTCTGTAATAATGTTCGGAGATTGAATATTAGTATTATCAAGTGCAAATTGGAACGGTGTTTGCAATCTAGTACTAGCATAAGTACTCTGTTTGTCATTTCATCTTCCATTGCGACGCAGTAAAACCTCTTGTGTTACCGAGGAAGGTGAAATTACTTCCTCCCCTTAATTTCTGCATGCGTTCGAGGAAAGAAGGGTGCCAATATAGAGAAACTCACGTTAATTACTCACGTGAATTCAGGTAATTAATATTGAAAGCAAGAAGCCTGGGAACCCGCATGTATTCTTTAATTACCATTATCAATCATTATAAGTGAAATACGGATTAGTAGTATATCAAAGTCCATGGATAAAAAATAACCTTTGTACCATCCACATAAATCATCTCCTTGCGCGGAATTTCCGGGGCATTGATTTGAAATCATTTAATGTCACATTGATTAGAAAACTCAACTGTGCCCAATGTGCCACGTGCTCTCCCCTATACCCTGGGCTTCACCATGGCACGCCAAAAACACTATGTAGCCTACAAAATCAAGCAAGCACGAAACATCGGTCTATATACGCCAGAAGAATCCAGCAGACACGCAAACATCATAATCATATCCCTAGCTAGCCTTGGTCCCATCTATGCTCACCAGCGAGGCACCTACGACTACATCAGCATTAAGGTGCACCTCAAGATTGTGGATTGCCCACAAGAAATACAAAATTGATATTCCCTCTCTCCTCTCTCTTCCATTTTATATTTTGAAAATTGTGAGGCTCTTTGTGTTGCTTTTTATAATTTGAAATTTGTGAGGTTGTTTATGAATCCGTTTTGCTTTCTAGAATTGTTTTCATAACATGGTCAAATTTCGAGGCATGCATATTCTTAGCAAGAAGTTGAATCTTGCCAAACTCTCACTCGTTCTTGATACATTGACTGCCTGGTGGGTCCACCGAACAGATTTTCGCAAGGTGTGAAGTTAATTTCGAAACACATCCAAAATTTCGAAACACGGTGAGTCATAGCCTCTTTGATTGTTTTCAAGACACAGTCAAATTTCCAGGCATGCATATTCTTAGCAATAAGTTGAATCATTCCAAACTCTTACACGTTCTCGATACATTGACCGCCTGGTGGCTCTAGTGATGAGATTTTCGCAAGCTGTGAAGTTAATTTTGAAACAAACGCAAAATTTCAAAATGCGGTGAGCCATAGCCACTTTGATTATTTTCAAAACACGGTCAAATTTCTAGGCATGCATATTCTTAGCAATAAGTTGAATCATTCCAAACTCTCACTCATTCTCGATACATTGACTGCCTAGTAGGTCCACTGAACAGATTATCGCAAGGTGTGAAGTTAATTTCGAAACACAGCCAAACTTTGAAAACACGATGAGTCATAGTCGCTTTGATTGTTTTCAAAACACAGTCAATCTTTCGAGGCATGCATATTCTTGGCAAGAAGTTGAATCTTGCCAAACAACTCTTACTCGTTCTCGATACATTGACTGCTTGGTGGGTCCACTAGAAACATTATCGCAAGGGGTGAAGTTAATTTTGAAACACAGCCAAAATTTCAAAACACGGAGAGTCATAGTCTCTTTGTTTGTTTTCAAAACACAGTCATATTTCTAGGCATGCATATTCTTCAAAAGAAGTTGAATCTTGCCAAACTCTCACTCGTTCTTGATACATTGACTACCTGGTGGGTCCACTGAACAGATTTTTGCAAGAAATGAAGTTAATTTCGAAACACAACCAAAATTTCGAAACACGGTGAGTAATAGCCTCTTTTAATGTTATCAAAACACGGTCAAATTTCTAGGAATGCATATTCTTAGCAATAAGTTGAATCATTCCAAACTCTCACTCGTTCTTGATACATTGACTGCCTAGTGGGTCTAGTGAAGAGATTTTCGCAAGGTGTGAAGTTAATTTCTAAATGCACGCAACATTTCAAAACACGGTGAGCCATAGCCACTTTGATTGTTTTCAAAACATGGCCAAATTTCTAGGCATGCATATTCTTAGCAATAATTTGAATAGTTCCAAACTCTCACTCGTTCTCGATACATTGACTGCCTGTTGGGTCCAGTGAACAGATTTTTGCAAGGTGTGAAGTTAATTTCAAAATTCATGCAAAATTTCAAAACATGGTAAGCCATAGCCACTTTGATTAATTTCAAAACACGGTCAAATTTCTAGTCATGCATATTCTTAGCAATAAGTTGAATCATTCCAAACTCTTACTCATTCTTGATACATTGACTGTCTGGTAGGTCCACTGAATAGATTATCGCAAGGTGTGAAGTTAATTTCGAAACACAACCGAACTTTCAAAACACGGTGAGTCATAGTCTCTTTGATTGTTTTCAAAACATGGTTAAACTTTCGAGGCATGCATATTCTTAGCAAGAAGTTAAATCTTGCCAAACAACTCTCACTCGTTATCGATACATTGACTACCTGGTGGGTCCACTGAAAATATTATTGCAAGTTGTGAAGTTATGTTCGAAGCACAGCCAAAATTTCAAAACACGGTGAGTCATAGTCTCTTTGTTTGTTTTCAAAACATGGTCAAATTTCTAGGCATCCATACTCTTAGCAAGAAGTTGAATCTTTCCAAACTCTCACTCGTCTCCATACATTGACTGCCTCGAGGTGGGTCCACTAAACAGATTTTTGCAAGGTCTGAAGTTAATTTCCAAACACAGGCAAAATTTCAAAACAAGGTAAGTCATAGTCTCTTCGATTATTTTCAAAACACGGAAAAATTTCTAGGCATGCATATTCTTATCAAGAAGTTGAATCTTTCCAAACTCTCACTTGTTCTTGATACATTGACTGCCTGGTGGGTCCACTGAACAGATTTTCGCAAGGTGTGAAGTTAATTTCGAAACACAGCCAAAATTTCGAAACATGGTGAGTCATAGCCTCTTTGATTGTTTTCAAATCACGGTCAAATTTCTAGGCATGCATATTCTTAGCCATAAGTTGAATCATTCCAAACTCTCACTCGTTCTTGATACATTGACTGCCTGGTGGGTCTAGTGAACAGATATTCGCAAGGTGTGGAGTTAATTTCGAAACGCACGCAAAATTTCAAAACGCGGTGAGCCATAGCCACTTTGATTGTTTTCAAAACATAGTGAAATTTCCAGGCATGCATATTCTTAGCAATAAGTTGAATCATTCCAAACTCTTACTCGTTCTCGATACATTGACCGCCTGGTGGGTCTAGTGATGAGATTTTCGCAAGCTGTGAAGTTAATTTCGAAACAAACGCAAAATTTCAAAATGCGGTGAGCCGTAGCCACTTTGATTGTTTTCAAAACACGGTCAAATTTCTAGGCATGCATATTCTTACCAATAAGTTGAATCATTCCAAACTCTCACTCGTTCTCGATACATTGACTGCCTGGTAGGTCCACTGAACATATTATCGCAAGGTGTGAAGTTAATTTCGAAACACAGCCAAACTTTGAAAACACGGTGAGTCATAGTCTCTTTGATTGTTTTCAAAACACGGTTAATCTTTCGAGGCATGCATATTCTTGGCAAGAAGTTGAATCTTTCCAAACAACCCTTCCTCGTTCTCGATATATTGACTGCTTGGTGGGTCCACTGGAAACATTATCGCACGGGTGAAGTTAATTTCGAAACACAGCCAAAATTTCAAAAAACGGAGAGTCCTAGTCTCTTTGTTTGTTTTCAAAACACAGTCATATTTCCAGGCATGCATATTCTTCGAAAGAAGTTGAATCTTCCCAAACTCTCACTCGTTCTTGATACATTGACTACCTGGTGGGTCCACTGAACAGATTTTTTCAAGGTATGAAGTTAATTTCGAAACACAGCCAAAATTTCGAAACACGGTGAGTCATAGCCTCTTTTAATGTTATCAAAACACGGTCAAATTTCTAGGAATGCATATTCTTAGCAATAAGTTGAATCATTCCAAACTCTCACTCGTTCTCGATACATTGACTGCCTAGTGGGTCCAGTGAAGAGATTTTCGCAAGGTGTGAAGTTAATTTCTAAATGCACGCAACATTTCAAAACACGGTGAGCCATAGCCACTTTGATTGTTTTCAAAACATGGTCAAATTTCTAGGCATGCATATTCTTAGCAATAATTTGAATCATTCCAAACTCTCACTCGTTCTCGATACATTGACTGCCTGGTGGGTCCAGTGAACAGATTTTTGCAAGGTGTGAAGTTAATTTCGAAATTCACGCGAAATTTCAAAACACGGTAAGCCATAGCCACTTTGATTAATTTCAAAACACGGTCAAATTTCTAGTCATGCATATTCTTAGCAATAAGTTGAATCATTCCAAACTCTCACTCATTCTTGATAGATTGACTGCCTGGTACATCCACTGAATAGATTATCGCAAGGTGTGAAGTTAATTTTGAAACACAACCGAACTTTCAAAACACGGTGAGTCATAGTCTCTTTGATTGTTTTCAAAACATGGTTAAACTTTCGAGGCATGCATATTCTTAGCAAGAAGTTCAAACTTGCCAAACAACTCTCACTCGTTATCGATACATTGACTGCCTGGTGGGTCCACTAAAAATATTATCTCAAGTTGTGAAGTTAAGTTCGAAGCACAGCCAAAATTACAAAACACGGTGAGTCATAGTCTATTTGTTTGTTTTCAAAACATGGTCAAATTTCTAGGCATCCATACTCTTAGCAAGAAGTTGAATCTTTCCAAACTCTCACTCGTCTCCATACATTGACTGCCTCGAGGTGGGTCCACTAAAAAGATTTTTGCAAGGTCTTAAGTTAATTTCGAAACACGGGAAAAATTTCAAAACACGGTAAGTCATAGTCTCTTTGATTATTTTCAAAACACGGAAAAATTTCTAGGCATGCATATTCTTAGCAAGAAGTTGAATCTTTCCAAACTCTCACTTGTTCTTGATACATTGATTTCCTGGTGGGTCCACTGAACAGATTTTCGCAAGGTGTGAAGTTAATTTCGAAACACAGCCAAAATTTGGAAACATGTTGAGTCATAGCCTCTTTGATTGTTTTCAAATCACGGTCAAATTTCTAGGCATGCATATTCTTAGCCATAAGATGAATCATTCCAAACTCTCACTCGTTCTTGATACATTGACTGCCTGGTGGGTCTAGTGAATAGATTTTCGCAAGGTGTGGAGTTAATTTCGAAACGCACGCAAAATTTCAAAACGCGGTGAGCCATAGCCACTTTGATTGTTTTCAAAACATGGTCAAATTTCTAGGCATGCATATTCTAAGCAATAAGTTGAATCATTCCAAACTCTCTCAAATTCTCGATACATTGACTTCCTGGTGGGTCCAGTGAACAGATTTTCACAAGGGGTGAAGTTAATTTCGAAACACACGCAACATATCAAAATGCGATGAGCCATAGCCACTTTGCTTGTTTTCAAAACACGGTCAAATTTATAGGCATGCATATTCTTAGCAATAAGTTGAATCATTCCAAACTCTCACTCGTTCTAGATACATTGACAGCCTTGTAGGTCCACCGAACAGATTATCGCAAGGTGTGAAGTTAATTTTGAAACATAGCCAAACTTTCAAAACACGGTGAGTCATAGTCTCTTTGATTGTTTTTAAAACATGGTCAAACTTTCGAGGTATGCATATTCTTACCAAGAAGTTGAATCTTGCCAAACAACTCTGACTTGTTCTCGATACATTGACTGTCGGGTGGGTCCACTAAAAATAGTATCGCAAGGTATGAAGTTAATTTCGAAACACACCAAAAAATTCAAAACACGGTGAGTCAGAGTAGCTTTGTTTGTTTTCAAAACACAGACAAATTTCTAGGCATGCATATTCTTAGCAAGAAGTTCAATATTTCCAAACTCTCACTCGTCTCCATACATTGACTGCTTGGTGGTGGGTCCACTGAAAATATTTTTGCAAGGTGTGAAGTTAATTTCGAAACACAACCAAAATTTTGAAACACGGTGTGTTATAGCATCTTTGATTGATTTCAAAACACGGTCAAATTTCTAGGAATGCATATTCTTAGCAATAAGTTGAATCATTCCAAACTCTCACTCATTCTCGATACATTGACTACCTGATGGGTCCAGTGAACAAATTTTCGCAGGGTGTGAATTTAATTTCGAAACGCACGCAAAATTTCAAAACACGGTGTTGGGGATATTCTTTCTAGGTATCCTCACAGTTCCTCACTGACCAGGGTGGCCCACTTTGGGTTAGAGCATTGCTTCACGGGCGACCCAGTCAGGGAGAAAGACAGAGTCCATCTGCCACAGAAGGCCTGAAGACTTACCGACTTAGGCCCATAATGTTACTTGTAGTTCAAGATGTACTCTGTAACCAACTCTTAGTCGTAGTCGGATAGATATCTCCTGTAAACCCTAGGCCGGATATCTATATAAGCCGTCCTAGGGAAAGCCTTTAGGGCGCAACTCAATAATCTACAATCTCAACTCGCACAGGCGAAACCCTTGTAACCCATATTCCGGCTCTGCCGTATTACTGAATTGCTAGCAGGAGTAGGATCTGTCCAAAGCCGGCGGATTCGAACCTGGGTAAACTTGTGTGCTCACCATCCCGGAACACCGTATGTCTCACACCCCTCTCTTCCGCACGCCTCGAGGACCACTTCATGGCGTACTTTTCATCAATCCGACGACAGTTGGCACCCACCGTGGGGCAAGTGAGCTTCGGATCTGCGTTCCGAGCGGAATCTGCAAGAATCGGAATGGGCGAGACTATCACCGTCGGTCGCATCCTCTACGCCAAAAACGTCCCTCTCATCGTTCTCGACGAGACCTGGATTCCGGCTCAGGAGGCTGTGACTGCCTACACAATCATGTCTTTTGGCAAGATCGATGTTTACATTGGTTTCGCTAAACCCGCCCCACCCACCCCAGTGGTGATGATAGAGGCAGAAGAATCTTCTGGGTCCCCTTTGTCCGCGGAGGCGGCAGAGTTCTAGATCTTAGAAAACCCTAAACCCACCCAGCCCGCACCAGTTGCGGAGATAGTGGAGAAATCTGAGCCTGAAGAAGACCTAGCGGCCCAAGTCGAATCTGGAGTAGATCTCCCTGGAGGAGCCGGATCCCAGATCGACCCACCCGCGGAAGTCGAAATCTAGGAGGAGCATATCAATGACACTGATTCCGGCTCTGATGATGCCGGGACAGACAGACCTTTCCTAAGGTACACATTACAACGTATGATAATGCAAGATGCAAGCGCAGACGCAATTCTCGAGACCATCAAAAGTTTCGACATGGCTGATCGCAAAAGCCGCAGGTACCTCAGGAAGCACGCGTCGCACTTTGTCGGGTACGTGGGATCCGGATCCGACTCTACCGATGCTGGAGAAAACACCGACTCTGTGCTAGAGGCAATTGGAACAAACGCCGACGTACCCGCATCCTCGGATGAATCGATGACGTCAGCGGATTTCCGAAAGTTCTCCGCAGAATATGAAGAGGAGTATAGCTCCAAAGCTGCAGAGGAAGGAGAAGCCATGGATGAAGGATCCGGGGAACACTCTCCCGAAGCGCAGGATGACATGGACGTCGGAGATAATCCTGAGTCCATATGTCAGAAAGTACCGATCAGAGCTTGACTTCGGGAAACGGACCCAAAGCCGTCTTTGCTACCGGCACTGCCAAGAAGGCAAAGAAGAAGAACAAGAAGAACAAGACCCCGGCAAAAGACCCTCTGATAGAGGAGGTGATTGCCGAGGAATACGAAGAAGACTCGGATGGAGCACTTATCCTAGAAGAGCCGAAAAAAGAAGAATCGGTGGATGGACACGTGATCACCGAAGGTGCACGTAAACTCATTGATGCTGCATTAACCACACCTATCCCTATAGCTACAGAACTTACTGTTGAAGAGCAGGACGAAAGGGCTCAAGACCTAGAAGCGTGTCGTCAACAACTCCTCGATGAAGCCAAAAACATCGAGGTGGAGAAGAAACGCATGGCAACTAAGGATTACATGTCTCGGTTGCATCAGAAGACACGGAAGCGTCACACCAATGACGACCAATTCCCACATATTCGTGCCGTCCTTTTCGGAGATGAGATGGGGAAGCCACGGAAAGATAGCAAAGGAGATTGGGTACATCCAACCCCAGTACAGAATACCGTGGCGGCCCGAGAAATTCTGTCGGCTAATCCAGGACCAGAGGAGATCCGTTTGGGTATCAAGCTACTCAACAAGGGACTGGAGCAGCAAAAGGTCGCCCTGTTTGGAAGTCAAAAACTGGTCTCGGATTCCAACCAATGTCGAACAGATCTGGCATGGGCTGACGTGAGACCCCACCGCATTCCGGAGCAGCATTATCGCCCCGAACGACGGGAGGACAATTATTCGAGAACCGCATCGTCAGGACAACATCGCAGGACTGCACGCGACGGGAGCAATGTCGCACCAGCGGCCGAGAAAGAGGCCAACGTTGCTCTGAATCCGAGGAATCCTCCCCAACGAGAATCTAACGATTGAAGGGGAGAAGATAAAGAGAAACGTCGGGAGGAGGATCATCAAAAAATGCCACCTCCTAGACATGCAAGCCGTCCGGCTGAGCCCCACCATGGTGGGAACGACGGACGAAGAAACAACGGAAACCACGCCGGAACAAGCAGGCAGGGGGCTCGTCGTAGTCAAGACCCTCCCCGGAATCAGAATAATGATGTTCCGGACAAAGGCCGTTGATCAGCCGGAAACTATCCAGCTGCCCCACCCTCTCCACCACACAGTCATCACAACAGCTCCCAAGGAGGGCAAGGAGGACGACGTGGTGGAGGAGGTGGTGGCAGAAGCCAAATTCCCGCTCCAAGGCACCGCAGCCACAGCCTACATTCGGGACAATCTTTATCCCCGAACGACGCAAGGCACAGAATCAACTCCAACATAGAGGCTCGGTGCTACGAAAACGATGATATCTACATGGGCCCGAAGTGCTTCGGACCATGCATCAGAGCTACAAAATTCCCGGAAGGATTTGCTATCTCAAGACATATCCAAGCCTACGATGGCATTGCTCAGCCAGATACCTGGCTACAAGATTTCTTCCAAGCTTGCTGCATCGCCAAAGGCGGAAAAAGCCTGGTCGCAACCCGATATCTCCCACTTATGTTGCGGAAGACGGCACGATCATGGCTCAATGAACTTCCGGAGAACACCATCCATAACTGGTATGACATGCAAAGTGCATTCTTTTGGAATTTCAAACGCACATATCCGAGGCCCTGTATGGTCGGAGACCTACAGCGTTGCACCCAGAAAGCCGTAGAAACTTGTCAGAACTACCTCGGATGATGGATCGACACCAAGAACTCGTATGAAGGAGTAAATGATCAAACTGCGATCGAAGCTTTCATTGCAGGTCTCCCAATTGGTCTACTGCGTCATCGCTTGAAATGTCACAAGGTCACTGATTTGGGAGAGATGATAGAAACAGCGAGCAAGTATGCAGATGCTGACGACGATGCAGAGGGACTGCTCAATGCCCTAGTTGTGCCTCAGTTGGCAAGACAACCAAAGCAACAAGCTCAGAAGCGCAAAAATACCTCGGAAGAAAAACCCAACGCGGAAACAGCGGTGGTTACTACTGTTTCCGGGTCTAGAGGACGAGGAGGACGTGGCGGAGGCCGTGGGCGTGGCCGTGGGACTTCAAGGGTCCAAGGTAGAGTAGAACAGCAACCAGGCAAAACCTACTCTTGGGCCGACATCGCCAATAACTCATGTGTGCATCACCTAGACGTCAATGGGGGCTCGTCCCACACCAACGCTGAATGTTGTTTCAATGACGACATCAAAAGAGATGACACCGCGGGCTACAAAGCTAAGCGGGAGAAGGGAAAGAAAAATCCCAAAAAGGAAAAGGAGACCAAGGAAGATTCTGACATGGGGGAAGCTGATGTTTCAAATCCCAAGCTGGAAGGGAAGAAGACTTTTCCCACCAAAAAGGACACTTACGTCACTTTCCTCAGATCTCAACCAACAAAGGTCAAGAAAGTAGTTCTCCATGAGCTCAATGCAACAGTTCTGGCCATCCCCCAATATCTGGACTGGTCGGAAGTGGTAATCACATTTGACCGTGATGATCATCCTCCTAAGTTACACAGGCAAGGAAAATACGCCTTAATCATCAACCCACTTATTGACGGTTATGGTTTCTCCAAGACCCTCATGGACAGTGGTAGCAGCATCAATATTCTCTATGTCGAAACGCTACGCCGGATGAAGATCTTGGAAACCCAGCTGAACCATAGCTCTATGATATTTCACGGAGTTGTCCCAGGAAGACAAACTAATTCCCTGGGAGAGATTACTTTGGATGTTACCTTTGGAACTCCAAAGAACTATCGGACGGAAGCACTTTCCTTCGAAGTGGTCCCGTTCAAGAGCGCATACCACGCTATATTCGGACGTCCGGCTTACTGGGCTTTTATGGCTCGTCCGTGTTACATTTACAATATGATGAAAATTCCAGGTCCCAACAGCGTGATCACTATCAGGGGAGACCCAAAGAAAGCGCGAGAGTGCGAGGATGGAAATGTCACCTTTGCCGAAGCCGTGCTGCACGCCCAGGAGTACCAGGAGATCAAGAAGAGCATAGATCCGTCCGAGATGCCCGCAACGAAGAAGGTGACAAAGCCAAATCCGGAGTTCAAGGCATCAGAAGAGACGAAGAAAGCACCGTTGAAGGATGACGACCCCTCCAAGGTGACCCAGATAGGCGTAGGCCTAGATAGCGCATAGGAAAGTGCGCTCGTCAAGTTCCTCCAAGCAAATCAAGATATCTTCGCATGGCAGCCATCTGACATGACCGGAGTACCTAGGGAACTTGCCGAGCACTCTCTAAATGTAAACCCGAACGCTAAACCCATCAAACAGTCCTTACGACGGTTTGGCAACGAAAAGCGTAAGGCAATAGCTAAGGAACTAGCGCGGCTCGAGTTAGCCAGATTCATAGAAGAGGTCATCCACACTGAGTGGTCGTCCAATCGTGTAATGGTCCCTAAACAGGACACCACTGATTTAAGGATGTGTGTTGATTATACTGCCTTGAACAAGGCTTGTCCAAAAGATCCATTTGCTCTGCCTAGAATTGATCAAGTTATCGATTCTACGGCAGGCTCGGAACTCCTCTGTTTTTCGACGCATACTCCGGTTATCACCAAATTCGGATGGAGGAATCTGACAAAGTCAAAACTTCATTCGTAACCCCTTTCGGAACCTTTTGTTTTGTTACGATGCCTTTTGGGCTGAAGAACGCAGGAGCTACGTACCAGCGCACGATGCAGCGTTGCCTCCATGACCAACTCAGACGCAATGTACATGCATACGTGGATGATATCGCGATAATGTCCAAAAAGAAGGAAACGCTGATTTCCGACTTGGAGGAAACATTTGCCAATCTACGAAAATACAACATCATGCTTAACCCGAAGAAATGCTTATTTGGAATACCAGCCGGAAAATTGTTAGGTTTCATTGTGTCTCAAAGAGGCATAGAGGTGAACCGAGACAAAATCAAGGCTATACTCAATATTTCCAGGCCAACTCGCCTAAAGGACGTACAAAGACTAACTGGTTGCATCGCTGTAGTCAGTCGATTTGTAAGCCGGCTTGGTGAAAGAGCCGCACCATTATACAAACTCCTGAAAAAGACCAAAGATTTTGTTTGGACTGACGAAGCTGAAGCTGCACTACAAGATCTGAAGAAAGTACTCTCATCTTCTCCTATCCTTGCAGCGCTAGAACCTAAGGAACCGATGTTGCTCTATCTTGCGGCGACAAATAAGGTCGTTAGTATCGTCATGGTGGTGGAGAGACCAGAGGAAAATCAGGAACACCTGGTGCAGCGTCCGACTTATTTTGTTAGCGAGGTTCTGACATAATCAAAACAGCGGTATCCGCACAATCAAAAGTTGGCTTACAGTGTTTTTCTAGCATCTCGTAAGTTACGACACTACTTTCAGGAGCATCTAATTACAATGGTGAGCACAGCTCCCATGAGAGATATAATCAACAAAAGTGACGCCACAGGACGCGTCGCCAAATGGGGCATAGAGCTTTCAGCTTTCGATATTGAGTACAAACCTTGGACAACAATCAAATCCTAGATCCTTGCTGACTTTATCGTTGATTGGACAGAGACGAAGGAGAACATGATCCTCCCTAAGTCAGAATATTGGACCCTCTTTTTCGATGGGTCTAAGGCTCGTGGGGGCTCGGGGGCTGGCGTGGTGCTCAAATCACCCCAAGGAGATAAACTTTTATACGTGTTGCAGATACACTTCACAACGACAAACAATATTGCCGAGTATGAAGCACTGCTGCATGGAATCCGGATTGCTAAGGATATTGGCATCCGACATTTGATGTGTTACGGAGATTCGGATCTTGTTGCTCAACAAGTGTCGGATATTTGTAATGCAATAAACACATGGCAGCATATAAAGCTTTCGTGGATGATCTATCTAAATCGTTCGAAGGGTTTGAAGTTCAACACATCCCTCGAGCAGAAAATGAGGAAGCTGACGCACTATCTCGGATATGTTCTGCGCGGAAAGAGGTCCCGGATGGCTCTTTTTTAGAGCACCTCAAAGTTCCCTCAATAAAGGGAGTAGATGAGGAATATCCGACCAAATCCGACTCACCGTTGATAGCAGTTCTGGCTGTAATTCCTAGCTGGACTCAACCCTACCTCGATTATTTGGTAGATGGCAAATTACCCGAAGATGAGATGCTGAGCCGGCAGATTATCCGACAAGCAAAAGCCTATACTATTGTTAAATGTGAGCTCCATAAACGGAGTGTTTCTGGGGTTTTCTAGCGCTGTGTATCTCCGTAAGAAGGAGTGGAAATCTTAAGAGAAATCCACAAAGGTGAGTGTGGTCACCACACTGCAGCCAAATCTTTAGTGGCAAAAGCTATTAGACACAGATTTTACTGGCTTACAACTCAAGCAGATGTCGAACGATTAGTCAAGACGTGCAAAGGCTGCCAACAGTACGCCAAGCAAGCTCATGTTCTGGCTGATCAGCTGCGAACAATACCTATAACATGGCCTTTTGCGGTCTGGGGGCTTGATATGGTAGGACCTTTTAAATGAGCTCCAAGTGGATTTACTCACCTCTTAGTGATGGTGGATAAATTCACCAAATGGATTGAGGCTAAACCTGTCACTAGTTGTGATGGAGCAACAGCCAAAAGATTTGTCGAGGATGTTATAATCCGGTATGGTTATCCACATAGCATTATCACGGACAACAGGAGTAACTTTTCTATGGGAGAATTGGCTGAATTCTGCAACGAGAAAAATATCCGGCTTGACACCGCGTCAGTCGTACATCCATAGGCTAACGGACAAGTCGAAAGAGCAAATGGTTTAATTCTACAAGGCCTAAAACCGAGACTCGAAGCACCACTACGACGTGCTGCGGGGGCTTGAGCAAAGGAATTACCCTCTGTAATTTGGAGTTTACGAACAACCCCAAATAGGTCAACAGGATACACACCTTTCTTCTTGGTCTATGGCGCAGAAGCAGTTCTTCCTAGTGATTTGATTCATACTTCTCCTAGAGTGGCCACGTATATCAAAGAGGATATCGAGATTTCTCGACAAAATGATCTCGACTTAGTCGAAGAAGTTCACGTCATTGCTGAAATGAGATCTACAGCCTATCAGCAGAAGTTACGCAAGTATCATAGCCAGAGAGTCCGAAATAGATCTTTCAATAAAGGTGATTTGGTTCTCCGGCTTGTGCAAAAAAGAAAGCACAAACTTTCCCCAGTATGGAAAGGGCCCTTTTTAGTTAGTCGAGTATTGCACAATGGATCGTACTACTTAACTGACATGAGGCCAGTCAAATAAAGACCTGCTACTAAGAAGAGAAAGAGAGCTGGAGGCAGTAAAAATCCGGATGACTTAGACAGACCGTGGAATATTGCTCAGCTACGTCCCTTTTATTCTTAGTTTATCCTTCTTTGTAAACATATATATGTACATGTTCTCTGAGAAATAAAAGTTTTGGTTGCCTCAAGTTTTTCTGAGAAGCTCTTACCATCTTATTTCTGAATGATCATGTCATAGTCGAAAATCCTAGAATGCTTGAAAGTACTTTATGCTCATGTTCGTTCTGGTTTAGATTTCCGATTCTAAAAATTTCTACCCTCGGGTATAACTCTAAAGTTTCTAGTCTTTACTTTGGTTATTTGTCTGATTGCTGGATGCGGGCATTTTCCAAGTAGTGAATTGTTGGTACTAGAAGCCGGCTTTGTTTCCGAGTTTAAACTGGTTTAGCAATTGAGCTCCGTTGCTCGGCAAAGTTTCCGACAGAAGGTTTAGCCGGCTCACGAAAGGGACGAGGTGGAAAGCCAGATAAACGATAAGTAGAGACAAAAAAATACAAGTGCTTATGTAAACATTTCAAGCACACAAAAAAAACTAAAAGCCAAAAGTGATGAATAGATCAAAATCTTAGCACTAGCAAAATTAAAGTACTGCATATTTACAGATGCATCATGTTTTTCCGGAATAATACAAAAATTTCCAAGCTATGATACAGGAGGAGATGAAGGAGCTGCCAGCTCGTTGGAGATTCTGCCTTGCTATCGTTCCGAGATGTCCGCATCCGAGGTGGTGCGTTCATCGTCGGAAACTTCTGTTGGTTCCTCTAGAGGAGGAGGCGGAGTATCTACACGGGTGAAGAAGGGGATCTCGTAGCTAGTCAGGTCAGCCACGTGACACCCATATCCGGCACAGGAGTGCATGATGGCTTGAAGGTCCTGCTCCTGGCCGTCTTCATCTACTTTGCAGTACCCTCTGGTCACTTGCCATATTTCCATGTTTCCGTGGTGGCTCATGACCATGGTGAGAGCGTTCTGCGTAGCAGTCCGCGCGTAGGACATGTTCCAGTCCCAAACAAGTTGCGGCATCTCCTTTGCCTTCGCCCGCACCTGAAAATCCGACATGCTTGGCATGTCCGGAATCTTGAGAGCTTCGCCGATGTCCTCAAGGGACTGGCGGAAGTCATGAAGCTGGTCACCGACTTGGGTAAGCCGGTGGCTGTGGGGCTCGGAGGAGGAAGAGTCCGTCAAGTTCAGAGGACCTATACACAAAACAAGTTAAGAAAAATCCGACATTGATAAAAGTCGAAGAAAGAGACAAGTCAGATAGATGGAACGTACCGAAAATGATGTCGTCAATTTTGGTCTTCTCCTCCCGGAGACTCTAGAGTTCAGCCCGGAGTGCCTGGGACATGTCCTTCTCTCTGCTAAGCTCATTCTTGAGGTTCGAGATTATTTTATCCTGAGCAGCGATCTTCCGATCACGCTCTTCAGTAGCCATGGAGGAGGATTCAAGGACTTGAGCTATGCTTTTTTCATGATTTGCCTTGAGCTAGTCCAGCTCTTGGCGAAGCTCCTTATTCTCCACCACCAAGGTCTTGAGGTTCTCGGCCTCTTCAATCATGGCGATGGATTGTTTCACCAGCACTGTAAGTCAAAGAGAACAACAGTTCAGAAAAATTCGACATTGAAAATAACAAAGACAAGGTTTGAGTCTCGGAATGTTCACCTTCGGCCTCATCCTTGGCAACTTTAAGTTCAACATTTTTAAGCCGGAGAGCTTTGATCTCTCTCCGCTTATCACAGACATTCTTCAATAAATCCTGGTTATAGGAACATACTTTCTGTAAGTCGGAATACCCAAAGTCAGAAAGCTACTAAAGACTCGGGCTAATATTTTTGCTAATATCAGCATGAGCCTTGGGGGCTACACTAGTTCGTTCTTTGGCATCCTAATAAAGCATAAACCCGGATTATATATCCTACTTCATGCTTGGGGGCTAGAGGATATGATATAAAACAATGGAAAAAATAGGAGTTGGAATTCCGACTTACATATTGTTCGCGGGTGAGTTTATCCAAACCTGCGTTCACTTCAGCGGCCACCTTCTCGGCGAGAGTCAGAGGAATCATTGGGGTTGTGGGAAGCTCACCAGTCCTAATCCTCTCGTCGCAAAGGCGCACTTGGGCAAGAAGATCAGAGAACTTGAAGTCCTCTGCTTCTTGCGCTTCTTCCTCGACAGATAAGGTTCTTTTCTCCAAGCATTGCTTGGCGAGCCGCTGGATTTCTTCAGCAGATTTCCGGGACAAGCCAAACTTGGCAAGACCCGAATTGCTGATAAGGTTTTCGGCGAAGGTTTCTGCCGAGGGATCATTACCCAAAGAGGGTTCACCCTTATCTAGATCTGACGCACCCATGGTGACGTCAGTTTGCGACCCAAGGTTCGCAGGCTCCGTTGAAGGAGCCGGATCTTCTGCGGCATCTGGAGAGATCACTGGTGTTGCAGAAGGTTGAGGGGCAGGAGTCGGAGGAGCCACGACAGGAGAAGCTATGGTAAGCTTCGACTGCCGCAGCGGCTTCGAAGGAATCCCTTTCCCCTTGCCCTTGACGAGCGGTTTTGCTCTGAGAATGTAGTAAAGTTGGAAACATTACATCTCGGAAAGAAATTTGAGTAAAGTACAAAGGCGGAAAATTGTGATTGAAAGTTACCTCTTCACGACAGGCACCTCCTTTGTGCCGACAGCCACTATCAGAGCTTTGTGCTTCTTGAGCGCAAGATCCGGCAATGGGACCACTTCTACCTCCTGAGAGAACTCTGGAGTATATCCTTCGAGCGGAGCAAATTCCGACTCGGGGAGGTCAGCAAGCTGAAAACAAGAAGACATATCAGCATTGCACTTTAATTCAAATGTTGAAACACATAAAAAGGGGTACTGATGGAAGCTTACCGGCACTACAGGGTTATCCGCCGTGTGCATGTCTAGAGAAACCTCCGGGATTCTCCTCTCGATCTGCTCCCTAATCAGCCACTTGATCTGGCTTATGTAGCCCTGTGTGGTGTAGGCTTTGGAGCTGATGCAGAGGGAGTCTTTCGGAGACGACGTGATGGAATGCATCAGTCGGGTTCCATGATACTAGAGGGGCTGGATTCGACGTGAGACCCAGCACTGGACCAAGTCGGATCCCTTCAGATCCTTGTGTTTGATCAAATATTCGATCCGCCTCTTAGCGAGGATTAGATCATCGGTGAGATCCGGAGCAGCCTCATCCCAGGATGGTTGGGCCGTGGCGGCTCCGTCGATGAAAGCCAGCAAAGCAGTGGCTTTGCCGAGAGTCGGAACATCCCTATGATATAAGAACGTGGCTGGCCATTGTTTGACCGAGTCACTAGCTAGAATTTTGGGATACGCGCGCTCGCGTCTAAGCGAAAAGCTAATAGTGCCGGTGATGTAAGGAACACCGACAGTAATGGAGAGGTTCCGGACATGAAAATAGTACCGGAAAAGAGTCAAACTCGGCCTAATGCCAAGAAAGCCCTCACACAGCGAAGCGTACGCGCTCATCTCTAAGAGAGAGTTGGGAGGAAGATGATGGATTTGAACTCCGAAATGATCAATCACCTCGGATAAGAACTCCGAGGGAGGAAACGACAAACCTCTATCGAGGTGGGTGCCAAAGTGGACCCGCTCGCTATCGCGCGGGTTGGGGACGGTTTCCTCGAAGCCACTCCGCCAGTCGCCGGCGGCGAGAATCTCCTCCTTCTCCACGTTCTTGAGGCCCTCCTTGTTGAGCGCACTGTTGGAATTATGCCCTAGAGGCAATAATAAAGATGTTATTATTATAATTCTTGTTCATGATAAATTTTATATTCCATGCTAGAATTGTATTAAGCGGAAACATTAATACTTGTGTGGTTTGTGAACAACACCGTGTCCCTAGTACGCCTCTATGGACTAGCTCATTGATCAATGATGGTTAAGGTTTCCTAAACATAGACATGAGTTGTCAATTGATAATGATATCATATCATTGGAGAATGATGTGGTGGATAGACCCAAACTAAGCGAAGCAATTAGATCATGTCATCGTGTTCGTCTTTGCGAAGCTTTTCTTATGTCACATATTGTATTCCTTAGACCATGAGATAATGCAACTCCCTGGTATCGGAAGAAAGCTTTGAGGTCATCAAACGTCATCCTATGAGAGGGTGATCATAAAGGTGTCTCTCGGTGATCGGAAAGTATCATTGGGTTGTGTGTATCGAGATGGAATTTGTCCTCCCAAGTCGGAGAGATATACTTGGGCCCACTCGTGTCGATATCAACACCGCTTGCAAGCATGTGGTTAAGGATTTAATCACAAAGTGATATCGGATTACGGAACGAGTAAAGTACTTGCCGTGAACGAGATTGAACTAGGTATGACGATGACGATCGAATCTCGGCAAGTAAAATATCGCGAGACGAAGGGAATATATATATGGGATTGATTGAATCCTGGCATCGTGGTTCATCCGATATGATCATCGATGAATGTGTGGAGTCAATATGGGTGCCTGCACCCGCTGTTGATTATTGATAGAAGATCATGTCGCATATTCTCGAACCCGAGGTCACACACTTAACGTGTCTCGACGCTAGGATAGATTGGATAATTGGTTTATGAATTTTTGTTGAGTCTCGGATGGGATCCGGATATCACGAGAGGTTCGGAATGGTCCAAGAATAAGATTCATATAAGGCAAGGCAGTTTTTGGAGTTGAATTGTTCGGGTTAATCGGTATTGTACCGAAGCTTCTAGAACCTTCCGGAAGGGGACCAACGTGGCCCCACCTTCCGAGAGGGGCATGGGCCTATGAGGGAGTGTCCTGGCGCATTGGGCCAGGGCACAAGGCCCCATAGGGCCCAGCCGATCCTAGATAAGTTTAAACTCGTTTAAACTAGAGATAGGGTTTCTAGATAAGGGATAAGTTTAAATCGTTTAAACTAGAGATAGGGTTTCTGGATAAGGGAGAGTTTAAATCATTTAAACTAGAGATAGGCTTGGAGGATGGGCAAGGGGTGGCCGCACCCCCCCTCTATATATAGAGGGCTGGTGCGCCCCCTCCCCATACACACCTTCCTCCAAACCCTAGTAGCCCTGTTGCCTTCCTCTCTCCCTCCCGACTGTTTGTAGGCGAAGCCCTGCTGCAGAAATTCTCCACCATATACACCGCGCCGTCGCGTTGTAGATCCAATCTATCTCTCCACCATACTTGCTGGTCCGAGGAAGGAGGAGACGTCGAGGTGCCGCACGTGTGCATCTCACGGAGGCACCGCCACTTGTGGTGCTGGATCGGATCGGATCGCGAGGAGAAGCGAGTACGACTACATCACCCACGTTCCGACGAACGTTCCGCTGTGCGAATCTTCAAGGGTATGAAGATCCAATCTAATCTCTCTCGTTGTTTGCATCTCCTAGATTAGATCTTGGCTTTCCTTCTGTTCGCTCCGTAGAAAATTTTGATTTACTATGCTGCGAAACCCTTCAGTGGTATCAGAGCTAGATCTATGCGTAGATGTGTTTCACGAGTAGAACGCAACATGGTTGTTGTGGGCGTTGATGTTTTCTGTTGCAAGCCTCTTGTTTGTGTTCTTCTTATGGCGCGGGATAGTGAGATTGAAGCGGTCCAGGCCAACCTTACGCGACGTCGTTCGCGAGACCGGCTCCGCACTTGACGTGTGGCTTGTACCATACATGCGGCTGGTGGATGCCGTTTCTCTCACTATAGTTGTCATGGGATTAACACCGGAGTTTGGCAACCATAATATCACCGTTGTGGCTTTCCGTAGGTAAGAATCGTTCTTAGCATCTACTCCCATAAGCCACGTAAAACTTGCAACAACAAAGTAGAGGCGTCTAACTTGTTTTTGCAGGGAGTGTTTTCTGTGATATGGTATGGCCCAAGATGTGATGTGTATATTGTATGCGATGATCATGTTTTGTAATGTTTCACGACTTGCATGTCGATGAGTACACAACCGGCAAGAGCCATATGGTTATCTTTATAATTGTGTATGACCTGCGAGTCAACTTCTTATACGCCATGTAATAGCTTTACTTTATCGCTAAGTAGTTAGCAATAGTTGTAGTTGCTATTCGTGGTGGAGGCAATCATGGTGGAGTGATGGAGATCATGCCGGAACGCACAAGATGGAGATCATTGCGCGAAGATTGGCTATACCATGTCACATAAAGTTATATGCATGTGATGTTTATCCTTTTATGTATCTTATTATGCTTAGATCGCGACGGTAGCATTATAAGATGATTCCTCACTTAAAGATCAAGATAAAACTATGTTCTCCCCAAGTATGCACCGTTGCGAAAGTTCGTCGTGTCCAAGCATCACGTGATGATCGGGTGCTATAGACTCTACGCTCACATACAACGGGTGCAAGCCAGTTTTGCACACGCGAAAATACTTGGGTTTTACTTGACGAGCCTAGCATGTACAGACATGGCCTCGGAACACAAGAACCGAAAGGTTAAGCATGAGTCATATGAATGATATGATCGACACTTCGTTGTCCACCATTGAAACCACATCTCTTCTCGTGAAGATCGGATTAGGTGTGGTGAATTTGGATCGTGTTCACTAAACAACTTGAGGGATGTTGAATTTAGTGGGAGTTCATCTAGTAATTTGATTAAGTTGAACTATTTATCATGAACATAGTCTAAATTGTACTTGCAAATACTGTAGATCACATGGCCAAGTCCAACTTCAACTTCAACGTTTTTGCTGAGAAGGAAAAGCTTAGAAACAATGGGTCTAACTTCACCAATTGGTTTCGCAATCTAAGAATCATTCTGTCTGGCGGACAAAAGGACTATGTCCTTGGGAAAGGGTTAGGTGACCCCTACTCGCTATGGTGACCGATGAGAAAGTTGTCTATCGATCGCATAAAGATGATTATGGTGTGATTAAGAGCACCATGTTGTTTGCTATGGAACCGGAACTTCAAAATCGTTTTGAAAACTATCCGGGCCCTTTGAGATTCTCGAGGAGCTGAAAACCATGTTTGACTCAGGCCCGAGAGATATGAGATCTCCGAGAAGTTCTTTAACTGCAAGATGGAGGAAGGGAGTTCCGTTAGTGAGCACGCCATTAAGATGTCGGGCTACACTCAACGCCTTGAGCAACTGGACTGCAAGATTCCAGAGGAGCTCAAGATTGACAGGGTTCTGCAACACTCCCTCCCAGCTACAAAAGTTTTGTAGTGACTCATAATCAGATTGGTTCCATCGATCGATCACCGAAGCTCTTCGCAAAGTGAAGGCTGTGGAGGTGGACATCAAAAGGATAATCATGTGTTGATGGTCAACAAGCCCTCCTTTAAGAAAGGTAAGGTGCAAAGAAGCCCTTCAAGAAAGGAGGCGGCAACGCGTTGCCCCGCTGAGAAGAAGCTCAAGTCTGGACCCAAGCCGGAACCAGTGCTTCTATTGCAAGGACAAGGGTCACTGGGCGAATCGTCCGAAGTACTTAGCGGACAAGAAGGTGGGCACCATCAAAGGTATATTTGATATACATGTTATTGATGTTTTCCTTACTAGCCCTCGTTGTAGTGCCTGGGTATTTGATACTGGTTCGGTTGCTAATATTTGTAACTCGAAACAGGAGCTACGGAATAGACGGCGGCTTGCGAGGGATGAGGTGACGATGCGCGTTGGCAACGGATCAAGAGTTGATGTGATGGCCGTCAGACGCTCTCCTTAGTTTTACCTTCGGATTAGTTTTAAACCTTAATAAATGTTATTATGTGCCCGTTGAGCATGAACATTATTTCTGGATCGTGTTTATTGCAAGACGGTTATTCATTTAAATCGGAGAATAATGGTTGTTCTATTTATATGAGTAACATCTTTTATGGTCATGCACCTCTTGTGAATGGTTTATTTCTTCTAAATCTCGAAAGGGATGAAACACACATCCATAACATTGAGGCTAAGAGATGCAAAGTAGATAGTGATAATACTACTTATTTGTGGCAATTGTCGTCTAGGTCATATTGGTGTAAAGCGCATGAAGAAACTCCATTCGATGGACTTTTGGAGTCTCTTGATTTTGAATCATTTGACACATGCGAACCATGCCTCATGGGCAAGATGATCAAAACCCCGTTCTCCGGTATGATGGAGCGAGCAACGGACTTGTTGGAAATCATACATACCGATGTATGCGGACCGATGAGTGTCTCGACGCGCGGTGGATATCGCTATTTTCTCACTTTTACCGATGACTTAAGTAGATATGGGTATATCTATTTAATGAAACATAAATCTGAAACGTTTGAAAAGTTCAAAGAATTTCAGAATGAAGTGGAGAACCATCATAATGAAGATTAAGTTTCTACGATCCGATCGGGGGCGAATATTTGAGTTATGATTTTCTCACGCATCTCAAAGCAAGTGGAATCGTTTCACAACTCACGCCACCCGGAACACCACAGCGCAATGGTGTGTCTGAACGCCGGAATCGAACCCCATTAGATATGGTCCGATCGATGATGTCTCTTACTGATTTGCCGTTATCATTTTGGGGTTATGCATTAGAAACCGCTGCATTCACTTTAAATAGGGCTCCATCTAAATCCGTTGAGACGACACCGTATGAACTGTGGTTTGGTGCTAAACCTAAGTTGTCGTTTCTTAAAGTTTGGGGATGCGAAGCTTACGTCAAGAAGTTGATGCCGGACAAGCTCGAACCCAAAGCGAAATGCGTCTTCATAGGATACCCTAAGGAAACTATTGGGTATACCTTCTATCACGTAACCGAAGGCAAAGTGTTTGTCAGAAGAACGGTTCCTTTCTTGAGAAGGAGTTTCTCTCGAAAGAAGTGAGTGGGAGGAAAGTAGAGCTAGACGAGGTTATTGAACCTTCTCTTGAATTGGAGAGTAGCGCAGCACCTGAAATTGTTCCATGCCTTTGCACCAACAATAGAGGAAGCTAATGACAAGGATCATGAAGCTTGGACGATCTTGCGCTCTTGAACGTCGCAGTCGACAAGGTCGCGTGCCCCCGAGTGGTACGGCAACCTGTCTTGTTGTCTTGTTAGTAGAAGACGTGAACCTACGAACTATGAAGCGATGATGAGCCCAGACTACGAAATGGCTAGAAGCCATGAAATCCGAATTGAGATCCATGAGCGAAAACCAAGTATGGACTTTGGTGGACCCTCCTAGCGAATCGAAAGGCCGTTGAGTGCAAATGGATCTTCAAGAAGAAAACGGACGGATGGTAATGTTACCGTCTATAAAGCACGGCTTGTTGCGAAAGGTTTTCGACAAGTTCAAGGTGTTGACTACGATGAGACTTTCTCTCCCGTAGCGATGTTTAAGTCCATTCGGATTTTATTAGCAATTGTTGCGTTTCATGATTATGAAATATGGCAAATGGATGTCAAGACTGCTTTCCTCAATGGCAACATTGATGAAGAGTTGTATATGATGCAACTCGAAGGTTTTGTCGATCCTAAGGATCCGATAAAGTATGCAAACTTCAGCGTTCCATTTATGGATGAAGCAAGCATCTCGGAGTTGGAACCTTCGTTTTGATCAAGTGATCAAGAGCTTTGGATTTGTTCCAAATTGCTCTGAAGCTTGCATCTACAAGAAAGTGAGTGGGAGCTCGGTGACGCTTCGGTACTATATGTGGATGACATATTGATTATTGGAAATGACATCAACATGCTTAACGATGTGAAGAGTTATTTGAACAAGTGTTTTTCAATGAAAGACCTAGGTGAAGCTGCTTATATATTGGGCATCAAAATCTATAGAGATAGACAAAGACGCCTGATAGCTTTAAGCCAGAGTACATACCTAGACAAAGTTCTGAAAAGGTTCAGAATGGATAAGGCATTGAAAGGTTCAGTGCCTATGTTGTCAGGTAAGATATTGAGCAAGGCTCAGTGTCCAGCTATGGTAAATGATAGGGAAGCTATGAGCAAAGTGCCTTATGCCTCGGCCATAGGTTCCATCATGTATGCCATGTTGTGTACTAGACCGGATGTGTCCAATGCTCTTAGTTTGTGGCAGATATCAAAGTGATCCAGGAGTGGAACACTGGACAGCCGTGAAGAACATCCTAAGGTACTTAAATAGGACTAAAGAAATGTTCTTAGTCTATGGGGGTGATGAACAGCTCGTCGTAAAAGGTTACGTCGATGCTAGTTTCGACACCGACAAGGATGATGCTAAATCTCAGACAGGATACGTGTATATTTTGAATGGAGGAGCTGTGAGCTGGAGAAGCTGCAAGCAAAGCGTGGTCGCGGGATCTACAGTAGAAGCGGAATACATGGCTGCTGCAGAAGCGTCAAGTGAAGGAGTTTGGATCAGAAACTTCATCATTGAGCTTGGCGTGGTTCCAAGTGCATTGGACCCACTGGAGATATTGTGTGACAACACTGGCGCCATAGCACTCGCTAAGGAACCAAGATATCATCCAAAGACCAAGCATATCAACCGCAAGTTTCATATAATCCGAGATTATATAGCAGATGGAGATCTGAAGATCAGCAAAGTACATACAGATCTGAATGTCGCGGATCCATTGACTAAACCTCTTCCACGTGTAAAACATGATCAGCACCTCAGTGCCATGGGTGTGAGATTGTTGCCAAATGTAAACTAGATTATTGACTCTAGTGCAAGTGGGAGACTGTTGGAATTATGCCCTAGAGGCAATAATAAAGATGTTATTATTATAATTCTTGTTCATGATAAAGTTTATATTCCATGCTAGAATTGTATTAAGCGGAAACATTAATACTTGTGTGGTTTGTGAACAACACCATGTCCCTAGTACGCCTCTATGGACTAGCTCATTGATCAATGATGGTTAAGGTTTCCTAACCATAGACATGAGTTGTCAATTGATAATGAGATCATATCATTGGAGAATGATGTGGTGGATAGACCCAAACTAACTGAAGCAATTAGATCGTGTCATCGTGTTCGTCTTTGCAAAGCTTTTCTTATGTCAAATATTGTATTCCTTAGACCATGAGATAATGCAACTCCCTGGTATCGGAAGAAAGCTTTGAGGTCATCAAACGTCATCCTATGAGAGGGTGATCATAAAGGTGTCTCTCAGGTGATCGGAAAGTATCTGTTGGGTTGTGTGTATCGAGATGGAATTTGTCCCTCCCAAGTCGGAGAGATATACTTCGGGCCCACTCGGTAATCGATATCAACACCGCTTGCAAGCATGTGGTTAAGGAGTTAATCACAAAGTGATATCGGATTACGGAACGAGTAAAGTACTTGCTGTGAACGAGATTGAACTAGGTATGACGATACCGACGATCGAATCTCGGGCAAGTAAAATATCGCGAGACGAAGGGAATATATATATGGGATTGATTGAATCCTGGCATCGTGGTTCATCCGATATGATCATCGATGAATGTGTGGGAGTCAATATGGGTGCCCAGACCCCGTTGTTGATTATTGATAGAAGATCATGTCTGCATATTCTCGAACCATGAGGTCACACACTTAACGTGTCTCGACGCTAGGATAGATTGGATAATTGGTTTATGAATTTTTGTTCGGAGTCTCGGATGGGATCCGGGATATCACGAGAGGTTCCGGAATGGTCCGAAGAATAAGATTCATATAAGGCAGTGCAGTTTTTGGAGTTCGGAATTGTTCCGGGTTAATCGGTATTGTACCGGAAGCTTCTAGAACCTTCCGGAAGGGGACCAACGTGGCCCCACCTTCCGAGAGGGGGCATGGGCCTATGAGGGAGTGTCCTGGCCGCATTGGGCCAGGGGCACAAGGCCCCATAGGGCCCAGCCGATCCTAGATAAGTTTAAACTCGTTTAAACTAGAGATAGGGTTTCTAGATAAGGGATAAGTTTAAATCGTTTAAACTAGAGATAGGGTTTCTGGATAAGGGAGAGTTTAAATCGTTTAAACTAGAGATAGGCTTGGAGGATGGGCAAGGGCTGGCCGCACCCCCCCTCTATATATAGAGGGCTGGTGCGCCCCCTCCCCATACACACCTTCCTCCAAACCCTAGTAGCCCTGCTGCCTTCCTCTCTCCCTCCCGACTGTTTGTAGGCGAAGCCCTGCTGCAGAAATTCTCCACCATATACACCGCACCGTCGCGTTGTAGATCCAATCTATCTCTCCACCATACTTGCTGGTCCGAGGAAGGAGGAGACGTCGAGGTGCCGCACGTGTGCATCTCACGGAGGCACCGCCACTTGTGGTGCTGGATCGGATCGGATCGCGAGGAGGAGAAGCGAGTACGACTACATCACCCACGTTCCGACGAACGTTCACAGGCGAATCTTCAAGGGTATGAAGATCCAATCTAATCTCTCTCGTTGTTTGCATCTCCTAGATTAGATCTTGGCTTTCCTTCTGTTCGCTCCGTAGAAAATTTTGATTTACTATGCTGCGAAACCCTTCAGCGCTCAGGGGATCCAGAGCCCACGGAAGCTCTCTTTCTCCGCCACCGCTTCCATCGCCACCGCCGCCGCTGCCGCTAAGCCAGAAGAGGAAGATGAAGGCATTTCTCCGGTGAGTGGTTGACCTAAAAGGGGCGATGCTGGGAGTTTTTGGGGGAGGAACGGGGAGCTTTGTGCGTGCAGGAAGATTGGGAGGAGAGGAAAAGGCAAAGTACTGGTGGAAGGAGAAGGAGAAAATCCTAACCCCTTATATCCACCTAACTGCACCAAGATTCGTGCAAATGCTACAGTGTAACCGCCACGCGCCGTGGAAGGAACTAGGAAGGACCCACGCGATGATTGCGTCGCCTCGATCTCCACGCACGCATTGAAACGGTGCCTCGGTTCCATGAACCGCGAACCCACCAACGGTCGTGCTGACAGAATGCCTGTCAGATGACGTGACTTGACCATGACTTGTGTCAGCTGGCGTTGGGAACCAAGTTCCGGATTAGTTTGAAATCAAGCTGGAAAATCCGAGTAACCTACTGATAGGTCCGTCTTATTTTTAAGACCCGGATCGTATTTTTTGTTGTGAAGTTTCAGGAACCCTTCAAGATTTTGCAAGCCGAAGATCAAGCTAGACGATGATAAATCCGACTTTGGATCTTGGAGGCCTCCGGGGGCTGCTGTTGGGGATATACTTTCCGGGTATCCTCACAGTTCCTCACTGACCAGCGTGGCCCACTTCGGGTTAGAGCATTGCTTCATGGGCGGCCTAGTCAGGGAGAAAGACAGCGTCCAATCCGGCTACGGGAAGGCCCAGAATACTTACCGACTTAGGCCCATAATGTTACTTGTAGTTCAAGATGTACTCTGTAACCAAGTCTTAGTCATAGCCGGATAGATCTCTCCTGTAAACCCTAGGCCGGATATCTATATAAGCCGTCCTAGGGAGAGCCTTTAGGGCGCACCTCAATAGTCTACAATCTCAACTCGCACAGGCGAAACCCTTGTAACCCATATTCTGGCTCTGCCGTATCACTGGATTGCTAGCAGGAGTAGGATCCGTCCAAAGCCGGCGGATTCGAACCTGGGTAAACTTGTGTGCTCACCGTCCCGAAACACCGTACATCTCACACCCCTCTCTTCCGCACGCCTCGAGGACCCCCTCATGGCGTACTTGTCATCAATCCGACGACACGCGGTGAGGCATAGTCTCTTTGGTTGTTTTTGAAATACGGTCAAATTTCTAGGCATGCATATTCTTAGCAAGACGTTGAATCTTTCCAAACAGTCACTCATCTTGATACATAGACTTCCTGGTAGTGGGTCCACTGAAAATATTATCGCAAGGTATGAAGTTAATTTTGAAACACAACCAAAATTTCAAAACACGGTGAGTCATAGTCTCTTTTTTTATTTTCAAAACACGGTCAAATTTTTTGGCATGCATATTCTTAGCAAGAAGTTGAATCTTTCCAAACTCTCACTCGTGTCCATACATTGACTGCCTGGTGGTGGGTCCACTAAACAGATTTTCAAAAGGTGTGAAGTTAATTTCGAAACACAGCCAAAATTTCCAAACACGGTGAGTCATAGCATCTTTGATTGTTTTCGAAACACGGTCAAATTTCTAGGCAGCCATATTCTTAGAAATAAGTTGAATCATTCCAAAATCTCACTCGTTCTTGATACATTGATTTCCTGGTGGGTGCAGTGAATATATTGTTGCAAGGTGTGAAGTTAATTTCGAAACGCACCCAAAATTTCAAAACACGGTAAGCCATAGCTTCTTTGGTTGTTTTCAAAATACGGTCAAATTTCTAGGCATGCATATTCTTAAAAAGAAGTTGAATCTTTCCAAACTATCAGTCATCTCGATACATTGACATCCTAGTGGTGGGTCCAATGAAAATATTATCGCAAGGTGTGTAGTTAATTTCGAAACATAGCCAAAATTTCAAAACACAGTGAGTGATAGTCTCTTTGTTTGTATTCAAAACACGGTCAAATTTCTAGGCATGCATATTCTTAGCAAGAAGTTGAATCTTTCCAAACTCTCACTCGTCTCCATACCTTGACTGCCTGGTGGTGGGTCCACTGAATAGATTTTCGCAATGTGTGAAGTTAATTTTGAAACACGGCCGAAATTTCGAACCACGGTGAGTTATAGCATATTTGATTGTTTTCAAAACACGGTCAAATTACTAGGCATGCATATTCTTAGCAATAAGTTGAATCATTCCAAACTTTCACTCGTTCTTGATACATTGACTGCCTGGTGGGTTAGGTGTGAAGTTAATTTTGAAATGCATGTAAAATTTCAAAATGTGGTGAGCCATAGTCTCTTTGGTTGTTTTCAAAATACAGTCAAATTTCTAGGCATGCATATTATTAGCAATAAGTGGAAATATTCTAAACTCTCACTCGTTCTCGATACATTCTCTACCTGATGGGTCCAGTGAACAAGTTTTCGCAAGGTGTGAATTTAATTTCGAAACGCACGCAAAATTTCAAAACACGGTGAGCCATAGTCTCTTTGGTTGTTTTCGAAATACGGTCAAATTACTAGGCACGCATATTCTTAGCAAGAAGTTGAATCTTTCCAAACTGTCAACCATCTCGATACATTGACTTCCTGGTAGTGGGTCTACTGAAAATATTATCGTAAGGTATGAAGTTAATTTTGAAACACAGCCAAAATTTCAAAACACGGTGAGTCATAGTCTCTTTGTTTGTTTTCAAAACACGGTCAAATTTCTTGGCATGCATATTTTTAGCAAGAAGTTGAATCTTTCCAAACTCTCACTCGTGTCCATACATTGACTGCCTAGTACTGGGTCCACTAAAAATATTATCGCAAGGTGTGAAGTTCATTACGAAACATAGTAAAAATTTTGAAAACATAGTGAGTGATAGTCTCTTTGTTTGTATTCAAAACAGGGTCAAATTTCTAGGCATGCATATTCTTAGCAAGAAGCTGAATCTTTCCAAACTCTCACTCGTCTCCATACCTTGACTTCCTAGTGGTGGGTCCACTGAATAGATTTTCACAAGGTGTGAAGTTAATTTTGAAACACAGCCAAAATATCGAAAAACGGTGAGTCATAGCATATTTGATTGTTTTCAAAACACGGTCAAATTTCTAGGCATGCATATTCTTAGCAATAAGTTGAATGATTCCAAACTCTCACTCGTTCTCGATAAATTGACTGCCTAGTGGGTTCGGTGTGAAGTTAATTTCGAAACGGACGCAAAATTTCAAAATGCGGCGAGCCATAGTCTCTTTGGTTGTTTTCAAAATATGGTCATATTTCTAGGCATGCATATTCTTAGCAATAAGTTGAAATATTCCAAACTCTCACTCATTCTTGATACATTGACTGCATGGTGGGTCCAGTGAATAGATTTTCACAAGGTGTCAAGTTAATTTCGAAATGCACGCAAAATTTCGAAACATGGTGAGCCATTGTCTCTTTTTTGTTGTTTTCGAAATACAGTCAAAATTCTAGGCATGCATATTCTTAGCAAGAAGTTGAATCTTTCCAAACTGTCAACCGTCTCGATACATTGACTTCCTGGTTGTGGGTCTACTGAAAGTATTATCGCAAGGTGTGAAGTTAATTCGAAACACAGCCAAAATTTCAAAATACGCTGAGTCATAGTCTCTTTGTTTCTTTTCAAAACACGGTAAAATTTCTAGGCATGCATATTCTTAGCAAGAAGTTGAATCTTTCCAAACTCTCACTCGTCTCCATACATTGACTTCCTAGTAGTGGGTCCACTGAAAATATTATCGCAAGGTGTGAAGTTAATTTCGAAATATAGCCAAAATTTCAAAACATAGTGAGTGGTAGTCTCTTTGTTTGTATTCAAAACACGGTCAAATTTCTAGGCATGCATATTCTTAGCAAGAAGTTGAATCTTTCCAAACACTGACTCATCTCCATACATTGAATTCCTGGTGGTGGGTCCACTGAATAGTTTTTGCAAGGTGTGAAGTTAATTTTGAAACACAGACAAAATTTTGAAACACGATGAGTCATAGCATATTTGATTGTTTTCAAAACACGGTCAAATTTCTAGGCATGCATGTTCTTAGCAATAAGTTGAATCATTCCAAACTCTCACTCGTTCTCGATACATTGACTGCCTGGTGTGTTAGCTATGAAGTTAATTTCGAAACGCACACAAAATTTCAAAATGCGGTGAGCCATAGTCTCTTTGGTTGTTTTCAAAATACGGTCAAATTTCTAGGCATGCATATTCTTAGAAATAAGTTGAAATATTCCAAACTCTCACTCGTTCTCGATACATTGACTGCCTGGTGGGTCCAGTGAACAGATTTTCGCAAGGTGTGAAGTTAATTTCGAAACGCACGCAAAATTTCGAAACACAATGAGCTATAGTCTCTTTGGTTGTTTCCGAAATACAGTCGAACTTCTAGGCATGCATATTCTTAGCAAGAAGTTGAATCTTTCCAAACTATCAACCGTCTCGATACATGGACTTCCTGGTAGTGGGTCCACTGAAAATATTATCGCAAGGTGTGAAGTTAATTTTGAAACATAGCCAAAATTTCAAAACATGGTGAGTCACAGTCTCTTTGTTTGTTTTCAAAACACGGTCAAATTTCTAGGCATGCATATTCTTAGCAAGAAGTTGAATCTTTCCAAACTCTCACTCGTCTCCATACATTGACTACGGCCTAGTGGTAGGTCCACCAAAAATATTATCGCAAGGTCTGAAGTTAATTTCAAAACACATCCAAAATTTCAAAACACGGTGAGTCATAGTCTCTTTGATTATTTTCAAAACACAGTCAAATTTCTAGGCATGCATATTCTTAGAAAGAAGTTGAATCTTTCCAAACTCTCATTCGTTCTCGATACATTGACTGCGGCCTGGTGGTGGGTCCACTGAATAGATTATCACAAGGTGTGATGTTAATTTCGAAACACAGCCAAAATTTCAAAACACGGTGAGTCATAGTCTCTTTGATTGTTTCCAAAACATGGTCAACTTTCTAGGCATGCATATTCTTAGAAAGAAGTTGAATCTTGCCAAACAACTCTTACTCGTTCTCGATACATTGACTGCCTAGTGGGTCCAGTCAACAAATTTTCACAAGGTGTGAAGTTAATTTTGAAACATAACCAAAATTTCAAAACACGATGAGTCATAGTATCTTTGGTTGTTTTCAAAACACGGTCATATTTCTAGGCATGCATATTCTTAGGAAGAAGTTTAATCTTGCCAAACAACTCTCACCCGTTCTTGAGACATTGACTGCCTGGTGGTTCCACTGAATAGATTATCACAAGGTGTGAACTTAATTTCGAAACATAGCCAAAATTTCAAAACACGGTGAGTCATAGTCTCTTTGATTGTTTCCAAAACACGGTCTAATTTCTAGGCAGGCATATTCTTAGGAAGAAGTTGAATCTTGCCAAACAACTCTCACTCGTTCTCGATACATTGACTGCTTGGTGGGTCCACTAAATAGATTATCATAAGGTGTGAAGTTAATTTTGAAACACAGCCAAAATTTCAAAACACGGTGAGTCATAGTCTCGTTGGTTGTTTTTAAAACATGTCAAATTTCTAGGCATGCATATTCTTAGCAAGAAGTTTAATATTACCAAACAACTCTCACTCGTTCTTCATACATTGACTGCATGGTCGGTCGATTGAAGAGATTATCGCAAGGTGTGAACTTAATTTCAAAACACATCGAGAAATAATATAGTACAGGGTAGCGAAATGAATTGCCCTGGCTGTGTGGTTAGGCAGCAAGGCTTTATCCAATCGCTAGGCATCATGGCACACCTGGGACATGCATTTGAGCACCTGTGTCTCTAGCATCTCCCTAGGAACCGTGGTATGATGACAACTGCATCTGAACAGTGCAGGACTGCAGTATAGTACTGAAGTCTTACTTCATGAATCACTGAGCAGGAGTACTCGAGTACTACTCCGTACTACTAGAACCGTACTGCCATCGCTGCCCGCCGCCCGCTGCCCTAGGAGTAGTAAAAAGCTGCAAATAGCCACCGCCGCCCGCCATCCACCGCCCGCAGATGCCTACCTACTAGAGTACTAGTAGTAGTATAGTAAAAAGAAGACATATGTACTATATTACTATTGGAGTACTGGTAGTACAACTCGAGTATAAAAAGACATATACTCCGTATTACTGGAGTACTAGTTCAAATGTACTACATACTACTACTAGTACTCTGTATCTGGACAAGCTTTAACCACAAGAAATAAATGGAGAAGAGAAACAAGTCTGCCATGCCGAGAAAGAAAGAGCCAGAAGAGACAAGCAGATAGAATAAAAAGAAGATGGTGTTGAAGACATGCATGTAGTTCCCGTTCTCTCCCCCGCAACACTGTACACTTTGTGCCAGGCCCTAGGTTTCTCTGTATCTCTCTAGGTGTAGACCTTTTGCATTTCGAAAAAAGGCGTAGACCTTCTTACCACTCATGCGTGTAGGATCTGTTTGTCTGGTATAGTACTATATAGGGTATTAAGTGCCTGATTTACTCTCACCTGTCAACTTTCTGCAGCCTTCGTTCAAAGAAAATACTCAATGCTGCATAAAAATTTAGGACTATGGGCACTACATCGACGAGTCGAGCTTCCATGGAACCACTCCAATGCTTGGCGCGTCGGTGAATTCCACCAAGAGCTAGCCGGCGATGAACAAAGACGAGCTAGTGTCGATAACTGTTCTATGCCCCCACGACGGCTTCCTGACCATGGTCGCCTACCATGAGCTCGACGACCACAAGGCCACATGCCTGTATAGCCCATGTGGCTGCACGGAGGTCGGCTGCATATTCACCACCTCGTCGGTCGAGCTCCTTTTACACCTCGATGGAGTCCACATGGTACAACTGCATAGGCTATCGTACGGCCAGCCCATGGAGTGTTACTTAACGAGGCTGTTACCGTCCGTTCCGCCATCCATGGTCATCGTCTATGGTGATGATGCTACCGTGTTCAGCCTCATCATCGGCGAGCTCGGCCAGGCCGCCACCATTTCCTCGGTGTGTGTTAGGGAGGCCTCGTGCTCGTGGCCCCGGTACAGGGTGAAGCTGTGCGCAATTGGGGTCATTGAGCCAACAAGTTGCATGTCGCTCGACAGTGTTGTCCTCGAAGATCTAACATTCCTCATGGTTCCGCCGCGGTACATTACCGCGGCTGATGGACAGTACGGGACGATTAAGGTGTTGGCTTTCTGCGTTTGCATCGACAAGATGAATTGATCTTAATCTTCGGCTAAGTGATCCTAATATGATGGTAATGATGTATTACTAGTTAATTTAGTTGTAGAAAAGTACCACTCGTTTACTAGTTAATGTAGTAATAGTCGGATGCACTAGGAAGGGTGTATTTTGGCTGTAAACTGTCTTTGCTGCTAATGTTTATATTTTGGATTTTAAGTGTTTTATGAAATTGTTCAACTACTACTCCACGTGCCCACTGGTAGGGGGACTCTGATAAACATGCCCCCTGTATCTACCACCCAATATTCATCCGATGGACAAAAGTGATCCAGATCAACATAGAAAAGAAAACATCTCACACTTACGCCCCAGTTTTCAACTATGTTTAATTTTTTAGACACTAGACAATAAAAACATTTTGTTAGTCATTAAGAGTTCAAATACATGCATATATTTATTAAAAAAATACAGACATATAATTTTAACAAATTTGCATAAATTAATTTTCATACTTTTGTACGCACACTATATATAATAGTGGTAAGATAATAAAAGAAAGACTATCAATAGTATCTTCTCGATGATAAAATGGAAATGAAGATCCAACGTCTCACAATGTTGGGATTCGAGTCTTGATCCAGCGGTCAATATTTAATGTTATTCTTACACTATATACCATGCTAAGAAAAAAATGAGAAACATGTGTTTTGACACCTTTGAATAAAAAAAAATGCTTTGGCTTCTTCATAATGTGTATTAGCCTACGGTGTATGAACATTCCTAGTTTTGACCCGAACAACCAAGGTCATGACCATATCAATATTGTGTATTAGCCTACGGCTAATCTCTCGAGAAGGATCCAAACTAGAAAGTTTTCCTTTTATGGTCCTTTGTGCTAAATGTATGGACCTCGATGTAATAATTTTCGTTTTTGAGGTCCTTTATGTAAAATATACTCCCACCGACCGTGTAAAATGTTAACATAAAAGTAAATGGTGAAATTTAAACAAATCTAAGCTTAGTTGTCAATGGGTATGAACATTCCTGGATTTCAACCCAAACGACCAAGGTAAGGCCATATCAACATGTTAGAAAATTTGCATCGCAATAGATCTGGCCATGTTTTGAAAACAATCAAAGAGGAAGTAGTATTAAGAGTTTGGCTCAGATCAGGTGATCTCTCGAGAATGAGCCGAACAAGTGTTTTTTTCTTTTAGTGTCCTTTATGCTAAATGTCTATGGACCTCGATGTAATTTTTACTTTTTTGAGGTCCCTGATGTAAAATGTACTCCGACCGACCGTCTAAAGTTCTAACCTAAAAGTAAGTGGTGAAATTTAAACGAAATTAAGCTTAGTTGTCAACGAGTATTAACCATTCTTGTATTTCAAGACGAACGACCAAGGTCAAGGTAATATCTACATCATACTTTATGTTGATGATCCCATATCCAAGAATTTGCATTCTGACAAATTTGGCCATATTTTGAAAACAATCGAAGATGAAGTAGTATGAAGAGTATGGCTTGATCAGCTACTCTCTAGAGAAGGAGCTAAACCCGATTGTTTTCCTTGCTTAATTTTAGTGTCCTTTGTGCTAAATGTATCGACCTCGATGTAATTTCCCCCTTTTGTTAGGTCTAAAAGTGTAAGTGGTGAAATTTAGATGACTTTAAGCTTACTTGTCAATAAGTATGAGCATTCTTGGATTTCAAGCCGAATGACCAAGGTCAAGGCCATATCAACATTATACTTTGTGTTGATGATCCCATGTTAGAGAATTTGCATGGCAACAGATTTGGCGATGTTTTGAAAACAATCAAAGAGGAAGTAGTATTAAGAGTTTGTCTCAGATCAGCTGATCTCTCGAGAATGAGCCAAACCAGATTTTTTTCTTTTAGGGTCCTTTATGCTAAATGTATATGGACCTCGATGTAATTTTTGCTTTTTTGAGGTCCATGATGTAAAATGAACTTTGGTTGACCGTGTAAATTTCTAACCTAAAAGTAATGTGGTGAAATTTAAACGAATTTAAGCTTAGTTGTCCATGAGTATGAAGCATTATTCTTGTATTTCAAGACGAACCACCAAGGTCAAGGCCATATCTACATCATACTTTATGTTGATGATCCCATATCCAAGAATTTGCATGCCGACAAATTTGGAAATATTTTGGACACAATCGAAGATGAAGTAGTATGAAGAAGAGTATGGCTCGATCAGCTACTCTCTCGAGAAGGAGCCGAACTCGACTATTTTCCTTGCTTAATTTTAGGGTCCTTTGTGCTCAATGTATGGACCTCGATGTAATTTCCCCCCTTTTAGGTCTAGAAGGGTAAGTGGTGAAGTTTAGACGATTTTAAGCTTACTTATCAACAAATATGAACATTCTTGGATTTCAAGCTGAACGTTCAAGGTCAAGGCCACATCAACATCATACTTTATATGATGATGATGATCCCATGTCAGAGAATTTGCATGGCAATATATATGTCCATGTTTTGAAAACAATCGAAGATGAAGTAGTATCAAGAGTTCGACTTGGATCATCTGAACTCTGGAGAAGGAGCCGAACCAGAAAATTTTCCTTTTAGGGTCCTTTATGCTAAATGTATGGACCTCGATGTATTTTTTGCTTTTTTGAGGTGCCTGATGTAAAATGTACTTGGATCGACCGTGTAAAGTTCTAACCTAAAAGTAAGTGGTGAAATTTAAACGAATGTATGCTTAGTTGTCAACGAGTATGAACCATTCTTGTATTTCAAGACGAACGACCAAGGTCAAGGCCATATCTACACCATTCTTGTATTTCATACTTTATGCTGACCAAGGTTAAGACGAACGACCAAGGTCAAGACCAAGGTGAAATTTAAACAAATGTATGCTTAGTTGTCAACGAGTATGAACCATTATTGTATTTCATACTTTATGCTGATGATTCCATATCCAAGAATTCGCATGGCGACAAATTTGGCCATATTTTGATAACAATTGAAGATGAAGTAGTATGAAGAGTGTGGCTCGATCAGCTACTCTCTCGAGAAGGAGCCGAACCTGACTGTTTTGCTTGCTTGTTTTTAGGGTCCTTTGTGCTAAATGTATGGACCTCAATGTAAATTTCCCCTTTTAGGCCCTTGTTGTAAAATGTATTCCCACTGACCATGCAAATTCTAACCTAAAAGTAAGTGGTGAAATTTAAATGAATTTCAGCTTATAGTTGTCAACGAGTATGAACATCCTTGGATTTCAAGCAGAACGACCAAAAGGTCAAGGCCATATCTCTACATTAGACTTTATGATGATGATCCCATATCCAAGAATTTGCATGCCGACAAATTTGGCCATATTTTGAAAATAATCGAAGATGAAATAGTATGAAGAATGTGGCTCGATCAGCTACTCTCTCGAGAAGGAGCCGAACCCGACTGTTTTCTTTGCTAAATATTAGGGTCATTTGTGCTAAATGTGTGGAACTCGATGTAATTTTCTCTTTTTTAGGTCCTTGATGTAGAATGTACTCCCACCAACCGTGTAAAATGCTAACCTAAAAGTAAGTGGTGAATTTCAACGAATTTAAGCATAGTTGTCAACGAGTATGAAAAAATGTTGGATTTCAAGGCGAACGACCACAAGCTCAAGGCCATATCTCTACATCAAACTTTATGGTGATGATCCCATATCCAAGAATTTGCATGCCAAAAAATTTGGCCATATTTTGAAAACAATCAAAGATGAAGTAGTATGAAGAGTGTGGCTCGATCAGCTACTCTCTCGAGAAGGAGACAAACTCGACTATTTTCTTTGCTCAATTTTAGGGTCCTTTGTGCTAAATGTGTGGACCTCGATGTAATTTTCCCTTTTTTAGGTCCTTGATGGAGGATGTACTCCCACCGACCTTGTAAAATGCTAACCTAAAAGTAAGTGGTGAATTTCAACGAATTTAATCATAGCTGTTAACGAGTATGAAAAAATCTTGCATTTCAAGGCGAACGACCACAAGGTCAAGGCCATATCTCTACATCAGACTTTATACTGATGATCCCATATCCAAGAATTTGCATGCCGGCAAATTTTGCCATATTTTGAAAACAATCGAAGATGAAGTAGTATGAAGAGTGTGGCTCGATCATCTACTCTCTCGGGAAGGAGCCGAACCCGACTGTTTTCTTTGCTCAATTTTAGCGTCCTTTGTGCTAAATGTGTGGACCTCGATGTAATTTTCCCTTTTTATAGGTCCTTGATGTAGAATGTACTCCCACCGACCGTGTAAAATTCTAACCTAAAAGTAAGTGGTGAAATTTCAACGAATTTAAGCATGGTTGTCAACGAGTATGGAAAATGCTTGGATTTCAAGACGAATGGCCACAAGGTCAAGGCCATATCTCTACATCAGACTTTATGCTCATGATCCCATATCCAAGAATTTACATGCCGACAAATTTGGCCATCTTTTGAGAATAATCCAAGATATTAAAAACAAAAAATAATCAATTTCAATTTTCCAAGTGACAGGAATTTATTTTCTGAAAATCAAGTAAGAAGAATTTATTTCCTTTTTCTGTTAAAAAAATAATGAGCGAGAAGAGACTATGCGCATAGAGGAGGCAACGAGAGAGATGTGAAGAGTAGGATTTGAAGGCGGTGCAATGTGAGAGCAAAGCTGGGATGGGTTCTTGACACGAGGTACATGGTACATTGAGTAGAGTAAATTTCAGGCCCACAATATATATGCACGCAAAACAAAATGTGTTTTCTCTCTCATTCACTCCCCCATCACCACCCCCACACCCCGGCTGGCTAATCTCTCCCTCGTCCACAACGTGGCGCTGCACACACACGTCGACAGACAACATGTCATTGGTGGCTCCATGTCTTTATCCGGCGTGTTCGTCAGCTGCGTTGGTGGGAACCACTTTGATCCTTACAATAGAGTAGAAATTCAAACTTCCCGATTTCGAAATTTTCACGTCCTTCACAAATATCCGGGGGGAAGGATATTCAATACATCATCATTCGCAGTACTACTACTAGTACTACAGGGTACAGTAAGTAGTACCAAAATAAAAAAAATTGACGAGTAGTACCGGAAGAAATTTCATACAACCATTAACTTCATATAGGACTCGCTGCTGAACTAGTGCAGGTTCGGCGCCTCCTTGCACCTAGTCCGCGCCGCCAGCGGCAGCTCGTGACATTGGCACCAACGACACCTCTAGCGACAGAGCCGGCTCCTGACTCATCGGCACCTCCGGATAAGGCGGCAGCACCTCCTGAGCCATCAGTGGCCCCGCCAGAAAATGAGGCGGCACCTCTGGAGCCATCGACAACTCTGGGAGAACACTGTGGATGAAGTTGCCGTTGTTTGGGAACCGGTTCTAGTAGATGGTGAAAATGTTGGAGCCGGTGAACAACACCATCTCACAGCCATAGTGGAAGGCCTGGCCGTAGAGGGGACGGGCGTCCCTGAAGTTGACTAACTTGACCTTGAGCATCCCGTCCGGATAGTCGTAGATGCCATACATATGGTACTTGCGGTTATCATATCCAGCATCGAGGATGGCGCACGCCAGCTTCCACTTTGTTCTCCGTGGGGAGAAAGCCCAAATGCGCAGGGCATTGTCCTCATGTGCGGCGATGTCGGGGTCTTTGCGCTCCGGTACGGCGGGAGGCACCCAGAAGGTGGCCATGGATGATAGACAAGGACGAAGATGGTTGCTGGAAGCGGGGGATTAGAGATGGTTTGGTGTGGGGAAGGGGAGAGGTTAAATAGGAAGGAGGTGATCCAAGATTAATGTGGCAGATTACCAAAGCGAGGGGACAATCAATGTCGTTGATGAAGCCGATGCGTGCGGCAAATATCGATGACGATAACTAGGGTAAGCGATTGGACGGAATGCTGACTCTACTTCCTGCACTCGATGGCCCAGTCATAATTTTTTGGTGCGTCCAAGGCGACCGCGACCTCCCCAATTTGTGGGCCCTAAGTGGATGACTGAGTTGATAGGTGAAAACAAATTGATAATGATAAAGTGGTATGAAATGTGATTTAACAAACGTTAAGTTGTTTTAGCCAATATTCTTGTTAGGCATACATTAAGTCTATTAGTAATAACTATCTACCCATATTGAGAATACATCCTAGTGTGCTATGAAATTATTGGGGTGGTGAAATGATGGTTCTAGAACATGTTGGAGTTTTCTCTAGGTACTATTCAACATGAATCTAGCTACTCTTAGCCATTGGATCTAACAGCCCAATGGTCAGGATTGGTGCTATGGGTCCAATTCAAAACTGCTCCATTATAGTAGTAGAGAGAAGTACCACCACCCGGTAGAATGGAAAAAAGAACATCCTACGGCTAGCATTGTTGTGATTCGCGAGTCTTGATCCATAGGTTAATAATCAAAGTTATGCGTACATTATATAGTGGTAAGATAAGATAACAAAGACTATCAATAGTATCTTCTAGCTGATGGAATGGATTAGAGGATCCAATAACTAGCAGCAATGTTGGGATTCGCTGGTCATGAATCAACGGTCAATATTCAAAGTTGTCCGCACACTATATATAAAAATAGTGGTAAGATATGAAAAGAAAGACTATCAATAGTATCTTCTTGATGCTAAAATGGAAATGAAGATCCAACATCTGAGAATGGTGGGATTTGCATCTTGATCCAACGGTCAATATTCAAAGTTATTTGTACACTATATAGTGCTAAGAAAAAAAATGAGAAACATGTGTTTGGACACCTTTGAATACAAAAAAAATTCTATGGCTTCTTCACAATGTGTATTGGCCTACAGTGTATGTACATTCCTTGCTTTGACCCTAATAACCAAGGTCATGACCATATTAACATCATATCTCTACTACTATAATGGAGCAGTTTTAATTTTAATTGGATCCATAGCACCAATCCTGACCGTTGGGCTATTAGATCCAATGATTCAAAGCAGCTCGATTCATGTTGAATACTACCTATAACAAACTCCACCATGTTCTAGAACCATCATGTCACCACCCCCAAAATTTCATAGCACAGTAGGTTGTATTCTCCATATGTGTAGATTTATAATCGGCTTAATGTATGCATTTTTTCTCTAACAGGACTATTGGTTAATAACAACTTAATGTTTATGAAATCACATTTCGTATAGTATATATGTGTGTGGCACGTTCCTTTTACTAGTTTATATAAAATTATAATAGGTGAAGCCAAAAAATAATTATAATTTCGAGCTACGTCCATAAAGTACCGTTGAATCTTAATTCTATCCATTCTAGCATCTAGAAAATACTATTGATAGTCTTTAGCATACTGAAAGATATGCACAAACCTCAATACACACTTCTCAATTATTCTAGAATGTTCTTTGTCATTTCTCTAGAGCATGGCGAGTACTATTGCCGTGGTGGTCTCACGGCAGATGCCATGAATAGGCTAACGGTGGGGACTAAATGCACTAGGGGAATCCAGGGAGGGATAGTGTGGTGATTCCACACACAGTTGCTTTGTATTTGATTCACTTCCACAGATTACAAGTGCTCCTTGAGCTGTATTGGGGATAGGAGGAACAAGGGACTCTCTTACTCTCACCTCTACGTAGCTCTCAGGAACCCACATAACTCTCTAGAGCTCAATCAGTCAAAGACCAACCCTTTCTACAGAGGTCCTAGCCCTTCTTATATAGGGGTGGCTAGGTCTCCAATTAGGCAATACGTGGAGGCATATTCCAAGGAATATGCCTCCTCCCAAAATAGTAAGCCGACCGGGTCACTTTTGCCCAGCGTCATCCATGCAAAGGCTACGTGATCCGACACTGGCATCGTCACCCTTGTCGGCCACGCCTCGGTGGTCCTAGCCTCTGTCCACTTTTCTCACGCTCTATCGTACAGTGGTCACCCTTTGACCAGTGAGATACCTTCCTTCTCTTACAAGCTTGATATAACCCGGATCGCACTTAGTTGATCCGGCCACACCTGTACCTGCAAACGAGTTAGATACGTCTTACCGACATACTACATAAGTCGGCTGAGACTCAGCTAGGTGGACATCCCCTGGTCCGGGTTACTCCGTGATTCGGCCTGCCTTGAGGTGACTCGGCCAGCACTCGCTTTGACCTTGCCATACCTCGGCTATCTTGGCATTTATACCCCGGTGTGACCCTACCCGGTGGTATCCCCCCAACATTAGTCCCCGAAGCTGGTGCGGTCTCAGCTGCCTTAGCCTCTAAGGCCACAACAGGTTCAATTTTACAGAGTCTTTTGCTCCTTTTCCGAGTTATCTCATAGTCCGGATTTCATAGGTTTACTTTCCCTTGGCACATTTCGAGTTTTCACTCGCTGGTCGGGTCACCTCATACTTATCCGGGTCATTCTTCCTTCTCTCATACGCTTCCCCACGTGGAGGCTAATCATTACTTTGCCTCATTTTAAGGGCCTGCGACAGTAACCGCTGCAGTTATGGTCAGATATTACTGTAGCGCACGTCTCATCGTGTCTGCCTCCTCGTTAATTATATCAGAACGTCACGTCATGGGATCTCCTGCGCCCTTTGGCCCTTCCTGTGGCTCATCGCTCATTGGCTAATCCGGGCCATACACGGCCACACCGTGTGGCCCGCCCGGACAGAGCGGTCCCACTACCCCTTAAGGGCGTGGTTAAATAGGGGAGGGGCGTGCCCCTTGGGTCTTTTCCCCACTCTCGCGCCCCTCTGCCTCTTCTTCTTCCTCTTCCTCTCCAGCGACAGCGCCGCCGCCACCACACTTGCGTAGCTACGCCACCGCCGCACCGTTTCCTCTCGCACTTGCGTTGTTGCCGCCTACGCGCATCTCCTCCGCCACGGGTCGTTGCCAGTCCAGGCCACAGCCCCCCACCGCTGCTAACGCTAATGAGGATAGTGACCTCGAGATGACAAAGGAGGAGCTCGCCGTCACAGAGCAGGAAATGGAGGAGGACGCGGGGAACGCCGACCGCGGCGCCTGGGCTGGGTCCTGGGTGTTCTAGGATGACCTCGATTGGTTGTACTGCACCCGGCGTATCCCGGAGGGCATCATCGCGCGTCTTGCCGCTGCGGAGCTTGCCCCCTCACCCAATCCGGGTGAGTATATGGTATTTCTTTCCCACTTCCAGCGCGGGTTAGGCCTCCCAGTTAGCGATTTCTTCAACGACTGGCTCAACACCTACGAGCTTCAGCCGCACCACCTTCTGGCTAACGCCATTACCTCACTCTCTGCTTTCGCTTCCACCATCGAGGTCTACGCCGGACTGTGGCCCACAAAGGAGCTCTGGATCCAGTTCTTTGGCCTCCGCTGGAACCTGATTCCGAATATACAGCTTAATCCGGAGGATAAGCAGCTCACGTAGTTCGGCGCAGCTTCCATCTCTCCCTGGAAGCAGTCCATCTTCCCTCGAGTCACGGGGCTTGACTCCTGCAAGGGCTGGGCCTGAACTTTCTTTTATGTCAGAAATGGCACAACTGAAGATCTGATCTGGCTGCGCCCCTACGCTTCGGGTCCTCCCAATCCGGATCTGTGGGACGAGGTCCCCAAGAAGCCCACCGTCCTGGCGAACCAAGTCAACAAAAGGTTCCAGGAGCTGAATGACTTGGGAGTGCGCAACAAGGACGCGATGATTACATTCGTCCGCAACCGGATCTCCCCCCTCCAGAAACGTACTCATAAAGTTTGCCACATGAGCTGGGGCCGTGATCTCAACCGCACATCCTCATTTGAGTTGAGCAACACCGAGATCTTCCGCCTGGTCAAGGCCCTCTTCACCACTAAGAAGGACTTCTCGGCTGAGTGGATGTGGGGGATCGAACACTTCTGCCGAGATAGGCTTCCCCCCGCGGTAAGTCTCGTGCCCCAAACTTTCTCCGAATTATATCATATGACGGTTTCTGTTGTAGGTTTAATCCCTTTGTCTTTTCTTTCCCTTAGATGTTTCTTCAGCAAACCATTGAGGATGGCACCGAGCCTTCTCTCAAATGGGCGCCTGATCGAGACACCTCGGATGCGGAGGAGCCGGATCAGGAGATGTTCCTGCCGATGGCCGATGCGACCAAGCGGCACACCGGTAAACTCTCTTCCATTAGAGATAGGCCCGACGATGAAGATGATTCGGATGTTGAGGTGATGGAGGCATTTGACGTTGTCCCCCTTTCTTATGCTTTTCCGAAATTAGCTAACCCCGGTGGGCAGATCCATGAAGACCCTCCCCTTGCCATGGGTGAGCCTATCCCGGTCGCGCCGAAGAAGAGGGGGGCCACATCTGCTTCTTCCTTCGGACCTTCTCAGCCAGCTAAAAGGCGAAAGAAGTCCGCGGAAAAAGCTGCTACCAAGGCCATGACTAAGGCCGTGGCCCGGAGAGCTCGCAAGCCGAAGGAGCCCTTGACTTCAGATGAGTAAGTCATTTCTCCCTTTGCTATTCACTTGTTCTTCTTTTGCTAAAGTTTCTCATCATTCATGATTTGATTCGGCAGAGCCGCGGTGGAGGTCCCTCAGAGTGGATCTGGCATTGCTTCGCCGCTCTGACATAGCACTTCTCCCCCTCGTGGCGACGATTCACGCCCGTTGAGCCCCATTCAGGAGGGTTCAGCGGCTGCTCCAGGTTCTAGCCCACCTCGTCAAGAGGAGGGCAACCTCGGAGCAGGGAAAACTGGCTCTGCCGAGGGAGCAACAACCACTACTTCGGCTCCGCCGCAACCAGCTACCACCGAGGTTCCTTTAGCACCTCCGCCGAAACAGAAATCAGCACTAGCATCAACTCGAGCACCAGCAGCAACAGCAAAAGCGCTAGCAACAGAACCAAGCTCCTCTGCCTCGTCCGAGTCTTCCAAGGCTCGGCGAGAAGACACCAGTAGTGCCAAGGCTAGCACCAAAGCAGCTCCCAAGGGCAAATCTGTTGTAGCAACTTCAACTTCTCAGCAGCAGTCCAAGGGCAAAAAGGCTCCTGACGCCACCAGGGCAGCGTCAATCGAGGATGGACAGCGTACACTTGCGTCCATGCTTTCGAAGAAGACGCCACCGACAACTGATACCTCAGCCGGGTCAGCTGATGCGCAACTTGTTTTGCACACCAGCCCCGCCATTGCCTAGGTTGAGAGGAGGGAAGCCCACGCTAAGTGTCTAGTTGCACCCCACATGCTCAGCAGCGAACGATATCCTCCGACCTTAATCGAGTTTGTAAACAACTGGAACAAGGCGGAGTTTGTCCATAATGATGATCTCCCGGAGAAATTCGGGCCCGCTCAGTTTGCTGCCCAAATGAATACTGCTGCCAAGGCAATTAACCTTGCAGGTCGGATGATGGAGGTACGTTACTTCGCCCTTTCCTTAGCATGTAGGAGATATTAGTGATATAGCCATTAGTCCTCGAGCCTCCGAGGGGGGGGGTAACTTGTTACTCGGCCGGATGCTCCTTAAGTTCCACTTGGCCCGGATTTTGTACACTTCGAATATGCACACACCTAGAGCCGGGTTAAGTTCCACTTGGCCCGGATTTTGTACACTTCGAATATGCACACACCTAGAGCCGGGTTAAGTTCCACTTGGCCCGGATTTTGTAAACTTTGAATATGCACACACCTAGAGCCGGGTTAAGTTCCACTTGGCCCGGATCTTGTACACTTCGAATATGCACACACCTAGAGTCGGGTTAAGTTCCACTTGGCCCGGATTTTGTACACTTCGAATATGTACACACCTAGAGCCGGGTTAAGTTCCACTTGGCCCGGATTTTGTACACTTCGAATATGCACACACCTCGAGCCGGGTTAAGTTCCACTTGGCCCGGATTTTGTAAACTTTGAATATGCACACACCTAGAGCCGGGTTAAATTCCACTTGGCCCGGATCTTGTACACTTTGAATATGCACACACCTAGAGCCGGGTTAAGTTCCACTTGGCCCGGATTTTCTACACTTCGAATATGCACAAGACTAAGCTATCTTTTTGTACTCTTTTCAGGTGACCACCAATTGCCAGAGCGTTGAGTTTCAGCGTCTCTTGGATACTCACAAGATGCTGCGCGCAAAACATACTGCACTTCTCGCTGAGCACGAGAAAAGGGGTAAGTTTTCTCCTTGGCATTTTTCATTTCTCCTTGTCTTTTTTCGCCGAACTAATCCATCGTTCGGATTTCGCAGCTGGAGTGGAGGCTGAGAATATCCTCATGAGGAAAAATCTGGATTAGATAAAGGCTAAGTCATTCTTGCTCAATCTCTCTCTTTGCCCTATCTTCTTTTCTTCTAGTCTTGGCAAATATTCATACCTCGGCTTTGCCGGGTCAACAAACTATTTCAGCATCTCTTGAAGATAGTGTGCCCATACCTGACATGATGCTGCATTTTCTCGAACAAGCAGGACAGCACGAGGCCGAACTCAAAAAGAAAGATGACGAGCTTGCCCTCCTCCAAACCAAAGATGATGAGATGCCAAGCTTAAGGCAGACATGAAGAAGCTCAAGGCGCAGCACAAATCCGAACTGGAGAAAGCAGGCCAAGACTTTACTGAAGAGCGTGATTTCCTCAACCTCCAGATCGCCAAGGACCAAGAATTGCTGAAGGAGGCCAGCGTCAAGCTTGAGTCTGCGAATGCTGAACTTGTGCAACTCCGGGAGAGGCGTGACAACTGCACCAAGGAGCTGACCTGGGTTCACAGCCATATTTCTGGTAAGTTCTTTTCCTTCAACCGACGTTGATCTTTCCCAGTCTACTTCCTTTACTTACTCCACCTGTCTTGTTTTTTTAGGCAAATTCTCGGAGAGTGATGTCATTGCATCCAATGTTGTTACCAAGTTCCGCAGGCAGAGAGGTACTCCATCTGGTCCTGGCACCATTCCTCTTGATCTCGAGGACTTGATAGTCAGCTTGTCCTCCCGAGTCGAGATCGTGAAGAACTACGGCAAGGATATCTTGGATGTAGTAGTCCGGATCTTCAATGTCTTTTAGCCTGAAGAAGATACTCCGGAGAGCGCCACTGTTCTTTTTGCCAGGCTTATGGAGTGCGAGACTCAGCTCGATCTTTGGAGAGAATCTGCTGGACGTGCCAGAGCTAAAATTGTCCTCCACTATGTGCTCACTTGGTACGAAAAGATAAACCTGAAGCTTCTCGAGCGCAAGCGCACCGGATACAGGTGGTCCACTGACCCAGAATGGATAGCTCGGCGCAAGGCTTGCGCCCATAGCCTCATTCAATACGCCCCCATCCATCAATGGAATGAAGGACCAAGTTTCCTTGGTGTCGTCGATGACGAATATGTCGAAGAGGGTTCAGGTAATGAAGAAGAGGACGAAGCCTCGGATGTTGAAGAGGATGAAGAGGACGCTGAAGCTGAAGCTGGAGCCGCACCTTCTGGCGTCGAATTGCCTCCTCCCGCTGCTCCTTGATCAGAAACACTTTGAATTTCATCAGATCCCCGGTATTGCCGGGTGCAATTGTATTAAGCACATAAGTGATATTTTGCTACTAAGTTTTTGTGCCGGATTAACTTGGGCGTAGTCCCCGAGTTTCATTATCTTGTTCCTCCAATTTCTTGGCTCGGCTCGTGTCTACCTTGGTTCGGTTTTATGACTTACGAGTCCGAGTTTCAAAAATTGACTTAACAATACTTGGAAACTTTAGGATTAGCTCAAAAAAATTCAGCAAAGTAAATTTAAAGTAAGCATAAGGTTAGTCCGAAAAACAAACGTCGGCTCAATTATGTTCCTTTCCTTAGTCGTTTTTCATGTGCTACGCAATTCCAAACTTGTTCTCTTGCTTGCCATGAAGCCAAATCTTGTTGGACAGCAGCAAGTCGAAGAGTTAGGTTCTTGGTGCTCACACACTACTAATCCGGCTTAAGTAGAAACAACTTACGCCAGCCGACGTATAAATAATAAATACAGAAGATAACAAATAACGAGTATCATTAAGGCAGTCCTCGAGTTACTGCTCAAGGTGCCAGGATTTCGTTGATAAGCTCATTGCCGTCATACATACCGACATATGAGGGACTCGGATACATACACTTCTTTGCTAAGTGTAGAAAGGACGAAGTAGAGCTACATTCCATGGACGCTTAGATTCTTCGCCGGACCTGTCCGCCTTATTCTTCTCCTGTGGTTTTGCATCGATAAGATCATAAGAATCATTGTGCAATGCTTTGCTCACAATGAATGGCCCTTCCCATGGGGGGGATAACTTATGCATGCCAACAGTACGTTGTACCAACCGGAGTACCAGATCACCTTCCTGGAAAACTCGAGGGTTTACTTTCCGGCTATGATAGCGTCGGAGATTTTGCTGATATATGGCGGATCTGGACAATGCCAATTCTCTCGCTTCTTCCAGCAGATCAACATCATTTTGCCGAGTCGTGTGACCCGCCGGGTTACTCGGATTTGGCGTGTGAAATTTACACGGCTGATCCAACATTGCCTCATAAGTATACCTCGGATGGTCCTTCTTTTCTTGCCACTGTTTCTTTTGTTCTGGCGTCCAAGTTTTCTTGCCATCATTTCTCGGAGTCCATTGCTGTCCTCCAGTTTTCTGACGTTGATTGGTTCCTGCACCAGGTTGATCTTGATTCACAGCAGCAACTTGTTGCGAACTGTACCGGTAATCCGGTCTGTCATCTCTTCTTTTACCTCGGTAATCATTCCTCCGGGATGACCCGGCTCCATCTCTCTGGTAGTACTCCTCATTTGACTAGTTTGACACAAGTCTGGGTTGAGTCGGATCACCCAATGCATATGAATCAGCAATCCGGATTGTCTCTGCCAATGTAGTTGGCATATCCCTTTGCAATCTTTGCCACAACATTCTTGCATATCTGCATCCTTGCGCAAACCATGCTATGGCCTGTGACTCAATTACACCCTCACAGGAGTTTCGCACGGTACACCACCAGGTTAGGAACTCTCGGTCTGTCTCATTCGGTCTCTGCTTGCACATTGCTAGGGTTTGTGGCCTATTCGGCCTCTGATACGTGCTCGAGAAGTTGCTTACAAACATTTCCTCAAAGTCAATCCTACAATTGATACTTCCGGGTGGCAAATTGTTCAGCCATACCCTTGCCGGTCCCTCCAGCATTTGAGGTACGTACCTTACAGCCCATCTCAAGTTGCCTGTTGCGATTTTGACCGCTATAGCATAGTTAATCAACCAATCCTCCGGCTTTGTGCTACCGCCATACGTCTTAGTGCCTCTAGGTAACTGGAAGTTAGGTACCGGAGGTTCCTTCATGATCCGGGGCCCGAAACACGCCGGACCTGAAGGACCCTGACACTCAATTTTCTCCGACCTATATAACCGATCCAGCTTCAACCTGGCATCGTCAGGCATCAAATCCCTGCTCCCCAATCTTGAACCTATCACATGATAGTCCGTCCTTGGGTATCCTGCGTTCACCATTTCCGAATCACCATCATTATATCTGTCTTGCTCTCGTGGAGCACCTCTCTGTTGCATACCTCGGCCGGCACTTTGCTCTTGCCTTGGTATATTCCGCTGCTGCAGTTGCCCTCCTCCCACCGAATTATGTTGTCTGGCATTGCCGTTTACAGCATTCCCTTGACCAGCATTGCCTTGGTCGTGGTCACCCTAGCCAGCTTCACCTCGGCTCACACTTTGTCGATCATCATTTCTATGCACTTATTTTCCTTTCCTCGCCCTTACCGGGTCATACGGGACTATCTGCTTGTTCCTCCTCGCCGAGGTTACTACCTCTTCTCTCCTAGGACCACCATGAGGAGACGATGCAGCTCCAGCAGATTTCTCCGGGTTACCCATCGCTGAATGAACGATTTTGGAGGCCCCAGCTCTTTCCGGGTTTGCCCTGAGCAACTCCTCATTTTGCCTGTTCGCGATCCGAACCAACTCATTGACCCTATCTTGCTATCTCTGGCGGGCTTCACCCGTCAGACCCACTAACTCGAATGCAGCGGCATCTGCTGCTCTGAGGTTTTTTGCTAGGGTACTATACTTCGGCAGCCCCACGGATAAACAGTTCTCTGATTCCTCAATCCTAGTATCACCTTCTTTGTTCATTTCACTCATGAGGTTTCTCCCCTTCACTTTTACATCATCTACCTTATTTGCCTTTGTATACTCACGCAGTGTCATGTTCAACGACTACTGAGCCGCGGCTATCATTTTCGCACCCTCTAGTATTTTTTGCCTAGTTTCCTCTAACTCGGCCTGTGCCTGAGCTGGATCTACTGCTGCTGCTACTGGGTTTGCCAAGCTATCCATCGCCTGCTACATCACATTCACTAGCCTCTCTAGAGGAGGGACTCTACTTTTCCTTGGTGCTTTTGGCGTTACCTCCGGATCTGGTGCCGGATCCTTGCTTGCACCAGCGCCAGGCGCAGTCATCATCACCTCAGCACGGTCTGGGGAGCGAGTGATACGTGCCCCGTGAACCATGCTAAGGGGTGGCTCGCCTCCTTCGACGACATGTCGCGGGTGAACGCACGACACATCAACAACAATGTAGATCTTGTGCGCGCCGAGCTTGACAAAGAGGCCGTTGCGCGGGAGAGGACGCTTGTCGAAGCAGCCAGCGTTGTCGCTGACGAAATCCAGCGCTCCAAAGCGCTGAACGAGCCCGGAGACGATGCGTTCGCCGGTGCCGATGAAGTTTCCCGTCCGGATCTTCACCCCTGCTAGCGCTGCTAGCCCCACGGTAGGCGCCAACTGTCGTGGTGGTGTCACGGCAGATGCCATGAATAGGCTAAAGGTGGGGACTAAATGCACTAGGGGAATCCAGGGAGGGATAGTGTGGTGATTCCACACACAGTTGCTTTGTATTTGATTCATTTCCACAGATTACAAGTGCTCCTTGAGCTGTATTGGGGAGAGGAGGAACAAGGGACTCTCTTACTCTCACCTCTAGCTAGCTCTCAAGAACCCACACAACTCTCTAGAGCTCAGTCAGTCAAAGACCAACCCTTTCTACAGAGGCCCTAGCCCTCCTTATATAGGGGTGGCTAGGTCTCCAATTAGGGCATACGTGGAGGCATATTTGGAATATGCCTCCTCCCAAAATAGTAAGCTGACCGGGTCACTTTTGCCTAGCATCATCCATGCAGAGGCTACGTGAGCCTCTGTTGCACCCGCGTCATCCTACACTGGCATCGTCACCCTTGTCGGCCATGCCTCGGTGGTCCTGGACTCTATCCGCTTCGCTCACGCTCTGCATACAGTGGTCACCCTTTGACCAACGAGATACCTTCCTTCTCTTACAAGCTTGATATAACCTGGATCGCACTTAATTGATCCGGCCACACCTGTACCTGCATACGAGTTAGATACGTCTTACCGACATACTACATAAGTCGGCTTAGACTCAGCTAGGTGGATATCCCCTGGTCCGGGTTACTTCGTGATTCGGCCTGCCTTGAGGTAACTCGGCCAGCACTCGCTTTGACCTTGCCGTACCTCGACTATCTTGGCCTTTATACCCTGGTGTGACCCTACCCGGGGGTATCCCCCAACAACTATTAGGTAGCTAATAGGTTGATTACTACTACATGATACAAAGTATAAGAACCAAATATACAACAGCTATTCTATGGACGTGGCTCAAAATTATAATTATTTTTTGAGCTTCACCTATTATTATAGTTTTTTAGTAGTCCTAATTATCAGAGTTGGGCATGTGGGTTCAAATCCTTCGCGTACTACAAAAGTGATTCTACGGCGCATGCTATCTAGCAGGGAGGGGAGAAATGTGGGTTCACGTCCTTTCCTGAAGCACAGTCTACGTGACGAGACGGTACAATACGGACCCAGGACATGATAGCTTGCTAGTCTAGCACTCTAGCTATAACTCCAGCAGGCATTCTCGATCCACTGCAGAAGACCGACGAGGGAACACGCAAAATTAACACCCCTCGTTGAAAGATCCTCCCATCTTCTCTATCTCCGGCGATCCCCATTCGCTAACGCTCTCTAGCCGCATTTTGGATCCTCTCAAGCACCGCACTTCCTAAATTTTCCTAGCCATTTCTCGCCCGCTGCATCAGTTCTTGCAGGCCTCCATCACTCTCCTCCAAGAAACCCCAACAATAATATTTGAATCCCCCCTCTCCCCTAGTCCATCCAGATGCAATGGCGGATTCGATGCACAACATTCGGTACGGTGGCTGGAGCAAGGTCAACAACGACGCCTTCAGAGAAATCGCTATGCATATGGACACTATCAGCGCCGTCCGACTGGTCGCATGCTCCAAGGAGTTGCGTCGCCAAGTCGTCGGTGGAAAAGGTAGCAGATGCCACAATGTCGGCTGCGGGACATTGGTCGCCTTCCATGACTTCCTCAACCACAAGATTGCGTGCCCGCACGGCCCGTGCAACTGCACTGAGCCTGGCTACGAGTTCGCTGCCCCGCCCACATCACTCCTCGCTCACCTCGAAAAAGCCCACTCAATTGAAGTGTAGAGTTTCCACTACGGCGGGGAATACAGGTACATCTCTCAGCCTTTGATGGCACCTGGCTCATGGATAGTAGAGACCGTGGTATCCGGGGACGATGGTACATTGTTTGCCGTGCGATTTGACATGCTTAACTATGTCCTCACTGTATCCATCCAGTGCATCAGGTCGGCGGCGTGCTTGTTTCCGCGGTACATGGTGGAGTTGCACTTTTATAAACCTTCAATGATTGGAGAGGACCTGGAGGAGTTCGCCGAAGATAGCCTGTTTTTTGAGCCGAAGAGTAGCGTGTCGCCGACCTCCATCAGGATTACTGAAGATTACCTTAATTTCCCGATTAAGAAACATGATAGGTTCACACTGGATTACTCATTTTGCATCCACAATGTGGGAGATGGCAAATATGACCATCATGATTCTGATGATGATCTGCCATTCAAGTTTGTTTATATCAAACGCTGGAGATGATCTAGCATTTCCTTTGAAACATGGCTCTGTATTTTTTCTTGGGAGTGCCTAGATCTCAGGTGCATGAGAACTTCTTATATGTTTTGGGAGGGTGCATTGCATAATTCCTTCACTCCTGGGAGCAGGGCGGTGCCTAGCATCATGCCAAAGGAAAAGCATTCCATGGTGGTGTACCTTCAAACTTCTCAGACCCAGGGCCTGTATTACTCAATATGCATCCATCGCGAGGGAGAATTCCAAATTGACAATTCTACTACCTCGGATTTTTTATCCCACTTTCACTACATACCATAGACGTACGTGTACTGGAGGTTGGATTTTGGATTTTGGAAGCAGAGTAGTACTAGTATATCACTAGTTCTTGTTTAGGCCAAGGACAAGAGATTGTCTTGCTTTGCCTTTATTCTATCATCGCTATTACTAAAATATTTTGTTTAACTAATATTGATGTACTATTACTTGTTTAGATCAAGTGCAGCACTTTGTCTTGCTTTTCTTTTAAAAGTTAGCATTGTCACAATTATCTAGATGAGTCTTGGGCATTTTGGGTTGCATATGGGGGTCACACAGGCATTGTCACTTGATTGTTAATTTTGCTTGCTCCAATGATCGATTCTGTTTTTTGAGCTAGAACAAGAACTGATTCTCTCTGTACTGCTATTGAATTTCAAGCAAGAAAGCTACTGAACATTTTTTGGAACTGATACTAATGTACTGTACTTGTTTAAATCAACGGCAGTAGATAGTCTTGCTTTTAATTTGAAACATGGCCTTGTCGCAATCTAGATGAGACTTGGACATTTTGGGTTCCATATGGGGGTCACACAAGCATTGATCGTCAGTTTAACATGGCCTTTCAAACATGGCTCTATGTACTGGGAGCTAGCACTACTTGCTTAGATCAAGTAGCTTTTCCTTTGAAATAATGGCCTTGCACATGTACTCCGTATCTACTCCCTCTGTTTCAAAATATATAAAGATGGTTTAGATTTTGTGAAATGATTTTATCTAGACTCTTTTTAGTGTGTAGTTCGGAGTGAAACCATGTACTAAAAGGGGTCTATATACACTCGTTTCACAAAAGCTAAAATATCTTATATTTGAAATGGAGGGAGTACTATGTATGTTTTATCGCAGTCAGGTTACTCATATTTACTTTATCATTTTTTTCTTATAATATTTAGCATGCTGCAATTTAGTCTACTGAATCTTACTTCCTTTAGAAACTCCAGGTACATCTCTCAGCTATTGTTGGCACCGCGCTCATCGAGAGTAGAGAAGATTGGATCAGGGGATGATGGTATAGTGTTTGCTCTGCTATTTGTCATGCGAGAGTCGGGTGACATCAGCGGATCCGTCGTGTGCGTCAAGCCGGACGCATGCCCGTTGCCCTTGTACAATGTGTTGATCACTTCCTATTACCCGACAATAGAGCTAGGGTTTTGGCTCGTACAATCTACAGTTCCTCCATGCCTGGGAGCTGGGAGGTGCCAGGTATCATCAGAGGAAAAAACATTCCTTTATGTTTTGTAGTGAACCATCTCATATTACCGGCCTGCATTACTCAATATGCATCAATCACGTGGGAGAACCCCCAATTGACACAATATTTATTTAACCCGCTTAGGGAGCTCTATGTGTTGGGGTGGATTTTGGATGCATAGTACTACTAGTATAGTACCAGTTCTTGTACTACATAGTATTTTGTACTACTATATACTGGTAGTACTTGTTTAGGTCAAGGGCAGGAGATGGTCTTGCTTTGCCTTTGTTCTGTCTTAGCTATTACCAAAGTATTTTGTTGAACTAATAGTGATGTATTGTTACTTGTTTAGATCAAGTGCATCAGATTGTCTTGCTTTTCTTTTGAAACCTAGCATTGTCACAATTATCTAGATGAGTCTTGGGCATTTTGGGTTGCATATGGGGGGTCACACAGGCATTGACGAAATGAGGTCGTATTCGCACAGAAGCAGACATGATCATCAGTTTTTCTTGCTCCTATGATCGAGCCTATTCGGAGAACAGGGCAAACTAATTGTGTGCCAAGGTTTTTTGAGATGGAACAAGAACTTATTATCTATGTAATACTATTGAATTTCAAGTAGCAAAGCTACCGAATCTCTCAAATGTTCTGTCGTTACTATTACTAAAGCATTTGGTGGAACTAATACTGATGTACTGGTACTTGTTTAAATCAGGGGCAATAGATAGTCTTGCTTTTCTTTTGAAACATGGTTGTGTCACAATCTAGATGAGACTTGGGCATTTTGGGTTGCATACGGAGGTCACACAGGCATTGATGTGAGAAGAAGGTACTCAAAGCAGACTTGATCGTCAGTTTTGCTTGCTCCAATGGTCGAGTATGTTTGGTGAAAAGTACAAACATATCACGCAACAAGGTTTTTAGAGCTGAAACAAAAATGGTTCTCTCTGTACTGCTATTTGTATTTCATCGTCTGTATTGCTGAATTGGTCACTTTTGAAATGTTGCCGAATTGGTCAAGTGCTCTTGAATATGAACTTTGAATCTATTGATAATTTTTCTACCTTATTCTGTACTGCTGAATTTTGACATGAATAGTTGCCAAAAAGAATTATCTCTTTTCCCCCTCCCTCTCTGAGGTCTTTGTTTCGAATCCGGCCGAGCACATCACAATGCAATTTTTATTAACCACGAGAAGACATCTAGTACTCCGTATCTCATTCGGTCCCTCTTTATCCCAGAACATTTTTATTCGGTCTTTTCAGGATCAGGGGACTGCTGACCACAACCTAGTGAAATTTGAGAAAGGAGCCCATGGAGCACAGCCGAGAACATATTAATTCGGCCTTTTAGGGGTCAGGGGACTACTGAGCACAACCCACTAAAATTTGAGAATGAAGCCCATGGAGCATAGCCTACGGAGTATAACCCACGTAGAGCAGCCTATGTAGAATAGCCAAACTCTTTTTAATTCGGCCTTTTGGGCATTGCCCCCCACCTATCAAAATAAAAAAACTCTTCCTACCCATGTTTTTAAGAAAATACTCCATTATGTGGCATTTTATAAATTGAGATGCCAGGAGCGCTCTCCTTTTATATTTTAAAAGAGATAAACATAGACACGCAAAATATTTTTAAGAAGACTAATAGATAAATTGTAGTACTAATAAAAGTTTAATGATATTTATTCTATAAATATCTTTTTTGTAGTGGCAACACACTCAGTTTATGTTTATTTGATTTGAAGGTCTTTTGTTCGAATCATATCTTGGATTTACATTTTTTCTTCTAGCAATATCGCTTTACGGAGAGGCTGACACATGGACCCACCAGCATGCAGCGTCCCTGGAGTTTGTTTTGAGGGTGGGTTCGAAACAAAAGTTTAAATACTTGTACAGAGAGGCTCGCATCGGGGACCCACTAGACATAACATACAAGGCTGCATCGGGGACCCACAAGCCAGAACATGCCAGAGAGGCTGACATAAGGGCCCCAGCAGTAAGACCATACACGACTATCATGGTGAAAACAGCGGACGCGGCCGGAAAAAAAGTCCATCATACACACGTTGCACTTATAGAGAAGCTGACATGTCAGACCCAGCAGGACCAAGCATAGCCCATGAAATTATCCTATCAGCCCCAAGCATAGCCCAATACCTTCTAATTCGGCCTTTTCGTGGTCTTGTAGCCACCCATCATAGCCCATTCTCCTTACGAGTGAGCCCATAGAATATAAGCAATGACGAATAGGGCATCCGCCCCAAGTTAGCCTAGAATCTTTTTAATTCGGCCTTTATGAGCATTTTTTGTACTCTGAGGCTAACATCTGGGACCCGAAAAGACAGTCCAACATACACACATTTCTTTCAAATAGAGGATGTTAGCTGGGACCCAGCATAGACACGTTTCCTGCACAGAGGTGGTTGACATCTGGGACCCAGCAAGTTGCCAAGGTCAAAACAATGGTCATGGCAAAAAAAGTCCATCATACGCACGTTTTATTTACAGAGAGGCTGATATGTGGGACCCAGCAGCACGACCTTATACAGATGTTGCCTAGAGTAACGTAGCCAGTTCGAAAAGGGAGGCACGAGCGAGAAAAAAGTTCAGCATGTACATGTTTCTTTTAATGAGAGGCTGAAATGGGGGGCCCAGTAGCGTGAGCAAACGACAGATTCATCGAGCATCGCTATCTAGTTCGGAACAGGGTAGCGCTAGAGAAGAAAAAAATTCCATCATACCCACGATTCTTCTAATGTGAGGCTGACATAAGGGACCCACCATCATGAATAAACGGCTGATGCAGCGAGCAAAGTTATCATGTTCGGAACAGGAAGGTTCTATAGAGGGTAAAAATCCATCATACACACGTTTCTTTTAATAAGAGGATAACATGTGGGGCCCGGCATCGTGATTAAACGGTAGATGCATCGAACGATGCTATCAAGTTCGGAACAGGGTAGCACGAGCGAAGGAAAAAATCCATCATACACACGTTTCTTCTAATGAGAGGATGGCATGTGGGGCTCAGGAGGTTGGTTAAACAGTAGATGCATCGAGCAGCGCTACCAACTCGGAATGGGGTAGCGCCAGCGAAGGAAAAGTTCCATCTTACACATGTTTCTTCTAATGAGAGGTTGACATGTGGGTCCCAGGAGGTTGATTAGACGGTAGATGCATCGAGCAGCGCTATCAACTTCGGAACAGGGTAGCGCGAGCGAAGGAAGAAAATCCATCATACACACGATCCTTCTAATGAGAGGCTGACATCTGGGACCTAGCAACCTGACTAAACGGCAGACAACTCGAGAAATGTTATAGAGTTCAAATCAAGGAGGTGTGACCAAAAAGTATGGGTCGCAAGAGACACAAATGTTCGGGACCCACACGCATCACAAGACTTCGGCGAGTCAACATCGCGCCAGGAAAAGAAATTCTTGCTTCTGCCACGCGCTGGCCGAGCTTCCTCCATGTTTTTAGTACATCCATCGTAGTAGAGGGCCACGAAACCAGAAAAAAAAGTTTTCCATCGGCCACGGCCGAGCCAAGAATTTCATCGCGGAAGACGCGCCTTCTACGACGACCGTCGGGCCAAGTCGTTGTGGAAGGAAACTTTTCTTGTAGTGTGTGTTCTGCTCAACCACATTGATCCACTAGTGTCATTGCCGGTGTTATTGTCCTAAACCACATTGATCCACATGACCACACACACTCTAGTGGATTATGTGATGCAGCTTCTACCATACTGATGCAATCTTGCATGTGGAAGCTACTTTCCTATGTGTTTTTGGTCTCTGTGACCATGGTTTGACACATGGATCCAGTAGATTCATTCCATGTGTTCTCCTCCTAAAACACATTGATCCACTATTGTCATTGCATGTGTTCTTGTCCTAAACCACATTGATCCACGTGACCACACACACTCTTATGGATTCTGTGATCCAGCTTCTGCCACACTAGTGCAACATTTCATGTGGAAGCTACTTTCCTATGTGTTTTTGGTCCCTATGACCATGGTTTGACACATGGATCCACTAGAGTCATTATATGTGTTCTTCTCCTAAAACACATTGATCCACTAGTGTCATTGATCCACTAGTATCATTGCATGTGTTTTTCTCCTAAACCACATTGATCCACATGACCACACACACTCTAGTGGATTTTGTGGTGCAGCTTCTCCCACAGAGGTACAACATGCAATGTGGAAGTTGCTTTCCTATGTGTTTTTTGTCTATGCGACCATGGTTTGACACATGGATCCAATAAAGTCATTGCATGTGTTCTTCTCTGAAACCACATTGATACACATGACCACACACACTAGTGGATTCTGTGGTGCAATTTCTGCCACACTGGTGCAACATGCAATGTGGAAGATGCTTTCCTATGTGTTTTTGGTCTCTATGACCATGGTATGACACATGGATCCACTACAGTCATTCCATGTGTTGTCCTAAATCACTTTGATCCACTAGTGTCATTGCAGGTGTTATTGTCCTAAACCACATTGATCAACATCACCACACACACTCTAGTGGATTCTGTGATGCCTTCTGCCACACTAATACAACCTTCCATGTGGAAGCTGCTTTCCTATGTGTTTTTGGTCTCTGTGAGCACAGTTTGACACATGGATCCAGTAGAGTCATTGCATGTGTTCTTCTCCTAAACCACATTGATCCACTAGTGGCATTGATCCACTAGTGTCATTGCATGTGTTCTTCTAAAAACTACATTGATCCACATGACCACATACATTCTAGTGGATTCTGTGGTGCAGCTTCTGCCACATTGGTGCAACATGTAATGTGGAAGATGCTTTACTATGTGTTCTTGGTCTCTATGACCATGGTTTGACACATGGATCCACTAGAGTCATTGCGTGTGTTCTTCTCCTAAACCACATTGATCCACTAGAGTCATTGATCCACTAGTGCCATTGCATGTGTTCTTTTTCCTAAACCACATTGATACACACACACATTCTAGTGGATTCTTTCATGCAACTTCTGCCACACTAGTGCAACATGCAATGTGGAAGCTGCTTTCCTATGTGTTTTTGGTCTCTATGACCATGATTTGACACATGGATCCACTAGTGTCATTGCATGTGTTCTCCTCCTAAACCACATTGATCCAGATGACCACACACACTCTAGTGGATTCTGTGGTGCAGCTTCTGCCACACTCGTGAGACATGGAATGTGGAAGTTGCTTTCCTAAGTGTTTTTTGTCCCTGCGACCATGGTTTGACACATGGATCCACTAGAGTCATTGCTTGTGTTTTTCTCTTAAACCACATGGATCCACTAGTGTCATTGATCCAATAGTGTCATTACATGTGTTCTTCTCCTAAACCACATTGATCCACGTGACCACACACACTCTAGTGGATTCTGTGGTGCAGCTTCTGCCACACTAGTGCAACATGCAATGTGGAAGCAGCTTTCCTATGTGTTTTTGGTCTCGGAACATGGTTTGACACATGGATCCACTAGATTCTTTGCATGTGTTCTTATCCTAAACCAGACTGATCCACATGACAACACATACTCTTGTGGATTTTGTGATGCAACTTCTGTCACAATGGTGTAACATTCCATGTGGAAGCTGCTTTACTATGTGTTTTTCGTCCCTCTGACCATGGTTTGACACATGGATCCACTAGAGTCATTGCATTTGTTCTTCTCCGAAACCCTATTGTTCAACTAGAGTCATTGATCCACTAGTGTCATTGCATGTGTCCTTTTTCGTAAACCACATTGATCCACACACACTCTCTAGTGGATTCTATGATGCAACTTCTGCCACACTGGTGCAACATGCAATGATTAAGCTGCTTTCCTATGTGTCTTTGGTCTCTATGACTATGGTTTGAAACACTAGAGTCATTCTATGTGTTCTTCTCCTAAACCACATTGATCCACTAGAGTCATTGATCCAGTAGTGTCATTGCATCTGTTATTTTTCTGAAGCCACATTGATCCACACGCACACACACACACACACTCAGTGGATTCTGTGGTGCAACTTCTGCCATACTAGTGCAACGTGGAATGTGGAAGATGCTTTCCTATGTGTTTTTGGTCTCTATGAGCATGATTTGACACATGGATCCACTAGACTCATTGCATGTGTTCTTCTCCTAAACCACATTGATCCACTAGTGTCATTACATGTGATGTTCTCCTAAACCACATTGATCCACATGACCACACACACTCTAGTGGATTATTTGGTGCAGCTTCTGCCACACTGGTGCCACATGCAACATCGAAGCTGCTTCCCTATGTGTTTTTGGTCTCTGTGACCATGGTTTGACACATGGATCCACTAGAGTCTTTCCATGTGTTCTTCTCCTAAACCACATCGATCCACTAGTGTCATTGCATGTGTTCCTGTCCTAAACCACATTGATCCACATGACCACACACACTCTTGTGGATTCTATGATGCAGCTGCTGCCACACTAGTGCAACATTCCATGTGTAATCTTCTTTCCTATGTGTTTTGGTCTCTATTACCATGGTTTGACACATGGATCCACTAGATTCATGGCATGTGTTCTTCTCCTAAACCACATTGATCCACTAGTGTCATTGATCCACTAGTGTCATTGCATGTGTTCTTCTCCTAACCACATTAATCCACATGACCACACACACTCTAGTGGATTCTTTGGTGCAGCTTCTGCCACACTGGTGCAACATGGAATGTGGAAGTTCCTTTCCTAAGTGTTTTTTGTCCCTACGACCATGGTTCGACACATGGATCCGCTAGATTCATTGCATATGTTCTACTCTTAAACCACATTGTTCCACTAGTGTCATTGCATGTGTTCTTCTCCTAAATCACATTGATCCACATGCCGACACATACTCTAGTGGATTCCGTGGTGCAGCTTCCGCCACACTGGTGCAACATGCAATGTGGAAGCTGCTTTCCTATGTTTTTTTGGTCTCAAACCATGGTTTGGCAGATAGGTCCACTAGATTCTTTGCATGTGTTCTTCTCCTAAACTAGAATGATCCACATGACCACACACACTCTAGTGGATTCTGTGATGCAACTTCTTTCGCACTAGTGCAACATTCCATGTGGAAGCTGCTTTCCTATGTGTTTTTTGTCCCTCTGACCATGGTTTGACACATGGATCCACTAGAGTCATTGCATTTGTTCTTATCCTATACCACATTTTTCCACTAGAGTTATTGATCCACTTGTGTCATTGCATGTGTCCTTTTTCATAAACCACATTGATCCACACACAATCCACTGGATAATATGATGCAACTTCTGCCACACTGGTGCAACATGCAATGTGGAAGCTGCTTTCCTATGTGTTTTTCGTCTTTGTGACCATGGTTTGACACATATGGTTTGACACATGGATCCACTAGAGTCATTGCATGTGTTCTTCTCCTAAACCACATTGATCCACTAGAGTCATTTATCCACTAGTGTCATTGCATCTGTTCTTTTTCCGAAAACACATTGATCCACACACACACTCAGTGGATTCTGTGATGCAACTTCTGCCATACTGGTGCAACATGCAATGTGGAAGCTGCTTTCCTATGTGTTTTTGGTCACTATGACCATGATTTGATACATGGATCCACTAGACTCATTGCATGTGTTCTTCTCCTAAACCACATTGATCCACTAGTGTCATTTCATGTGTTGTTCTCCTAAACCACATTGATCCACATGACCACACAATCTAGTGGATTATGTGGTGCAGCTTCTGCCACACTAGTGCAACATGCAATGTGGAAGCTGCTTTCCTATGTGTTTTTGTTCTCTATGACCATGGTTTGACACATGGATCCACTAGAGTCTTTGCATGTGTTCTTCTCCTAAAACACATCGATCCACTAGTGTCATTGCATGTGTTCTTGTCCTAAACCACATTGGTCCACATGACCATACACACTCTTGTGGATTCTCTGATGCAGCTTCTACCACACTAGTGCAACATTCCATGTGGAAGCTGCTTTCCTATGTGTTTTAGGTCTCTGTTACCATGGTTTGACACATGGATTCACTAGATTCATTACATGTGTTCTTCTCTTAAATCACATTGATCCACTAGTGTCATTGCATGCATTTTTCTCCTAAACCACATTGATCCACATGACCACACACACTCTAGTGGATTACTGATGACTGCATATTTGCATCATGTTTTATATTATTATTTTGCATTGTAGATGTATGATCTTGGTATTTTATAGCGTTTGCATGCACATTTTATGTCTGTTTTCACCAGGATCAGGACAAATGATGGATACAATGGACACAATCCTTGGGAGCAATTGTACTAGGGAGAAAAGGAGTCAAACACAATATAATTTTTTTATTTGGGAAATATCAATAACACCAGAAGAAAACCTGAAGCGACCAAGGTATCCAAAGAGTTTAACGACCAACTATACGACCGGAATTATTTTTCTAGCCATATAGTTGCAGTCGTCTAGTTGGCACCGCCACTACCTCCTCAAATAGTTTCACCTCGTGCAACTGGATTGGAGAGACGACATACAGAACACCCATAAATCGCCGAAAACCTCACCTCCGGAAGGCATCTGGAGGGGGAACTTGCCCTAGGGATCCATCTTCACCCTACGCAGATCTAGAAGGCCAAGGCATCGATCTTCATCTTCATCAAATGTTGCACCACTATCATCTCCATCCATCCCATATTCACCCATCTAGATCTTGTTGTAATTTCCGTACTCGTTGTGGATTTATACAAGAACTATTCATTTTCAATTGATTCCATTACATTGCTATGATGTTGATTGCCTCCATGTCTAAGTAGATCTTTAGTTCTTGGGGAGATGGAGAAACCCTACGATATGATTGATATAAGATAGAGATTATTATGTTATACATAATTATGTGTATGAGTTAATTGTCTTCATCTTGATGTTGGGAGTTGTGCACACCCTTAATATTTGCCTCTTATGGGAACTCGATGAAGGGGATTACTTGTTGGTAGATGGAGGGATGATAGCACTTACTATGACTAAAGTTGTTGTCATTCTTTACGTACTAACTTGGGGAAACAAGGAGAACTCATAAATCCATGTCCATGCCACAAGAGAAATCCCTTAATAGAGGGATAATACGATTGATGTCATTTATCTGTCAGCAGTGGTTATGAAGGATCATGTGAGCAGTGGTTGCTGCCTATTTGTCCATATATGGAGCTCCTCCCACAAACATACATATCATGAGAATATTCGTTATAATAATCTTGATTCCTTAGTCTAAATTGCTAGTGGTGTATCCACCACTCCCTGAGAACGATTTTTCCCTATTGCAGTTCCAAGTTCTTTTACATATGTGATTCTTACTTTCTGCATTAAGTTTTACTTTACTTTACTTGCTTCGTTTAATCACAAACCCAAAAACAATTCTACTTTTCTTGCATCTTAAAGTTATTCCTTAAGTACTACGTTTAGTTTTAATTAAAAGCATTTCAGTCTGTTGCCTACTGCTCCATGTGGGATCGAAATCTTTATTTAGAAACTAGCTACAAACGATCTGTGCACTTGCACTCATCAAGCTATTTTCTGGCGCCGTTGCCGGGGAGCTTAGCGCTATAAGTCACGTTACTTTTAGTTATTTACTTTTGTTCTACTAAATTTTTAATTTAAGTTGCAGGACCGTAATAATGGACAATACTCAACATTTAATCCAATTTGAGGTAGTAAGGAAAATGGGTTCATTCATGGATGATTTTATAACTATCAATAAAAGCATAAATCCGGATGGAATTGAGATCCACCCTTTATTAGTTGAACTGCTGCACTCTAAAAAATTTGCAGGAACCAATGAAGAGAGTCCATATGGACACTTACAATTCTTTGAAAACATTCTCAATTCCTTTATATTCGACGACTGTAATTTTGATATGGTTAAAAGCCAGTTGTTTAGACAAACTCTCTTTGATAATGTTTGCGACTGGTATAGATCTTTTTGTGAAGAAGCATCAAGGATTTGGACAGAATTGACAACCAATTTCCTATCAAAATATTACTCAGAAAGCAAAGCTCATAGGATGAGAGGTATTATTATTAGTTTCAAAAATAATCCTGATGAGGGTTTGTATGAAGGGTATTAAGGTACAAGAGCTATCTAGATAATTGCCCTCATCATCATTTGCCTGATTGGTTGATCCCTCATACTTTTTATGGAGGGTTTAATAATGAAAATAGAATGAATTTAGACACCGCTTCTAATGGTACTTTTCTATCTTATACCTATGATGAAGCTTGGAATTAATAATGAAAATGAGGGAAGCAACGGAAAGTCTTAAAAATAAGGAGAACATTACAAATAGTTTTTCTGAATATGCTTGTGTTAATGATTTCCTTGTAGATGAAAGGACTTGTGCAATGATTTAAACCCTTGGTATTGATTCTTACTCAGTAAAGAAAATTATTGAGAATTATGCAGGGCATTTATAGGTACCTACAAAATGGGAACCCCATAAACCCCTCGAAGAAAAGAACAATGCAAGAGTGATAATGGAAGAGTTATCCTCTGGACCTATACAAGAGAATATCAAGAAAAAGCAAAAGGAGGAAGAACAAATAAAGAGAAGGTTCAACATACCAGAAAAAACCCCAAAGCTACCAATATAAATAATGTTATATTGAAGGATCTTATGGAAGCATGAATAGTGGATAATGAAGTGGTTATGCTAGACTTTGAAACCTCAGAATTCATCAAAGGTAAGGTACGAGGTAACGAAACTTCTAAACCTATGACTCCTATATATTGTGGACAAAATTTCTTATATGGAATTTTTGAGCCGATCTCCACTATAAATGTTATGCCTTCATCACTTTATGAAGAACTTTGCTATAATTTAAATAATCTAGATGTGGAACCGGTAGACACTAATATTGAATTGTCTAATAGAACTAATATAAAACCGGAAGGGGCTATAAGAAACATCTATGCCTTGAGATTCTTTTTGTCCCCCCTTGATTTTCATATTGTTTACATGCCTTGAGATTCTTTTTGTCCTATTCTTTTAGGCAGGCTTTTTGTTTCCGTGACCAAAGTCGAGTTGATAATAAGAAGGAGACTATTTCACTAATGTTTGGAGAAGAGGAAATGAAATTCCGCTTTGCCAAACTAAAGAAGAGTCCATATGAAGTGGAAGGTATAAAGGAAGAGAAAATGATTGCTGAGCTGGCCGCAATTCATTTTAGTACCCCACAAGATGAATTAGATATGGAGAGCTATAAGATGAATTGCCTTGATCTGCTGCTTGATTTGTCTGCTTAGGGATAGTATGAGCTACTCTAGGAGCTCATCACTTGGATCAAGATACTTTAAAATCACCAAACCCTAAGCAAGAATACAATCTGGATCTAATCTCTAGCCACCAGGTGATCATCTAACACCCTTAACCAGATCAATTCTGCAAGTGATCTAATTCTAGAAGCTTCCAAGTCAATGAAGACCAGTATCAAGCAAGGACCCTTCCTACTCAATATACACTTCAACATCATCCACTTGATGATGCCTTGGTACCTTGCATCCCATCAAAATCATCACCACCCACATTCTAGTCAAAAACCCTAAATCTGCCAAATTTGGCTAAGTCTGGAAAACTATTTCCAACATCACCTTTTTGAATGCCTCCCTTTCTCAAACCATGTGCAGTTTTAGAAAGGCATTTCAACCCTATTGTTCACCATCCTTAGGGCTACCAAGTCCCACTATTTCCCTTGGTTATATCATCCTCCAGTTCTTGATGGTTTTGCAGGCAAGAAAATAACTATTCCTGCAAATCTAGTCATGATGCCTACCTTGATAGAAGCTCACACCACCATCCCACCTTCTCTGGACCAACTCTTTGCATGGTTGTGTTCTACTCATATAGGTCTATCAACATCTACTTCACTTGTTCCAAGTGGATCTTTGTGCTTCTTAACCCCACATGGTTTATATGGCATCATGACTCATCTGGTATGGCAGCCTTATTTTCAACAAAGTTTGCCATCACTTCTAGACCACCTCAAATGTAACCAATCCAAAATCCTTCTGCCATCATCATCTATATGACTTGGTCTACCTATCCATCTATCCCTTACATCAAGGTGAGCTCTGAGCTCCAAGATCCAACAAGGTTTTGGTGGTATAAAAATAACATCACCCTAGATCCACAACTCCTTGTTTTTCATCTAATTCAAGTTGGATTTACAATTCCCAAGGTTGAAAATGCTTGCTACACCTTGTCTACATCATCTACCTTGATCATCAAGATTTATCAAATATTATCCATAATTATTATGGCCCCAAAGCTATTTAATTCCTTTAATAGACCAAATCTCCAAAACTTCTTCCATAAAGGAAAGTTTGGTTTTTGCCAAAACACTTCCCCAACTTTTGGCTCAATGGAGGTCCACATATTATACCCCATCTTCCCACTTCAAAAATAAATATTTTTGAAGAGCTTTATTATTTCTTTTTGTCTATTTTCTTAAATGGTAGAAATGGAATAGTAGTTGTTTTAAATACTTTTAAGCCTCCATAAATCTTGGGAAAATTCCCCTAAGTGTGTATTCACATTTGGGACCATCTCAACCTAAAAACCAACCTTGTCCAATGTAAATTTATCAATTGATCTCCAATACTTCACTTCTATAGATTTTGAATAAATGGATTTAAGTGGACTTCTAATCTTCTGAAAAATCCCAAATAAATCCTAGAGAGGCATCCTAACCTTACCCATCTACCAGCATCCTTCTCTCACTTGGTCAAGATGAAAAATCAAGAAATTAACCTTGATCATCTCTTAGGGCAGATTTGAACATTTAGCCTTTTTGTATCGAAGATCAAATCCAATCTCTACCAATCTTGCAAAGCAATGCACCCCACCCCACAACACTCTCTCTGGTCAACTAGGCACTGTAGCATCTGCCCTCCCCTTGTCTTTTGCTCTTGGAAAGAGAGAAAGGAAGATCTGGCATATCTTTCAAATCTTGGAAATATATTTGCAGCAGCAACCACCACCCTCCCACCACCCACTGCTCGACTCTAGTACCCCACCACACCCCTCCACCGCCCACATTGCCCAATGGCAAGGCCATGGACCATGTCCAAGCTCCCCCATGAGCCAAGCTCACCTTGAACCAGCCTTCTCGTATTTAAGGCTAGGAGGCCACCCCCGAGCCTCTCTGGCCACTCATTCGCCTCCTCTCATCTCCCCAGCCACCCCACTCCCTCTCCCCTGCTGTGAGCTGCTCGAGAGAGAAAGCAGAAAAAGCTTCGGCCTCCCCCCATCTATCGAGCTAAGCTCTCTCTGTCTCCTCGTCTCCTCCCCTGTTGCATGTCACTTTGTGGTGATCCCCTCCTCCTTCTCTATCTGACCGTACCTTTCTTTTGCCTAGGACCACCTCTACCGGTCGCGTCGACGAGCTCCAAGGAAACCACCTTCGGCCACCACCCCGTGAGCCACCTCCCGGCGTCGAATCCCACACTACCGCCCCTCGCTCGACAGCGCGTGAAGCACCACGCCGTTCCGCCCCCTCCATGTCACCCTCTTGCCCGGCGGTGAGCCTCCCGGCGCGTTCTCAAGCACGCGTGAACTGCCTGCAGGCGCGGGATTCCCCTGGTACCGAAACCGCCGCTCCTGCCCATCGCCGGAACCACCGCCATGCACCGCTTTGCCCTGTGCCATCGCCGACCCCTCCCGAGCCCTCTGGTGAGCACCCCAGACCTCCCTGAGCCTCCTCTAGGGTTTCTGCCCATTGCCACTGCGCCCGGGAAGACGACGACCATGCACCGTTGATCGCCATCTAATCGAACAGCTACCGAAGCCCCGTACCCACTTCACCGCCCGCACTCGCTGACCACCGGGCCCTGCCCTCCCGGATTTGAACGCGGTTCCGCCCGCGGCCGTGGTGCTGGTTGGGTCGTCCCAGCTTAGTGCTGGGTACGGTGATCAAGTTCGGCACGTTTCCCGCCCAGAGCGTGGCCCAGATCTCTTTTCCCCTTTTTCTTTTATAATTCCTTTTCAGATCTGTTAAATTACCCGGTTAGTTTAAATAGAGAATAAAATGGAAAACCCCATATTCTGGCCAGATACAATTTTATACATGTCCTCACAAGTTTTGTAAAACTTGCAATACTCCTAGTTTTCTCACTTGTTGCCCAGTTTAAATACAATAAATTTACCCCTCAGATGTACCTAATTCTAGTATAAAATTCCTTCTGGGAGTTTTACAACTCCAAATAGAGTAACACCAACTACCCCTAGTAGGTATTACCTGCACCTATCTCAGGGTTTTGGACTCATGCTAAGGGGAGCATTTGTTTTCCTATAGTAAAAATAACAAAAACAGTCCTTTTCTGCCTTTAGGATTTTCCCAGGCTAAGCTATAAATTGTTTTGACCTGATTCCAATTCCTAGGGAAGTGGTACAACAGGATATGTCAAAATCCAGGAGCTCAAGAATTATTGAGTTTATGAGGAATTATAGTAAATTAAACATTTCTATGTGTAGTGCTTTCACTAGATAAATCATCACAATAGCTCTGCAACTCCAAAAAGGTTGATTCCAATTTTCTCAGAAGAGTATTATAAATACCTACCATGTGCCCCTAGAATCAGCTCAAAAGCTTCTGTAGATTTAATGTGGTGAAAAAGAAAAAAAAAACCACAAAACTGCCTTTGGGAATTTCCTGAGGGCATTCTGGTAACTATTTTGACATGATTCCTACTCTCACTGATCCAGTACCCCAAACCATACCTAACCACCCAAGGAAATAATTTTTGGATCTCCAGAAATTTTCTGGTGAATTATTTCCTAAAACTAGAGCTTTTACCACTAGAATATTCATAAGAAATTATAGAAAAGTGATAAATTAGTGAAACCACTTTTGTTGGTTTCATTCTACCAACTCCTATCTGTTGGTATCTTTTTTACACAATGGTATCATACAAAATATGTCCTTGGTCCAAAACCCCTCTTAGGTAGTTCCTCGACAATAAACCCTAAGGGGTATTTATTCCCTTCTCCGAGGCCATCTCAATCTCCTAAATCCAATCCTCTCAAAACCTACTGAATTGAGGCATGTGTGGTATGTTGGATTGCTTTATGTATTGATGGTTGTATTCCTGGTGTTGATTGTGACCCTTGTTTGTTTGCATGTGTGCTCCCCGACGACGCTAGCTGCGATTATCTTGGAGATCAGAAGAAGATGGTTGTTATGGTTATTATTATGGTTTTCTAAGAAGAAGTCCAGGGACATATATGCCATATTGCTGATCTCAGGCAAGCCACCTTCTTTCTCATAAGCCTTGTCCTACTGTTTTGCTTATGCATGTTTTATCTACTATTTATTAAAACTCCATTGTTTTACTATATGTTGATGTATATATGGTAGTGGTTTGGCTCCTCCGAACTATTACACTTTTGTACTATTAAGTACAACCTCCTTGATGACACCTACTTGTCCCTAGTATGCTATATCTACAAGAGAAACTGGGAACACGCCAGGAGGCTCACCGTCGGGCAGGAGGGCAACGCGGAGGGGGTGGAACGGCATGGTGCTTCACGTGCTGTCAAGCGAGGGGCGGCAGGGTGGGCTTCGTCGCCGGGAGGTGGCTCACGCGATGGTGGCCGAAGGTGGCTTCGTTGGAGCTCGTCGGCACGGCCGGTAGAGGTGGTCCTAGGCAAAAGAAAGGTATGGTCAGATAGAGAAGGAGGAGGGGATCACCATAGAGTGACATGCAGCAGGGGAGGAGACGAGGAGAGAGAGAGCTTAGGTCGATAGATGGGGGAAGGCCAAAGCTTTTTCTGCTTTCTCTCTCGAGCAGCTCAGAGCAGGGGGGAGGGAGTGGTTGGATGGGGAGATGAGAGGAGGCGAATGAGTGGCCAGAGAGGCTCGAGGGTGGCCTCCCAGCCTTAAATCCAAGAAGGCTGATTCAAGGTGAGCTTGGCTCATGGGGGAGCTTGTACATGGTCCATGGCCTTGCCATTGGGCAATGTGGGTGGTGGAGGGGTGTGGTGGGGTACTGGAGTCGAGAAGTGGGTGGTGGGAGGGTGGTGGTTGCTGCTGCAATTATATTTCCAAGATTTGAAAGATATGCCATATCTTCCTTTCTCTCTTTCCAAGAGCAAAAGACAAGGGGAGGGCAGATGCTATAGTGCCTGGTTGACCAGAGAGAGTGCTGTGGGGTGGGGTGCATTGCTTTGCAAGATTGGTAGAGATTGGATTTGATCTCCGATACAAAAAGGCTAAATGTTCAAATCTTCCCTAAGGGATGATCAAGGTTCATTTCTTGATTTTTGATCTTGACCAAGTGAGAGAAGGATGCTGGTAGATGGGTAAGGTTAGGATGCCTCTCTAGGATTTATTTGGGATTTTTCAAAAGATTAGAAGTCCACTTAAATCCATTTATTCAAAATCTGCAGAAGTGAACTATTGGAGCTCGATTGATAAATTTACATTGGACAAGGATGGTTTTTGGTTTGAGATGGTCCCAAATGTGAATACACACTTAGGGGAATTTTCCCAAGATTTAGATGAAAACAAGGAGTTGTGGATCTAGGGTGATGTTATTTTTATACCACCAAAACCTTGTTGGATCTTGGAGCTCAGAGCTCACCTTGATGCAAAATAGATGGATAGGTAGACCAAGTCATATAGATGATGATGGAAGAAGGAGTTTGGATTGGTTACATTTGAGGTGGTCTAGAAGTGATGGCAAACTTTGTTGAAAATAAGGCTGCCATACCAGATGAGTCATGATGCCTTATAAACCATGTGGGTTTAAGAAGCACAAAGATCCACTTGGAACAAGTGAAGTTGATGTTGATAGACCTATATGAGTAGAACACAACCATGCACAGAGTTGGTCCAGAGAAGTTGGGATGGTGGTGTGAGCTTCTATCAAGGTAGGCATGATGACTAGATTTGCAGGAATAGTTGTTTTCTTGCTTGCAAAACCATCAAGAACGAGTGGGTTGGAGGATGATCTAACCAAGGGCAAGAGTGGTCCTTGGTAGCCCTAAGGATGGTTAACAATAGGGTTCAAATACCTTTCCAAAAATGCACATGGTTTGAGAAAGGGAGGCATTCAAAAAGGTGATGTTGGAAATAGTTTTCCAGACTTGTGCAAATTTGGCAGATTTAGGGTTTTTGACTAGAATGTGGGTGGTGATGATTTTGATGGGATGCAAGGTACCAAGGCATCATCAAGTGGATGATGTTGAAGTGTATATTGAGTAGGAAGGGTTCTTGCTTGATACTGGTCTTCATTGACTTGGAAGCTTCTAGAATTAGATCACTTGCAAAATTGATCTGGTTAAGGGTGTTAGATGATCACCTGGTGGCTAGAGATTAGATCCAGATTGTATTCTTGCTTAGGGTTTGGTGATTTTAAAGTATCTTTATCCAAGTGATGAGCTCCTAGAGTAGCTCATACTATCCCTAAGCATACAAATCAAGCAGCAGATCAAGGCAATTCATCTTATAAACTAAGCAGACCTACTACTAGGGTTACCATCAAGCTTAGATTGAGGTAAGGTTGAGGCATTTTGAAGAGGTTGGATTTTGAATAAGATGAGAGTCCTTGGTATCTCTACCAAGAGTAGAATTCAAAAGCTTACAAAAAGGTTTTTGAGATCCTAGAGGTAAGAGTAGTTGAAGGTTCTATCTTGAAAACATAAGGAGTTTATAGCTCTCCATAGTATTGCCAATGGAAGCTACTAAACTAGTTTTGGTTACACAAGCATCTTGGCTCAGGTTTTGAAATGCCAGAACATTTGCGAATATGTAAAATGAGCCAGGATAGTTTTGTTAGATAGCTTTTGTCAACTGATGGTGAGGTAAGGAGTACCATATGGCATACACTCACATGCACAAGCACAAACAAACAACAAGCAAACACTGCACCGATGAACAAGAAATTTTTTTTGTTCCCCCTGATTTTTGCATTCTAGACAACTAATCAGGGTTGCTGAAATTGGGATGTTACATTAGAGAGGAGCCTAAGTAATTGGGAGGAAGCACCGGATGATGAATAGAGAGAAGACATGGATGATTACCCTGATTCGGTTCCGAAAGCACAAAATCCACATGACTATGAAGAACTGGTAAGAAAAGGAAATGAAGAACCTCCACCAATTGAATTGAAACAACTTCTAGACGATATGAGGTATGAGTTTTTAGATAATGAAAATAAATGTCCTGTTATTATTAGCAAAAATCTATCAGAAAATGAAACAAATAAACTCATTTCGGTTTTTGTTAAGCATCGTGAAGCCTTTGGATATACTCTAAGTGATATTAAAGGAATAGATCGATCTATTATAACACATAAGATTACCATGCTTGATGATGCTAAACCTGTAGTTGATACACAAAGAAGGCTTAATCCGATAATGAAAGAAGTAGTAAGAAAAGAGGTTATACGCTTATTAGATGCGGGAATAATAACTATTTCTGACAATAAGTGGGTTAGCCCAGCTCATTGCATACCAAGATAAGGTGGTCTTGATGCTGCTATGAATGAGGATGGTGAGCTAGTTCCTGTATGAACTATTGTTGGATATCGTATGTGCATTGATTTTAGGAAGCTAAACTGTGAGACACAGAAAAATCATAAACCAATAACATTTATGGATAAATTTTTAGAAAGACTTAGTAATCATTCTTATTTCTATTTTCTTGATGGTTATTCTGGATATTCTCAAATTACCATACAATCGGAAGATCAAGAGAAAAAACTTTCACTTTCCCTTATGGCACATATGCTTATAGATTAATTCTGTTTGGCTTATGTAACACAGCGGCAACTTTTCAAGAATGTGTTTTAAAAATCTTTGATGATTTTGTTGAGAAGACTATGGAAGTTCTAACAAATGATTTTGTTGGTTTGGAACAACCTTTGATAATTGCCTCTACAATCTAACCAAAGTTTTGCAGAGATGCAGGCAATCAAATTTGGTTTTGAACTGGGAACAATGCCATTTCATGGAAAGAGAAGGTAAAGTTTTTGGGCATAAACTTTTAGATAAGGGAATAGAAATAGATAAAACTAATATAAATGCTAGATAAAATCTTCTAATACCTTAGGACATAAAAAACTTAAAAATGTTTCTGGGACATGCAGGTTTTTATAAGCGTTTTATAAAAGATTGGTCTAAAATAGCTATGCCTCTCACCAGCCTTCTTGAGAAAGAAACTCCATTCTACTTAGATCATAACTGCATTGCAGCTTTTGAGAACCTTAAAAACAAATTAGTTTCAACACCCATCATGCAATCTCCAAAATGGGATGAACCTTTCGAAATCATGTGTGATGCTAGTGACTATGCTTTAGGGGCTATGTTAGGAGAGCGAGATATAAAGAATTTAAATGTTATTTATTATGCCAGTAGACCTCTTAATAAGATTCATAAAAATTATGCTACTACAGAAAAAGAGTTCCTAGCTATAATTTTTGCTTGCGACAAATTTATATCTTACATCATTAATTCTAAGGTAATTGTTCATACGGATCACCAAGCTTTGCGTCACCTCCTTGTGAAAAAGGATGCGAAGCCCAGGTTGATTAGGTCGGTTCTATTACTACAAGAATATGATTTGGAAATAGTAGATAGGAGGGGTATGGATAATCCGGTAGCAGATCATCTCTCTAGGATGGAGGGAATAATTACTAACCCCGTACCTATAAATGAGCCATTTTTGGGAGAATATTTAGCAAATGTTGAAATTGCTGATCCTTGGTATGCGGATTATGCAAACTATCTCGCGGATGAAATTCTTTAATGATCTTAAATATTATTTTGGGATGATCCGTATCTATATCATCATGGACCTGACAGATAGATTCGGAAGTGTGTTCCTAACCATGAAATTAATGCAATTTCGCAAGCATGTCATGACAAACCATATGGAGGACATCATGTAGGCAAGCAAACTGCAGGAAAGGTACTTCCATCCGGATTCTATTGGCCCACCTTGCTCAAAGGACGCACACAGGTATGTAGAACACTTCGATTCTTGCCAAAGAAGATGTAATATAGGTAGGAGACAAGAATGAATTATAGTCTTATAATCGAACCCTTTGATGTATGGGGAATGGATTACATGGGACCTTTTATAGAATCAAATGGTTATACTCATATTCTTGTTGCTATCGATTATGTTACTAAATGGGTTGAAGCTATTCCAACAAGCCATGCAGATGCAGCCGCCTTAGTGAAGATGATCAAGGATGTATTATTCCCCAGGTTTGGAGTTCCTAGATTCTTAATCACTGATGGTGGTTCTCATTTTCTGAAAGGAACTTTCAGGAAATTCCTCAGCAAATATGGAGTAACTCACCGCGTTGCTTCACCATATCATCCTCAAACGAGTGGTCAATCAAGAACTCTCCAATAGAGAATTAAAGACCATACTCAAGAAGCCGGTGGACAAATCAAGAAAAGATTGGTCATACAAGTTAAATGGAACTCTATGGGCATACCATACTGCGTTTAAAAATGCAATGGGTATGACACCTTATAAGATGGTATACGGTAAGGCATGCCATTTCTAGGCAATCAAGAACCTAAACTATGATCTTAAAGCAGCAGGAAAAAAACATTTATTAGATATTCATGCTTTAGATGAGTTTAGAAGTGAGGCTTGTGAAAATGCTAGATTGTTTAAAGAAAAAGTGAAAATATGGCAAGATAGAAAAATAGAAAATAAGACCTTAGTGGAGACAAAGTGTTGCTCTATAATTCTCGTCTTAAGTTGTTTCCAGGGAAGCTCAGATCAAAGTGGGAACGTCCCTATATAGTTGAAGAAGCTTATTCATCGGGAGCAGTGAAGCTCCAAGGAAAAACACCCTCTCTTTCATGGATGGTAAATGGACAATGCTTGAAGCATTATTGAGTAAAAGAAGACATAAGTGCAATCACCATACTAGTGATCACCCCAGAAGAGGTGATTAAGAAAAGATATACAAGGGATGGAAACTACAAGAAGAATGGACTCGGGACGAAATGAGCAACACTACGGTCAAGCTATTGACCATAAAAGAGCACTTCATGGGAGGTTACCAATTGGAAGTAAAGGTTTGAGTAAGTTTTTAAATTTTTAGTTACGTTTTAATTAGGCTTGTGTTAAATAAGGAACACTTGAAGCTCTAGCAAAGAAAAAGGAAGATTGATAATGCGAAATATTGGTCGAAAATTTAAGCTGTCATTTTTCTGTCAAAACATGATATTCCATTAAATTTCAGATTAATAAAGAATCCTCGGAGATACAGGAAAATTTTGGTGGACATAGAAGGTTTAACGACCAACTATATAGCGGGAATAAAAATTTCGGTTGTATAGTTGTTTCAACATCACCCCTTCCGTCCACGAAAGGTACTGATAGTTTAACGACCAACTATACGACAGGAATAAAAATTCCGCCTGTATAGTTGCCATTGTATAGATATCGATGCCTTTGACAAAGCTCTTTTCTGGGTATTGATAGTTTAACGACCAACTATACGGCGGGAATAAAAATTCCGCCCGTATAGTTGTGGTCGTATAGATATCGACCCATGTCCAAAAATTCTATTTGGAATACAGAAGGTTTAACAACTAACTATACAGCGGGAATAAATATTCCCGCCCGTATAGTTCTAGGCGTATAGTTGTTTCCACCGTAGAAGATATTCTATAGTCGGTTCGTAACTATACGGCGGGAACTATACAGGACGTGCCTGTATAGTTGCTCGTTATGAAAGGCGGCTAGGGTTATTGACCTCCCCTTTTAAAGTTGATCACATCTAACCCTTTTTATTAAGTTTTTGCAGAGCTATAGCCTCCAGCCTCGAAAAATCCTTGCCATCCCTATACAAGCCCCTCTTGTTGGGTCCGCAGCATTGAAAACAAAAAATTTCCTACGATGAGAAATATACGTCAAAATCTATCTACTAGATACAGAGCAACGGGTGGACATACATCCATGGAGAACTTACCCTCGAAGACAACGAGTTTTGTTAACGAGTAGGAACTCGTGGTTGATGTAGTCGTACGCTTGCCGATCTCAAGATCGTGTGGAAGTCCGAGCGCCGCAAATCAGCAGCGCATCCGTCCTCGCACACATGTTCAAGCCACCGGACAACCTCCACCTCCTCGCTCCAGCGAATCAGCGGAAGCAACAACTCCTTCTAGACGCAAGGCCACCGGGAACATGTATTTCGCTAATCCGAGACCATGGGGAAATATCTAGAGGGGGAGAGAGATCCTTCACGAGGAGGTGTGGTGTGTGAGAGGGGAGAGGGGGGATTTATATAGGAGGGAGGGAGACCCTCCCTCCCAGCTTGGCGCATGAGGGGGGGACTCCTCCCCTCCTTCATTCATGTGGTGAACCTCCACTCACATAAACATGGCCTCCACCCAAAATCCCACTCACATGTATTTAATTTCCACCAAATTAAATGCAACTCTCAATTAATAAAACTCTTTTATTTATTTTATTCAGAATTTTGTTAATTACTTTAATTAACAAACATTCACATAAAACTCCTTGCAACATTTCAATATCACATGTAGAACCACTTTCTGCAATTTCACCCGAAACAATTCCTGTTTCTATCGAAACATTTCCTGCGGTTTGCAAACCTTTTGTCTGGAACATATGTGCTCCTAAATGGTGTCCGGCAACCCTTAAGTGTGTCACCCAACGGTTCACGAATAATGCAGACATGATTGAGACTCCTCTCAGATCAACAATCAGAAGCGGGACCTGGAGATCCATACTGACTCCTGCATATTCAACGATGACTTCTATGATCGTGAGAACCTTTAACGTCAGCAATTTAATCCCTTTGTCTCATGATATAATACATGTCCGAGATTCGATCATCGGTATCCAAATACCTAGTTTGATCTCGTTACCGACATGCACTCTTTTCTCGTTCCCATGATATAACATTCTAGTGATCACATCACTTGCTTGCAAGCTATCTTAATGTGATATCACCGAGAGGGTCCAGAGTATATCTATCCGTCATCGGGATTGACAAATTCCACTCTTGATCCATGAGCCTCAACATAACACCTTCATAGCACTGAACCCACCTTTATGGTCACCCTGTTACGGTGTGACGTTTGATGTTATCAAGATACTCTTCCGGTGTTAGCAATCAACATGATCTCATGGTCTAAGGACTAAGACTACTTTGTATGATGTTATAGCAATATAAACATAATGACTTGATTGTAATGCTATACTTCGGATGAATGTTCATCACATCATTTCACAAATGTTGTGACCTTGTTATTAACAACATCCAATGTCCATGATCAGGAAACCTTGATCATCTTGTTAATCAACAAGCTAGTCTATAAGAGAGGCATAACTAGGAACCCTTTTGTTTATTAAACACACATGTATTAATGTTTCCTATCAATACAATTATAGCATGCAAAATAAACATCTATCATATACAAGGAATACATAATAACAACTTTATTATTGCCTCTCAGGGCATATTTCCTTCACCTCTAACAACAACTATGGAGCGAAGCCATGCAGCCCTTCCATGTAAGCAAGATCTGGAGGAAGAAAGAAGAGAAGCCTGTGAAGAGGATATAAGAAGTAGAACCTAAAGGATCATCCTCATCATCCAGCCCGGAGATAAAGCCTCTCCCAAATTGGGAGGACATGTTCCCGTAAAGGATGGAGATGATGAGGCAAGCTGAGCATAGAAAGAGCAAGGATGAGTATCTCCCTAATCTCTATCGATAAAACATAGGATCCTACTATAAACCTCCTCTTGGCCCAACACCTCTTAAACCTAAGAAGGTGCGGAAAGATGAGATTCATGATAAGATATATGAGTTGGAAAACGCTTTGAAGGCATGTGTTGAAACAATTGGAGAAGGGATTGACTCCTACTGGATGATGAGCAAAGACCTTGAGAAAAAGGTCAGTGACATCGATGGTAGAGTTGGTTTCTTGAGTAAAACTGTTTTTGAGTTGACAGATGAGAAGAAATTCCTCAAGAAGAAAATTTTGAAGCTTCAATAGGACATGGCCAAGCTCAGCATCCGCTTTGCAAGCATAGTTAAAGATTGCAACACAAACTAAGAGGGCAATACTCTTCCTACCCAGGAGGAGGAATAGGTACCAACAAGGAGTTATTTGATCCCGCCTGGCTTGATTCCAAGCTTGGGGAGATCTTTAAGACCTTGTAATCTATCCTACAAGTTTTATATTACTATTTTAGTTTTTCATTACTTCGAGTTTAGAAATAAAGTTTGCATCATTTGAATTCTTTTAAGGAATAGTCGATCCCATTTGTGAAATTCCGAGTTTATTATCATATATGGAGCATTATTGAGTTTGTGTTTATCTTATTGGAAATATGAATGGCCTGAGTATAATTTTACTTGCAATTGATGATAACAATAGGAGTCTTCCACACCATTGGTATTAATGGAACATATAAAGATAATTTAATCAATGTGTTGTAAGTTCATGGTTTGATTTACAAAAGTAAAAATAATCCGATTAGTCAAGTTGAAAAAGAAACCTTGAACAAAGAAAAATTAAAAGTGCTATCAAAATAGAGTGAGGACAAGTCGAGGTAGAATCTTCAAGTCATAAACATGCTTCATATACAATTGGAATTTGGTAATTGAGATCATTAAACTTTGGATTTCTACATGAAGAGGAATGTATGGCTAGCTTCTTTGCACAACACTTAAACAAAAGTGTGATCACATATATATAAAAAAAGAAGAAAAAGGAAGAAGGATAAAAAGAGCGAATGTGCAAAGAGCAAATAGGCATACACCACTATATTGTGGTATGACAAATAAGCATTTTGAGATTTTGAATCCCAAGTGAATATGTTAATCCTAAAACACTTGGGACTACCTCGCTGACTCATTCGGTAGAACTGAATACTTTTACATCATGTGGAGGTTCATATTTTGTGAAATGTTGATCACTAAGGTGTGGAAGCCTTCTAATATTATTCAGATGGTTTGAGTAAGGTAGTATTCGTGAACTTATTCCTATGTATCATTTATGATAAACACATGCTGCAACTGCCACATTTATTTTATCGACTCAGCTTCATGAATATGAGGATCACATCCATTAAGCTAAACTTGCTCGAGACAAGCAAGAGTCTCAGCTTGGGGAAGTTGATGAGTGCATATTTGCATCATGTTTTATATTATTATTTTGCATTTTAGATGTAGGATCTTGGTATTTTATGGCGTTCATGCGCACATTTTATGTATGTTTTCACCAGGATCAGGACAGATGATGGATACAATGGACACAATCCTTGGAGCAGTTGTGCTGGGAGAAAAGGAGTCAAAAACAACGTAAATTTTTTTATTTTAGAAATATCAAATTAGCAGACGAAAACCCGAAGAGACCAAGGCATCCAGAGAGTTTAACGACCAACTATACGATCGGAATACTTTTTCTGGCCATATAGTTGCGGACGTATAGTTGGCGCCGCCACCGCCTCCTCAAATAGTTTCACCCCATGTAACTGGATCAAAGAGACAACATATAGAACACCTAGAAATCACCGAAAACCTCACCTCCGGAAGGCATCTGGAGGGGGAACTTTCCCTAGGGATCCATCTTCACCCTAAGAAGATCTAGGAGTCCAAGGCATCGATCTCCATCTTCATCAACTGCTGCACCACCATCATCTCCATCCATCCCACCTTCACCCTTCTTGATCTTGTTGTAATTTCCATACTTGTTGTGGATTTATACAAGAACTATTCATTTTCAATTGATTCCATTACAATTGCTATGATGTTGATTGCCTCCATGTCTGAGTAGATCTTTAGTTCTTGGGGAGATGGAGAAACCCTAGCATATGATTTAGATAAGATAGAGATTATTATGTTATACATAATTATGTGTATGAGTTAATTGTCTTCATCTTGATGTTGGGAGTGGTGCACCTCCTTAATATTTGCCTCTTATGGGGACTCGATGAAGGGGATTACATGTTGGTAGATAGAAGGATGATAGCACTTACTGTGAATATAAAGTTTTTGTCATTCTTTACGTATTAACTTGGGGAAACAAGGAGAACTCATAAAGCCATGTCCATGCCACGAGAGAAATCCCTGAATAGCGGGATATTACGATTGATGTCGTTTATCTATTAGCTATGGTTATGAAGGATGATGTGATCAGTGGTTGCTGCCCATTTGTCCATATATGGAGCTCCTCCCACAAACATACATATCGTGAGAATATTCGTTATAATAATCTTGATTGCTTAGTCTAAATTTCTAGTGGTGTATCCACCACTCCTTGAGAACGCTTTTTCCCTATTGCAGTTCCAAGTTCTTTTACATACGCGATTCTTACTTTCTGCATTAAGTTTAACTTTACTTTACTTGCTTCATTCAATCAAAACCCCAAAAACAATTCTACTTTTCTTGCATATTAAAGTTATTCCTTAAGTACTATGTTTAGTTTTAGGAAAATCATTTTAGTCTTTCTCCTACTGCTCCATGTTGGATCAATATCTTTATTTCGTAACTAGCTACAAACGATATGTGCACTTGTAGTCATCAATTATGTGGTGCAGCTTCTGCCAAATTGGTGCAACATGCAATGTGGAAGTTGCTTTCCTATGTGTTTTTCGTCTCTGCGACCATGGTTTGACATGTGGATCCACTAGAGTCATTGCATATGTTCTTCTCCTAAACCACATTGATCCACATGACCAGACACACTCTAGTGGATTATGTGGTGCAGTTTCTGCCACATTAGTGCAACATGCAATGTGGAAGATGCTTTCCTATGTGTTTTTGGTCTCTATGACCATGGTATGACATATAGATCCATTACAGTTATTGCATGTGTTATTCTGACAAACCACTTTGATCCACTAGTTTCATTGATCCACTAGTTTCATTGCAGGTGTTATTGTCCTAAACCACATTGATCCACATTATCACATACACTCTAGTGGATTCTGTGATGCAGCTTCTGCCATAGTGATGCAATATTTCATGTGGAAGCTGCTTTCCTATGTATTTTTGGTCTCTCTGACCATGGTTTTACACATGGATCCAGTAGAGTGATTCCATGTGTTCTTGTCCTAACCACATTGATCCACTAGTGTCATTGCATGTGTTCTTCTAAAAACCACATTGATCCACATGACCACACACACTCTAGTGGATTCTATGGTGCAACTTCTCCCACACTAGTCCAACATGTAATGTGGAAGCTGCTTTCCTATTTTTTTTCATCTCTGTGGCCATGGTTTGACACATGGATCCACTAGAGTCTTTGCACGTGTTCTTCTCCTAAACAACATTGATCCACTAGTGTCATTGAATGTGTTCTAGTCCTAAACCACATTGATCCACAGGACCCCACACACACTAGTAGATTTTGTGATGCAGCTTCTGCCACACTAGTGCAACATTCCATGTGGAAGCTGCTTTCCTATGTGTTTTTGGTCTCTATGACCATGGTTTAACACATGGATCCAGTAGAGTCATTGCATGTGTTCTTCTCCTGAACCACATTGATCCACTAGTGTCATTGATCCACTAGTGCCATTGCAAGTGTTCTTCTAAAAAACACATTAATCCACATGAACACACACTCTAGTGGATTATGTGGTGTAGCTACTGCCACGGTGGTGCAACATGCAATGTGGAAGCTGCTTTCTTATGTGTTTTTCGTCTCTGTGACCATGGTTTGACACCTGGATCCACTAGAGTCTTTGCATGTGTTCTTCTCCTAAACCACAACGATCCACTAGTGTCATTGCATGTGTCCTTTTCCAAAACCACATTGATCGACATGACCACATACACTCTTGTGGATTCTGTGATATAGCTTCTTCCACACTAGTGCAACATTCAATGTGGAAGCTGCTTTCCTATGTGGTTTTGGTCTCTGTGATCATGGTTTGACACATGGATCCACTAGAGTCATTGCATGTGTTCTTCTCCTAAACCACATTTATCCACTAGTGTCATTGATCCACTAGTGTCATTGCATGCATGTTTCTCCTAAACCACATTTATCCACATGACCACACGCACTCTAGCGGATTCTATGGTGCAGCTTCTGCCACACTAGTGCAACATGCAATGTGGAAGTTGCTTTTCTATGTGTTTTTCGTGTCTGCGGCCATGGTTTAACACATGGATCCACTAGAGTCATTACATGTGTTCTTCTCCTAAAGCACATTGGTCCACATGACCACACACAATCTAGTGGATTCTATGGTGCAGTTTCTTTCACACTGGTGCAACATGCAATGTGGAAGATGCTTTCCTATGTATTTTTGGTCTTTGTGACCATGGTATGACACATGGATCCACTACAGTCATTGCATGTGTTCTTCTCCTAAACCACTTTGATCCAATAGTGTCATTGATCCACTAGTTTCATTGCAGGTTTTATTCTCCTGAACTAGACTGATCCACATGACCACACACACTCCAGTGGATTTTGTGATGCAGCTTCTTCCACACTTGTGCAACATGCAATGTGGAAGCTACTTTCCTATGTGTTTTTGGTCTCTGTGACCACGGTTTGACACATGGATCCAGTATAGTCATAGCATGTCTTCTTCTCCTAAACAACATTGATCCACTAGTGTCATTGATCCACAAGTGTCATTGCCTGTGTTCTTCTAAAAAACACATTGATCCGCATGAACACACACACTCTAGTGGATTATGTGGTGTAGCTTCTGCCACGATGGTGCAACATGCAATGTGGAAGCTGCTTTCCTATGTGTTTTTTGTGTCTGTGACCATGGTTTGAGACATGGATCCACTAGACTCTTTGCAAGTGTTCTTCTCCTAAACCACATCGATCCACTAGTGTAATTGCATGTGTTCTTTTCCAAAACCACATTGATCGACATGACCACACACACTCTTGTGGATTATGTGATGCAGCTTCTTCCACACTAGTGCAACATTCCATGTGGATGTTGCCTTCCTATGTGGTTTTGGTCTCTGTGATCATGGTTTAACACAGTTAATGCATGTGTTATTCTCCTAAACCACTTTCATCCACTAGTTTCATTGATCCACTAGTTTCAGTGCAGGTGTTATTGTCCTAAACCACATTGATCCACATGACCACATACACTCTAGTGGATTCTGTCATGCAGCTTCTGCCACAATGATGCAACATTTCGTGTGGAAGCTTCTTTCCTATGTGTTTTTGGTCTCTCTGACCATGGTTTGACACATGGATCCAGTAGAGTGATTGCATGTGTTCTTGTCCTAAACCACATTGATCCACCAGTGTCATTGATCCACTAGTGTCATTGCATGTGTTCTTCTAAAAACCACATTGATCCGCATGACCACACACACTCTAGTGGATTCTATGGTGCAGCTTCTCCCACACTGGTGCAACATGTAATTTGGAAGCTGCTTTCCTATGTGTTTTTGGTCTCTGTGGCCATGGTTTGACACATGGATCAACTAGAGTCTTTGCATGTGTTCTTCTCCTAAACAACATTGATCCACTAGTGTCATTGAATGTGTTCTAGTCCTAAACCACATTGATCTACAGGACCACACACACACTTGTAGATTTTGTGATGCAGCTTCTACCACACTAGTGCAACATTCCATGTGGAAGATGCTTTCCTATGTGTTTTTGGTCTCTGTGACCATGGTTTAACACATGGATCCAGTAGAGTCATTGCATGTGTTCTTCTCCTAAACCACATTGATCCACTAGTGTCATTGATCCACTAGTGTCATTGCATGCATTTTCTGCTAAAATACATTGATCCACATGACCACATGCACTCTAGTGGATTCTGTGGTGCAGCTTCTCCCACACTGGTGCAACATGCAATGTGGAAGTTGCTTTCCTATGTGTTTTTCGTGTCTGTGGCTATGGTTTGACACATGGATCCACTATAGTCATTGCATGTGTTCTTCTCCTAAACCACATTGATCCACATGACCACGCACAATCTAGTGGATTCTATGGTGCAGTTTCTTCCACATTGGTGAACCATGCCATGTGGAAGATGCTTTCCTATGTATTTTTGGTCTCTGTGACAATGGTTTTACACATGGATCCACTACAGTCATTGCATGTGTCCTTCTCCTAAACCCCTTTTATCCACTAGTGTCATTGATCCACTAGTGTCATTGCAGGTGTTATTATCGTTAACCACATTGATCCACATGACCACACACACTCTTATGGATTCTATGATGCAGCTTCTGCCACACTGATGCAACATTCCAGGTGGAAGCTGCTTTCCTATGTGTTTTTGGCCTCTATGACCATGGTTTGACACCTGGATCCAGTAGATTCATTGCATGTGTTCTTCTCCTAAACCACATTGATCCACTAGTGTCATTGCATGTGTTCTTCTAAAAACCACATTGATCCACATGACCACACACACTCTAGTGGATTCTGTGGTACAACTTTTTCCACAGTAGTGCAACATGTAATGTGGAAGCTGCTTTCCTACGTATTTTTATTCTGTGACCATGGTTTGACACATGGATCCACTAGAGTCATTGCATGTGTTCTTCTCCTAAACCACACTGATCCACATGGCCACACACACTCTAGTGCATTCTGTGATGCAACTTCTGTCACACTGGTGCAACATTCCATGTGGAAGCTGCTTTGCTATGTGGTTTTGTCACTCTAACCATGGTTTGACACATGTATCGTCTAGAGTAATTCCATGTGTTCTTCTCGTAAACCACATTGATCCTCTAGAGTTATTGATCCACTAGTGTCATTGCATGTGTCCTTTTTCGTAAACCACATTGATCCAGACACAGACACACACACACACACACTAAAGTGGATTCTGTGATGCAACTTTTGCCACACTAGTGCAACATGCAATGTGGAAGCTGCTTTCCTATGTGTTTTTGGTCACTATGACCATGGTTTTACACACGGATCCACTAGAGTCATTTCATGTGTTCTTCTCCTAAATTACATTGATCCACTAGTCATTGATCCACTAGTGCCATTGCATATGTTCTTTTTCCTAAACCACACTGATACACACACACTCCAGTGGATTCTATCATGCAACTTCTGCCCCACTGGTGCAACATGCAATGTGGAAGCTGCTTTCTTATGTGTTTTTGGTCTATATGACCATGATTTGACACATGGACCATACCCATATTTGGAATTACCTACAGATTCCATGGAACCCTGGAGACTTTGAGGAGACCATCCGTTGGGTCAAGAAAATCTTCAAAGGCCCTTGTTTCTATGAGGTGGTTATCATCACTTGCTGATGTATTTGGAAACATAGGAATGGCTGGATTTTCAAAGGAATTAGGCCCACCTTCCGGGGGTGGAAGGCTACTTTCTTCCAAGAAGTCACCTTGCTTAAGCATAGAGTGAAACCCTGATGACCCACAAGTATAGGGGGTGTATCGCAGTATTTTCGATAAGTAATAGTGTCGAACCCAACGAGGAGCAGAAGGTGTTGACGAGTGGCTTGGAGCAGGAATTCTCTGTAAATACTTAACAAACGGATTTTTAGGGTTTTTTGATATTGCAGGTAAATAAAGTACGAATAAATAAAAGACAATAAGAATAAATGCAGCAAGTGGCCCAATCCTTTATTCAGCAAAAGACAAGCCGGTTGTATTACTTAAGATGACCAAACATTCTCGAGGACACATGGGAATATCATCAAGTGCTTTCGCTTCATATAGTTGATTAATCTTCTTTAGTTTGCTAAGTGTGTGTGGGTGAACCTGTGCTAATGTACCGACCTTCCGAGGACTAATACATACTTGTGATTATACCCCTTGCAAGCATCCGCAAGTACAAGAAAGTAATTAAGGTAGAAACCTAACCACAACTTTAAACTCTAAGACCCTGATGTCCCTTGTGCAATGGTTTCCTAACGGGGGTTCAGGTTTCTGTCACTCCGACAACCCCTACGATTAGTAGCCAAATACAAAATGCATTCCCCTAGTCCCATATAGGTGAAGTGTCATGTAGTCGACGTTCACATGACACCACTAGAAGATGTACACCACAACTTAAATATCAAACTATTGAATCTTTCTCAACACAATTCCACTAGTAACAACATGACTTCTCCCATGTCCTCAAGAACAAAATGAACTACTCACAAGACATCATATGGATCATGATCAGAGATGAAATAATGATGTATAACAATCTGAACATAAATAATAATTCCACGGTTCACTCCATAGCATCAACTACAAGGAGTAATCAACACCGGGAAACTTTCTCCTAAGAACTATGCAAGATTCAAGCCAATTGTTACAGCGGTATGGAGATGGTGATGATGGTTGATGTCTACGCACTTCTATTCTTGTAGATAGTTGTTGGGCCTCCAAGTGCAAAGGTTTGTAGAAGAGCAGCAAGTTTTCCCTTAAGTGGATCACCCAAGGTTTATCGAACTCAGGGAGGAAGTGGTCAAAGGTATCCCCTCTCAAGCAACCCTGCAATCAAGATACAAGAAGTCTCTTGTGTCCCCAACAAACCCAATACACTTGTCAGGTGTATAGGTGCACTAGTTCGGCGAAGAGATAGTGAAATACAAGTGGTATGGATAATTATAAGTGGTAATGGTGATAGAAAATAGCTTGATAGCGTGGAAAAAACTAAAGTAAAACTGAAATAAAGATAGAAGGAAGCAAACATGTAACAGATCTAATTGCAAACGGTGTTTCAATGCTTAGAAACAAGGCCTAGGGATCATACTTTGACTAGTGAACACTCTCATATAAATATCTTCTCTTTATGATACTACTCTAAAGTACTCTCCAGTTGGACACTCAATCCATGGTAGGGCTATAATAGGACACCTCAAAGTAAGTCCTTCCCATCTAGAAAACCCCACACTATCACCTTGAGCACTAGATGGTTCCAACAAACACCACAATTTCATAAAGACATCCAACTCCAAATATAACTCATAACAAGTATTTGTAATCTCTAGCCTAAGTGCCACCATGGTGTGCACGCTGTCACTTTCACACACATGGGGAGAGCAGAGATCTATTAAAGCACTCGAGTAGCAATGTAGATCTATAGATTACAAGCTCATGATCTCAATAAGATCATGCATATAGAGAGAGATGAACACATAGCTACCGGTAGAACCCTTAGCCTCGAGAGAGAACTACTCCCTCCTCATCATGGTAATCAACAATGGTGATGGAGATGGTGGTGGATATTGATGGAGATGGCTCCGGGGGCACTTCCCCGTCCCAGCAGGATCTTGGGAACAGAGACTTCATCCCGAATCTCCCTTGGTGGCGTGGCGGCGGAACTTTTTGTGGATTTATCATTGATGATTTAGGGTTTTTGCATCGGGAGGCCTCTTATAGGCGAAGAGGCAAGGTCGGTGGGCGGCCAGGGGGCCCAGACCACCTGGTGGCACGCCCAGGGCTAGCCCGCGCCACCACATGGTGTGGTCGCCCTGTGGCCCTTCTCCGTCTCGTCTTCTGGCTCCGTGAGTCTTCCGGTAAAATATCAACTTTGATTTTTGTCTCGTCCAATTCCGAGAATATTGATTTTCTAAATTTCCTGGAACCAAAAACAGCAGAAAACAGGCAACTAGCACTGTGGCACTTGTTAATAGGTTAGTCCAAGAAAGTTTATAGAAAGTACTCCAAAGTTGGAACAAAACACAAGAAAGTAGATAAAACCAAGCATGGAACATAAAAATTATAGATACATTTGCAATGTATCAATGGTGCTGGTGGAGATGATTGTGGTGGTGATGATGATGATGATCCCGATGAAGTCCAGCTTTATGGTGGTGTTGATGGCGACGATCTCCCCTCTCCGGGAAGGAATTCCCCCAGCAGAATTCTATCTACTGGAGAGATCTTTCCCTCTCGGTGTTTTCCGCCCCACAGAGGTGGCATAATCTTTCTGTGGTTGCTCCTCGAGTCTTAGGGTTTCAGGAGGATAATATACTCCAGAGGGGAGATCCAGGGGTGGACGAGGGCGGCCACACCACCTGGTGGCGTGGCCTAGGCTGGCTCGCGCCAGGGGGTGGTGTGGGCTCCCTGTGGCCCATCTCAGCCTCCCCTTCTGGCTTCCTTCATCTTCTGGAAAAATAGGATTTTCCATGTATTTTCCCTAATTTTCTGATCTTCGCGAATTTTGCCTCCAAACAGGACCTTTTCCATCAAAATCCTGACTGCTGCGGTCCATGCTCCAAAAGTCATCAACCATGCAAAAAACAGATGAAATAACATAAGTATCATATCTTAATATGAAATATATCAATGTATAACAGTAATATATGATATATAATAGTGGTGCAAAATGGACGTATCAACTCCCCCAAGCTTAGACTTCACTTGTCCCCAAGCGAACTAAACTCAATAAACATGACCTCGGGTTTATGGAGTGAAGAGTCGATAAAAGAATACGGACATGGTGTGGCCGCCCTGTGGCCCCTCTCCGTCTCGTCTTCTGGCTCCGTGAGTCTTCCGGTAAAATATCAACTTTGGATTTTGTCCCGTCCAATTCCGAGAATATTGATTTTCTGACTTTCCTGGAACCAAAAACAGCAGAAAACAGGCAACTGGCACTATGGCACTTGTTAATAGGTTAGTCCAAGAAAGTGTATAGAAAGTACTCCAAAGTTGGAACAAAACACAAGAAAGTAGATAAAACCAAGCATGGAACATCAAAAATTATAGATACATTTGCAATGTATCAACATCCCCAAGCTTAACTCCTGCTCGTCCTCGAGTAGGTAAGTGATAAAAAGAAAGAATAATTTTTTAGGTGACATGCACCATCATAAACTTGATCAAAGTATTTGTAAAACATTCGAAGCTGGGATCATAGTATTTCAATCATAACATGAAAGACAAAGTTCTAGCAATAAGACAAAGAAACTATGTTGCAACATGAAAAGGCACAAACAAAAGATTCATGAATAACAATGCTTTGCAAGACGTTTGTTTGTTTCACATAAAGAAAACATAGCATAATAGTATTCAGCTTGTCCCTCATAGAATAGCAAATAAAAATGCATATGACACCTTCAAAGTTCATAAGAGTGACTAGATACAAATAGTTTAAAACAAGCAATATCAAGTGATGCATCAATCAACTAGTCTTGCGACAATGCACATAGAACTAAGAATGACCACTATGCTCTCAAAGTAAGTGCATAAAGGTAGAAGGTGGAGACTCAATATAATGGTGGAAGAAAGGTCTTTATAGAAGGAAGTAGGGATTCAAGTCTCATAAAGAGCTTCCAAAAATTATGGTACTTATAGCTTTTAGCTCTCATTGCCCCTATCATAAGCATCTTGAAGTGATTAAAGTTAAAGTGAACAAACTATGGTGTATATGCTTGACGAAGTATAAGTTGGAAATCTCATGTCCCTTGAATACGAGGGCCGCTCCTCATGCTACTCAAGTTTAGTCACCGCTAAGTTCTTGTCATCGTAAGTACATGTGTATCATAGAGAACCGCCAACGGGGTACGCCTTGCCCGATGATACGGAAGAATCCCCATATCAAAATGACAAGGCAACCAGACAACGAGCATCTCAGCAATCTTCTTATTTACCATGGGAATATGGTGCTTTTTTCTCTCTTTCCTCTTTTCATATATCTCTTTTTTTCTCTTTTATTTTTCTCTTTTTTTCTCAATATCTGACTCTTTTTTTATAAGAAGAATGCTTCATAGACAGATCATTATGGTTACACTGCACGATTCCCCCATGACAACATGGATTAGACCAGCGGCCTAAGCGTTTCTCTAACACATATACACAACTCCATGGACTTACAAGCTCCCCTTTCATTTCACACCGACGACATCCATAGACAAAAGAGCATGATATCAACTAGGTACAAAGTACAAGTGCAATGTTGAAAGCGTTCCCCATGACAGCATGGTTCTGCTAATCCCCAACAAATAAGTGCAAGCATATACAGCATAGACGACACAATGGTTCAAGTTTATTAAGGGCAAGAAAAGTAAAGTGTGCCATCAAGTTCGTGAGAGCTTTAATCACTAGTTTTCTCATAACAAGTTTAATTTAGAAGGTAAATAAAAACATGAATAAACGTGGAATAACATATGCTAGTAGGTAGGTATGGTGGACTCTTTGGAATAACTTGGTTTAGGGAGTTGGATGCATGAGTGGAACTCATACTTGGTTGTGGAGGCTAGCAAAAGACTGGGAGCGACAAACTAGGAGAGTAATAATGGACATAATCATGCAAAGTGACAAAACATCATTAATTAAAGCATAAAGTGATATTACAAGTCGAAAACTCAAGGATCATAGAGGCTATGGTGACTTGGGATAGTCATAACATGGTGTGAGCATGCGCCAAGTCAACCCAAATAAAGCATCAAAGGAGAATACCACAATACTATGCTTTAATATGCTAAAACAACGCATGATTCTTCCAAGGCACATTAAGCAATCTCAATTGTTTATAACAAGTCATGCTACAACAAAGAATACTAAGCATAAAGCCAAAACAATATGAAGCATGGCATGACAAAGCATAAGCCATAGTCAAAAACAAGCTCTCTTTACCACTTAAGCATGAACTTTCCTACTCTTTTCCAATCCAAACCAAACTATTTGAAAACCAATGCATGAAAGAGGGGGTCTAACCAATTTATTCAAGCAAAATAAGAAAACAAAAACTAAGAACGAAAACAAAAAAGAAGACGCTCCAAGAACAACACAACTCTGCATGAAACAATAAAAATGAAGCATTTGGAAGAAACCTGAGATTTTTATTGATGAAGAAGGGGATGCCTTGGGCATCCCCAAGCTTTGACGCTTGTACTTCTTGGATATTTCTTGGGGTGACACGCGTGGAATCCCCAAGCTTGAGCTTTAGTCCATTCTTCATCTCATTACTCATTCCTTCCATACACCTGAAATTTTTCCTTCATACAAAACTTCACACAATCTTTATTAGCAACATTAGTGCACTCAAGATAATAAGTCTTTAGGTTCAGTTCCAACACCAATAAAACTTCCATTAAAACACAATCTACTGTAGCACTTCCCTCAAAAAGCTCAATTCCCCAAAAGAACTCAAAAAGGAACCAACAAGAAGCAAATGCAAATAATGGCAGGAATCTGTTAAAACAGACCAACAGGTAAAGACGAATTTTTTCGAAGACCTTTTGTTGCTCAAATCGAAAAGTGTTGAACTAGCGAAAGTTAGATAAGAACCTGGGGAAGAAGCACAAAAATTCACGCCTCAAAAGGACGTACAGAGAATTTAGACGAATTTTTACGCTGAAGCATAGAAATCTGTTTCGGGACAGTAACTTTCCCAATCATTACTTCTCTCTCATTAGAGGTTACTCTTGGCACAAAAAGCAAATAAAAAGGATAAGGAGAGGTTATTACTGAAGTAATAACTTCCAAGACTCATTTAAAACTTTTGGGTTATCTCCCAATAAGTACTTTTCTTTAACGCCTTTAAGTTAGGCATGATAGTTTGAGTAGATGCTCAAATAAGAAATATGAATTGAAGTAAAAGAGAGCATCAACAAGCAAATTCAAAGCACATTTAAGTCTAACCCACTTCCTATGCATAGGAATCTTGTAAAGAAACAAGTCATGAAAGCACAAAGCAACAAGCATAGGAAAGCAAAACAAGTGCAACTTCAAAATTTGCAACATAAAGAGGGGAAACTTAATATTATTGAGATGCATAAAACCATGTTTCCCTCTGTCATAATAACTTTCAGTAGCATCATGAATAAAATCAACAATATAACTATCACATGAAACATTCTTATCATGAGCCACATGCATATAATCATTATTACTCTCCACATAAGCATAGTTATTCTTATTAATTGTAGTGGGAGCAAATTCAACAAAATAGCTATCATTATTATTCTCATCACCATAATCATCAAATATAGGAGGCATATTGTAATCATAATTAATTTTCTCCTCAATAGTAGGTAGACTGCAAATATCATATTCATCATTGCAATCATCATATATTGGAGGTTTGTTATCATCATAAGCAATAGAATAGCTATCTTCCAAAGCTGGGGAACTAAAAAGATCATTTTCATAAAAACTAGCTTCCCCAAGCTTAGAATTTTCCATAGCATTAGCAAGAATGGTGTCCAAAGAATTCATACTAACAACATTGCTATTAGCATGAAAATAAAGTTCCAAAGGTAATTTAGTTTTCTCTTCAAACACTTCATGTCCTAACTCAAGATAAATGCTATAAAACTCTCTAATTTTTTTGTTGTTTTCCATTAAGCATAACAAGTGAAAACGAGAAACAAAACGACAAAATTGCAGAATCTAAAGGAAATAACTTCGAGCACTCACACCGGAGGATGTGAGTACCTTTTACCTTACCTCCCCAACAACGGCGCCAGAAAATAGCTTGATGTCTACGCTTCTTGTAGATAGTTGTTGGGCCTCCAAGTGCAGAGGTTTGTAGAACAGCAGCAAGTTTTCCCTTAAGTGGATCACCCAAGGTTTATCGAACTCAGGGAGGAAGTGGTCAAAGGTATCCCCTCTCAAGCAACCCTACAATCAAGATACAAGAAGTCTCTTGTGTCCCCAACACACCCAATACACTTGTCAGGTGTATAGGTGCACTAGTTCGGCGAAGAGATAGTGGAATACAAGTGTTATGGATAATTATAAGTGGTAATGGTGATAGAAAATAGCTTGATGGCGTGGAAAAGACTAAAGTAAAACTGAAATAAAGATAGAAGCAAGCAAACATGTAACATATCTAATTGCAAACGGTGTTTCAATGCTTAGAAACAAGGCCTAGGGATCATACTTTGACTAGTGAACACTCTCATATAAATATCTTCTCTTTATGATACTACTCTTAACTACTCTCCGATTGGACACTCTAATCCATGGTAGGGCTATAACATCACACCTCAAAGTAAGTCTTTCCCATCTAGAAAACCCCACACTGTCACCTTGAGCACTAGATGGTTCCAACAAACACCACAATTTCATAAAGACATCCAACTCCTAATATAACTCATAACAAGTATTTGTAATCTCTAGCCTAAGTGCCACCATGGTGTGCACACTATCACTTTCACACGCATGGGGAGAGCAGAGATATATTAAAGCACTTGAGTAGCATGGTAGATCTATAGATTACAAGCTCATGATCTCAATAAGATCATGCATAGAGAGAGAGATGAACACATAGCTACCGGTAGAACCCTTAGCCTCGAGAGAGAACTACTCCCTCCTCATCATGGGAATCAACAATGGTGATGGAGATGGTGCCGGAGATCGATGGAGATGGCTCTGGGGGCACTTCCTCGTCCCGGCAGGGTGCCGGAACAGAGACTTTCTATCCCCGAATCTCTCTTCGGTGGCGGCGGTGCAACGGAACTTTTCGTGGATTTCTCATTGATGATTTAGGGTTTTTGCACCGGGAGGCTTCTTATAGGCGAAGAGGCACGGTCGGTGGGCGGCCAGGGGGCCCACACCACCTGGTGGCATGGCCAGGGCTAGCCCGCGCCACCACATGGTGTGGTCGCCCTATGGCCCCTCTCTGTCTTGTCTTCTGGCTTCGTGAGTCTTCTGGTAAAATATCAACTTTGGCTTTTGTCCCGTCCAATTCCGAGAATGATTTTCTGACTTTCCTGGAACCAAAAACAGCAGAAAACAGGCAACTGGCACTGTGGCACTTGTTAATAGGTTAGTCCAAGAAAGTGTATAGAAAGTACTCCAAAGTTGTAACAAAACACAAGAAAGTAGATAAAACCAAGCATGGAACATCAAAAATTATAGATACATTTGCAATGTATCAATGGTGCTGGTGGAGATGATGGTGGTGATGATGATTATCCCGATGAAGTCCAGCTCTATGGTGGTGTTGATGGCGACGATCTCCCCTCTCTAGGAAGGAATTCCCTCGGCAGAATTCTATCTGTCGGAGAGATCTTTCTCTCTCGGTGTTTTCCGCCCCGCAGAGGTGGCAGAATCTTTCTGTGGTCGCTCCTCGAGTCTTAGGGTTTCAGGAGGATAATATACGCCGGAGATCGAGGGTGGACAGGCGGCGCACCACCTGGTGGCGTGGCCTAGGCTGGCTCGCGCCAGGGGGTGTTGTGGGCCCCCTGTGGCCCATCTCAGCCTCCCCTTCTGGCTTCCTTCATCTTCTGGAAAAATAGGATTTCCATGTATTTTCCCGGATTTTCTGATCTTCGTGAATTTTGCCTCCAAACATCACCTTTTCCATCAGAATCCTGACTGCAGCGGTCCATGCTCCAAAAGTCATCAACCATGCAAAAAACAGATGAAATAACATAAGTATCATCTCTTAATATGAAATATATCAATGAATAATAGTAAATTATGATATAGAATAGTGATGCAAAATGGACGTATCAACTCCCCCCAAGCTTAGACTTCGCTTGTCCCCAAGCGAAACTGAACTCAATAAACATGACCTCGGGTTTATGGAGTGAAGGGTCGATAAAAGAATACGGACAAGAAGCATCACATTCATCAATACATAAGTCATAATAGAAGACACCTCATAATTATATAACTTAACTTGCAATAAGTAAAGGAAACACTATAAAGATACATAAAGTAAATCATAATTGGTAATGGCAAACTTAGCTCTTGGTCGAAGAATAGTTGACAATTTGCTGGAGTTCACAAATAACTGATTTTCAATGATAGCTTTCAATGTAGTAAACACCAGGATAAGAGCAAAGTGCAAAAGAAGGAACATAAGAAACATGACTGAATAGATCATCATATGAATGAATGAAACACAACAACTCAAAGTTCTTGCTGAGATAGAAAGGAATAGGTTTATTGACTCAACTAAAAAGTAAAGGAAAGGCCCTTCGCAGAGGGAAGCAGGGATTTCAAGTTTCATAAAGACCTTCCAAAAATTATGGTACTTATTAGCTTTCATCTCCCATTGCCCCTATCATAGGCATTGATGTCTACGCACTTCTATTCTTGTAGACAGTTGTTGGGCCTCCAAGTGCAGAGGTTTGTAGAACAGCAGCAAGTTTTCCCTTAAGTGGATCACCTAAGGTTTATCGAACTCAGGGAGGAAGTGGTCAAAGGTATCCCTCTCAAGCAACCCTGCAATCAAGATACAAGAAGTCTCTTGTGTCCCCAACACACCCAATACACTTGTCAGGTGTATAGGTGCACTAGTTCGGCGAAGAGATAGTGAAATACAAGTGGTATGGATAATTATAAGTGGTAATGGTGATAGAAAATAACTTGATGGCATGGAAAAGACTAAAGTAAAACTGAAATAAAGATGGAAGCAAGCAAACATGTAACAGATCTAGTTGCAAACGGTGTTTCAATGCTTAGAAACAAGGCCTAGGGATCATACTTTCACTAGTGAACACTCTCATATAAATATATTATCTTCATGATACTACTCTTAACTACTTGCCGGTTGAACACTCTAATCGATGGTAGGGCTATAACAGCACACCTGAAAGTCCGCTTTCCCCATCTAGATAACCCCACACTGTCACCTTGAGCTCTAGATGGTTCCAATAAACACCACAATTTCATAGAAAGATCCAACTCCAAATATAACAGATAACAAGTATTTGTAATCTCTAGCCTAAGTGCCACCATGGTATGCACGCTGTCACTTTCACACACATGGGGAGAGATGTCAACACCTGGATTTTTAATCCCAAATGCCCGTTGTGCCATACCCCGCAATCCCAGGATTACCATTTTTGCAAGACACAACGGATTGGATATCACAGTACATCATCCATTACAAACCATACATAAGGTCTTACACAAATAAGGATCTCATGATCCAGTCTTTAATACAACAAGTAGCGGAAATAAAAGATAAGCGTAGCGTGGGGTCCATCTTCAGGGGCACAGGCAATCTTTGACGAGAATAGTCCTAGTTATCATAGCCGTCCTGATGGCCATCCTCTTGATAGTCTCCTTCATAGTCTGGCCATGAGAATAGCCAGGGACAAAAGCCATGAGTACACTTTAAGTACTCGCAAACTACTCTTAACAGGTACTATAGTTCTAAGTTAAAGTGCTAAATCTAAGTTTAACTATAAAGTTAAGTTTGAAACCTAAGCTAAGTTCAGAAGAAAAGAAAGATAAAGTAGAGTTCTAGAATCACTTAAGTTGGGAAGCTAGTATCATAAACACAACCCTGTTGTGGTCAAGTCAAGATTCATCATTCATTTCGAGTTATTTGGAAAACATCTGACAACGAAACAGTATGGCCATTCCAACTATCCATAATCGCGGACACGGCTATTCGAATAGTTTGACACTCTGCAGAGGTGGTACACTTCCACCACAAGATTCGATACATCTGTCAGGGATAACCCTGAATCATCATACTTAGTATGCAGATAATCAAACATAACTTTCCCTTTACACACCCTAGTATAAGCACCTCTCCTATGAGCATGGCCTCCCAACGATGACTATCAGTCATCTTGGGCACTGCATAGGTGGACATCATGAGAGGTGGCCTCACCTCAAACCTCTCCCACGAGGGAACTAACACTAATGCATATAAATTTCCAGCTAAGCCTTACCCAATTCAGGTAGTGTGGTTATACGGTAAATTTGGAATGGTATCGCATCCGAATCCAACCATCAGTTTTATAAAAGGGTTAAGGCTCATGCCTCAACATTTTCATCATCATCAACCATTTGTGTTTCTCAACACATGTCAAAACATCTCAATAGAATGACTCATCATTCCAAGGTTTTCATAATTCATTTTCACCAAGTGTTCCCATCTAAAGTGACTCAAGTTTTTGATCTACTCTAAACTACTAAGTTAAGAGTGTTCACTAAGGTGGAAGTGATGGGTTCAATCTCATGCCATAGAATGACATCAAAAGTTATCTAAATAGGTCAAGTTTTATACTTTTTATGCTACCTTCAGAACAAGTAAAGAACTTGGGGTAAACTAAGGGAGGTAAAACTTCTACCAAAGACTTGAGGTAACTACTAGTTAAAAGGGGTGTGATCAAAGCATGCTTAAGGCATCTTTGCTAAACCATCTATTTTGATCCTAGCTTGCTAAGCACTAAACTTGCAAGTGTTAGCTTGCGCTGTTAATGGTGGCTTGCCTTGGTTGGTGCAGTGGTTGAAGTTTTCTTCGTCTTCGTCTTGATAGCACTCCTCCTCCTCATAAGCTTGGTCGGCACTCTCTTCTATAAATACATACGGAGTACACAATCACCAAACAATACTTAACTAGGCTAGATAGCATTCTAAGACACACAATTGATGATCTATTATCATCACAAGCATCACAAGTTTAATTCACTAGTTTCATTCTTTTTAATTTAGAAAAGTAATTTCTACTTATTGAAAAATTAACTAAGATTTAATATTCACCACTTAAAATATGGGATCATGTGGACACATGTCATCACCATATATTCTAACATGTGGGAATGAGATTTAAAGGTTGGATCAAAATTACTTTGGTTGAAGTTCAATATTTAATGATTTAAAGTGACTAGAAATGCCTATATAGCATTAATTTGGTACTAGTACAAAGTCACTGCATGTAAACCCTAATATTATTACATATTTAGATAGATATGATGAAATGTGATTTTTGAGAGTTGGAATCAACTCAAAAGCTAACTTGGTTGATTTTATAAAAATGTTGTAAGGTGCAAATGCTTCTATTTTGTTATTTTTATTAGGAGAGATCTATAACTCTAATTGAATTAAATCCAACGGGCTTGGATAGACCATCTCCATACCTTTCAGACAAAATTGGTTTCATGCAATTTCGATTTATAAAACTCCCAGAATTGAATATTAAACTAGTGGACAGAAACTAGATTCAACTTAAAAAGCAAAATCCAGATTTGAACGGTTGGGCTAGCGCGGGAAAGAACTTGGGCAAGCCCAGTGGCGCTCCACAGCGCGGGGCTCAGCTGACAGGTGGGTCCTGCTTGTCAGTGGGTCTTAACACGGCTTGAAAGCAATGCAGCTGCCAGAGGATTAGAAAGGGGATCTATGACTGAGGGTCATCGTCGACGACGAACAGGTCGCCGACGAGCTCGAACCCTAGCGGCTCGATGGGGGTCTGCTAGGGATGTACCAGGGCTCCAGTGGGGTAGGCAAGGCGGGCAAACGAACTGGAAGACGACAGCGAGGCGAGGCGCGGTTGCGGCGGAGCTTGGGGTGCCCTAAATCGCAGGCGCCCTTCTCGTCCTGCTGCGGCTGCTCCGGCTCCAATTCTGGCAAGGCAGAGCTCGCTTGGCTCCGGCGAGACAGGTGAAAGGATCAGTGAGAGGTGGGGAGTGAGTGGGTGTGGAGAGAAGAGGCCGGGGAGGCCGGTTTATATAGGCCCGACGGTGAGACCGAAGGGTATGGGCAGGCGACGGTGGCGACATGGCTACGGCCGCCTAGAGGCATGGCGGAGGATGGCGATCGACAGGCGGTCTCCTAGCGGTGCTCTAGGAAGTGAATGTGGGCTTAGGGGCGGTGGTCTGCGGTCTGGGCGAGATGGCGCTCTGAGCGGCAGAGGCGGCGGTGTCCACGGCGAGCGGTGGCTGGGGTGCGTTGGGCGGCGAACGGGGGTGTCTGGGGTGTTCCCCAGGTCATGGCGGAGCGGTGGGCGCGGGCTGTGGCCAAGAGGCGATCTGTGCACGCGGGGACAGAGCGTGCTTGACGGGCGGCATCGGCATGGTGCGGTGGCACTAGGCGCGGGCTTTCCTCGGTGGTCCATGGCGAGGCTCGGCTCGGGCAGGGGACAGAGGGTGGCGGTGAGCTCCTGGCTACCTCCTAGACATGGCAAGGGAGGGGGGAGTGGTCTGCTGCAGCGGGGCAAGGTTTGGCCGGCGACTAGGTGCTTGGTTTGACATGGCATGGTGGCTAGGGACAAGGGAGAGGGGGGCTAAGGGCCTGGTTAAACCAAGAGGGGACATAGGGTTTAAACGGGGATCAAATGGGGGCAAAACCCTGTTCAAAACAGTGAGCTATGATTTAGAGTTTAAACCTGCCTCCCAAGTGTTTGATTAAATGGCCGCAAGAAATAAACTTTTGAATTTTGGGTCATCTACACTAGTGCTAGGTAGTCTCTGGTTGCAAGGGTTTTGAAAGTGGAGCTTGTTTGAATGGTTTTTGAAAAAGTGGGATCTTACCATATGAACTAGATTCAATTTTGAACTATCATTTAAAATTAGCATTTGAAAGAATTTTTGCACATCACAAGGTGGGCCTTGGTACTTCGTTATGTGTACTAGCAAGGGGTGTAAAGATCCACACATGTTTCTGTTAAGTTTTGAGTACTAGGAATGGCCAAAGTAGGCATGGGAGTTAATTTGGCCAAAATGACCATTCACTTCAAATATTCATTTTGAGTTATTTTTCTTTGGGAAAAGTTTGGGAATGACTTAGATGATTTTTAATTCACCTAGGAAACATTTTACAAGCATTGGATCACTTAAACAAGGCACTTCAATTCAACTCCTATTTTAAATGCACACACATAGGAATGCTTTCATTTTTAATTTGGAAAATTTTTTGTTAACCCTATTTTTGGATGATTTGATCTTGATAAGCTTGGATTAAAGTTTTGGGATGTTACAAGAGCAGAGATCTATTAAAGCACTTGAGTAGCAAGGTAGATCTATAGATTGCAAGCTCATAATCTCAATAAGATCATGCATAGAGAGAGATGAACACATAGCTACCTGTAGAACCCTTAGCCTCGAGAGAGAACTACTCCCTCCTCATCATGGGAATCAACAATGGTGATGGAGATGGTGGTGGAGATCGATGGAGATGGCTCCGGGGGCACTTCCCCGTCCCGACAGGGTGCCGGAACAGAGACTTTCTATCCCTCGAATCTCCCCTTCAGTGGTGGTGGCGCTACGGACCTTTTCGTGGATTTCTGATTGACCATCTAGGGTTTCGGTATCGGCGAAAGAGGCAAGGTCGGTGGCCGGCCAGGGGGCCCACACCATGCCCTGGCGCGACCTAGGGTTGCTCGCGCCAAGGGGGTGTGGCCACCTTGTGGGCCCTCTTCGACTCTCCTTCTGGCTCCGTGAGTCTTCTAGGAAAATAGGAACTTTGGCTTTTGTCCCGTCCAATTCCGAGAATATTCATTTTCTGACTTTCCTGGAACCAAAAATAGCAGAAAACAGGCAACTGGCACTGTGTCATCTTGTTAATAGGTTAGTCCAAGAAATCATATGAAAAGTACTCCAAAGTGTGGACAAAACACAAGAAAGTAGATAAAACCAAGCATGGAACATCAAAAATTATAGATATATTTGCAATGTATGAGGCATCTTTAGGTGATTAAGGTTAATGTGACACAACTAAGAGGATATGCTTGAAAAGTTATAAGTTGAAATCTCATGCCCCTTACTTACGAGTACCGAACCTCATGCTACTCAACTTCAGTCACAAGTAAGCTCTTGTCACTGTAAATACATATGTATCATAAAGAACCGCCAACGGGGTACCCCTTGCACATGATACAGGAGCTATCCCATAATCAAAATGACAAGGCAAGCAGACAATGAGCATCTCAGTGATCCTTTTATTTGCTATTTGCATAGGTTTTTATTGAAGATGCTTCATAGAGTTCTCATTATGGTTGTGCTGCAAGTTTCCACCATGATTAGGCATGGCTTAGGCTAGCGGCCCAGGCATTTCTCTAACACACATATAAGTTCCCCTTTTATTTCACACCGCCGGGATCCATAGGCAAAAGAATCATGATATCAACGAGGGTCAAAGTACCAGTACAATGTTGAAAGCGTTCCCCATGATGCATGGTTCTGCTAACTCCAACTTATAAAGCGCAAGCATATACGCAACAAAGATGGACACAATGGTTCAAGTTTATTAAGTGCAAGAAAATAAGGTGTGCCATCAAGTTCGTGAGAGCTTTAATCACTAATTTTCTCATAACAAGTTTAATTTGGAAGGTAGATAAAAACAAGAATTTTTACTTGGAATAGCAATAATGCCAATCGGTAGGTATGGTGGACACAAATGGCACAGGTTTTGGTTTAAGGATTGGATGCACGAGAAGAATTCCCTCTCAGTACAGGTTTTTGGCTAGCAAGGCTGGGTAGCAAGTATAAGAGCTAAAGGAAACAAACAAACATACAAGTGATAAAAACAAACATGCAATCTTCCTTGGAAGCACAAAAGATCTTAACTAGAGAATACTAAGGTTATGAGAAAATCAAGAAAGAAAGATGATGAAATTATATTTCTTTAAGAGTACTTTTATCTTTTCCATTCAACCCTCAAAAATAGTGTAGCTACTGACCGAGCCAGGTTTGCCAAAACCAACTAAATTAACTCAGTGATCCCAAAGTGATACCAATACTAACATCAAGATCAATCATATAACCACGAATTGAAAACTAATATAAGATATGCAAAAGAGTAAATGATAGAACTTCTCATTAATATTCCATAACGGCTACTCACACCAAGGGATACATATCTAACGAGAGAGGGTACACTTCCATAATGCAAACCATCCTACATGATAACTTCTCTATTCATGATATGACTCTACTAAAAAGGTAAAAAGATAGAAGATAGTGATGTGATATCGCGGCACTCCCCCAAGCTTGGAACAAACCAAGGGGATGCCAAAACCTGATGACGAATTACTCCTTCGGTGGTGGTGGTATTCTCTCGTCATCGTCCGACTTCCAAGGTAAGGGTTCCCCATCAACAAAAGACATCATGGTCTCCAGCATCCTGAAACTTGCAGCAGCACTTATGCATTTAAACCTAACCTCATACTCACAGTTTTGATTTTGAACGTCGTAGAGCTGTGCTTGTAGTTGGTTGGCTGTTTGATGGAGTGAGAGAATTTCATCCATGAGTTTAGCAGTCTCCTTTTGGTGCTCGGCGATGAGTTTGGAACAAATCTTGTGGATGATATCCACTTTGCAATCCGCCATCTTCTTGTACATAAAGACTTCTTGCTCCAGTGTTTCCATTCTGTCCTCCATACTTCCTTCACCTTTAGGGCCTTGAACCTCTTTTATCCGTACCTCCGCATCTTCAAGCAACAACTCCTTGGGATGAATCTTCAACTCTCGCATGTATGGGTTGATGATATTCGTTGAGGAATTTTCCTTGGATGATCCAGAGGAAGACATTGTGGCTCCAATGTAGGACTCTACATGTCAGAAACAGATCGAAACAAAAACACGATAAGAACACGATATATGAACCTCAGGGGATCCGGGGGATTATATATTACGAAGTTTTACAGCAAAAGGAAGGTACTGGCAGAAAACGGGTCAGAGATGGAGGCCGAGGTGGCCACACCACGTGGTGGCGTGGCCAGGGGTGGGCCCGCGCCACAAGGTGGTGTGAGCCACCCTAGCTCCGTTTTCGTCCCTCTTTCGCTTTGTAGCTTTCCTTGTTGGCTAAAAACTGCAAAAATATAACTGGATAATATATTCGGGAAACTTTTCTTACCAGATATGTTACCTATTCGAAGACGGGCTCTACAGGTCTCTGAGTTTGGTCTTTGATAAATTTTTTCGGAGTTACCACTTGAATAGTATCAACCTCTTCGTTGTAAGAATCTCCAGCAATACAGTGCATGAGTCGATGCCCATTCACCACTTGTGTAGTGTTATCTTTTAAAGAAGAAATCTTTATTGCTCCTAAACGGTACACTTCTTCAATATCGAAAGGTCCTTCCCATTTTGATAGTAGTTTTCCTGCAAAAAATCTGAGACGAGACCTATATAATAGAACTTTCTCACCAACATGGAATTCTCTCTTAAGTATTCGCTTGTCATGCCATCTTTTAACTTTTTCCTTAAAAAGTCTAGCATTATCATAAGCTTCACTCCTCCATTCATCCAAAGAACTTAAGTCAAATAATTTTTTTTCACCCGCAAGCTTACAATCTCTATTAAGTTCTTTAACTACCTAATAAGCTTTGTGTTCTAATTCTAAAGGTAGGTGACAAGCTTTCCCATAAACCATTTTATAAGGAGACATCCCCATAGGGTTTTTATAGGCAGTCCTATAAGCCCATAAAGCATCATTCAACTTTTTAGCCCAGTTTTTTCTAGATCTATTAACAGTCTTTTGCAAGATGGATTTAATTTCTCTATTTGATAACTCTACTTGGCCACTAGTTTGGGGGTGATAAGCTGAAGCGATTCTATGATTAACATCATATTTAGCAAGGGTCTTTATAAAACCACCATGAATGAAATGAGAACCTCCATCAGTCATGAGATACCTAGGCACTCCAAACCTAGGAAAGATAACATCCTTAAGCATTTTTAGAGAGGTCTCCCCGTCAGCACTCTTCATAGGTATGGCTTCTACCCACTTAGTAACATAATCAACGAAAACAAGAATATGAGTATAAACTTTCGAGGGAGGAAAAGAACCCATAAAGTCAAATCCCCAACAATAAAAGGGTTCAATAACTAGAGAGTAGTTCATAGGCATCTCATTGCGTCTAGAAATATTACCAACACGCTGACACTCATCACAAGATAAAACAAATTTTCTTGCATCTTTAAAAAGGGTAGGCCAGTAGAAACCTGATTGTAGCACCTTTTGTGCAGTTCTATCTCCCGCATGATGTCCTCCATAGGCACTACCATGACATTTCCGCAATATCTCCTTTGTTCGTATTCTGGAACACATCTTCGCATAATACCATCCACTCCTTCTTTATATAAATGTGGGTCATCCCAAAAATAATGCCTCAAATCGTAAAAGAACTTCCTTCTTTGCTGACCTGTGAAAGTTGGAGGCAAATACTTGGAGACAATAAAGTTAGCATAGTCAGCATACCAAGGGCTCCCTCATGAGCTTATCCCTATTTCTGCCAACTGTTCATTCGGGAAACTATCATTAACAAGCATAGGATCAAAAGAGATATTTTCCAATCGAGATAAATTATTAGCAACAGGATTGTCAGCACCTTTCCTATCTACAATATGTAGATCAAACTCTTGTAAAAGCAGCACCCATCTAATAAGCCTAGGCTTAGCATCCTTCTTCATCATAAGGTACTTAATAGCAGCATGATCAGTATGAATGGTGACTTTTGAGTCTACAATATAAGGTCTAAACTTATCACAAGCAAAAACGACAGCTAGGAATTCTTTTTCAATAGTAGCATAATTCCTTTGAGCAGCGTCAAGAGTCTTACTAGCATAATGAATAACGTTTAAATTTTTATCTATTCGTTGCCCAAGGACAACACCTACAGCAAAATCACTAGCATCACACAATATTTCAAAGGGTAAACTCCAATCAGGTGGTTGAACGATAGGAGCTGTAGTTAAGGCCTTCTTAAGAGTTTCAAAAGCTTCCTTACAATCATCATCAAAAACAAAGGGTACATCTTTTTGAAGAAGATTAGTGAGGGGTTTTGATATCTTAGAGAAATCTTTAATAAACCTTCTATAGAAACCAGTGTGACCAAGGATACTACGAATACCATTGATGTCTCTTGGGCAGGGCATTTTCTCAATTGCCTCAACTTTAGCTCTATCCACTTCTATGCCTCTTTCGGAAACCTTATGCCCAAGGACAATCCCTTCATTAACCATGAAGTGGCATTTCTCCCAATTAAGAACAAGATTAGTTTCTTCATACCTCTGCAAAACTTTATCAAGGTTGTGCAGACAATTATCAAAAGAAGTTCCATAGACGGAGAAGTCATCCATGAACACCTCCACAATTTCCTCACAAAAACCATGAAAGATAGCAGACATGCATCTTTGAAAAGTAGCAGGAGCATTGCATAAACCAAAAGGCATACGTCTATAAGCATAGGTTCCGTAAGGGCATGTAAAAGTAGTTTTTTCTTGAGCTTGTTGTTTAACAGCAATTTGAGAGAAACTAGAATATCCATCAAGAAAACAAAAATGGGTTTCTTTAGATAACCTTTCTAACATTTGATCAATCAAAGGAAGTGGGTCATGATATTTCTTAGTAACTTTGTTAACTTTCCTGAAATCAATGCACATCCTATAGCCCACTACTATTCTTTGGGGAATAGGCTGATCATTATCATTAGGAACAACGGTAATTCCTCCTTTTTTTAGGAACACAATGAATAGGACTAACCCATTCACTATCAGCAATAGGGTAAGTAATACCAGCATCGAGGAGTTTCAATACCTCATTTCTTACCACTTCCTTCATCTTAGGATTTAGACGCCGTTGGTGCTCTACTACTGGCTTTGCATCTGGTTCTATATTGATAGCATGCTGACATATAGTAGGAGAAATCCCTTTTAAACCATCCAGAGTATAGCCCATAGCCCCTCGGTGTTTCTTCAAAATCTCCAATAATCGTTCCTCTTCCTTCCCTGAAAGTTTAGAGCTAATAATAACAGGATATATCTTATTATCATCAATGTAAGCATATTTAAGATCGTCAGGGAGAGGTTTTAGATCGAATACCAGATCCTTTTTAGGTGGCAACGTGGTACCCAAGTCTTCTATAGGCAAGTTGTGGTTAAGCATCTTAGGTTGATGACAGAGAATCTCGTCAATCTCATTTCTTTCTTCCATGAAGATTTCACTTTCATGATCCTCCATAATTTGCTACAAAGCATTGTTAGGAGCAAGAGAGATAGAAGTGAGTTCTTCAACTCTAAAATCCTCATTATGGGTTTCATTTTCACAAGCTTATTTAGTAAATTTCGAAAAATTATACACATAAGATTCCCCATCAAACTCAGTCAAGATTTTCTCCCTTTTGCAATCTATAATAGCTCCACAAGTACTCAGGAAAGGTCTACCAAAAATGATGGGATAAGTTTTGCTAGCAGCTGAACCAAGTACTAGAAAATCAACAGGATATCTAATCTTACCACATAGAACTTCTATATCCCGCACAATGCCAATTGGAGAGATGGTCTCTCTATTAGCAAGGTGAATAACCACATCAATCTCTTCCAATTCACAGGGACTGATTTCATGCATAATTTCTTTGTAAAGTTCATAAGGAATAACACTTAAACTTGCACCAATATCACATAAACCATAATAGCAATGATCACCAATTCTAACAGAAAGCACATGGACACTAGCCTTTTTAGCTTTATTAGGGTGTGATACAATATTAGAAGCATCCTCACAAAAGACTATGTGTCCATCTTCTATACATTTAGTAACAAGGTCTTTCACAATTGCTACAACAGGTTCAATGTTTATTTGTTCATCAGGTTTTACAATTCTCTTTGCACTTTTAGTGATTACACTAGTTATCATAGGATGATCCTTTACCTTATCCTGGAAGGGTATTTTCTCGATATAAGGTTCAGGTAAGATGTGATCAATAGTGTAAAACTCAGTACACCCAATAGGAACACAGTCAACAATATCTTTATAAGGTGCATGGTACTTGCTCCATCCCTTTTTTGGAATTTCATTATAAGAATCAAAAGCCTTCAAACAATTTGTAATAACTTGTAAATCAAGACCATAAGCATTACTAATATTTTGAAAATCATCAGTTCCCATAAAAGATTCAATGCATTCATAATCATAATTTATACCTAACTTTCTTCCTTTGTCATTCTCCTATGCTTCAACATTGTCTTGAATACGGTCTAGAAGGTCCCATTTAGCTTCTTCTTCCATGCGAGTCAATGATCCAGCACAAGAAGCATCCAATAAACCTTATCATGAAGAGAAAGCCTTGCATAAAAGTTATTAATAATAATATTGTTGGGGAGCTCATGAATGGGACATTTGAGCATTAGTAACTTCAATCTCCCCAAGCTTGAGCTGTACTCTCTCCATCAAGAGGCCAAAATTTGTATATTTGATTCCGATCGTTATGAATCTCACTAGGAGGATAAAACTTTGAATAAAAGAGAGGCACTATTTCCTCCCATTCAAGAGCTTGACCATTCTTCAGCAGCTTATACCATTCCTCAGCTCTTCCTTTCAGTGATAATGAGAATAACTTCTTATTAACTTGATATGTAGTAGTACCTACACACTTGAACAACCTGCATAATTTGTGTATAAAGACCAAATGATCACAGGGATGGACAGTTCCATCCCCAACATAGTAATTATCCATAACACGATCAATAATTCTTGTAGGTATTTTAGAAGTATCAATCTCAGCAGGTGGTGGTTCGTCTACTACCTTAGCAGTGGTAGTAGCATTACAAAATAAGAAACTCAGCGAATTATCCATATTGAAAATAAAGCAACTAACATAAATAAACAATACTCACAGTAGATGTTTCCTTTACCAGTTCCACTCTCCAATAGCGCTTCACTCCCCGACAACGACGCCAGAAAATAGTCTTGATGACCCACAAGTATAGGGGGTGTATCGTAGTATTTTTGATAAGTAAGAGTGTCGAACCCAATGAGGAACAGAAGGTGTTGACGAGTGGATTGGAGCAGGAATTCTCTGTAAATACTTAACAAACGGATTTTTAGGGTTTTTTGATATTATAGGTAAATAAAGTACGAACAAATAAAAGACAATAAGAATAAATGCAGCAAGTGGCCCAATCCTTTATTCAGCAAAGGACAAGCCGGTTGTATTACTTAAGATGACCAAACATTCTCGAGGACACATGGGAATATCATCAAGTGCTTTCGCTTCATATAGTTGATTAATCTTCTTTAGTTTGCTAAGTGTGGTGTGGGTGAACCTATGCTAATGTACCGACCATCCTAGGACTAATACATACTTGTGATTATACCCCTTGCAAGCATCCGCAAGTACAAGAAAGTAATTAAGGTAGAAACCTAACCACAACTTTAAACTCTAAGACCCTGACGTCCCTTGTGCAATGGTTTCCTAACGGGGGTTTAGGTTTCTGTCACTCTGGCAACCCCTACGATTAGTAGCCAAATACACAATGCATTCCCCTAGGCCCATATAGGTGATGTGTCATGTAGTCGACGTTCATATGTGTAACATCCCAGACCGTGAAGCAAGCAGGGCCGAGCGCCAAGCCAACTTAGCAACATTGCAGCAGATCGCCCAAATGGCTCTCAACAACCAAGGACATGGAAATCAGGATCACCATGGATCCAAACTCAAAAAATTTCAGAATACCAATCCCCCAATATTCAACCAATCTGAGAACCCATTAGATGCTGATGACTGGTTACAGACCATGGAAAACAACCTCGAAGTTGCAGGAGTTGATGAAAATGAGAAAGTTCTCTTCGCCACCCACTATCTGGTGGGAGATGCCAGAGCTTGGTGGAATAGCATCCGCAATATGAACAATGGCCAGGTTATGACATGGGAAGCATTCAGAGTCAATTTCAGCCGCACCCACATGCCGCAAGGTCTCGTCAACAGGATGAGAGATGAATTCCACGAATTGAAGCAAGGAAGAATGACTGTGGTGGAGTACCGTGACCGATTCTTGTCACTTGCCAGATATGCACCTGGTAAGATCAACACAGAGGCCAAGAAGAAGGAGAGATTCTTGAACGGACTGCATGATGAGATGCAGACTGTCCTCGTCAACATCCGTTTCCAAGATCTCGAAGAGCTAGTCGACTCTGCCATTCAGATGGAAGGGAAGATTAACCAGGCAAACGACAACCGCAAGCGTTGTATGATGCAGCAGTCTGGATCCAGTAGTCACCAGAAGTACCGTCCCAACCCTTCACCAGGATATGCACCAAGGAACAACCGACCCCCAAATTCTCGCCCAGGCTACCCCAACCGTAGCGGAGGCAATGTGAAGTTCAGAAACAATCACAACTCCGGCAATGCCAACCATTTCAACCGTGCCCCTCCCAAGAGCAACAACAATAACAACAACACTGCACCCAGAACCGGCAGCAATGCTATGCCTGTCGCAGTCAAGGACAAGTCCCAGATCACTTGTTTCGAGTGTGGAGTGAAGGGTCACTACTCCAATGAGTGTCCCAAGAAGCCAGCAGCCAATGCCAATGTGAATGCCCCAGCTCAGCAGCAACGTCGTGTTCAACCAGGAAGGAGATTTGCCCCAGGGAACCCTCACAACCGCAACGGTCGTCTCTTCCACATGAACGCAGAAGAAGCCCAGGAAGCGCCAGATGTAGTGCTGAGTATGTTTTCTGTCAACTCAGTTTTAGCAAGAGTATTGTTTGATTCTGGAGCATCGCATTCATTTGTCACCGAAGAATTTGCATGCACTAGTAATATTCACCCAACCAACCTGAAGCATGTCATGATAGTTCAAATCCCCGGTTCAACTACAAAGGCTAGAAAAATTTGCAAAGTTGTACCTATCAGAATACATGGGATAGATTTCTATGCCAACCTAATTGTACTTGGAACCAAAGGATTGGAAGTAGTACTAGGTATGGACTGGATGTCAAGGCATAAAGGATTGATAGACTGTGCTAAGAAAGCCATCACCATGACCAGTAGTTCTGGAGTATGAGAGCATATCTGAAACCTTACCCGTCAATTCAAGTGCAACAAGAGTGTAGCCCTGCCCACCATAGACCAAGTCGAGTAGTCTGTGAATACCCCGACGTATTCCCAGATGAATTGCCAGGTATGCCCCCGGATAGGGATATTGAGTTCATTATCGAACTAATCCCCGAAACCGGACCTATAGCCCAGAGACCCTATAGCATGAACCCCTCAGAGTTAGTGGAACTGAAGAAGCAGTTGGATGCCATGTTAGCAACAGGCTTGATTTAGCCAAGCGCATCGCCATGGAGATCACTAGTGTTATTCATCGACAAGAAAGATGGAGGCAATCGTATATGTACAGATTACAGAAAGTTGAATGACGTCACCATCGTCTGTGTACCCTTTGCCAAAGATAGAGAATCTATTTGATCAGTTGACAGGAGCTCAGGTATTCTCAAAGATTGATCTTAGGACTGGTTATCACCAACTTAAGATTCGTGCAATGGATATTCCGAAGACCGCCTTTACTACTCGCTATGGTTTATATGAGTATATGGTTATGTCTTTTGGATTAACCAATGCCCCTGCTTATTTCATGAATCTCATAATAAGATCTTTATGAATTTCCTAGATAAGTTTGTAGTTGTGTTCATCGACGACATCCTTATCTACTCCAAGTCAGAAGAAGAGCATGAGCAACATCTGAGAATCATCCTAGAAACCCTGAGAGAGCATCAGTTATATGCCAAGTTCAGCAAGTGTGAGTTTTGGCTGAAAGAAGTAGGATTCCTAGGACATATTGTGTCTGCCAGAGGAGTCTCTGTTGATCCCGCCAAGATCAAAGATGTTGAAGAATGGGAAGCCCCAACCACTCAAACCCAAGTCCGTGCATTTCTCGGATTAGCAGGATATTACCGCAAGTTCGTAGAAGGATTCTCGAGCCTAGCCCGACCAATGACCCAATTGTTGAAGAAGGACAAGAAGTTTGAATGGACTGACAAGTGTGAAGCCAGTTTCTAGGAGCTAAAGAAGAGATTGATATCAGCCCCAATATTGATCATGCCAGACATCAAGAAGCCGTTTGATGTGTATTGTGACGCATCCAAGATTGGTCTAGGATGTGTATTGATGCAAGAAGGCAAGGTCATCGCATATCTGTCTTGACAACTGAAGCAGCATGAGCAGAACTATTCGACCCATGATCTTGAGTTAGCAGCCATAGTTTTGGCATTGAAGACATGGCGTCATTATCTGATGGGTAATCGTTGTGAGATTTACTCAGATCATAAGAGCTTGAAATATATCTTCACTCAGAAGGAGCTGAATATGAGACAAAGGAGATGGATAGAGTTAATCAAGGATTATGACCTTGACATTCACTATCACCTCGGAAAAGCCAACGTGGTAGTGGATGCTCTTAGCAGATTGTAGTTAGCAAAGGATTCTTAGCTAGCATTGAACTTCAACCCACGTTGATTAGCCAAATCAAGGAAGCAAAGAAGGGGAATGAAAGTATGGACGGTATCAAACGTCGTATTGGTACAGGAAAGGTACCAGGATTCACCGAAGATGAAGAAGGAGTACTGTGGTACAAAGGACGTATCTGTGTGCCAGCAGATTTGGAGCTGAAGGAAATTATCATGAAGGAAGCTCATGATACTCTTTATTCTATACACCCCGGAGGAACGAAGATGTATCAGGATTTGAAAGAGCAATTTTGGTGGCACAAGATGAAGAGAGAGATTGGAAGCTACATCGCCAAATGTGACATCTGTCAAAGAGTCAAAGCAGAGCATCAGAGACCTGCAGGTCTATTGCAACCATTGCAGATTCCAGAATGTAAATGGGATTCCGTCAAATGGACTTTATCACCGGTTTACCTACTTCTAGTAGGGGAAATGACTCAATCTGGGTCATCGTTGATAGACTCTCCAAGGTAGCCCACTTCATCCCTATCAAGATAACCTACCAGAGTGCGAAGTTAGCAGAACTGTACATTGCTAGGATTGTTAGTCTGCATGGAACCCCCAAGACCATAGTATCAGATTGAGGAACCCAATTTACCTCGAGATTTTGGCAGAAAGTTCAGGAAGGTTTAGGAACCAAGTTGAATTTTAGCACCGCGTATCACCCGCAAACAGATGGACAGACTGAGAGAGTCAACCAGATCCTAGAAGATATGCTTAGAGCTTGTGTGTTGGAATACGGATCAAAATGGGAAGACTGCCTGCCTTTCGTAGAATTCTCATATAACAACAGTTATCAAGCTAGTTTGCAAATGGCACCATTTTAGTTCCTATACGGAAGAAAGTGCCGTACCCCTTTAAATTGGTCGCAAGTAGGAGAGAGTCAGATCTTTGGACCCGACATTCTCCGAGAAGCAGAAGAGAAAGTTCACAAAGTCCGTGAGCACCTCAAGACTGCCCAATCCAGATAGAAGAGTTATGCTGACAAGCGAAGGAGAGACATGACTTTCAATGTCGGAGATTTTGTATACCTCAAAGTTTCACCATTGAAGGGAACTCAACGCTTTAGTCTGAAGGGAAAGTTAGCCCCCAGATATATCGGACCTTTCAAAATTTTGAATCGTCGAGAAGTATCGTATCAGCTGGAACTGCCTGCGGAGATGTCAGCCATTCATAATGTCTTCCATATCTCGTTACTTCGCAAATGCTTGGAAGTTCCTGAGAAGATTGAAGTTTTCAAGAATATCGATCCCAGAGCTATGGAAATCAACAATGACCTGACCTATAGGGAAGTACCCATCCGTATATTAGAAGAAGCCGACAGAACCACCAGCAATCATATCGAGGAGGAAGCTACCTAGGAGCGAGAAGATTACATTAGGACAGAGTTCCCAGATCTATTTAGTTCCTAGTTTTCTTTGTAAATCTCGGGACAAGATTTTGTTTAAGGGGCGAAGGTTTGTAACATCCCAAAACTTTAATCCAAGCTTATCAAGATCAAATCATCCAAAAATAGGGTTAACAAAAACTTTTCCAAATTAAAAATGAAAGCATTCATATGTGTGTGCATTTAAAATAGGAGTTGAATTGAAGTGCCTTGTTTAAGTGATCCAATGCTTGTAAAATGTTTCTTAGGTGAATTAAACATCGTCTACATCATACCCAAACTTTTCCTAAAGAAAATCAAATCACAATGAATTAAAAAGGAGGAATGGTCATTTTGGCCATTTTAATACACTACACTACTTTGAGTGTTCCTAGCACTCATTTCTTAACAGAAACATGTGTGGATCTTTACACCCCTTGCTAGTACACATACTAAGGTACCAAGGTCCACCTTGTGATCTGCAAAAATCTTTCAAATGCTAATTTTAAATGATAGTTCAAAATTGAATCTATTTCATATGGTAAGATCCCACTTTTTCAAAAACCATTGAAACAAGCTCCACTTTCAAAACCCTTGCAACCAGAGACTACCTAGCACTAGTGTAGATCACCCAAAAATTTTGAAACCAAAATTCAAAAAGTTTATTTCTTGCGGCCATTTCATCAAACACTTGGCAGGCAGGTTTAAACTCTAAATCCTAGCTCACTATTCTGCATAGGGTTTTGCCCCCATTTGATCTCCATTTAATCCCTATGTCCCCTCTTGGTCTAACCAGGCCCTTCGCACCCCTCTCTCTTGTCCCTAGCCCCCATGCCATGCCAACCCAAGGACATGTTCGCCGGCTAAACCTTGCCCCGCTGCAGTAGACCACTCCCCCTTCCCTCGCCATGTCTAGTAGGTAGCCAGGAGCTCACCGCCACCCTTTGTCCCCTGCCCGAGCCGAGCCTCGCCATGGACCACCGAGGAAAGCCCGCGCCTAGTGCCACCGCACCATCTTTGAGCACGCGCGAGCACGCACCCGGCAGCGTGCCTGCACCGCCGCTCGACCATAGCCTGCGCCCACCGCTCCGCCACAACCCAGGGAACACCCTAGACACCCCCGTTCGCCGCCCAACGCACCACAGCCACCGCTCGCCGTGGACGTTGCCGCTTCTGCTGCTCAGAGCACCACCTCGCCCAGACCACATACCACCGCCCCTATGCTTGCATTCACTTCCTAGAGCACCGCCATGAGACCGCCTGTCGATCGCCACCCTCAGCCATGCCGCTAGCCGGCCGTAGCCTTGTCGCCACTTTCGCCCATCCCTTTCAGTCTCACCGTCGGGCCTATAAAAGGAGGCCTCCCCAGCCTCTTCTCTCCACATCACTCCACTCCCCTCACCTCTCTGAACCTCACCCACCTCTAGCCGGAGCAAGGCGAGCTCTGCCTCACGGGACTTGGAGCCGGAGCAGCCGCAGCAGGAGGAGAAGGGCGCCACTGATTGCGACCACCCCAAGCTCCGCCGCAACCGCGTCTCGCCTCGCCGTCGACCACCAGTTCGTTTGCCCGCCTTGCCTACCCTGCTGCAGCCCTGGTACGTCCCCACCAGACCCCCACCGAGCCGCTAGGGTTCGAGCTCGCCGACGACCTGTTCGTCGTTGACGACGACCCTTAGCCATAGATCCCCCTTCTAATCTTACGGCCCATAGCGCGCGTACCGTTTCGCGTGTTAAGACCCACTGACAAGCGGGACCCCCCTGTCAGCTGATCCCTGTGCCGTGGAGCTCCACTGGGCCGGCCCAAGTTCTTTCCCGCGCTAGCCCACCCGTTCAAATCTGGATTTTTCTTTTTAGTTGAATCTAGTTTCTGTCCCCTAGTTTGAAAATCAATTCAGAGAGATTTATAAATCCAAATTGCATGAAACCAATTTTGTCTCAAAGGTATTGAAGTAATCTATCCAAGCCCGTTGGATTTAATTCAATTAGAGTTATAGATCTCTCCTAATAAAATAACAAAACAGAAGTATTTGCCACTTGCAACATTTTTATAAAATCAACCAAGTTAGCTTTTGAGTTGATTCCAACTCTCAAAAATCACATTTCATCATATCTACCTAAATATGTAATAATATTAAGGTTTACATGCAGTGACTTTGGACTAGTACCAAAATAATGCTATATAGGCATTTCTAGTCACTTTAAATCATTAAATATTGAACTTAAACCAAAGTAATTTTGATCCAACCCTTAAATCTCATTCCCACATGTTAGAATATGTGGTCATGACATGTGTCCACATGATCCCATATTTTAAGTGGTGAATATTAAATCTTAGTTAAATTTTCAATGAGTAGAAATTACTTTTCTAAATTAAAAGGAATGAAACTATTGAATTAAACTTATGATGCTTGTGATGATAATAGATCATCAATTGTGTGTCTTAGAAAGCTATCTAGCCTATTTAAGTATTGTTTGGTGATTGTGTACTCCATATGTATTCTTATAGACGATAGTACCGACCAAGTCTATGAAGAGGAGGAGTGCTATCAAGACGAATAAGAAGAAAACTTCAACCACTACACCAACCAAGGCAAGCTAGCACTATCCAAGATTAACCCTTGCAAGTTAAACCTTGCAAGTTTAGTGCTTAGCAAACTAGAATCAAACTAGATGGTTTAGCAAAGATGCCTTAAGCATGCTTTGAGCACCCCTTTTTTGACTATTAGTACCTCAAGTCTTATTGACAAGTTTCACCTCCCTTAGTTTACACAAAGTTCTTTACTTATTTTGAAGGTAGCATAAAAATTATAAAACTTGACCTACTTAGAAACCTTTAGATGTCATTCTATGGCATGAGATTGAACCTATCACTTCCACCTTAGTGAACACTCTTAACTTAGTAATTTAGAGTAGATCAAAAACTTGAGTCATTTTAGATGGGAACACTTGGTGAAAATGAATTATGAAAACCTTGGAATGATGAGTCATTCTATTGAGATGTTTTGACATGTGTTGAGAAACACCAATGGTTGTTGATGATGAAAATGTTTAGGCATGAGCCTTAACCCTTTTATAAAACTGATGGTTGGATTCAGATGCGATACCATTCCAAATTTACCGTACAACCACACTACCTGAATTGGGTAAGGCTTTGCTGGAAATTTATATGCATTAGTATTAGTTCCCTCACGGGAGAGGTTTGAGCTAAGGCTACTTCTCATGATGTCCACCTATGCAGTGCCCAAGATTACTGATGGTCATGGTTGGGAGGCCATGCTCATAAGAGTGGTGCTTGTAGTAGGGTGTGTAAAGGGAAGGTTATGTTTGATTATATGCATACTAAGTATGATGATTCAGGGTTATCACTGATAGATGTATTGAATCTTGTGGTGAAAGTGTACCACCTCTGCAGAGTGTCGAACTATTCGAATAGCCGCGTCCGTGGTTATGGACAGTTGGAATGGCCATACTGTTTTGTTGTTAGATTTTTTCCAAATAACTTGAAATTAATGATGAACTTTGACTTAACCACAACAGGGTTGTGTTTATGATAATAGCTTCCCAACTTAAGTGATTCTAGAACTTTTCTTTATCTTTCTTTGCTTCTAAACTCATCTTAGATTTCAAACATAACTTTATAGTTAAACTTAGATTTAGCACTTTAACTTAGAACTATGGTACATGTTGATAGTAGTTTGTGAGTACTTAAAGAGTACTCATGGCTTTTGTCCCTGGCTATTCTCATGGCCAGACTATGAAGGAGATTATCAAGATGATGGTTAGCAGGACGGCTACGATAACTAGGACTATCTGCCTTCGTCAGCATTGCCTGTGCCCTTGAAGATGGACCCCACCGCTACGCTTATCTTTTATTTCCGCTGCTTGTGGTATTAAAGACTGGATCATGAGATCTTTATTTGTGTAAGACCTTATGTATGGTTTGTAATGGATGATGTAATGTGATATCCAATATGTTATGTCTCACAAAAATGGTAATCCTAGGATTGCGAGGTATGGCATAACGGGCATCTGGGATTAAAAATCCGGGTGTTGACAACATGACACCACTAGAAGAAGTACACCACAACTTAAATATCAAACTATTGAATCTTTCTCAACAAAATTCCACTACTAACAACATGACTTCTCCCATGTCCTCAAGAAAAAAACGAACTACTCACAAGACATCATATGGATCATGATCAGAGATGAAATAATGTTGTCTAACAATCTGAACATAAACAATAATTCCACGGTTCACTCAATAGCATCAACTACAAGGAGTAATCAACACCGGGAAAGTTTCCCCTAAGAACTATGCAAGATTCAACCCAATTGTTACGGCGGTATGGAGATGGTGATGATGGTGCTGGTGGAGATGATGGTGGTGATGATGATGATCCCGATGAAGTCTAGCTTGATGGTGGTGTTGATGGCGACGATCTCCCCTCTCTGGGAAGGAATTCCCCCGGCAGAATTCTGTCTAACAGAGAGATCTTTCTCTCTTGCTGTTTTCCGCCCCACAGAGGCGGTGGAATCTTTCTGTGGTCGCTCCCCGAGTCTTAGGGTTTTGGGAGGATAATTAACGCTAGAGGGGAGATCCAGGGGTGGACCATGGCGGCCGCACCACCTGGTGGCGTGGCCTAGGCTGGCCCGCGCCAGGGGGTGGTGTGGGCCCCCTGTGGCCCATCTCAGCCTCCCCGTCTAGCTTCCTTCTCTTCTGGAAAAATAGGATTTTCCATGTATTTTCCCGGATTTTCTGACCTTCGCGAATTTTGCCTCCAAAAAGCACATTTTCCATCAGAATCCTGACTGCAGCGGTCCATGCTCCAAAAGTCATCAACCATGCAAAAAACAGATGACATAACTTAAGTATCATCTCTTAATATGAAATATATCAATGAAAAACAGTAAATTATGATATAGAATAGTGATGCAAAATGGACGTATCAAACCGTCAGATATTCCTCTTCTAGATGGATTGACAATCTTTTGTAAACCCCTATATTTTTTCCTTTGCAGATAGCTTTCGTTTCTCTGTAAATATTTTGCTTTATTAATAAAATGAGGCTGTGGGGGCTCCCTCACAAAAATTGCTTCAAAAAAAATTGACACATGGATCCACTAGAGTCATTGCATGTGTTCTTCTCCTAATCCACATTGATCCACTAGTGTCATTGATCCACAAGTGTCATTGCATGTGTTCTTATCCTAAACCACATTGATCCACATGACCACGCACACTCTAGTGTAGTATGTGGTGCAGCTTCTGCCATACTAGTGCAACATGCAATGTGGAAGCTGCCTTCCTATGTGATTTTGGTCTCTGTGACCAGGGTTTGACACATGCATCCACTAGAGTCTTTGCATGTGTTCTTCTCCTAAACCACATCGATCCACTGGTGTCATTGATCCACTAGTGTCATTGCATGTGTTCTTGTGCTAAACCACACTGATCCACATGACCACACACACTCTAGTGGATTCTGTGATGCAACTTCTGCCACACTGGTGCAACCTTCCATGTAGAAGCTGCTTTTCTATGTGTTTTTCGTCTATGTGATCATGGTTTGACACATGGATCCACTAGACTCATTGCATGTGTTCTTCTCCTATACCACATTGATCCACTACTGTCATTGATCCACTAGTGTCACTGATCCACTAGTGTCATTACACGTGTTTTTCTCCTAAACCACATTGATCCACAGGACCACACACACTCTAGTGGATTCTGTGGTGCAGCTTCTGCCACACTGGTATAACATGCAATACGGAAGTTGCTTTCCTATGTCTTTTTCGTCTCTGCGACCATGGTTTGACACATGGATACACTAGAGTCATTGCATGTGTACTTCTCCGAAACCACATCGATCCACTAGTATCATTGGTCCACTAGTCTCATTGCATGTGTTCTTCTGCTAAACCACACTGATCCAGATGACCACACACACTCTAGTGGATTCTGTGGTGCAGCATCTGCCCCACTGGTGCAACATGCAATGTGGAAGCTTCTTTCCTATGTGTTTTTGGTCTCACACCATGGCTTGACACATGGATCCACTAGAGTCATTACATGTGTTCTTCTCCTAAACCAGACTGATCCACATGACCACACACACTCTAGTGGATTCTGTGATGTAACTTATGTCACACTGGTGCAACATTACATGTGGAAGCGACTTTCCTATGTAGTTTTGGTCTCTGTGACAATGGTTTGACACATGGATCCACTAGAGTCATTACATGTGTTCTTATCCTAAACCACATTGATCCACTATAATCATTGATCTACTAGTGTCATTGCATGTTTCCTTTTTTGTAAACCACATTGAAAATGGATTCTATGATGCAATTTCTGCCACACTGGTGCAACATGCAATCTGGAAGGTTCTTTCCTATGTGTTTTTGGTCTCTGTGGCCATGGTTTGACACATTGATCCACTAGAGTCATTGCAGGTGTTCTACTTCTAAACCACATTGATCCGCTAGTGTAATTGCATGTGTTCTTCTTCTAAACCACATTGATCCACATGACCACACACACTCTAGTGGATTATGTGGTGCAGCGTCTGCCACACTAGTGCAACATGCAATGTGGAAGATGCTTTCCTATGTGTTTTTGGTCTCTATGACCATGGTTTGACACATGGATCCACTAGAGTCATTGCATGTGTTCGTCTCCTAAACCACATTGATCCCCTAGTGTGATTTATCCACTAGTGTCATTGAAGGTGTTATTGTCCTAAACCACATTGATCCACATGACCACACACACTCTAGTGGATTTTGTGATGCAGCTTCTGCCACACTGGTGCAACATTCCATGTGTAAGCTGCTTTCCTATGTGTTTTTTCTCTCTATGACCATGGGTTAACACATGGATCCACTAGAGTCATTGCACGTGTTCTTCTCCTAAACCACGTTGAGCTACTAGTGTTATTGCATGTGTTCTTCTGCTAAACCACATTGATCCACATGACCACACATACTCTAGTGGATTCTGTGGTGCAGCTTCTGCAACACTGGTGCAGCATGCAATGTGGAAGCTGCTATCCTATGTGTTTCTGGTCTCTGTGACCTTGGTTTGACACATGGATCCACTAGAGTAATTGCATGTGTTCTTTGCCTAAACAACATTCATACAGTAGTGTGATTTCATGTGTTCTTCTCCTAAACCACACTGATCCACATGACCACACACTCTAGTGGATTATGTGGTGTAGTTTGTGCCGCACTAGTACCACATGCAATGTGGAAGCTGCTTTCCTATGTGTATTTCGTCTCTGTGACCATGGTTTGTCACATGGATCCACTAGAGTCATTGCATGTCTTATCCTAAATCAGACTGATCCACATGACCACACACACTCTAGTGTAGTATGTGATGCAACTTCTGCCACCCTAGTGCAACATGCAATGTGTAAGCTGCTTTCCTATGTGTTTTTGGTCTCTGTGACCAGGGTTTGACGCATTGATCCACTAGAGTCATTGCAGGTGTTCTACTTCTAAACCACATCAATCCACTAGTGTCATTGCATATGTTCTTGTGCTAAACCACACTGATCCACATGACCACACACACTCTAGTGGATTCAGTGATGCAGCTTCTTCCACACTGGTGCCATATTCCATGTAGAAGCTTCTTTCCTATGTGTATTTGGTCTCCCTGACCATGGTTTGACACATGGATCCACGAGAGTCATTGCATGTGTTCTTCTCCTAAACCACATTAATCCACTTGTGTCATTGATCCACTAGTGTCACTGATCCACTAGTTTCATTGCATGTGTTTTTCTCCTAAACCACATTGATCCACATGACCATACACACTCTAGTGGATTATGTGGTGCAGCTTCTGCCACACTAGTGCAAAATGCAATGTGGAAGTTGCTTTGCTATGTGTTTTTCGTTTCTACGACCATGGTTTGACACATGGATCCACTAGAGTCATTTCATGTGTTATTCTACTAAACCACATCGATCCACTAGTGTCATTGATCCACTAGTCTCATTGCATGTGTTCTTCTGCTAAACCACACTGATCCACATGACCACACACACTCTAGTGGATTCTGTGGTGCAGCATCTACCCCACTAGTGTGACATGCAACGTGGAAGCTGCTTTCCTATGTGTTTTTGGTCTCATACCATGGTTTGACACATTGATCCACTAGATTCATTACATGTGTTCTTCTCCTAAACCAGACTAATCCACAAGACCACACACACTCTAGTGGATTCTGTGATGAAACTTCTGTCACACTGGTGCAACATTCCATGTGGAAACTACTTTCTTATGTGTTTTTGGTCTCTATGACCATGGTTTGACACATGGATCCACTAGAGTCATTCCATGTGTTCTTCTCCTAAACCACATTGAACCACTAGAGTCATTGATCTACTAGTCTCATTGCATGTGTCCTTTTTCATAAACCGCATTTATCCACACACACACACACACTCCAATGGATTCTGGGATGCATCTTCTGCCACACTACTGCAACATGCAATCTAGAAGCTGCTTTCCTATGTGTTTTTGGTCTCCGTGACCATGGATTGACACATGGATCCACTAGAGTCATTGCACGGGTTCTGTTTCTAAATCACATTGATACGCTAGTGTAATTGCATGTGTTCTTCTCCTAAACCACATTGATCCACATGACCACACACACTCTAGTTGATTCTGTGTTACAGCTTCTGCCACACTGGTGCAACATGCAATGTGGAAGATGCTTTCCTATGTGTTTTTGGTCTCTATGACCATGGTTTGACACATGGATCCACTAAAGTCATTGCATGTGTCCGTCTCCTAAACCACATTGATCCACTAGTGTCATTGAAGGTGTTATTGTCCTAAACCACATTGATCCACATGACTACACATACTCTAGTAGATTTTGTGATGCAGCTTCTGGCACACTGGTGAAACATTCCATGTGGAAGCTGCTTTCCTATGTGTTTTTTTGGTCTCTCTGGCCATGGTTTGACACATGGATCCACTAGAGTCATTGCATCTGTTCTTCTCCTCAACCACATTGATCCACTAGTGTCATTGATCCACTAGTGTCACTGAACCACTAGTGTCATTGCATGTGTTTTTCTCCTAAACCACATTAATCCACATGAGCACACACACTCTAGTGGATTCTGTGGTGCAGCTTCTGCCAGATTGGTGCAAAATGCAATGTGGAAGTTGCTTTGCTATGTGTTTTTCATCTCTACAACCATGGTTTGACACATGGATCCACTAGAGTCATTGCATGTGTTCTTCTCCTAAACCACATCGATCCACTAGTGTCATTGATCCACTAGTCTCATTGCATGTGTTCTTCTGCTAAACCACACTGATCCACATGACCACACACACTCTAGTTGATTCTGTGGTGCAGCATCTACCACACTGGTGCAACATAACATGGAAGCTGCTTTCCTATGTGTTTTTGGTGTCACACCATGGTTTGACACATGGATCCACTAGAGTCATTGCATGTGTTCTTCTCCTAAACCTGACTGATCCACATGACCACACACACTCTAGTGGATTCGGTGATGAAACTTCTATCACACTAGTGCAACATTCCATGTGGAAGCTACTTTCTTATGTGTTTTTGGTCTCTGTGACCATGGTTTGACACATGGATCCACTAGAGTCATTGCATATGTTCTTCTCCTAAACCACATTGATCCACTAGAGTCATTGATCTACTAGTGTGATTGCATGTGTCCTTTTTCGTAAAACACATTGATCGACACACACACACACACTCCAATGGATTCTGTGATGCAACTTCTGCCACACTAGTGCAACATGCAATCTAGAAGCTGCTTTCCTATGTGTTTTTGGTCTCCGTGACCATGGATTGACACGTGGATCCACTAGAGTCGATGCACGAGTTCTGTTTCTAAATCACATTGATATGCTAGTGTAATTGCATGTGTCTTCTCCTAAACCACATTGATCAACATGACCACACACACTATAGTTGGTTCTATGTTGCAGCTTCTGCCACACTAGTGCAACATGCAATGTGGAAGATAATTTCCTATGTGTTTTTTTGTCTCTATGACCATTGTTTGACACATGGATCCACTAGAGTCATTGCATGTGTCCGTCTCCTAAACCACATTGATTGTAACAACCTCGAATCGGCCCTATGCAAGTGTTAGCGATTCCCGCCAACCCGCATAGAAACGATTCAAAGATGCCCACCAGGCACTTGCGTGCGGGTGGAAAACGAAGTAATACCATTACACAATAGTCCACGATGGAACCCACAGAACATATATATACAACAACGACTCCATGAATCAAGAATACAGATATACAATACAAAGATCCAAATCACCCAAAAACAATACAACGTCCGAGTACGGATAAGATGCAAATGGGGCTAAGAGCCCTGAAGAATAACCAATGGCGTCCATAACCCTGCCCAGGCCAAGCCGGAAGTGTAACCCTACTAACGACGTCGATCTCAAACCTGCTAAAACAAAAGGGGTGACGACAAAGGGCAAAGGAAAAAAGAGGAGCGTCAGTACTGAGGCCAGTACACGGCGAGTCTAGAATTCGGTGGTCCTCGCCTACACAGGTATGGTGGACTGAAGCGGCAGCGCAGCAGCACTAAACAACCTATAGAGACTCGGTACATCTGTCGGCTATTAGAGAGGGATAAGAAAGACCTATCCGGAACCAACCTTATACTAACACCAATCATACCCATCCTAGTATTCCCCCCCGATACCAAACGAGGAAGTCAAACCGAGGAACTCACAGAGTTGGAAGTTTTATTCATTCCATTATAGTTGCAACACTTACTAGTCAGATATAGATAGCATGAGTCATCCTGATAGCATAAGTAGTGGGCCATTTTAGTTAACCATTCAGTTGTAGTTGCAGTACTTCCTAGTCAGATACAATTAGCATGTGACATCCCAAACCCAGCAGTTGTTAGCACTTTTATCTCATTCCATTGGAGTTGTGATACTTACTAGGTAGGTATAACATGACACGATACACCCCAGCTCCACCAGTTGTTGGCACTTTTATTATCCATTCCATTGTAGTAAAGCTGATTACTAGTCACATATTAAGTCAAATTCATAGCACTACATTAGTTATGCTTGTCTATGATCGAGATACTATGCTCCAAGTCGTCCATAACCGCGGAAACGGCTTTCAGAAAGATTTATCCTGCAGGGGTGCACAAATAACAACACACACACGATCAACCTTAGAAAAACCAAATCAAAACCCAACGAGGCTTTCACAACAAAGCAATCACAGGATTCATAAAATATTTCAGGGGGCCATCCCACTAAGCTACCCGCAACGAAGTTGGCCGGCTCCAGAACAGACCCAGGGTTTGCGAGAACGGCTGTAAATGACTGGGAACCCGAAAGTGTAACTGGGCTTGTCGGTACCACGAAATCGTGCCGCGATCCAAAACAGTACAGGTGCTCCACGCACAATCGTAAATAAAGCAGTAAAGCATGGCATCAGGACACGATAGTAATAAAACCCCAAACTATTTTGTGGCCCCAAGAAATAAGAAATGAATCAAGCTCTGGCTAAGGGGATTCATGGTCCCATATGCGGATAGTGCGATAGTCAAGGAACAGGTATCAAGTACTCGGGGCCTACGGGACACAAGTGGACATGAAAAACAAATAGCGTATATTGCCCACCGGTGCCTCTTTCATTAGTTATCCCATCAATTTAATAGTTGTATTTAAAGTCATGATCATCTCCACCATTAAGCATGTGCCAACCTTCCATCAACAGTGGAACGACAACGACATGAAGCAGCACCTGAGCAAGCAACTACGACTCGCAAGGCCGACTATCTATTAAACAACAGGCAATAGGATGTGTCCAAGGCAATATAAAGGCTGCACGGAATATATTTGGTACGGAACACTAAAGCATCGCGACATAGATAGCAATAGATCAACAGGAGGAAATAAAGACTATAAATGCAAAATAGGTAGAAAGAGGGAGAATGCTCGCCTGGGAAACATAGCCTAAGATTCATTCAAAGATCAGGTCGACACTCGCATCAACTCATCGTCCTAATCCGTGAAGAAGCAAAACACTAAAAGAAACACCGGATGTACTATTTAATACTACGGCAGAAGACCGAGCATGATGCACGTATGATGCATGACATGGCAATGGTGCAATTCAATTAGGCAATATTAAGCGGAACTAGGGTCCCGACAATTAAATATAAGGTTCATGATGTTTAACTACCCCGCAAATTAAATGTGAAATTAACAAGGCAAAGCATGATATAGGTTCGCTACACAAATTTAAATGGAGCCAATATAAGACTAGAATAGCTCGCATATAGTCTCGATATTTAATTTAGGTGAATCAACAAAGTACCTAACCCACAAAATATGTATGCCATCATGAACAATTTAATATGCAACAAGTAGATGTCATTTATAAAATAGGGGTCTAGGGAAAAGGGGTCACACATAGGGGCGAAGGTCTTGGGGGTTCGACGGGGTTCGGTCTTCGGGTTCGGGGACGGGGTCTCGGCCATCGGTTCCGGGAAGAAGGACTCGGTGTTCCGTGGAGAAGAGCTTCGGGGTTTCCGCTTGGCTGTAGATCTTGACGAGGTGGGTCTTGGAGTCCATGTGTTGGCCACGCACGCACTGGATCCTGAGACAGACATATCAGGGCCACCAAAGATCCAACATCGGCTTGGTCAATACTAGGCACGGGGTGGAACAGGGCATCCCGCTCGTGCTGCGAGGTCACGGTTGCGGGCAGGAGAACACCAACCACGCGAGGCACGATGCGTCTTGCTGTAGCTGGTACCGGGCGGAGCAGGGCACCCGAGCAGCTAGCGGCGTTGTGTTGTTGACGTGCTTGAACGGCTAGAGCACGAGGTTGGAGGAGGTCCTGGTCGTCAGAGAACAGAGGGCGACCTTGGTTGAGGACATCCAGCAGAAGACGGTCGTAGGCGAGCTTGGCGACGTGGCACGTGCAGCCGAGGCAGTCCGGGTCAGCATCCAGGTGTGGCGCTGAGGAAGGAGGGTCGAAAAGAAGGAGGTCCCTGGTCGCGCTGGCGTGCTTCGGGGTTGAGGTCGAGCAGCGGAAGGCGCGACCGATGGCGAGGAAGGAGGAACTCGGGCGGCGAGCGGATGCAGCGATAGGGCCTACTAGAAGGATGAGCGGGGCCATCGACGGTTGAGGAAGCAGGCAAGGCCTGCTCTGCTCGGGGACGCGGACGGCGAGGCGAGGCAGGGATCCGATCAAGGAAGGCGATAGCGCCAAAGAGACATCACGGCGACGAGGTGCTTCTAGAGGCAGGGAGCATGGCAGGCTCGCGGGGCTCGATGGAGGGCGGCCGGAGATGGGACAGGCGAGGTAGGGTAGCAGAGGGGCGTCGCAGATGGCGTCGCTGGCAGCGGCGAGGTGCTGTGGGGAGGAGGAATCAAGGGGGGGGGGGGTAGGTGGATACGGACAGAATCATGGTGGGGCCGGGTGAGGAGAGTTGTTCGGCCGATGAGAGGTGCCGGGTGCGACGCGGTGTCGACATTGGCGTGCCCGCAGGTGGTGCACGTCACGTGCCGCGCGAGTCGAACATGTTAGTGCGTGTGTGTTAGCGGTAGGTGGACCAGGTGGTGTGTGGAGACTAAGTCAGATGGATATTAGGGTTACGTTTTACAGGTGGGGTGGAAGGTGGCTGCCGGTTGGGCCTTGGGCCTGGCCTGTGGCTGCCTCTCCTAATAAAAAGTTTTTATTTTTATTTATTTATTTTGTTCTGTTTTGTTTGGAAGTCTTTTCAAATAATTTTCATACAAGACAAAATATCCGGAAGAGACCAGAGTTTTGATTTGAAATAAAGACAGGGATATTTAGAAAACATAGATATGCTTTTAGCAAATAGTTTTAGGCAAATTATATGCATGATGACATGATGATGCTCAAATGCAATGTGGCATGATGACATGAGCATATTGTCATGATGATGCACAAAAAAAACACCAAGCGATTTTCTAGTAGTGGTTTTATTGGGGTGCTACAATTCGACACCACTAACAATGGATCTCGTCCTCGAGATCCGCCTAACGGTACAGGGAAGAAGGACGATGATCTGAATCTTCTCACTTTGTGTAGATCCTCACGACACCACTAACAAGGGTTCTTTCTCCATCTTGAAATCGGCGACACCACCAACAAGGGGTGGTTGCTCACATTCGTCGAGAGAACACTCCGGAGAAACAAACACGAAGGTCGAGGTATCACAAGGTAAGGCCACCTCTAACTTCTGTGGAAGGAGTAAAATTGCAATGATCCACCAGTTCGATGTACAAGAGTGAATAGTAAGAGTCGGGCGGAGTGATCAGTCCATCCCACACTCGAATCATTACTCTGTACATGAACAAAAGAATCGTGCAACCAACTCTCGAAATTCAGACTGAAGATCTTCACAAGTGATGTTCGGAAAACAAAGGAGTGATGCAGGATCTTCATCAGTTCTTGCGTAGATGATGTCGTCGTGTTGGGGACCGCCAGAAGATACAAAAGAAATCGTATGAAAAGACACAATGATTAGGTGCCGCGATTGTTCCATTGGCATGAACAACACATGCTCAAGGTATACTCCAACTTCACCAATGCTCCTCCTTATCATAATGTTTTTCCATGATACGAATATTAGTTAAGGTGCCGATACAGATAAAGAGTTCAAGGACTAAAAATATTGGATGAAGGGTACAACAAACAAGATGCAGATTAGATGATTGTAGCTCCACCGTTATAAAAGAAAGGAACCAAAACCCTGAAGGTACGACGGAAACCCAACCACGAGAATTCCTATACTCGAAGAAAAGATGAGAGAGCAGATTTAAAACACGCAAAGGTAAGAGGAGAAAAACAGAGGGTAAGGAGTAAAAGCAGACCTAATCAGATCTATCCAACTGATTTTGCAAAATAGTTTTGACACTCTACATCGGCCGTTAGCTAGGTTATCCTACAGGCTGGACCAGCGGGGTATCGTAACTACTGAGCTCTGATACCACTTTGTAACACCCTCGAATTGGCCCTATGCAAGTTTTAGCGATTCGCGCCAACCTGCATAGAAACGATTCAAAGATGCCCACCAGGCACTTGCGTGCGGGTGGAAAAACGAAGTAATACCATTACACAATAGTCCACGATGGAACCCACAGAACATATATATACAACAACGACTCCATGAGTCAAGAATACAGATATACAATACAAAGATCCAAATCACCCGGAAAACGATACAACATCCGAGTACGGATAAGATGCAAATGGGGCTAAGAGCCCTAGAGAATAACCAATGGCGTCCATAACCCTGCCAAGGCAAGCCGGAAGGGTAACCCTGTTAACGACGTTGATCTCAAACCTGCTAAAACAAAAGGGGTGCCGACAAAGGGCAAAGGAAAAAGAGGAGCGTCAGTACTGAGGCCAGTACATGGTGAGTCTAGAATTCGGCGGTCCTCGCCTACATAGGTATGGTGGACTGAACCGGCAGTGTAGTAGAACTAAACAACCTATAGAGACTCGGTACATCTGTCGGCTATTAGAGAGGGATAAGAAAGACCTATCCGGAACCAACCTTATACTAACACCAATCATACCCATCCTGGTATTGCCCCTCGAGACCAAACGAGGAAGCCAAACCGAGGAACTCACATAGTTGGCAGTTTTATTCATTCCATTATAGTTGCAGCACTTACTAGTCAGATATAGATAGCATGAGTCATCCTGATAGCATAAGTAGTGGGAAATTTTAGTTAACCATTCAGTTGTAGTTGCAGTACTTACTAGTCTGATACAATTAGCATGTGACATCCCAAACCCAGCAGTTGTTGGCACTTTTATCTCATTCCATTGGACTTGTGATACTTACTAGGCAGGTATAACATGACACGATACACCCCAGCTCCACCAGTTGTTGGCACTTTTATTATCCATTCCATTGTAGTAAAGTTGATTACTAGTCACATATTAAGTCAAATTCATAGCACTACTTTAGTTATGCTTGTCTATGATTGAGATACTGTGCTCCAAGTCGTCCATAACCGCGGACACGGCTTTCAGAAAGATTTACCCTGCAGGGGTGCACAAATAGCAACACACACAGGATCAACCTCGGAAAAACCAAATCAAAACCCGACGAGGCTTTCACAACAAAGCAATCACAGGATTCATAAAATATTTCAGGGGGCCACCCCACTAAGCTACCCGCAACGAAGTTGGCCGGCTCCGGAACGGACCCAGGGTTTGGGAGAACGGCTGTAAATGACTGGGAACCCGAAAGTGTGATTGGGCTTGTCGATACCGCGAAATCGTGCCGCGATCCAAAACAGTACAGGTGCTCCACACACAATCGTAAATAAAGCAGTAAAGCATGGCATAAGTACAGTATAGTAATAAAACCCCAAACTAGTTTGTGGCCCCAAGAAATAAGAAATGAATCGAGCTCTGGCTAAGGGGATTCATGGTCCCATATGCGGATAGTGCGATAGTCAAGGAACATGTATCAAGTACTCGGGGCTTACGGGACACAAGTGGACATGAAAAACCAAATAGCATATATTGCCCACCGGTGCCTCTTTCATTAGTTATACCATCAATTTAATAGTTGTATTTAAAGTCATGATCATCTCCACCATTAAGCATCTCCACCATTAAGCATGTGCCAACCTTCCATCAACAGTGGAACGACAACGACATGAAGCAGCACCTGAGCAAGCAACTACGACTCGCAAGGCCGACTATCTATTAAACAACAGGCAATAGGATGTGTCCAAGGCAATATAAAGGCTGCACGGAATATATCTGGTACGAAACACTAAAGCATCACGACACAGATAGCAATAGATCAACAGAAGGAAATAAAGACTATAAATGCAAAATAGGTAGAAAGAGGGAGAATGCTCGCCTGGGAAACATAGCCGAAGATTCATCGGAAGATCAGGTCGACACTCGCATCAACTCATCGGCCTAATCCGCAAAGAAGCAAAACACTAAAAGAAACACCGGATGCACTATTTAATACTACGGCAGAAGACCGAGCATGATGCATGACATGGCAATGGTGCAATTCAATTAGGCAATATTAAGCGGAACTGGGGTCCCGACAATTAAATATAAGGTTCATGTTGTTTAACTACCCCACAAATTAAATGTGAAATTAACAAGGCAAAGCATGGTATCTGTTCGCTACACAAATTTAAATGGAGCCAATATAAGACTAGAATAGCCCGCATATAGTCTCCATATTTAATTTAGGTGAATCAACAAAGTACCCAACCAACAAAATATGTATGCCATCATGAACAATTTAATATGCAACAAGTAGATGTCATTTATAAAATAGGGGTCTTAGGAAAAGGGGTCACACATAGGGGCGAAGGTCTCGGGGGTTCGACGGGGTTCGGTCTTCGGGTTCGGGGACAGGGTCTCGGCCATCAGTTCCGGGAAGAAGGACTCAGTGTTCCGTGGAGAAGAGCTTTGGGGTTTCCGCTTGGCTATAGATCTTGACGAGGTTGGTCTTGGAGTCCATGTGTTGGCCACGCACGCACTGGATCCTGAGACAGACATATCAGGGCCACCAAAGATCCAACATCGGCTTGGTCAATACTGGGCACGGGGTGGAACAGGGCACACCGCTCATGCTGCGAGGTCATGGTTGCAGGCAGGAGAACACCGACCGTGCGAGGCACGACGCGTCTTGCTATAGCTGGTACCGGGCGGAGCAGGGCACTAGAGCAGCTAGCGGCGTTGTGTTGTTGACATGCTTGAACGGCTAGAGCATGAGGTTGGAGGAGGTCCTGGTCGTCAGAGAACAGAGGGCGACCTCGGTTGAGGACGTCCAGCGAGAGACAGTCATAGGCGAGCTTTGCGACATGGCACGTGCAGCCGAGGCCGTCCGGGTCAGCATCCAGGTGTGGCGCTGAGGAAGGAGGGTCGACGATAAGGAGGTCCCTGGCCGTGCTGGCGTGCTTCGGGGTCGAGGTCGAGCAGCGGAAGGCGCGACCGATGGAGAGGAAGGAGGAACTTGGGCGGCGAGTGGATGCGGTGACAGGGCCTACTTGAACAATGAGAGGGTCCAGCGACGGTTGAGGAAGCAGGCAAGGCCAGCTCTGCTCGGGGACGCGAACGGCGAGGCGAGGCAGGGATCCGATCAAGGAAGGCGATAGCACCAAAGAGACATCACAACGGCGAGGTGCTTCTAGAGGCGGGGAACATGGCGGGCTCGCAGGGCTCGATGGAGAGCGGCCGGAGATGGGACATGCGAGGTAGGGTAGCAGAGGGGCATCGCAGATGGTGTCGCTGGCGGCGGCGAGGTGTTGTGGGGAGGAGGAATCGAGGGGGAGGGGGTAGGTGGATACGGACAGAATCATGGTGGGGCCGGGTGAGGAGAGTTGTGTGGCCGATGAGAGGTGCTGGGCGTGATGCGGTGTCGACATTAGCGTGCCTGCAGGTGGTGCACGTCACATGCCTCGCGAGTCGAACGTGTTAGTGCGTGTGTGTTTGCGGTAGGTGGACCAGGTGGTGTGTGGAGACTAAGTCAGATGGGTATTAGGGTTATGTTTTACAGGTGGGGTGGTAGGTGGCTACCGGTTGGGCCTTGGGCCTGGCCGGTGGCTGCCTCTCCTAATAAAAAGTTTTTATTTTTATTTATTTATTTTCTTCTGTTTTGTTTGGTAGTCTTTTCAAATAATTTTCATACAAGACAAAATATCCAGAAGAGACCAGAGTTTTGATTTGAAATAAAGACAGGGATATTTAGAAAACATAGATATGCTTTTAGAAAATAGTTTTAGGCAAATTATATGCATGATGACATGACGATGCTCAAATGCAATGTGGCATGATGACATGAGCATATTGTCATGATGATGCACAAAACAAAAACACCAAGCAATTTTCTAGTAGTGGTTTTATCGGGGTGCTACAATTCGACACCACTAACAATGGATCTCGCCCTCGAGATCTGCCTAATGGTACGGGGAATAAGGACGATTATCTGAATCTTCTCGCTTCGTGTAGATCCTCGCGACACCACTAACAAGGGTTCTTTATCCATCTTGAAATCGGCGACACCACCAACAAGGGGTGGTTGCTCACATTCGTCGAGAGAACACTCCGGAGAAACAAAGACGAAGGTCGAGGTATCACAAGGTAAGGCCACCTCTAACTTCTGTGGAAGGAGTAAAATTGCAATGATCCACTAGTTCGATGTACAAGAGTGAATAGTAAGAGTCGGGCAGAGTGATCAGTCCATCCCACACTCAAATCATTACTCTGTACATGAACAAAAGAATCGTGCAACCAACTCTCGAAATTCAGACTGAAGATGTTCACAAGTGATGTTCGGAAAACAAAGGAGTGATGAAGGCTCTTCATCGGTTCTGGCGTAGCTGATGTCGTCGTGTTGGGGACCGCCGGAAGATACAAAAGAAATCGTATGAAAAGACACAATGATTAGGTGCCGCGATGGTTCCATTGGCATGAGCAACACAAGCTCAAGGTATACTCCAACTTCACCAATGCTCCTCCTTATCATAGTGTTTTTCCATGATACGGATATCAGTCAAGGTTCCGATACAGATAAAGAGTTCAAGGACTAAAAAGATTGGATGAAGGGTACAACAAACAAGATGCAGATTAGATGATTGTAGCTCCACCGTTATAAAAGAAAGGAAGCGAAACCCTGAAGGTACGATAGAAACCCAACCACGAGAATTCCTATAATCGAAGAAAAGATGAGAGAGCAGATTTAAAACACGCAAAGGTAAGAGGAGAAAAACAGAGGGTAAGGAGTAAAAGCAGACCTAATCAGATCTATCCAATCGATTTTGCAAAATAGTTTTGACACTCTACATCGGCCGTTAGCTAGGTTATCCTACAGGCTGGACCAGTGGGGTATCGTAAATGCTGAGCTCTGATACCACTTTGTAACACCCTCGAATCGGCCCTATGCAAGTTTTAGCAATTCCAGCCAACCCGCATAGAAATGATTCAAAGATGCCCACCAGGCACTTGCGTGCGGGTGGAAAAATGAAGTAAAACCATTACACAATAGTCCACGATGGAACCCACAGAACATATATATACAACAACGACTCCATGAGTCAAGAATATAGATATACAATACAAAGATCCAAATCACCCGGAAAACGATACAACATCCGAGTACGGATAAGATGCAAATGGGGCTAAGAGCCCTGAAGAATAACCAATGGCGTCCATAACCCTGCCCAGGCCAAGCCGGAAGGGTAACCCTGCTAACGACGTCGATCTCAAACCTGCTAAAACAAAAGGGGTGCCGACAAAGGGCAAAGGAAAAAGAGGAGCGTCAGTACTGAGGCCAATACACGGTGAGTCTAGAATTTGGCGGTCCTCGCCTACATAGGTATGATGGACTGAAGCGGCAGCGCAGTAGCACTAAACAACCTATAGAGATTTAGTACATCTATCGGCTATTAGAGAGGGATAAGAAAGACCTATCCGGAACCAACCTTATACTAACACCAATCATACCCATCCTGGTATTCCCCCTCGAGACCAAACGAGGAAGTCAAACCGAGGAACTCACACAGTTGGCAGTTTTATTCATTCCATTATAGTTGCAACACTTACTAGTGAGATATAGATAGCATGAATCATCCTGATAGCATAAGTAGTAGGCAATTTTAGTTAACCATTCAGTTGTAGTTGCAGTACTTACTAGTCAGGTACAATTAGCACGTGACATCCCAAACCCAGCAGTTGTTGGCACTTTTATCTCATTCCATTGGAGTTGTGATACTTACTAGGCAGATATAACATGACACGATACACCCCAGCTCCACCAGTTGTTGGCACTTTTATTATCCATTCCATTGTAGTAAAGTTGATTACTAGTCACATATTAAGTCAAATTCATAGCACTACTTTAGTTATGCTTGTCAATGATTGAGATACTGTGCTTCAAGTCGTCCATAACCGCGGACATGGCTTTCAGAAAGATTTACCCTGCAGGGGTGCACAAATAGCAACACACACACACGATCCACCTTGGAAAAACCAAATCAAAACCCAACGAGGCTTTCACGACAAAGCAATCATAGGATTCATAAAATATTTCAGGGGGCCACCCCACTAAGCTACCCGCAATGAAGTTGGCCGGCTCCGGAACGGACCCAGGGTTCGCGAGAACGGCTGTAAACGACTGGGAACCTGAAAGTGTGACCGGGATTATCGATACCCCGAAATCGTGCCGCGATCCAAAACAGTACAGGTGCTCCACGCACAATCGTAAATATAAAGCAGTAAAGCATGGCATAAGTACATGATAGTAATAAAACCCCAAACTAGTTTGTGGCCCCAAGAAATAAGAAATGAATCGAGCTCTGGCTAAGGGGATTCATGGTCCCATATGCGGGTAGTGCGATAGTCAAGGAACAGGTATCAAGTACTCGGGGCCTACGGGACACAAGTGGACATGAAAAACCAAATAGCATATATTGCCCACCGGTGCCTCTAATACCGGTGCCTCTTTCATTAGTTATCCTCGCAATTTAATAGTTGTATTTAAAGTCATGATCATCTCCACCATTAAGCAGCTCTACCATTAAGCATGTGCCAACCTTCCATCAACAGTGGAACGACAACGGCATGAAGCAACACCTGAGCAAGCAACTACGACTCGCAAGGCTGACTATCTATTAAACAACAGGCAATAGGATCTGTCCAAGGAAATATAAAGGCTGCACGGAATATATCTGGTACGTAACACTAAAGCATCGCGACATAGATAACAATAGATCAATAGGAGGAAATAAAGACTATAAATGCAAAATAGGTAGAAAGAGGGAGAATGCTCGCCTGGGAAACATAGTCGAAGATTCATCCGAAGATCAGGTCGACACTCGCATCAACTCATCGTCCTAATCCGCGAAGAAGCAAAACACTAAAAGAAACACCGGATGCACTATTTAATACTACGGTAGAAGACCGAGCATGATGCATGTATGATGCATGACATGGCAATGGTGCAATTCAATTAGGCAATATTAAGAGGAATTGGGGTCCCGACAATTAAATATAAGGTTCATGTTGTTTAACTACCCTGCAAATTAAATGTCAAATTAACAAGGCAAAGCATGGTATCGGTTCGCTATACAAATTTAAATGGAGCCAATATAAGACTAGAATAGCCTGCATATAGTCTCCATATTTAATTTAGGTGAATCAACAAAGTACCCAACCCACAAAATATGTATGCCATCATGAACAATTTAATATGCAACAAGTAGATGTCATTTATAAAATAGGGGTCTCAGGAAAAGGGGTCACACATAGGGGCGAAGGTCTTGGGGGTTCGACAGGGTTCGGTCTTCGGGTTCGGGGACAGGGTCTCGGCCATTGGTTCCAGGAAGAAGGACTCAGTGTTCCGTGGAGAAGAGCTTTGGGGTTTCCGCTTGTCTGTGGATCTTGACGAGGTTGGTCTTGGAGTCCATGTGTTGGCCACGCATGCACTGGATCCTGAGACAGACATATCAGGGCCACCGAAGATCGATGATCGGCTTGGTTAATACTGGGCACGGGGTGGAACAGGGCAGCCCGCTCGTGCTGCGAGGTCACGGTTGCGGGAAGGGGAACACCGACCGCGCGAGGCACGACACGTCTTGCTGTAGCTGGTACCGGGCGGAGCAGGGCACCAGAGCAGCTAGCGGCGTTGTGTTGTTGACGTGCTTGAACGTCTACATCACGAGGTTGGAGGAGGTCCTGACCGTCAGAGAACAGAGAGCGACCTCGGTTGAGGACGTCTAGCGGAAGACGGTCGTAGGCGAGCTTGGCGACGTGGCACGTGCAGCCGAGGCAGTCCTGGTCAGCATCCAGGTGTGGTGCTAAGGAAGGAGGGTCGACGAGGAGGAGGTCCCTGGCCGCGCTGGCGTGCTTCGGGGTCGAGGTCGAGCAGCGGAAGGCGCGACCGATGGCGAGGAAGGAGGAACTTGGGTGACGAGCGGATGCGGCAACAGGGCCTACTGGAATGATGAGCGGGGCGGCGACGGTTGAGGAAGCAGGCAAGGCCGGCTCCTTTCGAGCCAGCGGACGGCAAGCGGCAGGCTCACGATGATGAAGGAAGCGCCAAAGAGACATCGCGGCGGCGAGGTGCTTCTAGAGGCGGGGAACATGGCGGCTCACGGGGCTCGATGGAGGGCGGCCGGAGATGGGACATGCGAGGTAGGGTAGTAGAGGGGCGTCGCAGATGGCATCGCTGGCGGCGGTGAGGTGCTGTGGGGAGGAGGAATCGAGGGGGGGTAGGTGGATACGGACAAAATCGTGGTGCGGACGATGAGAGGTGCTGCGCGCGACACGGTGTCGATGTTGGCGTGCCCGCGGGTGGTGCACGTCACGTGCCGCGCAAGTCGAACGTGCTAGTGCGTGTGTGTGTGTTAGCGGTAGGTGGACCAGGTGGTGTGTGGAGACTAAGTCAGATGGGTATTAGGGTTACGTTTTATAGGTGGGGTGGTAGGTGGCTGTCGGTTGGGCCTTGGGCCTGGCCGGTGGCTGCCTCTCCTAATAAAAAGATTTTATTTTTATTTATTTATTTGTTCTTTTTTGTTTGGAAGTCTTTTCAAATAATTTTCATACAAGACAAAATATCCGGAAGAGACCAGAGTTTTGATTTGAAATAAAGACAGGGATATTTAGAAAACATAGATATGCTTTTAGAAAATAGTTTTAGGCAAATTATATGCACGATGACATGATGATGCTCAAATGCAATGTGGCATGATGACATGAGCATATTGTCATGACGATGCACAAAACAAAAACACCAAGTGATTTTCTAGTATTGGTTTTATCGGGGTTCTACATTGATCCACTAGTGTCATTGAAGGTGTTATTGTCCTAAACCATATTGATCCACATGACCACACACACTCTAGTGGATTTTGTGATGCAGCTTCTGGCACACTGGTGAAACATTCCATGTGGAAGATGCTTTCCTATGTGTTTTTTTGGTCTCTCTGACCATGGTTTGACACATGGATCGACTAGAGTCATTGCATGTGTTCTTCTCCTAAACCACATTGATCCACTAGTGTCATTGATCCACTAGTGTCACTGAACCACTAGTGTCATTGCATGTGTTTTTCTCCTTAACCACATTAATCCACATGACCACACACACTCTAGTGGATTCTGTGGTGCAGCTTTTGCCACACTGGTGCAAAATGCAATGTGGAAGTTGCTTTGCTATGTGTTTTTCATCTCTACGACCATGGTTTGACACATGGATCCACTAGAGTGATTGCATGTGTTCTTATACTAAACCACATCGATCCACTAGTGTCATTGATCCACTAGTCTCATTGCATGTGTTCTTCTGCTAAACCACACTGATCCACATGACCACACACACTCTAGTGGATTCTATGGTGTAGCATCTACCACACTGGTGCAACATGCAACGTGGAAGGTGCATTCCTATGTGTTTTTGGTCTCACACCATGGTTTGACACATGGATCCACTAGAGTCATTGCATGTGTTCTTCTCCTAAACCTGACTGATCCACATGACCACACACACTCTAGTGGATTTTGTGATGCAACTTCTGTGACACTGGTGCAACATTCCATGTGGAAGTTACTTTCTTATGTGTTTTTGGTCTCTGTGACCATGGTTTGACACATGGATCCACTAGAGTCATTGCATGTGTTCTTCTCCTAAACCACATTGATCCACTAGTGTGATTGATCTACTAGTGCCATTGCATGTGTCATTTTTTGTAAACCACATTGATTGACACACACACTCCAATGGATTCTGTGATGAAACTTCTGCCACACTAGTGCAACATGCAATTTGGAAGCTGCTTTCCTATTTGTTTTTGGTCTCTGTGACCATGGATTGACACATGGATCCACGAGAGTCATTGTAGGTGTTCTATTTCTAAATCATATTGATCTGCTAGTGTAATTGCATGTGTTCTTATGCTAAACCATATCGATGCACATGACCCCACACACACTCTAGTGGATTCTGTGGTGCAACTTCTGCCACACTGGTGCAACATGCAATGTGGAAGATGCTTTCCTATGTGTTTTTGGTCTCTATGACCATGGTTTGACACATGGATCCACTAGAGCCATTACATGTGTCCGTCTCCTAAACCACATTGATCCACTAGTGTCATTGATCCACTAGTGTCATTGCATATGTTCTTCTCCTAAACCACATTGATCCACATGACCACACACACTCCAGTGGATTCTTTGGTGCAGCTTCTGCCACACTGGTGCAACATGCAATGTGGAAGCTCCTATCCTATGTATTTCTGGTCTCTGTGATCTTTGTTTTACAAATGGATCCACTAGTCATTGCATGTGTTCTTCGCCTAAACAACATTCATTCACTAGTGTGATTTCATGTGTTCTTCTGCTAAACCACACTGATCCACATGACCACACACTCTAGTGGATTCTGTGGTGCAACTTGTGCCGCACTGGTGCAACATGCAATGTGGAAGCTGCTTTCCTATGTGTTTTTGGTCCCTCTGACCATGGTTTGACACATGGATCCACTGGAGTCATTGCATGTGTTCTTCTCCTAAACTAGACTAATCCACATGACCATACACACTCTAGTAGATTATATGATGCAACTTCTATCACACTGGTGCAACATTCCATGTGGAATCTGCTTTCCTATATGTTTTTGGTCTCTGTGGCCATGGTTTCAAACATGGATCCACTAGAGTCATTGCATGTGTTCTTCTACTAAACCACATTGATCCACTAGAGTTATTGATCCACTAGTCTCATTTCATGTGTTCTTTTTCATAAACCACATTGATCCACACACACACTCCAATGGATTCTGTGATTCAACTTCTGCCACACTAGTGCAACATGCAATGTGGAAGCTGCTCTCCTAAGTGTTTTTGGTCTCTATGACCATGGTTTGACACATGGATCCACTAGAGTCATTCCATGTGTTCTTCTCCTAAATCACGTTGATCAACATGACCACACACACTCTAGTGGATTCTGTGGTGCTGCTTCTGCCACATTGGTGCAACATGCAATGTGGAAGATGCTTTCCTATGTGTTTTTGGTCTCTATGACCATGGTTCGACACATGGATCCAGTAGAGTCATTGCATGTGTCCGTCTCCTAAACCACATTGATCCAGTAGTGTCATTGATCCACTAGTGTCATTGAAGGTGTTATTGTCCTAAACCACATTGATCCACATGACCACACACACTCTAGTGGATTCTCTGGTGCAGCACGCCACACTGGTGAAACATGCAATGTGGAAACTGCTTTTCTATGTGTTTCTGGTCTCTGTGACCATGGTTTGACACATGGATCCACTAGAGTGGTTACATGTGTTATTCGCCTAAACAACATTGATACACTAGTGTCACTGCATGTGTTCTTCTCCTAAACCACACTGATCCACATGACTGCACACACTCTAGTGGATTCTATGGTGTAGGGCCACACTAGTGCAACATGCAATGTGAAAGCTGCTTTCCTATTTGTATTTGGTCTGCGTGACCATGGTTTGACACATGGATCCACTAGAGTCATTGTATATGTTTTTCTCCTAAACCGCATTGATCCACTAGTGTCATTGATCTACTAGAGTCATTGCATGTGTCCTTCTTCGTAAATCACATTGATCCACACACACACACACTCCAATGGATTCTGTGATGCAACTTCTGCCACACTTGTGCAACATGCAATCTGGAAGCTGCTTTCCTATGTGTTTTTGGTCTCTACGACCATGGATTGACACATGGATCCACTAGAGTCATTGCAGGTGTTCTGTTTCTAAATCGCATTGATCCGCTAGTGTAATTGCATGTGTTCTTTTCCTATACCCCATCGATCCACATGACCACACACACTCTAGTGGATTCTGTGGTGCAGCTTCTGCCACACTAGTGTAACATGCAATGTGCAAGATGCTTTCCTATGTTCTTTTGGTCTCTATGACCATGGTTTGACACATGGATCCACTAGAGTCATTGCATGTGTCTGTCTCCTAAACCACATTGATGCACTATTGTCATTGAAGGTGTTATTGTCCTAAACAACATTGATCCAGATGACCACACACACTCTAGTGGATTCTGTGATGCAACTTTTGTCACACTGGTGCAACATTCCATGTGGAAGCTACTTTATTATGTGTTTTTGGTGTCTATGACCATGGTTTAACACATGGATCCACTAGAGTCATTGCATGTGTTCTTATCCTAAACCACATTGATCCACTAGTGTCATTGATCTACTAGTGTCATTCCATGTGTCCTTTTTCGTAAACCATATTGATCCACACACACTCTCTAATGGATTCTATGATGCAACTTCTGCCACACATGGATCCGCTAGAGTCATTGTAGGTGCTCTGTTTCTAAATAACATTGATCCGCTAGTGTAATTGCATGTGTTCTTCTCCTAAACCACATCGATCCACATGACCACACACACTCTAGTGGATTCTGTAGTGCAGGTTCTGCCACACTTGTGCAACATGCAATGTGGAAGATGCTTTCCTATGTTCTTTTGGTCTCTATGACCATCATTTGACACATGGATCCACTAGAGTCATTGCATGTGTCCGTCTCCTAAACCACATTGATCCACTCGTGTCATTGATCCACTAGTGTCATTGAAGTTGTTATTGTCCTAAACAACATTAATCCACATGACCACACACACTCTAGTGGATTTTGTGATGCAGCTTCTGCCACACTGGTGCAACATTCCATGTGGAAGCTGCTTTCCTATGTGTTTTTGGTCTCTGTGAAGATGGTTTGACACATGGATCCACTAGAGTCGTTGCATATGTTATTCGCCTAAACAACATTGACACACTAGTGTCATTGCATGCGTTCTTCTCCAAAACCACACCGGTCCACATGACCGCACATACTCTAGTGGATTCTGTGGTGTAGGTTGTGCCACACTAGTGAACCATGCAATGTGGAAGCTGCTTTCCTATATGTATTTGGTCTTTGTGACCATGGTTTGACACATGGATCCACTAGAGTCATTTTATGTGTACTTCTCCTAAAGCATCACTGATCTACATGACCACACACACTCTAGTGGATTATGTGATGCAACATCTGTCACACAAGTGCAACATTCCATGTGGAAGTTGCTTTCCTATGTGTTTTTGGTATCTGTGACCATGGTTTGACACATGGATCCGCTAGAGTGATTACATGTGTTCTTCTCCTAAACCACATTGATCCACTAGAGTCATTGATCCACTAGTGTCATTGCATGTGTTCTTGTCCTAAACCACATTGATCCACATGACCACACACACTCTTATGGATTCTGTGATCCAGCTTCTGCCACACTAGTGCAACATTTCATGTGGAAGCTACTCTCCTATGTGTTTTTGGTCCCTATGACCATGGTTTGACACATGGATCCACTAGAGTCATTTCATGTGTTCTTATCCTAAACCACATTGATCCACATGATGACACACACTCTAGTGGATTCTGTGGTGCAGCTTCTGCCACACTGGTGCAAGATGCAATGTGGAAGCTACTTTCCTATTTGTTTTTGGTCTCTGTGACCATGGTTTGACACATGGATGCACTAGAGTCATTGCATTTATTCTTCTCCGAAACCACATTGATCTACTAGTGTCATTGAATGTGTTCTTCTCCTAAACCACATTGATCCACATGACCACACACACTCTAGTGGATTTTGTGGTGCAACTTCTTCCACACTGGTGCAACATGTAATGTGGAAGCTGCTTTCCTATGTGTTTTTGGTCTTTGTGACCATGGTTTGACACATGGATCCACTAGAGTCATTACATGTGTTCTTTTCCTAAACCACATTGATCCACACACACACACTCAAGTAGATTCTTTGATGCAACTTCTGCCACACTGGTGCAAAATGCAATGTGGAAGATGCTTTCCTATGTGTTTTTGGTCTCTGTGATCATGGTTTGACAACTAGAGTCATTGCGTGTGTTCTTATCCTAAAGCAGACTAATACACATGACCACACACACTCTAGTGGATTCTCTGGTGCAACTTCTATCACACTGGTGAAACATTCCATGTGGAAGTTGCTTTCCTTTGTGTTTTTGGTCTCTTTGACCATGATTTCACACATGGATCAACTAGAGTCATTGCATGTGTTCTACTAATCCATATTGATCCACTAGTGTCATTGCATGTGTCCTTTTTCATAAACCACATTGATCCACACACACTCTCCACTAGATTATGTGATGCAACTTCTGCCACGCTGGTGCAACATGCAATGTGGAAGCTGCTTTCCTATGTGTTTCTAGTCTCTGTGACCATGGTTTGACACATGGATCCACTAGAGTGGTTGCATGTGTTATTCGCCAAAACAACATTGATACACTAGTGTCATTGCATGTGTTCTTCTCCTAAACCACACTGAGCCACATGACTACACACACTCTAGTGGATTCTGTGGTGTAGGTTGTGCCACACTGGTGCAACATGCAATGTGGAAGCTGCTTTCCTATGTGTATTTGGTCACCGTGACCATGGTTTGACACATGGATCCACTAGAGTCATTATATGTGTTCTTCTCCTAAACCACACTAATCTACATCAGCACACACACTCTAAAGGATTATGTGATGTAACTTCTGTCACACTAGTGCAACATTCCATGTGGAAGTTGCTTTCCTATGTGTTTTTGGTCTCTCTGACCATGGTTTGACACATGGATCCGCTAGAGTCATTAGATGTGTTCTTCTCCTAAACCACATTGATCCACTAGAGTTATTGATCCACTAGTGTCATTGCATGTGTTCTTATCCTAAACCACATTGAACCACATGACCACATAGACTCTAGTGGATTCCGTAGTGCAGCTTCTGTCACACAATTGCAACATGCAATGTTGAAGCTGCTTTCCTATGTGTTTTTGGTCTTTGTGACAATGGTTTGACACATGGATGCACTAGAGTCATTTCATGTATTCTTCTCCTAAACCACATTGATCCACTAGTGTTATTGCATGTGTTCTTCTCCTAAACCACGTTGATCCACATGACCACACACACTCTAGTGGATTCTGTGGTGCAGCTTCTGCCACACTGGTGCAATATGTAATGTGGAAGCTGCTTTCCTATGTGTTTTTGGTCTTTGTGACCATGGTTTGACACATGGATCCTCTAGAGTCATTACATGTGTTCTTTTTCCTAAACCACATTGATCCACAGACACACACACACTCAAGTAGATTCTTTGATGCAACTTATGCCACACTGGTGCAACATGCAATGTGGAAGCTGCTTTCCTACGTGTTTTTGGTCTCTGTGATTATGGTTTAACACATGGATCCACTAGAGTCATTGCATGTGTCATTGCATGTGTTATTCTCCTAAACCACATTGATCCACATGACCACACACACTCTAGTGGATTCTGTGGTGCAGCTTCTGCCACACTGGTGCAACATGTAATGTGGAAGCTTCTTTCCTATGTGTTTTTGGTCTTTGTGACCATGGTTTGACACATGGATCCACTAGAGTCAATACATGTGTTCTTTTTCCTAAACCACATTGATCCATAGACACACACACACACTCAAGTAGATTCTTTGATGCAACTTATGCCACACTGGTGCAACATGCAATGTGGAAGCTGCTTTCCTACGTGTTCTTGGTCTCTGTGATTATGGTTTAACACATGGATCCACTAGAGTCATTGCATATGTTCTTCTCCTAAACCAGACTGATCCACATGACCACACACACTCTAGTGTATTCTGTGATGCAACTTCTGTCACACTAGTGCAACATTCCATGTGGAAGCTACTTTCCTATGTGTCTTTGGTCTCTATGACCATGGTTTGACACATGTATCCACTAGAGTCATTGCATGTGTTCTTCTCCTAAACCACATTGATCCACTAGAGTCATTGATCCACTAGTGTCATTGCATGTGTTCTTCTCCTAAACTACATTGAACCACATGACCACACAGACTAGTGGATTCTGTGGTGCAGCTTCTGTCACATTATTGCAACACGCAATGTTGAAGCTGCTTTCCTATGTCTTTTTGGTCTTTGTGACAATGTTTTGACACATGGATCCACTAGAGTCATTGCATGTGTTCTTATCCTAAACCACATTTATCCACATGATGACACACACTCTAGTGGATTCTGTGGTGCATCTTCTGCCACACTGGTTCAACATGCAATGTGGAAGCTACTTTCCTATGTGTTTTTGGTCTCTGTGACCATGGTTTGACACATGGATCCACTAGAGTCATTACATGTGTTCTTTTTCCTAAACCACATTGATCCACACACACACATACACTCAAGTAGATTCTTTGATGCAGCTTCTATCATACTGGTGCAACATGGAATGTGGAAGATGCTTTCCTATGTGTTTTTGGTCTCTGTGATCATGGTTTGACACATGGATCCACTAGAGTCATTGCATGTATTCTTATCCTAAACCAGACTAATCCACATGACCACACACACTCTAGTGGATTCTATGATGCAACTTCTGTCACACTGGTGCAACATTCCATGTGGAAGCTGCTTTCCTTTGTGTTTTTGGGTCTCTTTGACCATGATTTCACACATGGATCCACTAGAGTCATTGCATGTGTTCTACTAATCCACATTGATCCACTATAGTTATTGATCCACTAGTGTCATTGCATGTGTCCTTTTTCATAAACCACATTGATCCACACACACTCTCCACTGGATTTTGTGATGCAACTTCTGCCACGCTGGTGCAACATGCAATGTGGAAGCTGCTTTCCTATGTGTTTCTGGTCTCTGTGACCATGGTTTGACACATGGATCCACTAGAGTGGTTGCATGTGTTATTCTCCAAAACAACATTGATACACTAGTGTCCTTGCATGTGTTCTTCTCCTAAACCACACTGATCCACATGACTACACACACTCTAGTGGATTCTGTGGTGCAGGTTGTGCCACACTGGTGCAACATGCACTGTGGAAGATGCTTTCCTATGTGTATTTGGTCTCCATGACCATGGTTTGACACATGGATCCACTAGAGTCATTATATGTGTTCTTCTCCTAAACCACACTAATCTACATGACCACACACACTCTAGTGGATTATGTGATGTAACTTCTGTCACACTAGTGCAACATTCCATGTGGAAGTTGCTTTCCTACGTGTTTTTGTTCTCTGTGACCATGGTTTGACACATGGATCCGCTAGAGTCATTACATGTGTTCTTCTCCTAAACCACATTGATCCACTAGAGTTATTGATCCACTAGTGTCATTGCATGTGTTCTTCTCCTAAACCACATTGAACCACATGACCACATAGACTCTAGTGGATTCTGTGGTGCAGCTTCTGTCACACTATTGCAACATGCAATGTTGAAGTTGCTTTCCTATGTGTTTTTGGTCTTTGTGACAATGGTTTGACACATGGATGCACTACAGTCATTGCATGTATTCTTCTCCTAAACCACATTGATCCACTAGTGTCATTGCATGTGTTCTTCTCCTAAACCACATTGATCCACATGACCACACACACTCTAGTGGATTCTGTGGTGCAACTTCTGCCACACTGGTGCAACATGTAATGTGGAAGCTGCTTTCCTATGTGTTTTTGGTCTTTCTGACCATGGTTTGACACATGGATCCACTAGAGTCATTACATGTGTTCTTTTTCCTAAACCACATCGATCCACAGACACACACACACTCAAGTAGATTCTTTGATGCAACTTATGCCACACTGGTGCAACATGCAATGTGGAAGCTGCTTTCCTACGTGTTTTTGGTCTCTGTGATTATGGTTTAACACATGGATCCACTAGAGTCATTGCATGTGTTCTTCTCCTAAACCAGACTGATCCACATGACCACACACACTCTAGTGTATTCTGTGATGCAACTTCTGTCACACTAGTGCAACATTCCATCTGGAAGCTACTTTACTATGTGTTTTTGGTCTCTATGACCATGGTTTGACACATGTATCAACTAGAGTCATTGCATGTGTTCTTCTCCTAAACCACATTGATCCACTAGAGTCATTGATCCACTAGTGTCATTGCATGTGTTCTTCTCCTAAACTACATTGAACCACATGACCACACATACTCTACTGGATTCTGTGGTGCGGCTTCTGTCACATTGTTGCAACATGCAATGTTGAAGCTGATTTCCTATGTGTTTTTGGTCTTTGTGAGTTCTGACACATGGATCCACTAGAGTCATTGCATGTGTTCTTATCCTAAACCACATTTATCCACATGATGACACACACTCTAGTGGATTCTATGGTGCATCTTCTGCCACACTGGTTCAACATGCAATGTGGAAGCTACTTTCCAATGTGTTTTTGGTCTCTGTGACCATGGTTTGACACATGGATCCACTAGAGTCATTACATGTGTTCTTTTTCCTAAACCGCATTGATCCACACACACACACTCAAGTAGATTCTTTGATGCAACTTCTGCCACACTGGTGCAACATGCAATGTGGAAGATGCTTTCCTATGTGTTTTTGGTCTCTGTGATCATGGTTTGACACATGGATCCACTAGAGTCATTGCATGTGTTCTTATCCTAAACCAGACTAATCCACATGACCACACACACTCTAGTAGATTCTATGAGGCAACTTCTGTCACACTGGTGCAACATTCCATGTGGAAGCTGCTTTCCTTTGTGTTTTTGGTCTCTTTGACCATGATTTCACACATGGATCCACTAGAGTCATTGCATGTGTTCTACTAATCCACATTGATCCACTAGAGTTATTGATCCACTAGTATCATTGCATGTGTCCTTTTTATAAACCACACTGATCCACACACACTCTCCACTGGATTATGTGATGCAACTTCTGCCACGCTGGTGCAACATGCAATGTGGAAGCTGCTTTCCTATGTGTTTCTGGTCTCTGTGACCATGGTTTGACACATAGATCCACTAGAGTGGTTGCATGTGTTATTCTCCAAAACAACATTGATACACTAGTGTCCTTGCATGTGTTCTTCTCCTCAACCACACTGATCCACATGACTACACACACTCTAGTGGATTCTGTGGTGCAGGTTGTGCCACACTGGTGCAACATGCAATGTGGAAGCTGCTTTCCAATGTGTATTTGGTCTCCGTGACCATGGTTTGACACATGGATCCACTAGAGTCATTATATGTGTTCTTCTCCTAAACCACACTAATCTACATGACCACACACACTCTAGTGGATTATGAGATGTAACTTCTGTCACACTAGTGCAACATTCCATGTGGAAGTTGCTTTGCTATGTGTTTTTGGTCTCTGTGACCATGGTTTGACACATGGACCCGCTAGAGTCATTACATGTGTTCTTCTCCTAAACCACATTGATCCACTAGAGTTATTGATCCACTAGTGTCATTGCATGTGTTCTTCTCCTAAACCACATTGAACCACATGACCACATAGACTCTAGTGGATTCTGTGGTGCAGCTTCTGTCACACTATTGCAACATGCAATGTTGAAGCTGCTTTCCTATGTGTTTTTGGTCTTTGTGACAATGGTTTGACACATGGATGCACTAGAGTCATTGCATGCATTCTTCTCCTAAACCACATTGATCCACTAGTGTCATTGCATGTGTTCTTCTCCTAAACCACATTGATCCACATGACCACACACAATCTAGTGGATTCTGTGGTGCAGCTTCTACCACACTGGTGCAACATGTAATGTGGAAGCTGCTTTCCTATGTGTTTTTGGTCTTTGTGACCATGGTTTGACACATGGATCCACTAGAGTCATTACATGTGTTCTTTTTCCTAAACCACATTGATCCACAGACACACACACACTCAAGTAGATTCTTTGATGCAACTTATGCCGCACTGGTGTTGGGCCACGCAGAGAAAAACAAAACATTTTCTTACGCGGTGATCCCAAGATCCAGCTCAGGTAGAAGGCCACGAGGATTACCACTAGACGCGCAGTTGCGGATTTTTTGATCCAGTGCAGTCCTCGCGATCCCTTCCGGTTCCACGATCCACGATCCGTTCTTTCTTCACGATCGTCGAAGTGCTGAATCGTACAGCACCTCCGCTGGTATCCACACGTACAAGGAGGAGCGCCGGCGATGGACTGCTAGGTCGATGCGGCTGACAGATTTTGGGGCTACGGTTTCCAACACATGGAGTGACCTAACCATGTTCTCTAAGCACCTGCGCCCTAGCTTATATAGGGAGTGAAAGTGGGCTCCACGGCCCATTCACTAAAAGGCCAATATTTGCCACTACAAGTCTCACTTGCTGACTAGGTCCATGTCACTATTTGGGTCCAACCCAAATAGGTTTCATGTTTGGGTCTAACCCAAACTGCTCCCGCTCTTAAGTGTGTGACCCGACAGGCTCATGGTAACCCGGACACGATTCTGAGTCTCACTCGTGATCGATCAGTTGGTAGCGGCTCCTAGCAGAACGTGCCAACTCCCAAGTACCAATAAGTCATGACGACATACCTTCCAATGCGACTTTTGTCTGAGTCCCTTTTGCCTCACGATATACCTTGTCGGACTATAGGCGAATGATCATCATCCCTTAAATAGTCCGACTCTCTTTCTCGATCCGAGATAAGTGATTCATCCGACTAACTCTTAGTCGGCTGCCTCGGTTAACACTTATCCGAGACGTGCATGGCCATGCTTTCCGAATCATATCTTCCGAGAGGGCCCAGAGAATATCTCTCCGGATGGAGGGGCAAAATACCGTCTTGGTTATTGACATCACGCAGCTTGATTCTCAGTCGACCCGAACTCCGCCTTTATAATCGCCTGGCGGAAACGGTGTTGTTGAGAACCTAAGTCGGTGATCCTCAACTCGGATTGTGCAATAACCTCAGGTCTAAGGATTACATTGATTGAGACATGAAAATGACGACTTGTTCGTTGCATCTCAATATGGGTCAGTCCGACTCGCTAAACTCTTTAGCCGAATCCGTGTAAGTCAGAAAAGCATCCCGATGCCCATCACAAGTGGAACCTAGTCATCTGCCGACTTTCACATTGGTCTAAGTTGTGTGTCCAGCACAACCTCAATGACCAAGGACAATTAGTATGAACAACATGAATATATAGTTCCACAATCAAATCACATATTCGATGATACATATCAGCAGTTCATACATGGACCATAACCTTATGAATACATTGGGAATAACATCATACATGATTGCCTCTAGGGCATATTCCCAACAACTGGTGCAACGTGCAATGTGGAAGTTGCTTTCCTACGTGTTTTTGGTCTCTATGATTATGGTTTAACACATCGATCAACTAGAGTCATTGCATGTGTTCTTCTCCTAAACAAGACTGATCCACATGACCACACACACTCTAGTGTATTCTGTGATGCAACTTCTGTCACACTAGTGCAACATTCCATGTGGAAGCTACTTTCCTATGTGTTTTTGGTCTCTATGACCATGGTTTGACACATGGATGCACTAGATTCATTGCATGTGTTCTTCTCCTAAACCACATTGATCCACTAGAGTCATTGATCCACTAGTGTCATTGCATGTGTTCTTCTCCTAAACTACATTGAACCACATGACCACACAGACTCTAGTGGATTCTGTGGTGTCGCTTCTGTCACATTCTTGCAACATGCAATGTTGAAGCTGCTTTCCTATGTGTTTTTGGTCTTTGTGACAATGTTTTGACACATGGATCCACTAGATTCATTGCATGTGTTCGTATCCTAAACCACATTTATCCACCTGATGACACACACTCTAGTGGATTCAGTGGTGCATCTTCTGCCACACTAGTTCAACATGCAATGTGGAAGCTACTTTCCTATGTGTTTTTGGTCTCTGTGACCATGGTTTGACACATGGATGCACTAGAGTCATTGCATGTACTCTTCTCCTAAACCACATTGATCCACTAGTGTCATTGCATGTGTTCTTCTCCTAAACCACATTGATCCACATGACCACATACACTGTAGTGGATTCTGTGGTGCAGCTTCTGCCACACTGGTGCAACATGTAATGTGGAAGCTGCTTTCCTATGTGTTTTTGGTCTCCGTGACCATGGTTTGACACATGGATCCACTAGAGTCATTACATGTGTTCTTTTTCCTAAAATACATTGATCCACAAACACACAAACACACACTCAAGTAGATTCTTTGATGCAACTTCTGCAACACTGGTGCAACATTCCATGTGGAAGCTGCTTTCCAATGTGTTTTTGGTCTCTGTGACCATGGTTCCACACATGGATCCACCAGAGTCATTGTATGTGTTCTTCTAATAAACCACATTGATCCACTAGAGTTATTGATCCACTAGTGTCATTGCATGTGTCCTTTTTCATAAACCACATTGATCCACACACACACTCCAATGGATTCTGTGATGCAACTTCTGCCACACTGGTGAACATGCAATGTGGAAGTTGCTTTCCTATGTGTTTCTGGTCTCTATGACCGTGGTTTGGCACATGGATCCACTAGTCATTGCAGGTGTTTTGCTTCTAAACCACATTGATCCACTAGTGTCATTGCATATGTTCTTATCCTAAACCACATTGATCCGCATGACCACACACACTCTAGTGGATTCTGTGGTGCAGTGCCACACTAGTGCAACATGCAATGTGGAAGATGCTTTCCTATGTGTTTTTGGTCTCTGTGACCATGGATTGATACATGTATCCACTAGAGTCATTACAGGTGTTCTCTTTCTAAATCGCATTGATCCGCTAGTATAATTGCATGTGTTCTTCTCCTAAACCACATTGATCCACATGACCACACACACTCTAGTGGATTTTGTGGTGCAGCTTCTGCCACACTAGTGCAACATGCAATCTGGAAGCTGCTTTCCTATGTGTTTTTGGTCTCTGTGACCATGGATTGACACATGGATCCACTAGAGTAATTGCAGGTGTTCTATTTCTAAATCGCATTGATCCGCTAGTGTAATTGCATGTGTTCTTCTCCTAAACCACATTGATCCACATGACCACACACACTCTATTGGATTCTGTGGTGCATCTTCTGCCACACTAGTGTAACATGCAATGTGGAAGATGCTTTCCTATGTTCTTTTGGTCTCTATGACCATGGTTTGACACACGGATCCACTAGAGTCATTGCATGTGTCCGTCTCCTAAACCACATTGATCCACTAGTGTCATTGATCCACTAGTGTCATTGAAGGTGTTATTGTCCTAAACAACATTGATCCACATGACCACACACACTCTAGTGATTCTGTGATGCAACTTCTGTCACACTGGTGCAACATTCCATGTGGAAGCTACTTTATTATGTGTTTTTGGTGTCTATGACCATGGTTTGACACATGGATCCACTAGAGTCATTGCATGTGTTCTTCTCCTAAACCACATTGATCCACTAGTGTCATTGATCTACTAGTGTCATTCCATGTTTCCTTTTTCGTAAACCATATTGATCCACACACACTCTAATGGATTCTATGATGCAACTTCTGCCACACTAGTGCAACATGCAATCTGGAAGCTGCTTTCCTTTATGTTTTTGGTCTTCGTGACCATGGATTGGCACATGGATCCGCTAGAGTCATTGTAGGTTCTCTGTTTCTAAATCACATTGATCCGCTAGTGTAATTTCATGTGTTCTTCTCCTAAACCACATCGATCCACATGACCACACACACTCTAGTGGATTATGTGATGTAACTTCTGTCACACTAGTGCAACATTCCATGTGGAAGTTGCTTTCCTATGTGTTTTTGGTCTCTGTGACCATGGTTTGACACATAGATCCACTAGAGTCATTGCATGTGTTCTTCTCCTAAACCACATTGATCCACTAGTGTCATTGATCTACTAGTGTCATTCCATGTTTCCTTTTTCGTAAACCATATTGATCCACACACACACAATAATGGATTCTATGATGCAACTTCTGCCACACTAGTGCAACATGCAATCTAGAAGCTGTTTTCCTATATGTTTTTGGTCTTCGTGACCATGGACTGGCACATGGATCCGCTAGAGTCATTGTAGGTTCTCTGTTTCTAAATCACATTGATCCGTTAGTGTAATTGCATGTGTTCTTCTCCTAAACCACATCGATCCACATGACCACACACACTCTAGTGGATTCTGTAGTGCAGCTTCTGCCACACTGGTTGTGGCATCCCGCTAAAATCACTACCAGAAAATCGCTGTGTTTTTGTGCATTGCATCATCATGACCGCATGCTCATGTCATCATGCCACATTGCATTTGAGCATCGTCATGCCATGATGCATATTTTTTTTATCTAAAACTATTTTCGAAAAGTCTGTTTTTGTTTTCTAAATGCCCCGTCTTTATTTCAAATTAAAACCCAGCTCCTTACGGATATTTCCTTTTGTCTACAAAGCAAATTACGAAAGTCTATTTCGGACAAAACTAAATAATATAAAACTATTTTTCTACCGGGGAGGCAGCCCAGCCGTTAGGCCAGGCCACCTACTACCTGGCCCGTTTTAAAAACCCAAACACTAACTCCACGTCTCTCCCTCTCACCCAAACAGCCTACCCAGCCACCAACCCCCCCAACCCATCGCCACCACACACCACGCACACGCACGCTGCCACAGCAAATCCCACCCCGCCACCTGCCTCCACCCTCCACATCACCCCAACCAACCCCGATCCGCCACTGCTCGACCTCTGTCCTCCACCAAGATCTCCTCCGCTTGATTAGCCCCGACCTCTCTGCTTCGCCACCGCACTCGGCCGAGCCGATGACCCGCGCGGTCTCCCAAGCACGATATCGCCTTCATCTTGTTGTGCCGTCATCGCCTACGCGAGCGCCGCCGACGATGCCTAGCTTCCTCCCCTGGCCTCCCTCCTCCTGCGAGCGCCACCTCCTGCTGATACCCGACGCCTCCGTCGAACTGCTCCTGCACGCTGATGTGCTGCTCCAGCCTATCGCGTGGGGGTTCTTTTCTCTGAAGAGAACCGTGCCTTTCCGGTGTGTGCTCCGTGTACTACTGCTGTATGACGCGTGGTGATGGCTCATGCAATGAGGTTACGCATCGGGCTAGTATTGTTGCGACTCAGGTACGGCAAGATCAACATCGGCACCCTCGACCATCGATACCAAACCAAGTTCTCCTAGAGCCCGAACCACACGATCTCCGGCATAGACGCCAAGGCCGTTCTCGGACTCCGTAGACATCCAAGTTTTTCCACATGGACTCGATGACCCGAAGACCGACCCCGCGACGAGTGCATCGATCCCCGCCAAGATCTACTTCCGTCCACATCGACTATTGCCTGCGACCAGTGATGAGTTGGAACCACAAGATCTCCTTCCCGGGACACCAAGATCACCAAGCCCTCCTTCCCGGTATCCGAAGATGCCAAGACCCCGGACACCAAGATCTCCTCGTGGATCCTGGAGTCCCGTTCCCAGAGTCCGAAGACCGATCCCGACGAGACCGAACCTGCACCACATTGAACCAAGGTTGCGAACGCCAATGTGTGACCCCTTTATCCGAGCCCTAATTTATAAATTGACATCTATATAAATTGTTGCATATTAAATTGTTCATGCTCGCACCTCATCATGTGGTTTGGGGGCATTATGCTGATTCACCTCATAATTAAATATGGAGTCCATCTGCGGGATATCTTTGTCTTATTCTGGACTCTATTTAAATTGGTGTAGCGAACCGATGCCATGTTTCGCCCTATTAATACAACATTTAAATTGTGGGGTATCTAAACAACATGAACCACTTAATTAATTGTCGGGACCCCGGTTCCGCTTAATATTGCCTAATTGCACCGCATCTGTGCCATGCCATGCATCATATCATAAGCGTGCCGGATCTTCTTCCGTAGTATTAAATATTGCATCCGGTGTTTCTTCTAGTGTCTGCTTCTTCGCAGATTAGGCCGATGAGTTGATGCGAGTATCGACAAGTTCTCCGGATATGATCGTTCGACAGTGTTTCCCAGGCGAGCATCTCTTCCCCTTCTACCTATTTTGCATTTATAGTCTTTATTTCCTCCTGTTGATCTATTGTTATCCTTGTCGCGATGCTTTAGTTTTCCGTGCACCAGTTATATCCCATGCAGCCTCTATATTGCCATGGACACCTCCTAATACCTATTGTTTGGTAGATATCTGGCCTTGCGAGTCGTAGTTGTTTGCTCAGGTCCGATCTCGTGTTGTCGAGTACCACAGTTGTTGGAATGCTGGCAAATGTTTATGGTGGAGATGATCATGACTTTAAACACAACTATTTAAATTGCTAGATATAACTAATGCAGAGGCATCGGTGGGCAATAGATGTTATTTGGTTCTTCCACGCTCACTTGTGTCTCGTAGGACCCCGAGTACTTGATACCTGTTCCTTGACTATTCGCACTATCCACATCCGGGAGGCCTTATGGACCCCCCTGAGCCAGTGCTTGATTCATTTCTATTTCTTGGGGCCACAAACTAGTTTGGGGTTTTATTACTATCCTGTACTTATGCCATGCTTTACTGCTTTATTTAAGATTATGCGTGGAGCACCTGTACTGTTTTGGATCGCGGCACGATTTCGTGGTATCGACAAGCCCATTCACACTTTCGGGTTCCCAGTCGTTTACAACCGTTCTCGCAAACCCTGGGTCCGTTCCGGAGCCGGCCAACTTCATCGCGGGTAGCTTAGTGTGGTGGCCCCCTGAAATATTTTATGAATCCTGTGATCGCTTTGTCGTGAATGCCTTGTTGGATTTTGAGTCGGTTTTTCCAAGGTTGATCGAGTGTGTGTTGCTATTTGTGCACCCCTGTAGGGTAAAACTTTCTGAAAGCCGTGTCCGCGGTTATGGACGACTTGGAGCACAGTATCTCGATCATAGACAAGCATAACTAAAGTAGTGTTATAAATTTGACTTAATATGTGACTAGTAATAAGATTCACGTACAACGGAATGGATATTAAAAATGCCAACAACTGGTGGAGCTGGGGTTCCTTGTGTCTTGTTATATCTACCTAGTAAGTATTGCAACTCCAATGGAATGAGAGAAAAGTGCCAACAAATGTTGGGTTTTGGGATTCCTCAGGAAAATTATATCTGACTAGTAAATGTTCCAACTACCAAGGAATGTTAACTAAAACTGCCCACTACTTATGCTATCAGGATGACTCATGCTATCTATATCTGCTTAGTAATTGCTGCAACTATAACGGAATGAGTAAAATTGCCAACTGTTTGAGTTCCTTGGTCCGACTTCCTCGTTTGGTCTCTAGGGGGAAATACCAGGATGGGTATTTTTGGTGTTAGTATCAGGTAGGATCCGAATAGGTCTTTCTTACCCCTCTCTAATAGCCTTGATCGAAGTCTCTATAGGTAGTTTAGTGCCACCGAGCCGCCACTTTACCACCATACCTATGTAGGCGAGAGTCAATTCTAACCTGTGAGTAATCGGCCTTAGTACTGATGCTCCTCTTTTTCCTTTGCCCTTTGTCGGCACCCATTTTGTTTTAGCAGGTTTGAGATCGACGTCGTTAGCAAGGTTACCCTTCCGGCTTGGCCTGGGCAGGGTTATGGACGCCATTGGTTATTCTTCAAGGCTCTTAGCCCAATTTGTATCTTGTCCGTACTCGGACGCTCTATCGTTTTCAAGGTGATTTGGATCTTTGTATTGTATATCTGTATTCTTGACTCATGGAGTCGTTGTTGTATATATATGTTCTGTGGGTTGCATCATGGACTATTGTGTAATGGTATTACTTCATTTTCCACCCGCATGAAAGTGCCTGGTGGGCGTCCTTGAATCGTTTCTATGTGGGTTTGGTGGAAAGGGCTAAAACTTGCATAGGGCCGATTCGAGGGTGTTACAGAGTTGTATCAGAGCTTAGCAGTTGCGATACCCCACAAGTCCAGCCTGTAGGATAACCTAGCTAACGGCCGAAGTAGAGTGTCAAAACTATTTTTCAAAATCGGTTGGATAGATCTGATTACGTCTGATTTTACTCCTTACCCTCTACTGTTATCCTCTTACCTCTGTGTGTTTTGATTCTACTCTCTTATCTTTTCTTCAAGTCCAGGATTTCTCGTGGTTGGGTTTTCCGTCGTACCTTCAGGGTTTCGCTTCCTCCTTTGGTAACGGTGTTTCTACATCCGGTCTTCGTGCTATCTGAGTAATCCTTCATCCGTTGGACTTCTCTTTGTTCCTTGTTTGTGCCTTCTGGTATTTTCAACGCGACGACATCATCTACGCCAGATCCGATGCAGAGCCTGCATCACTCCCTTGTTACGAACCTCGTTTGTCGAGATCTTCAGTCTAATTCCGGGAATGGTTGCACGCTTTTCTACTGATTGTGCGGAGTAATAGTTTGGGTGTGTGATGGATTGGCCCATATGCTGACTACTCACTCTATTTGCTCGTGTACATTGAAGTGGATGAGAATGCATCGGTTCTCTCTTTCTATCGAAGTTAGAGGTGGCTTTATTTGTGGATACCTTTACCTTCGCCCTTTGTTTCCCAGAGTGTTCTCTCGATGATCACGGACAACGACCCCTTGTTGGTGGTGTCGCCGATTTCAAGATGGAGCAACAATCTTGTTAGTGGTGTCGCGAGGATCTACACGAAGCGCGAAGATTCAGCTCATCGTTCTTTTCCCCGTACCATGAGGCGGATCTCGAGGGCGAGATCCATTGTTAGTGGTGTCGAATTGTGGCATCCCGCTAAAATCACTACCAGAAAATCGCTGTGTTTTTTGTGCATTGCATCATCATGACCGCATGCTCATGTCATCATGCCACATTGCATTTGAGCATCGTCATGCCATCATGCATATTTTTTTATCTAAAACTATTTTTGAAAAGTCTGTTTTTGTTTTCTAAACGCCCTATCTTTATTTCAAATTAAAACATGGCTCCTTCCGGATATTTCCTTTTGTCTACAAAACAAATTACCAAAGTCTATTTTGGACAAAACTAAATAAAATAAAACTATTTTTCTACCGGGGAGGCAGCCCAGCCGTTAGGCCAGGCCACCTACTACCCGACCCGTTTTAAAAACCCAAACACTAACTCCACGTCTCTCCCTCTCACCCAAACAGCCTACCTAGCCACCAACCCCCCCAACCCATCGCCACCACACACCCACGCACACGCACGCTGCCGCAGCAAATCCCACCCCGCCACCTGCCTCCACCCTCCACATCATCCTAACCAACCCCGGTCCGCCACCTCAACCGCCTGGCCCCACTCCCTCTCCAACTCCCTGATCTCCCTTCCCACCTGCGCCTCCCACCTGCCTGTCTGGCCTTGCGGACACGCTTCCGCTCAACCCCGCACCCCTGCGCATCCCCACTCCCACTCGTCGCCACCCCAACCTGGCCCCACCTCCCGATAGCCACCCCGTCCCACTTTTCCCCACGCAGACCTTGACGCGCCCCGCGCCTCCTTCTCTTTCCTCGCCGCCTGGCCCACGCTTCCTTCGCTGCCGGTCGTCGCCCGCACCTCCTTGCAGCGAGGTCCGCTGCCACCAGTCATCTCTGCCTCGCCCCGCCTACGCCATCTCGCCCGCGTCCCCGAGCCGCCGTTCTGCCGTGGCTCCCCGTGGCGCCTACCCCGACCTAGAGCCAGCGCCTCTCCTCATGAGCCGTGTCAAGCCCCCACCGACCCCTGGCTCCACCCTGCCGCCAGGAGCGCGTCCCCGCCTCCAGCTTCCTCCCCGAGGCCGCCGCGGCCACCTCGCCTTCCGGCGCCTCAACCTCCGCCTCACCGTCCCGGTCCACCGTCTGCGTCGCCTGGGCAACCTCGTCGAGTCCACAGCCGCTGCTCGAGCTCTGTCCTCCACCAAGAGCTCCGCGCCTCAAGCCTCCCGACCTGTCTCTGCGCTGCTGCCGTCGGCCGCCCCCGGCGACCAGCGGTCCCCGAGGCGATCGCCTTCATCTCGTTGCCGTCGCCGCCCAGCGGCCACCGATGAAGCCTAGCTTCCGCCCATGGCCGCCCTCATCGCACGAGCGCCACCTCCTGCTGATACCCGACGCCTCCGTTGAACTGCTCCTGCACGCTGATGTGCTGCTCCAGCCTCTCGCGTGAGGGTTCTTTTCTCTGAAGAGAACCGTGCCTTTCCGGTGTGTGCTCCGTGTACTACTATTGTATGACGCGTGGCGATGGCTGATGCAATGAGGTTACGCATCGGGCTAGTATTGTTGCAGCTTGGGTACGAGAAGATCGACATCGGCACCCTCGACCATCGATACCAAACCAAGTTCTCCTAGAGCCCGAACCACACGATCTCCGGCACAGACGCCAAGGCCGTTCTCGGACTTTGGAGACTGCCAAGTTCTTCCACATGGACCCGATGACCCGAAGACCGACCCCGTGACGAGTGCATCGATCCCCGCTAAGATCTACTTCTGTCCACATCGACGGTTGCCTGCGATCGGTGATGAGTTGGAACCACAAGATCTCCTTCCCGGGACACCAAGATCACCAAGCCCTCCTTCCCGGTATCCGAAGATGCCGAGACCCCGGACACCAAGATCTCCTCGTGGATCTTGGAGTCCCGTTCCCAAAGTCCGAAGACCGATCCCGGCGAGACCGAACCTGCACCACATTGAACCAAGGTTGCCAACGCCAATGTGTGACCCCTTTATCCGAGCCCTAATTTATAAATTGACATCTATATAAATTGTTGCATATTAAATTGTTCATGCTCGCACCTCATCATGTGGTTTGGGGGCATTATGCTGATTCACCTCATAATTAAATATGGAGTCCATCTGCGGGATATCTTTGTCTTATTCTGGACTCTATTTAAATTGGTGTAGCGAACAGATGCCATGTTTCGCCCTATTAATACAACATTTAAATTGTGGGGTATCTAAACAACATGAACCACTTAATTAATTGTCGGGACCCCGGTTCCGCTTAATATTGCCTAATTGCACCGCATCTGTGCCATGCCATGCATCATATCATAAGCGTGCCGGATCTTCTGCCGTAGTATTAAATATTGCATCCGGTGTTTCTTCTAGTGTTTGCTTCTTTGCGGATTAGGCCGATGAGTTGATGCGAGTATCGACAAGTTCTCCGGATATGATCGTTCGGCAGTGTTTCCCAGGCGAGCATCTCTCCCCCTTCTACCTATTTTGAATTTATAGTCTTTATTTCCTCATGTTGATCTATTGCTATCCTTGTCGCGATGCTTTAGTTTTCCATGCACCAGTTATATCCCATGCAGCCTCTATATTGCCATGGACACCTCCTAATACCTGTTGTTTGGTAGATAGCTGGCCAAGCGAGTCTTAGTTGCTTGCTCAGGTGTGATCTCATGTTTTCGAGTACCACAGTTGTTGGAATGCTGGCAGATGTTTATGGTGGAGATGATCATGACTTTAAACACAACTATTTAAATTGCTACATATAACTAATGCAGAGGCATCGGTGGGCAATAGATGTTATTTGGTTCTTCCACGCTCACTTGTGTCCCGTAGGACCCCGAGTACTTGATACATGTTCCTTGACTATTCGCACTATCCACATCCGGGAGGCCTTATGGACCCCCCTAAGCCAGAGCTTGATTCATTTCTATTTCTTGGGGCCACAAACTAGTTTGGGGTTTTATTACTATCCTGTACTTATGCCATGCTTTACTGCTTTATTTAAGATTGTGCGTGCAGCACCTGTACTGTTTTGGACCGCGACATGATTTCGCGGTATCGACAAGCCCAGTCACACTTTCGTGTTCCCAATCGTTTACAGCCGTTCTTGCAAACCCTTGGTCCGTTCCGGAGCCGGCTAACTTCATTGCAGTTTTCTTAGTGGGGTGGCCCCCGAAATATTTTATGAATCATGTGATCGCCTTGTCGTGAATTCCTCGTTGGGTTTTGAGTTGGTTTTTCCGAGGTTGATCGAGTGTGTGTTACTATTTGTGCACCCCTGCAGGGTAAAACTTTCTGAAAGCCGTGTCCGCGGTTATGGACGATTTGGAGCACAGTATCTCGATCATAGACAAGCATAACTAAGGTAGTGTTATAAATTTGACTTAATATGTGACTAGTAATCAGATTCACATACAACGCAATGGATATTAAAAATGCCAACAACTGGTGGAGCTGGGGTTCCTTGTGTCTTTATATATCTACCTAGTAAGTATTGCAACTCCAATGGAATGAGACAAAAGTGCCAACAAATGCTAGGTTTTGGGATTCCTCATGACAATTATATCTGACTAGTAAATGTTCCAACTACCACGGAATGTTAACTAAAACTGCCCACTACTTATGCTATCAGGATGACTCATGCTATCTATATCTGATTAGTAATTGCTGCAACTATAACGGAATGAGTAAAATTGCCAACTATGTGAGTTCCTTGGTCCGACTTCCTCGTTTGGTCTCTAGGGGAAATACCAGGATGGGTATGTTTGGTGTTAGTATCAGGTAGGATCCGAATAGGTCTTTCTTACCCCTCTCTAATAGCCGTTAGTGATACCGAGTCTCTATAGGTTGTTTAGTGCCGCTGAGCTGCCGCTTCAGTCGACCATACCTATGTAGGCGAGAGCCGCCGAATTCTAGCCTCGCCGTGTACTGGCCTCAGTACTGACGCTCCTCCTTTTCCTTTTCCCTTTGTCGGCACCCCTTTTGTTTTAGCAGGTTTGAGATCGACATCGTTAGCAGGATTACCCTTAGGGCTTGGCCTGGGCAGGGATATGGACGCCATTGGTTATTCTTCAGGGCTCTTAGCCCAATTTGCATCTTGTCCATACTCGGACGCTCTATCGTTTTCAAGGTGATTTCGATCTTTGTATTGTATATCTGTATTCTTGAGTCATGGAGTCGTTGTTGTATATATATGTTCTGTGGGTTCCATCGTGGACTATTGTGTAATGGTATTACTTTGTTTTCCACCCGCACGAAAGTGCCTGGTGGGCGTCCTTGAATCGTTTCTATGCGGGTTTGGCGGAAAGGGATAAAACTTGCATAGGGCCAATTCGAGGGTGTTACACTGGTGCAACATGCAATGTGGAATATGCTTTCATATGTTCTTTTGGTCTCTATTACCATCGTTTGACACATGGATCCACTAGAGTCATTGCATGTGTCCGTCTCCTAAACCACATTGATCCACTAGTGTCATTGATCCACTAGTGTCATTGAAGGTGTTATTATCCTAAACAACATTAATCCACATGACCACACACACTCTAGTGGATTTTTTGATGCAGCTTCTGCCACACTGGTGCAACATTCCATGTGGAAGCTGCTTCCCTATGTGTTTTTGGTCTCTGTGAACATGGTTTGACACATGGATCCACTAGAGTCGTTGCATGTGTTATTCGCCTAAACAACATTGATACACTAGTGTCATTGCATGTGTTCTTCTCCTAAACCACACCAGTCCACATGACTCCACATACTCTAGTGGATTCTGTGGTGTACGTTGTGCCACACTAGTGCAACATGCAATTCGGAAGCTACTTTCCTATATGTATTTGGTCTTTGTGACCATGGTTTGACACATGGATCCACTAGAGTCATTGTATGTGTACTTCTCCTAAAGCCTCACTAATCTACATGACCACACACACTCTAGTGGATTATGTGATGCAACTTCTGTCACACTAGTGCAACATTCCATGTGGAAGTTGCTTTCCTATGTGTTTTTGGTATATGTGACCATGGTTTGACACATGGATCTGCTAGAGTGATTGCATGTGTTCTTCTCCTAAACCACATTGATCCACTAGTCATTGATCCACTAGTGTCATTGCATGTGTTCTTCTCCTAAACCACATTGAACCACATGACCACACAGACTCTAGTGGATTATGTGGTGCAGCTTCTGTCACACTGTTGCAACATGCAATATTGAAGCTGCTTTCCTATGTGTTTTTGGTCTTTGTGATAATGGTTTGACACATGGATCCACTCGAGTCATTGCGTGTGTTCTTATCCTAACCACATTGATCCACATGACCACACACACTCTAGTGGATTCTGTGGTGCAGCTTCTGCCACACTGGTGCAAGAAGCAATGTGGAAGCAACTTTCCTATTTGTTTTTGGTCTCTGTGACCATGGTTTGACACATGGATGCACTAGAGTCATTGCATGTATTCTTCACCTAAACCACATTGATCCACTAGTGTCATTTAATGTGTTCTTCTCCTAAACCACATTGATCCACATGACCACACACACTCTAGTGGATTTTGTGGTGCAGCTTCTTCCACACTGGTGCAACATGTAATGTGGAAGCTGCTTTCCTATGTGTTTTTGGTCTTTGTGACCTTGGTTTGACACATGGATCCACTAGAGTCATTACATGTGTTCTTTTTCCTAAACCACATTGATCCACACACACACACACACACACTCAAGTAGATTCTTTGATGCAACTTCTGCCACACTACTGCAACATGCAATGTGGAAGATGCTTTCCTATGTGTGTTTTGGTCTCTGTGATCATGGTTTGACACATGGATCCACTAGAGTCATTGCATGTGTTCTTATCCTAAACCATACTAATCCACATGACCACACACACTCTAGTGGATTCTATGATGCAACCTCTATCACACTAGTGCAACATTCCATGTGGAAGCTGCTTTCCTTTGTGTTTTTGGTCTCTTTGACCATGATTTCACACATGGATCCACTAGAGTCATTGCATGTGTTCTACTAATCCACATTGATCCACTAGAGTTATTGATCCACTAGTGTCATTGCATGTGTCCTTTTTCATAAACCACATTGATCCGCGCACACTCTCCACTGGATTCTGTGATGCAACTTCTGCCACGCTGGTGCAACATGCAATGTGGAAGCTGATTTCCTATGAGTTTCTGGTCTCTGTGACCATGGTTTGACACATGGATCCACTAGAGTGGTTGCATGTGTTATTCGCCAAAACAACATTGATACACTAGTGTCCTTGCTTGTGTTCTTCTCCTAAACCACACTGATCCACATGACTACACACACTCTAGTGGATTCTGTGGTGCAGGTTGTGCCACACTGGTGCAACATGCAATGTGGAAGCTGCTTTCCTATGTGTATTTGGTCTCCGTGACCATTGTTTGACACATGGATCCACTAGAGTCATTATATGTGTTCTTCTCCTAAACCACACTAATCTACATGACCACAGACACTCTAGTGGATTATGTGATGTAACTTCTTTCACACTAGTGCAACATTCCATGTGGAAGTTGCTTTCCTATGTGTTTTTGGTCTTTGTGACCATGGTTTGACACATGGATCCACTAGAGTCATTACATGTGTTCTTTTTCCTAAACCACAGACACACACACACTCAAGTTGATTATTTGATGCAACTTATGCCACACTGGTGCAACATGCAATGTGGAAGCTGTTTTCCTACGTGTTTTTGGTCTCTGTGATTATGGTTTAACACATGGATCCACTAGAGTCATTGCATGTGTTCTTCTCCTAAACCAGATTGATCCACATGACCACACACACTCTAGTGTATTCTGTGATGCAACTTCTGTCACACTAGTGCTACATTCCATGTGGAAGCTACTTTCTTATGTGTTTTTGATCTCTGTGACCATGGTTTGACACATCGATCCACTAGAGCCATTGCATGTGTTCTTCTCCTAAACCACATTGATCCACTAGTGTCATTGATCTACTAGTGTCATTGCATGTGTCCTTTTTTGTAAATCACATTGATCGACACACACACTCCAATGGATTATGTGATGCAACTTCTGCCACACTAGTGCAACATGCAATCTGGAAGCTGCTTTCCTATGTGTTTTTGGTCTCCGTGACCATGGATTGACACAAGGATCCACTAGAGTCATTGCAGGTGTTCTGTTTCTAAAACACATTGATCTTCTAGTGTAATTGCATGTGTTCTTCTCCTAAACCACAGCGATCCACATGACCACACACACTCTAGTGGATTCTGTGGTGCAGCTTCTGCCACACTAGTCTAAAATGCAATGTGGAAGATGCTTTCCTATATTCTTTTGGTCTCTCTAACCATGGTTTGACACATGGATCCACTAGAGTCATTGCATGTGTCCGTCTCCTAAACCACATTGATCCACTAGTGTCTTTAATCCAGTAGTGTCATTGAAGGTGTTATTGTCCTAAACAACATTGATCCACATGACCACACACACTCTAGTGGATTTTGTGATGTAGCTTCTAGCATACTGGTGCAACATTCCATGTGGAAGCTACTTTCCTATGTGTTTTTGGTCTCTATGACCATGGTTTGACACATGGATCCACTAGAGTCATTGCATGTGTTCTTCTCCTAAACCACATTGATCCACTAGTTTCATTGCATGTGTTGTTCTCCTAAACTACATTGAACCACATGACCACACAGACTCTAGTGGATTATGTGGTGCAGCTTCTATCACATTGTGGCAACATGCAATGTTGAAGCTGCTTTCCTATGTGTTTTTGGTCTTTGTGACAATGTTTTGATAGATGGATCCACTAGAGTCATTGCATGTGTTCTTATCCTAAACCACATTTATCCACATGATGACACACACTCTAGTGGATTCTGTGGTGCATCTTCTGCCACACTGGTTCAACATGCAATGTGGAAGCTACTTTCCTATGTGTTTTTGGTCTCTGTCACCATGGTTTGACACATGGATGCACTAGAGTCATTGCATGTACTCTTCTCCTAAACCACATTGATCCACTAGTGTCATTGCATGTGTTCTTCTCCTAAACCACATTGATCCACGTGACCACATACACTGTAGTGGATTCTGTGGTGCAGCTTCTGCCACACTGGTGCAACATGTAATGTGGAAGCTGCTTTCCTATGTGTTTTTGGTCTCTGTGACCATGGTTTAACACATGGATCCACTAGAGTCATTACATGTGTTCTTTTCCTAAACCACATTGATCCAGAGACACACACACACACTCAAGTAGATTCTGTGATGCAACTTTTGCAACACTGGTGCAACATTCCATGTGGAAGCTGCTTTCCAATGTGTTTTTGGTCTCTGTGACCATGGTTCCACACATGGATCCACTAGAGTCATTGCATGTGTTCTTCTAATAAACCACATTGATCCACTAGAGGTATTTATCCACTAGTGTCATTGCATGTGTCCTTTTTCGTAAACCACATTGATCCACACACACACTCCAATGGATTTTGTGATGCAACTTCTGCCGCACTGGTGCAACATGCAATGTGGAAGTTGCTTTCCTATGTGTTTTTGGTCTCTATCACCGTGGTTTGGCACATGGATCCACTAGTCATTGCAGGTGTTTTGCTTCTAAACCACATTGATCCACTAGTGTCATTGCATATGTTCTTATCCTAAGCCACACTGATCCGCATGACCACACACACTCTAGTGGATTCTGTGGTGCAGCTTCTGCCACACTATTGCAACATGCAATGTGGAAGATGCTTTCCTATGTGTTTTTGGTTTCTATGACCATGGTTTGACACATGGATCCATTAGAGTCATTGCATGTGTTCGTCTCCTAAACCACATTGATCCACTACTGTAATTGATCCACTAGTGTCATTGAACGTGTTATTGTCCTAAACCACATTGATCCACATGACCACACACACTCTAGTGGATTCTGTGGTGCAGCTTCTACCACAGTGGTGCCACCTGCAATGTGGATACTGCTTTTCTATGTGTTTCTGGTCTCTGTGACCTTGGTTTGACACATGGATCCACTAGATTCATTACATGTGTTCTTCTCCTAAACAACATTGATACACTAGTGTTATTGCATGTGTTCTTCTCCTAAACCACACTGATCCACATGAATACACACTCTTGTGGATTCCGTGGTGCATCGTGTGCCAGACGGGTGCAACATGCAATGTGGAAGCTGCTTTCCTATGTGTATTTGGTCTCCGTGACCATGGTTTGACACATGGATCCACTAGAGTCATTGCATGTGTTCTTCTCCTAAACCACACTGATATACATGACCACACACACTCTAGTGGATTCTGTGGAGCAGCTTCTGCCACCCTGGTGCAACATGCAACGTGGAAGCTGCTTTCCTATGTGTTTCTGGTGTCTATGACCTTGGTTTGACACATGGATCCACTAGAGTCATTACATGTGTTCTTCGCCTAAAAAGATTGATACACTGGTGTTATTGCATGTGTTCTTCTCCTAAACCACACTGATCCACATGACTGCACACACTCTAGTGGATTCTGTGGTGCAGCTTGTGCCAAACAGGTGCAACATGCAATGTGGTACTTGCTTTCCTATGTGTTTTTGGTCTCTATGACCATGGTTTGACACATGGATCAACTAGTGTCATTGAAGGTGTTATTGTCCTAATCCACATCGATCCACATGACCAAACACACTCTAGTGGATTTTATGATGTAGCCTCTACCACACTGGTGCAACATTCCATGTGGAAGCTGCTTTCCTATGTGTTTTAGGTCTTTGGGACCATGGTTTGACACATGGATCCACTAGAGTCATTACATGTGTTCTTATCCTAAACCAGACTGATCCACATGACCAGACAGACTCTAGTGGATTCTGTGATGCCACTTCACAGTGGTGCAACATTCCATGTGGAAGATGCTTTCCTATGTGTTTTTGGTCTCTGTGACCATGGTTCCACACATGGATCCACTAGAGTCATTGTATGTGTTCTTCTAATAAACCACATTGATCCACTAGAGTTATTGATCCACTAGTGTCATTGCATGTGTCCTTTTTCGTAAACCACATTGATCCACACACACTCTAATGGATTTTGTGATGCAACTTCTACCACACTGGTGCAACATGCAATGTGGAAGTTGCTTTCCTATGTGTTTTTGGTCTCTATGACCATGGTTTGACACATGGATCCACTAGAGTCATTGCAGGCGTTCTGCTTCTAAAACACATTGATCCACTAGTGTCATTGCATATGTTCTTCTTCTAAACCACATTGATCCACATGACCACACACACTCTAGTGGATTCTGTGGTGCAGCTTCTGCCACACTGGTGCAAGAAGCAATGTGGAAGCAACTTTCCTATTTGTTTTTGGTCTCTGTGACCATGGTTTGACACATGGATGCACTAGAGTCATTGCATGTATTCTTCACCTAAACCACATTGATCCACTAGTGTCATTTAATGTGTTCTTCTCCTAAACCACATTGATCCACATGACCACACACACTCTAGTGGATTTTGTGGTGCAGCTTCTTCCACACTGGTGCAACATGTAATGTGGAAGCTGCTTTCCTATGTGTTTTTGGTCTTTGTGACCTTGGTTTGACACATGGATCCACTAGAGTCATTACATGTGTTCTTTTTCCTAAACCACATTGATCCACACACACACACACACACTCAAGTAGATTCTTTGATGCAACTTCTGCCACATTGCTGCAACATGCAATGTGGAAGATGCTTTCCTATGTGTGTTTTGGTCTCTGTGATCATGGTTTGACACATGGATCCACTAGAGTCATTGCATGTGTTCTTATCCTAAACCATACTAATCCACATGACCACACACACTCTAGTGGATTCTATGATGCAACCTCTATCACACTAGTGCAACATTCCATGTGGAAGCTGCTTTCCTTTGTGTTTTTGGTCTCTTTGATCATGGTTTGACACATGGATCCACTAGAGTCATTGCATGTGTTCTTATCCTAAACCATACTAATCCACATGACCACACACACTCTAGTGGATTCTATGATGCAACCTCTATCACACTGGTGCAACATTCCATGTGGAAGCTGCTTTCCTTTGTGTTTTTGGTCTCTTTGACCATGATTTCACACATGGATCCACTAGAGTCATTGCATGTGTTATACTAATCCACATTGATCCACTAGAGTTATTGATCCACTAGTGTCATTGCATGTGTCCTTTTTCATAAACCACATTGATCCACACACACTCTCCACTGGATTCTGTGATGCAACTTCTGCCACGCTGGTGCAACATGCAATGTGGAAGCTGCTTTCCTATGTGTTTCTGGTCTCTGTGACCATGGTTTGACACATGGATCCACTAGAGTGGTTGCATGTGTTATTCGCCAAAACAACATTTATACACTAGTGTCCTTGCTTGTGTTCTTCTCCTAAACCACACTGATCCACATGACTACACACACTCTAGTGGATTCTGTGGTGCAGGTTGTGCCACACTGGTGCAACATGCAATGTGGAAGCTGCTTTCCTATGTGTATTTGGTCTCCGTGACCATTGTTTGACACATGGATCCACTAGAGTCATTATATGTGTTCTTCTCCTAAACCACACTAATCTACATGACCACAGACACTCTAGTGGATTATGTGATGTAACTTCTTTCACACTAGTGCAACATTCCATGTGGAAGTTGCTTTCCGATGTGTTTTTGGTCTTTGTGACCATGGTTTGACACATGGATCCACTAGAGTCATTACATGTGTTCTTTTTCCTAAACCACAGACACACACACACACACTCAAGTTGATTGTTTGATGCAACTTATGCCACACTGGTGCAACATGCAATGTGGAAGCTGTTTTCCTACGTGTTTTTTGTCTCTGTGATTATGGTTTAACACATGGATCCACTAGAGTCATTGCATGTGTTCTTCTCCTAAACCAGATTGATCCACATGACCACACACACTCTAGTGTATTCTGTGATGCAACTTCTGTCACACTAGTGCAACATTCCATGTGGAAGCTACTTTCTTATGTGTTTTGATCTCTGTGACCATGGTTTGACACATCGATCCACTAGAGCCATTGCATGTGTTCTTCTCCTAAACCACATTGATCCACTAGTGTCATTGATCTACTAGTGTCATTGCATGTGTCCTTTTTCGTAAATCACATTGATCGACACACACACTCCAATGGATTATGTGATGCAACTTCTGCCACACTAGTGCAACATGCAATCTGGAAGCTGCTTTCCTATGTGTTTTTGGTCTCCGTGACCATGGATTGACACAAGGATCCACTAGAGTCATTGCAGGTGTTCTGTTTCTAAATCACATTGATCTTCTAGTGTAATTGCATGTGTTCTTCTCCTAAACCACAGCGATCCACATGACCACACACACTCTAGTAGATTCTGTGGTGCAGCTTCTGCCACACTAGTCTAACATGCAATGTGGAAGATGCTTTCCTATATTCTTTTGGTCTCTCTGACCATGGTTTGACACATGGATCCACTAGAGTCATTGCATGTGTCGGTCTCCTAAACCACATTGATCCACTAGTGTCTTTAATCCAGTAGTGTCATTGAAGGTGTTATTGTCCTAAACAACATTGATCCACATGACCACACACACTCTAGTGGATTTTGTGATGTAGCTTCTAGCATACTGGTGCAACATTCCATGTGGAAGCTACTTTCCTATGTGTTTTTGGTCTCTATGACCATGGTTTGACACATGGATCCACTAGAGTCATTGCATGTGTTCTTCTCCTAAACCACATTGATCCACTAGTCTCATTGCATGTGTTGTTCTCCTAAACTACATTGAACCACATGACCACACAGACTCTAGTGGATTATGTGGTGCAGCTTCTATCACATTGTGGCAACATGCAATGTTGAAGCTGCTTTCCTATGTGTTTTTGGTCTTTGTGACAATGTTTTGATAGATGGATCCACTAGAGTCATTGCATGCGTTCTTATCCTAAACCACATTTATCCACATGATGACACACACTCTAGTGGATTCTGTGGTGCATCTTCTGCCACCCTGGTTCAACATGCAATGTGGAAGCTACTTTCCTATGTGTTTTTGGTCTCTGTGACCATGGTTTGGCACATGGATGCACTAGAGTCATTGCATGTACTCTTCTCCTAAACCAAATTGATCCACTAGTGTCATTGCATGTGTTCTTCTCCTAAACCACATTGATCCACGTGACCACATACACTGTAGTGGATTCTGTGGTGTAGCTTCTGCCACACTGGTGCAACATGTAATGTGGAAGCTGCTTTCCTATGTGTTTTTGGTCTCTGTGACCATGGTTTAACACATGGATCCACTAGAGTCATTACATGTGTTCTTTTTCCTAAACCACATTGATCCACAGACACACACACACACACACTCAAGTAGATTCTGTGATGCAACTTTTGCAACACTGGTGCAACATTCCATGTGGAAGCTGCTTTCCAATGTGTTTTTGGTCTCTGTGACCATGGTTCCACACATGGACCCACTAGAGTCATTGCATGTGTTCTTCTAATAAACCACATTGATCCACTAGAGGTATTGATCCACTAGTGTCATTGCATGTGTCCTTTTTCGTAAACCACATTGATCCACACACACACTCCAATGGATTTTGTGATGCAACTTCTGCCGCACTGGTGCAACATGCAATGTGGAAGTTGCTTTCCTATGTGTTTTTGGTCTCTATCACCATGGTTTGGCACATGGATCCACTAGTCATTGCAGGTGTTTTGCTTCTAAACCACATTGATCCACTAGTGTCATTGCATATGTTCTTATCCTAAGCCACACTGATCCGCATGACCACACACACTCTAGTGGATTCTGTTGTGCAGCTTCTGCCACACTATTGCAACATGCAATGTGGAAGATGCTTTGCTATGTGTTTTTGGTTTCTATGACCATGGTTTGAGACATGGATCCACTAGAGTCATTGCATGTGTTCGTCTCCTAAACCACATTGATGCACTAGTGTAATTGATCCACTAGTGTCATTGAACGTGTTATTGTCCTAAACCACATTGATCCACATGACCACACACACTCTAGTGGATTCTGTGGTGCAGCTTCTACCACAGTGGTGCCACCTGCAATGTGGATACTGCTTTTCTATGTGTTTCTGGTCTCTGTGACCTTGGTTTGACACATGGATCCACTAGATTCATTACATGTGTTCTTCTCCTAAACAACATTGATACACTAGTGTTATTGCATGTGTTCTTCTCCTAAACCACACTGATCCACATGAATACACACTCTTGTGGATTCCGTTGTGCATCGTGTGCCAGACGGGTGCAACATGCAATGTGGAAGCTGCTTTCCTATGTGTATTTGGTCTCCGTGACCATGGTTTGACACATGGATCCACTAGAGTCATTGCATGTGTTCTTCTCCTAAACCACACTGATATACATGACCACACACACTCTAGTGGATTCTGTGGAGCAGCTTCTGCCAACCTGGTGCAACATGCAACGTGGAAGCTGCTTTCCTATGTGTTTCTAGTGTCTGTGACCTTGGTTTGACACATGGATCCACTAGAGTCATTACATGTGTTATTCGCCTAAAAAACATTGATACACTGGTGTTATTGCATGTGTTCTTCTCCTAAACCACACTGATCCACATGAATGCACACACTCTAGTGGATTCTGTGGTGCAGGTTGTGCCAGACAGGTGCAACATACAATGTGGTACTTGCTTTCCTATGTGTTTTTGGTCTCTATGACCATGGGTTGACACATGGATCAACTAGTGTCATTGAAGGTGTTATTGTCCTAATCCACATTGATCCACATGACCACACACACTCTAGTGGATTTTATGATGTAGCCTCTACCACACTGTGCAACATTCCATGTGGAAGCTGCTTTCCTATGTGGTTTAGGTCTTTGGGACCATGGTTTGACACATGGATCCACTAGAGTCATTACATGTGTTCTTATCCTAAACCAGACTGATCCACATGACCAGACACACTCTAGTGGATTCTGTGATGCTACTTCACAGTGGTGCAACATTCCATGTGGAAGATGCTTTCCTATGTGTTTTTGGTCTCTGTGACCATGGTTCCACACATGGATCCACTAGAGTCATTGTATGTGTTCTTCTAATAAACCACATTGATCCACTAGAGTTATTGATCCACTAGTGTCATTGCATGTGTCCTTTTTCGTAAACCACATTGATCCACACACACTCTAATGGATTTTGTGATGCAACTTCTACCACACTGGTGCAACATGCAATGTGGAAGTTGCTTTCCTATGTGTTTTTGGTCTCTATGACCATGGTTTGACACATGGATCCACTAGAGTCATTGCAGGTGTTCTGCTTCTAAAACACATTGATCCACTAGTGTCATTGCATATGTTCTTCTAAACCACATTGATCCACATGACCACACACACTCTAGTGGATTCTGTGGTGCAGCTTATGCCACACTAGTGCAACATGCAATGTGGAAGATGCTTTCCTATGTGTTTTTGGTCTCTATGACCATGGTTTGACACGTGGATCCACTAGAGTTATTGCATGTGTTCTTCTTCTAAACCACATTGATCCACTAGTGTCATTGAAGGTGTTATTGTCCTAAACCACATTGATGCACATGACCACACACACTCTAGTGGATTCTGTGGTGCAGCTTGATAACCCACAAGTATAGGGGATCGTGTGTAGACTTTTCGATAAGTAAGAGTGTCGAACCCAACGAGGAGCTAAAGGTAGGATAAATATTTTCTGAAGTTCTATCAACCATTGATACAACTCTACGCACACTAAACGTGTGCATTATCTAGGAAATAAAACTAGAGCAACAATACGAGTAATAGAGATAGATTTGCATGATAATAAATAAGAAAAAAGTAAAGCTAGTTGCTGCAGCAATAAAATACACTAAACTAACAGAACCATGAGTGTGGAATAGTGGTGGTAATTGTGGTGGCTTTGTCCAAGTTTAAATAGCGAATAGATCGGGTTCATTGTCTTCGATGCAGTTTTCTATGTGGGAGAGGCTAAATATACATGCGCTTCACTACTTGGAATTACATGTAGTATATGATTGGATTGTTAGCAAACATCCATAAGTACTAATAAATGCATTAAGGTTTCGCCAACCATAGCCTTAAGTTTAATGGTCCTCTTACTCCCATACGTTACAGCGTTAGGTTCGTGTCCTCGTGTTTCACACTCCGCAGAACTTCCCCCTTCCTCTTACACATACTACAAACCCTATGATGTTTAATCCATGCGCGCACAAATATAATGGACACCAAAGGACTGTACCATATCAACACACAACTCTAATGAACCAAAGACGTTAACCATTCAATCTAAGAACAAAGAAACTACGCAAACATGACATAGATCATAGGATTATAACTTATAGCATCAAACACCATGTTTACATAGGACGGTACAGAGGTGTGTGGGAGGATGAACCACTGCATACTAGGAGGATTAGGTGATGGAGATGGCGGTGAAGATGGTGAAGAGGGCGGCGGCGGCGCCGCGGGGGACTCCTTCCCCGCCGCCGGCATCATGGGGGAGAACCGCCCCTTAGCCCCCTTCCTTCATGGCTTATTGGGAGCCCTCCCCCATGGAGATGGGATCCATGGGGGAGGCAAAAACGTGGCTTTGGTGGCTGCAAATTCTTAGGTGGAGATGCCCTGTGCGAATTAGGTTTCCTCCCTTTATATAGCTTCTCGGATTCTCGTCACCCCATCTTGGGCTGCAGTAAATCGGGCCTAAAAGGTCCGTCCGTACACGGAATCAGCTAAATTTTATGTTCAGAGCGTTCGTCGTGAAATTTCTAACAACTTTGTAGTTGAAGAGTTTTCTGTTTGATGCGGTCTTCACTACTAGGAAAATGGCCTTTAGTGGCGCACCATGAAACATCATCTGTGGCGCACTAGCAGTGTGCCACGTGCCTTGCGCCACGGCTATCTCTCAGCCGTGGCGCACTGCCTAGTGCGCCACAAAAGTTTAGATACAGGCGTGGCGCACATGCCAGTGCACCACAGAAGTTTGGGAAGGTGCGCCACGCGTATGAAACGATAACCGTGGCGCACTAGGTGCTGTGCGCCACAGATATAAATTTCAAAATTCAAAAAAAAGCAGCAGATCTGGATCTCGTCGTCAGTGCCGTCGCACGTCGGTGCAGGTCGCCATCGTCGCCTCCTCGTAGTCACCTCGTTGACGTCGTCACCTCGTTGTCATCGTCGGAACTGCAAGGAGGAGGAGGAGAATAGGAGGAAGAGGAGGAGAAGAAGAAGAGGAGGCAGAGAAGGAGAAGAAGAGGAGGAGGAGAAGAAGAGGAGGAAGAGGAGGAGAAGAAGAGGAGGCAGAGGAGGAAGAGGAGGAGAAGAAGAGGAGGAGGAGAAGAAGAGAGGGAGGTAGGAAGAGATGGAGGAAGAGAGGAAGGAAGGGAGGTCGACGTCGCCCGTTGTCAGTGCGAGGAGGAGGAGAAGGAGGTCGACGTCGCGCCGTCACTGCAAGGAGAGGAGAAGGGGAAGGAAGAGAAGGGAGAAGGGAGAAGGAAGAAGGAAGAAGGAGAAGGGAAAGGGAGAGGAAGAGGGAAAAGGGGAAGGGAAAAGGGGAAAGGAAAAGGGGAAAGGAAAAGGGAGGAGGGCAGGGTGGGGATTCAAATTTGAATCCCGCCCAGGCTTATCCGTGGCGCACTAGGTGTAGGTGCACTACGGATAAGTCGCCCTGTTTTTTTTTCTGTAGGAAAAAACGGTTTTTTGACCGTAACTTTTTACTCTTTTCGAATTTTGAAAATCTAAAAAATCGCTAAACGACCGTAGGTCGTTGCAAGCAGATGCGAAATCTCGTTCTCGTCATTTTGGTATATTATACGATTTTTTTCGATATCGTATGCAAAAGTTACGGCCTTTTTACCGTGGCATGACTTTTTTTTGCAAATAAAGTCGAAACTCATTTTTGTTAATTTTACTAGAAGCTATACCACATTACCTACCTAAATATGAAAGGATTTAATTTTTTGAAGTGTTTATCATTTTCTTTTATTTTTTGCAAACCCTAAAAAGGCGATCCACGGGGGGTGGGGGGGTGGAGTTGGTGCATGCCACTTAGCCGTAGGGCACTATGCCATGTGCGCCACGGATGTTTGTACTCCCTGTGGCGCACTAGGCCGAGTGCGCCACAGATGTTTGTGGCCGTTTCACAGCAGAGGGGGGCGTGTGCTTAAGCGTAGCGCACCCCCCCATGTGCGCCACAGATGACACTAACAACCGTGGCGCACATGACTATAGTGCGCTACAGATGTTTGGCGTGCGTCCAACAGGGCTCTGGACCACACACATCTGTGGCGCACTATAGTCATGTGCGCCACGGTTGTTCTAGTTACTAGTAGGGCACTGCCCACAGGTGAGCCACGCCTGTTTTAGCCGTGGGGCACTTCAACCATGTGAGCCACGGATGTGCTGATTACCTATAGCTATTTTCCTAGTAGTTCAACCATGTTTTAGCTTCGACCTGAAACGTGACCATCTTCAAAAAGAGTTCTTAGACAGATTTCAGGAAAAATCCCAATTTGACTCCAACAAGGTTTGCACTTGTATTCTTGGTAATTCTTACACATCAAAGTGTAAAACATGAAAATTGTGCACTTTTGCAAGTATTAGTAGGTTAGTCAAAATAAATCATAAACTTTATACAAAAAGAAGTGTCAAAAGCATATTATTAGCATAAAACTATCAAAAATTATAGATACATTATGGACGTATCAACATCCCCAAGTTTAGTTCCTGCTCGTCCTCGAGTAGGTAAACGATCAAAACAATATAATTTTTGAGGTGACATGCAAACAACACAATCTTGATCATCACTATTGTAAAAGCATTGATAGCTGGGATTAAGGTACTCTAAACATAAATCATGAAAGATAGAGTTCTAATAATAAGACATAGCAACTATGTTGTAACATGAAAAGGCACAAACAAAATATTCATGAATAACAATGCTTTGTAAGAAGTTTGTTTGTTTCACATAAAGAAAGCATAATGAGAATGGTATTCAGTTTGTCCCTCATAGAGTAGCAAAACATAAATGCATAGGACACCTTCAAAGTTCATAAGGGTGACTAGATACAAACAGTTCAGGAATAAGCAATATCAAAGTTATGCATCAATCAACAAGTCTTGGGACAATGCACATAGAACTAAGAATGACAACTATGCTCTCTTAATTGGTGCATAAAGATAGAAGGTGGAGACTCAATATAAAAGTGGAAGAAATGTCTTCATAGAAGGAAGCAGGGATTCAAGTTTCATAAAGAGCTTCCAAAAATTATGGTACTTATTAGCTTTCAGCTCTCATTGCCCCTATCATAAGCATCTTGAAGTGATTAAGGTTAAAGTGAACAAACTATGGAGTATATGCTTGACAAAGTATAAGTTGGAAATCTCATGTCCCTTGAATACGAGGGCCGCTCCTCATGCTACTCAAGTTTAGTTACCGGTAAGTTCTTGTCATAGTAAGTACATGTGTATCATAGAGAACCGCCAACGGGGTACCCCTTGCTCGATGATACGGAAGAATCCCCATATCAAAATGACAAGGCAAGCAGACAACGAGCATCTCAACAATCTTCTTATTTACCATGGGAAAATGGTGCTTTTTTCTCTCTTTCCTGTTTTCTCATCTTTTTTTTCTTTTTTCTCAATCTCTATCTCTTTTTTTATAAGACGAATGCTTCATAGATTACTCATTATGGTTACGCAGCTGGTTTCCATCATGATTAGGCATGGATTAGACCTGCGGGCCAGGCGTTTCTCTAAACACACATACATAACTCCATGGACTTACAATCTCCCCTTTCATTTCACACCGACGACATCCATAGACAAAATAGCATGATATCAACTAGGTACAATGTACAAGTGCAATGTTGAAAGCGTTCCCCATGATAGCATGGTTCTGCTAATCCCCAACATATAAGTGCAATCATATACAACATAGATGACACAATGGTTCAAGTTTATTAGGGGCAAAAAAGTAAAGTGTGTCATCAAGTTCGTGAGAGCTTTAATCACTAGTTTTCTCATAACAAGTTTAATTCGGAAGGTAGATAAAAGCATGAACATACTTGGAATAGCAAATGATAATAGGTAGGTATGGTGGACTCTTTGGGATAACTTGGTTTTATTTGGAGTTGGATGCATGAGTGGAACTCATACTTGCTTATGGAGGCTAGCAAAAGACTGGGAGCGACCAACTAAAAGAGAAATAATGGCCATAATCATGCAAAGCGACAAAACATCATTAATGAAAGTATAAAGTGATATTAAAAGTCGAAAACTAAAGGATCATAAAGGCTATGGTGACTTGGGATAGTCATAACATGGTGTGAGGATGCGCCAAGTCAACCCAAATAAAGCATCAAAAGAGAATACCACAATACTATGCTTTAATATGCTAAAACAACGCATGATTCTTTCAAGGCACATTAAGCAATATCAATTGTTTATAACATGTCATGCTACAGCAAAAATCACTAAGCATAAAGCCAAAACAATATCAAGCATGACATGACAAAGCATAGGCCACCGTAAAAAACGAGCTCCTTTTACCACTTAAGCATGAACTTTTCCCACTCTTTGCCAATCCAAACCAACTTATTTGAAAACTAATGTATGAAAGAGGGGGTCCAACCAATTTATTCAAGCAAACTAAGCAAATTAAGCAAACAAAAACTAAAAACAAAAACGAAGACGCTCCAAGAACAACACAATTGTGCATGAAACAATAAAAATGAAGTGTTTGGAAGAACCTAAGATTTTTATTGATGAACAAGGGGATGCCTTGGGCATCCCCAAGCTTTGGCACTTGTACTTCTTGGATATTTCTTTGGGTGACATGGGGTGGCATCCCCAAGCTTGAGATTTAGTCCATTCTTCATCTCATTACATCATTCTTTCCTTAACACCTAAATTTTTTCCTTCATACAAAACTTCACATAATCTTCATTAGCAACATTAGTGTACTCAAGATAATAAGTCTTTGGGTTCAGTTTCAACACCAATAAAACTTCCATTAAAACACAAGCTACTATAGCACATCCCTTAAAAAGCTCAATTCCCCAAAGAGAACCCAAAAAGAAATTAACAAGAAGCAAATGCAAATAATGGCAGAAATCTGTCAAAATAGACCAACATATAGAAACCAATTTTTTCGAAGATCTTCTGTTGCTCAAATCGAAAAGTGTTGAACTAACGTCTAGTTTCGGATGCACAAATCGAAAAGTGTTGCACACATAATGTTATTCGTCCACTAGTGTCATTGCATGTGTCCTTTTTTGTAAACCGCATTGATGCACACACACACTCCGATGGATTCTGTGATGCAACTCCTGCCACACTGGTGGAACATGCAATGTGGACGCTGCTTTCCTATGCGTTTTTGTCTCTGTGACCATGGTTTGACACACTGGTGTTCTACTCTAAACCACATTGATCGACCAGTGTCATTGCATGTATTCTTCTCCTAAACCACATTGATCCACATGACCACACATAGTCTAGTGGATTCTGTGGTGCAGCTTCCGCCACACTGGTGCCACATGCAAAGTTGAAGATGCTTTCCTATGTGTATTTGGTCTCCGTGACCATGGTTTGACACATGGAATCACTACAGTCATTGCATGTGTTCTTCTCCTAAACCAGACTGATCCACATGACCACACACAATATAGTGGATTATGTGATGCAACTTCTGTCACACTGGTGCAACATTCCATGTGCAAGCTGCTTTCCTATGTGTTTTTGGTCTCTATGACCATGGTTTGACACATGGATCAACTAGATTGATTGTATGTGTTCTTCTACTAAACCACATTGACCACTAGAGTTATTGATCCACTAGTGTCATTGCATGTGTCCTATTTTGTAAACCACATTTATCCACACACATACTCCAATGGATTCTGTGATGCAACTTCTGCCACACTGGTGCAACATGCAATGTGGAAGCCGCTTTCCTATGTGGTTTTGGTCTCTATGACCATGGGTTGACACATGGATCCACTAGAGTCATTGCAGGTGTTCTCCTTCCAAAGAACATTGATCCACTAGTGTCATTGCATGTGTTCTTCTCCTAAATCACATTGATCCACATGACCACACAAACTATAGTGGATTATGTGATGCAGCTTCTGCCACACTGGTGCAACATGCAATGTGGAAGATGCATTCCTATGTGTTTTTGGTCTCTACGACCATGGTTTGACACATGGATCCACTAGAGTCATTGCATGTGTTCGTCTCCTAAACCACCTTGTTACACTAGTTTCATTGATCCACTAGTGTCATAGAAGGTGTTATTGTCCTAAATCACATTGATCCATATGACCACACACACTCTAATGGATTCTATGGTGCAACTTCTGCCACGCTGCTGCAACATGCAATGTGGAAACTGCTTTTCTATGTGTTTATGGTCTCTGTGACCTTGGTTTGACACATGGATCCACTAGAGTCATTGCATGTGTTCTTTGCCTAAACAACATTAATACACTAGTGTCATTGCATGTGTTCTTCTCCTAAACCACACTGATCCACATGGCCGCACACACTCTTGTGGATTCTCTGATGCAGCTTGTGCCACACTGGTGCAACATGCAATGTGGAAGCTGCTTTCCTATGTATATTTGGTCTCCGTGACCATGGTTTGACACGTGGATCCACTAGAGTCATTGCATGTGTTCTTCTGCTAAACCACACTGATCGACATGACCACACAGACTCTAGTGGATTATGTGATGCAACTTGTGTCACACTAGTGCAACATTTCATGTGGAAGTTGCTTTCCTATGTGTCTTTTTGTCTCGGTGACCATGGTTTGACTCATGGATCCACTAGAGTCATTGAATGTGTTCTTCTCCTAAACCACATTGATCCACTAGAGTCATTCACTACAAGAAAAGTTTCCTTCCGCAACGAATTGGCCCGACGGTCGTCGTAGAAGGCGCGTCTTCCGCGATGAAATTCTCGGCTCGGCCGTGGCTGATGGAAAACTTTTTTTCCAGTTTTACGGACTGATACATTGCAAATGTATCCCTAATTTTTTATGTTCCATGCTTGGTTTTATCTACTTTATTATGTTTTGTTCCAACTTTGGAGTACTTTTCATATGATTTCTTGGACTAACCTATTAACAAGAGCCACAGTGCTAGTTGCCTTTTTTCTGCTGTTTTTGGTTCCAGGAAAGTCAGAAAATGAATATTCTCGGAATTGGACAGGACAAAAGCCAAAGTTCCTATTTTCCTGGAAGACTCACGGAGCCAGAAGGAGATTCGGAGAGGGGCCATAGGGTGGCCACACCACCCCTAGGCACGGGAAACCTAGGCCACGGCAGGGCATGGTGTGGGCCCCCTAGCCGGCCACCGACCTTGCCTCCTTCGCCTATAAGAGCCTCCCGATACCAAAACCCTAAATAGTCAATCAGAAATCCACAAAAAGTTCCACAGCGCCACTGCCACCGAAGGGGAGATTCGGGGGACAGAAAGTCTATGTTCTGGCACCATGCCGCGATGGGGAAGTGCCCCAGGAGCCATCTCCATCGATCTCCACCAGCATCTCCATCACCATTGCTGATTCCCATGATGAGGAGGGAGTAGTTCTCTCTCGAGGCTAAAGGTTCTACCGGTAGCTATGTGTTCATCTCTCTATCTATGCATGATCTTATTGAGATCATGAACTTGTAATATATAGATCTACCTTGCTACTCAAGTGCTCTAATAGATCTCTGCTCTCCCCATGTGTGTGAAAGTGACAGCATGCGCACCATGGTAGGCTAGAGATTACAAATACTTGTTATGAGTTATATTTGGAGTTGGATGTCTTTATGAAATTGTGGTGTTTGTTGGACTCATCTAGTACTCAAGGTGACAGTGTGGGGTTTTCTAGATGGGAAAGGCTTACTTTGAGGTGTGCTGTTATAGCCTTACCATGGATTAGAGTGTCCAACCGGATAGTAGTTCAGTGTAGTATCACGAAGATGATATATTTATATGAGAGAGTGTTCACTAGTGAATGTATGATCCCTAGGCCTTGTTTCTAAGTACTGAAACACCGTTTGCTATTAGATATGTTACATGTTTGCTTCCTTCCATCTTTATTTCAGTTTGCTTTTAGTCTCTTCCACGCCATCAAGTTATCTTCTATCAGCGTTACCACTTAAAATTATCTATACCACTTGTATTTCACTATCTCTTCGTCGAACTAGTGCACCTATACACCTGACAAGTGTATTGGGTGTGTTGGGGACACAAGAGACTTCTTGTATCTTGATTGCAGGATTGCTAGAGAGGGAATACCTTTGACCACTTCCTCCCTGAGTTCGATAAACCTTGGGTGATCCACTTAAGGGAAAACTTGCTGCTGTTCTACAAACCTCTGCACTTGGAGGCCCAACAATTGTCTACAAGAATAGAAGTGCGTAGACATCAAGCTATTTTCTGGCGCCGTTGCCGGGGAGCATAGCTTTATTTATCAAGTCCACATGGATTCACTATTGTTCAAGCTAAGTTTATTTTCTCCTTGTTTGCTTGTTTCTTTATCAAAAATACAAAAAAAGTAGTTCCTACTCTAGTTGTTATTTTCGTTGGTCTGTTATTGTCTTGCCTTATCATGCTTGTTGTTAATGGTTGGTTTCTTTGAAACTGAAGCTTATTGGCACAGTGGGTTCACGGAAGATCAAAAATATTATTATAAGGAACACCGCTTGTCACAAAAAGGGAAACACTTATGGGAACAAATTGATAGATTGTATAACATTGCTAGAAACGTGTGCTCTACTTATAATGTTACTTATTGCTACGATGAATCTCATTGCAGAAAGAGGTATAAACACCTCCCTTTTCAATGTGAGTATAATGATAATGATACCATATCTTCTTATGCTAAAGGAATTTATGACTGTTATGATGCAGAACAAATTGAAGAATTTATTGCTTGGAAGGGTGCTTTTGAGCTTGCTAGTTTGCTTGAAAGTATTGATGATTCACCTTACAAATATGAGGTTTATGGTATACTTAAATTTTTCTTTGATAATTACAAGGATGAAAATGGCTATATTCTTGAATATTTTAGATGCTTTCCACAAATGGAAGAGACTAATGCCTTGTAGGATCCTATGGAAGAAGAAATTGATGAACCTAAAATCTCATTAGATGAAAAAGAAGAGGAGAGTGATGAACAAAAGGAGGAAGAATGGATTAGCTACCCATGCCTACCTTCTAATCAGAGTAACTCTTTATCCCTTACATTATTTGATTGTCCCTCGTTCTTACTAAAGAAGGATGAATGTTATGTTCCTGAGGATTCTTTTGAAGATGTTTATGATAAAGCTCTAGTGCTTGTAGATCATGAAAAGCATGCTTTATGTGATAGTTATATTGTTGAGTTTATTCATGAGGCTACTGAAAATTATTTTGAGAGAGGAAAATATGGTGGTAGAAGTTTTCCTGGTATTGAAAGACCTCTCTACGTGCTGAAAGTTTTGAAGTCACTCTTGTCTTATCTTCCTATGCCTGTCACTTTGTTCTTTGCGAATTTATTTGCATACACGATTCCTATGCATAGGAAGTGGGTTAGACTTAAATGTGTTTTTAATTTGAGTCTTGATGCTATCGTTTACTTCAACTCCTATTCTTATGAGAGCATCCTCTCAAACTATTATGCCTGAAGATGATAATATGTCTATTATACTTGGGAGACCTTTTTCTTAAATACCGCAGGAGCTATTATTAATTGTAATCAAGGGAAGGTGACCTTCAATGTCAATGACAAGGAACATACTATCTATTTCCTCAAGAAGATTGAAAGTACTTATGGTTTGAATTCAATTGAACATGTTGAGGGCATTCAAGTTGGAGAGATATATTGTCCCATACCAAGAGAAAAATTTGAAACTATTATGGTTGGGACCATTGCTATCAAGGTTGAGGTAACATAATCATTAGTGGAATACAAAGTTTTGTCTCATATGAAATTGTTTTGGTAGAAAGACCTGATCAACCTTGTTAACAAAAGTATTTCATTGAACAAAACAATGTTTTCACCATGATTATCTCCGCTTACTTCTATTCAATCCATTTTAGTTTTTCCTTATGCCTAACTTAAAGGCGTTAAAAAAAAGTACTTATTGGATGATAACCCAAAAGTTTTAGATGAGTCTTGGAAGTTATTACTTTAGTAATAACCGCTCCTTATCCTTTTTATTTGCTTTTTGTGCCAAGAGTAACCTCTAATGAGAGAGAAGTAATGATTGGGAAAGTTGCTGTCCCGAAACAGATTTCTGTTCTTCACCGTAAACATTCGTGAGAGATCTCTGTATGTAGTATTGAGCTGTATTTTTTTTGCTTCTGCCCCAGGTTGTTCCCTAACTTTCGTTAGTTCAACACTTTTTGATTTGAGCAACATAAGGTCTTCGAAAAAATTCGTCTTTACCTGCTGGTCTGTTTTGACAGATTTCTGCCATTTTCTGCATTTGCTTCTTGTTGGTTCATTTTTGAGTTTTTTTGGGGAATTGAGCTTTTTGAGGGAAGTGCTACAGTAGCTAGTATTTTAGTGCAAGTTTTATTGTTGTTGGAACTGAACCTTAAGACTTATTTATCTTGAGTGCACTAATGTTGCTAATAAAGATTGTGTGAAGTTTTGTATGAAGGAAAAATTTCAGGTGTATGAAAGGAATGAGTAATGAGATGAAGGATGGACTAAAGCTCAAACTTGGGGATGCCACGCGTGTCACCCCAAGAAATATCCAATAAGTACAAGCGTCAAAGCTTGGGGATGCCCAAGGCATCCCCCTCTTCATCAATAAAAATCCCAGGTTTCTTCCAAACGCTTCATTTTTTATTGTTTCATGCACAGTTGTGTTGTTCTTGGAGCATATTCTTTTTCCTTTTTGTTTTGGTTTTTAGTTTTCGTGGTTTTCTTAGTTTGCTGAATAAATTGGTTGGACCTCCTCTTTCATACATTGGTGTTCAAATAGTTTGGTTTGGATTGGAAAAGAGTAGGAAGCTTAAGTGGTAAAGAGAGCTTGTTTTTGACTGTGGCCTATGCTTTGTCATGCCATGCTTGATATTGTTTTGGCTTTATGCTTAGTATTCTTTGCTGTAGCATGAATTTTTATAAACAATTGAGATTGCTTAATGTGCTTTGGAAGAATCATGCGTTGTTTTAGCATATTAAAGCATAGTATTGTGGTATTCTCCTTTGATGCTTTATTTGGGTTGACTTGGCACATGCTCACACCATGTTATGACTATCCCAAGTCACCATAAGCCTTTATGATCCTTTAGTTTTCAACTTGTAGTATCACTTTATGCTTTGATCAATGATGTTTTGTCGCTCTGCATGATTATGGCCATTATTGCTTTCTCGTTTGTCGCTCCCTTACTATTTGCTAGCCTTCACTTTCACTGAGTATGTTTTACTCATGTTTCCAACTCCCTTAAACCAAATATTGCCAAAGTGCCCACCATACCTACCTATTAGCATCATTTGCTACTTTCGTGAATATTCAATATGCCTTGTTTTCTTTCGAATAAAATGTTTGCTTGTTATGAGAAAGTTAGTTAGTACAGCTCTCACGAACTTGATGGCACACTTTATTTTCTTACACTTAATAAACCTGAACCATTGCGTCCTTCTTTGTTGCGTATATGCTTGCGCTTTATAAGTTGAAGTTAGCAGAACCATGTATCATGGGGAACGCTTTCAACACTGCATTGGTACTTAGTACCTCGTTGATATCATGTTCTTTTGCTTATGGATCCCGGTGGTGTGAAATAAAAGTGGAACTTGTAAGATCATGGAGTTTGTATGTATGTTAGAGAAACGCCTAGGCCGCAGGCCTAAGCCATGCCTAATCATGGTGGAAACTTGCAGCATAACCATAATGAGCATTCTATGAAGCATCCTCAATAAAAATCTATGCACATAGTAAATAAAAAGATCGCTGAGGTGCTAATTGTCAGCTTGGCTTGTCATTTTGATTATGGGATAGCTCCTGTATCATGTGCAAGGGGTACCCCTTTGGCGGTTCTCTATGATATGTATATACTTACAATGACAAGAGCTTACTTGTGACTGAAGTTGAGTAGCATGAGGATCGGTCTTCGTAAGTAAGGGGCATGAGACTTCGATTTATAACTTGTCAAGCATATCCTGTTAGTTGTGTCACTTTAACCTTAACCATTTAAAGATGCTTATGATAGGGGCAATGAGAGCTCAAAGCTAACGAGTATCATACTTTCAGCATTTGGAAGCCTTTCAAACTTTTCAAAACCTTTTTCGTTTTCCTTGTTGAGTCTCCACACATTCCATGAGCACTTTCTTGAGAGCATAGTGGCCATTCTTAGTTCTATGTGCATTGTCCCAAGACTTGTTGATTGATACATAACTTGATATTGCTTGTTTTAAACTATTTGTATCTAGTCACTCTTGTAAACTTCGAAGGTGTCCTATGCATTTATGTTTGCTACTCTATGAGGGACAAGCTGAATGTCACTATGTTATGTTTTCTTTATGTGAAACAAACAAACGTCTTGCAAAGCATTGTTATTCATGAATCTTTTGTTTGTGCCTTTTCATGTTGCATCATAGTTTCTTTGTCTTATTGCTAGAACTTTGTCTTTCATGTTATGATTGAAGTACTATGATCCCAGCTTTGAATGTTTTGCAAATTCTTTGACCAAGTTTATGATGGTGCATGTCACCTCAAAAATTATTCTTTCTTTTTATCACTTACCTACTCGAGGACGAGCAGGAGTTAAGCTTGGGATGTTGATACATTGCAAATGTATCCATAATTTTTGATATTCCATGCTTGGTTTTATCTACTTTCTTATGTTTTGTTCCAACTTTGGAGTATTTTTCATATGATTTCTTGGACTAACCTATTAACAAGAGCCACAGTGCCAATTGCCTGTTTTCTGCTGTTTTTGGTTCCAGGAAAGTCAGAAAATGAATATTCTCGGAATTGGACAGGACAAAAGCCAAAGTTCCTATTTTCCCGGAAGACTCATGGAGCCAGAAGGAGAGTGGGAGAGGGGCCACAGGGTGGCCACACCACCCCTAGGCACGGGCAACCCTAGGCCGCGCCAGGGCATGGTGTGGGCCCCCTGGCCGGCCACCGACCTTGCCTCCTTCGCCTATAAGAGCCTCCCGATACCAAAACCCTAAATAGTCAATCAGAAATCCACAAAAAGTTTCGCAGCGCCGCCACCACCGAAGGGGAGATTCGGGGGACAGAAAGTCTCTATTCCGGCACCCTGCTGGGACGGGGAAGTGCCCCAGGAGCCATCTCCATCGATCTCCACCACCATCTCCATCACCATTGCTGATTCCCATGATGAGGAGGGAGTAGTTATCTCTCGAGGCTAAATGTTCTACCGGTAGCTATGGGTTCATCTCTCTATCTATGCATGATCTTATTGAGATCATGAGCTTGTAATCTATAGATCTACCTTGCTACTCAAGTGCTTTAATAGATCTCTGCTCTCCCCATGTGTGTGAAAGTGACAGCATGCACACCATGGTGGCACTTAGGCTAGAGATTACAAATACTTGTTATGAGTTATATTTGGAGTTGGATGTCTTTATGAAATTGTGGTGTTTGTTGGACTCATCTAGTACTCAAGGTGATAGTGTGGGGTTTTCTAGATGGGAAAGGCTTACTTTGAGGTGTGCTGTTATAGCCCTACCATGGATTAGTGTGTCCAACCGGAGAGTAGTTTAGTGTAGTATCATGAAGATGATATATTTATATGAGAGAGTGTTCACTAGTGAAAGTATGATCCCTAGGCCTTGTTTCTAAGTACTGAAACACCGTTTGTTATTAGATCTGTTACATGTTTGCTTCCTTCCATCTTTATTTCAGTTTGCTTTTAGTATCTTCCACGCCATCAAGTTATCTTCTATCACCGTTACCACTTATAATTATCTATACCACTTGTATTTCACTATCTCTTCGCCGAACTAGTGCACCTATACACCTGACAAGTGTATTGGGTGTGTTGGCGACACAAGAGACTTCTTGTATCTTGATTGCAGGATTGCTAGAGAGGGAATACCTTTGACCACTTCCTCCCTGAGTTCGATAAACCTTGGGTTATCCACTTAAGGGAAAACTTGGTGTTGTTCTACAAACCTCTGCACTTGGAGGCCCAACAACTGTCTACAATAATAGAAGTGCATAGACATCACGGACCTCTACTATGACGGATCTACCAAAAACATAGAGGAAGCTCAGCTAGCGCATGGCAGAAGCAAGATTTTTGTTTCCTCGCGTGATGTTGACTCGCCGAAGTCTTTTGAGGCGGGTGGGTCCCGGACGTCAGTGTCTCTAGCGGACCATACTTTTCGGTCACGCCTCCCTGATTTGAACTCGATAATGTTGCTCGAGGCGCCTACCGTTTAGTCAGGTTGCAAGGTCCCACATTTCAGCCTCTCATTAAAAGGATCGTGTGCATGATGGAATTTTTTCCTTTGCTCGCGCTACCATGTTCCGAAGTTGATAGCGCTGCTCCATGCATCTACCGTTTAATCAACCTCCTAGGACCCACATGTCATCCTCTCATTAGGAGAAACGTGTGTATGATGAATTTTTTTCCTTTGCTAGCGCTATCCCGTTCCGAGTTGATAGCGCTGCTCGACGCATCTACCGTTTAACCAACCTCCTAAGTGTAGCACCCCGGTAAAACCACTACTAGAAAATCGCGTGTTATTTTTATTTTGTGCATCACCATGACCACGCGCTCATGGCATCATGCCACATTGCATTTGAGCATCATCATCATCATGCATCTGTTTGCCTAAAACTATTTTCTAAAAGCCTACCTTTGTTTTCTAAATACCCCGTCTTTATTTTAAATTCAAAACCCCGATTTTTTCGGATCTTTTGTTTGTCTAAAAACTATTTACAAACGCCTTTTAAAAATAAAATAAATAAATTTGTTTTGACTGGGGAGGCAGCCACTGGTTAGGCCCGAGGCCCAACCAGCAGCCAGCCTACAACCCAGATAAAACAAAACCCAAACCCTAACCCTGCCCTAACCCTAGACCCACCTAACCCTAATCCCCAAACCGCCCCATCCCGTGTTGCCCCGCTCCCAGCGACACGTAGCACGCCACACAGCGACACACGGTACTCCGCATCAGCCGAGCCGCTCGACCCCACCTCACTCATGCAATCCTAGCCCGCACGGATCCCCACCAACCCTCTCTCCTCCGACCGGCCCCACGATCCCCACCCAGCACACGGCCTCGTCCTGTTTTCCGCTCGCTCCCTATCGCGTCACGACCCCTGCGGTACACACCTAGCGATGCACGCAACCGTCAGTCTTGCATGCCATGCTCACCCCATCTCCTTCGATCCACACCCACACACATTTCTGCACGCACATGGGATCCCGATCCCGCACATGATCCCAACCCCGTCCTCTCCCTTGTCTTGACCTTGCGCGCCTCATCGTTCCCGAGCCAGCGCCGCTCACGCTCGCTAGCTGCCAAGCCCGACCCCGAGCGTCGCTGGACCCTCTCGCATCAAGCCTCGGCCATCCTTCCACCGCATCGCCGCTGACCAAGCTCGCCGTGCCCCCGCCGCCTCGGCTTCGATGGTGCTCTAGCATGGTGCTCTGGCCGCAGTTCCCCTCGAGCCGGATGCGCCCCAAGCTCGACGCGTCGTTGATAGAGCGCCGCCCCTCCGCGTGACCCCCCTGGTCGTCCTTCGCAGACCCGATCAAGGCCGCCTTGACCTCCGCCTTCCGTCGACTGCGCCGCCGCGAATGTCCTCCTCGCCACGGTGCCCTGCCAACCAGCGGTGTCGCCTCATCTTCATCCTTGAGCCCTTCTTCCTCTAGATGATGCTGCTGGTTGCCGTCGACCTCGTCGGGACCTCCTCCACGCTGCCCATCTTGCCCTGTCCCTGCAGCGCGTTGCCGTCTTCGAGCCCGAGCTCTTCATCGTCTCTACAGCGCCTCGTGCACCGGAGCTGGACCGCCTTCGACCTCCTCGCCTCGGCCACCACGCCCGTGTCGCCGAGTACTGCCTCCGAGCCGCCCTGCTGCCACGGCTTCCCCTTGCTGCCCCACCTCGTCTGCCCCGACCCAACCCCGCAGAAGCCGTGTGGACGCATGCTCGTGCTCTAGCCACAGTCGTGTGCCTCCCTATTTCCTGTAGATGTGCATGCGGGTGTGCATGTCAAGCTTGAAGGACACCACGTTTCTGACTCTGTTTGGCCCTGTTTTCCTGATCCGTTCGGAAAGATGCTCGAGACCCTCTTGATAAACAAGATCGATGAGTGACAAGACCTCCAGCATTGTCTGTGACGTCGCCGAAGCGCCGCTACCGGAGAACCACCAACGAGAACTGTCACAATGCCAAGATCTCCCGAAGACCGAACCCTCGGCACGTCAAGTTCGCCTTCCCGGATGCCATGACCTTCTTCATGGACCCAATGAACCGAAGCTCTTCCTTCCGGACCCGAAGACCGAACCCCTCTGAAACCAAGACCGTCGCCCCTAATGTGATCCCCTATTCGAGACCCTATTTTATAATATGTTATCCATCTTGTTGCATTTGAATTGAATATGATTGCATACATCTTATTGTGGTTTTGGGGGCATTATGCTGATTCACCTAATAATTAAAGATGGAGACCATATGCGGGCTATTCTTGTATTATCCCGCCTCCATTTAAATTTGTGTAGCGAACTGATGCTATGAATTGCCTTGTTAATACAACATTTAAATTGTGGGGTAACTAAACAACATGAACCTCTTAATTAATTGTCGGGACCCCGGTTCCGCTTAATATTGCCTAGTTGCATCGTATCCTTGCCATGTCATGCATCATACCATGCATCATGCCCGATTTTCTGCCGTGGTATTAAATAGTGCATTCGGTGTTTTTTAGTGTTGTGCTTCTTCGCGGATTAGGCCGTTGAGTGGATGCAAGTATTGGCAAGTCCTTCGGATAATGTAACTTCGACAGTGTTTCCCAGGCGAGCATTCTCCCCCTTTTTACCTATTTTGCGTTTATAGTCTTTACTTCCTCCTGTTGATCTATTGCTATCCTTGTTGCGATGCTTTAGTTTCCGTGCACCATTTATATTCCTTGCAGCCTCTATATTGCCTTGGACACATCCTATTGCATGTTGATTAATAGACAGTCGGCCTTGTGAGTCGTAGTTGCTTGCTCAGGTGCTGCTTCGCATCGTTGTCATTCCACCGTTGATAAAAGGTTGACACATGCTTAATGATAGAGATTCTTAATGATGGAGATGATCATGACTTTAATTTCAACTGATAATTAAAATACTGGGAATAGATATAACTAATGTAGAGGCATCAGTGGGCAATAGGTAATATTTGGTTCTTCCAAGCTCACTTGTGTCCCGTAGGCCCTGAGTACTTGATACTTGTTCCTTGACTATTCACACTATCCACATACGGGAGAGTATATGAATCCCCCTTAGCCAGAGCTTGATTCATTTCTTATTTCTTGGGGCCACAAACTAGTTTGGGGTTTTATTACTATCCTGTACTTATCCCATGCTTTACTGCTTTATTTACGATTGTGTGTGGAGCACTTGTACTGTTTAGGAATTGCGGAGTGTTTTCGCGGTATCGACAAGCCTAGTCACACTTTTTGGTTCCCAGTCGTTTATAGACATTGGCGCAAACCTTAGGTCCATCTCGGAGCCGGCCAACTTCATTGCGGGTAGCTGAATGGGGTGGCCCCCTGAAATATTTTATGAATCCTGTGATTGCTTTGTCGTGAAAGCCTCGTTGGGTTTTGATTTGGTTTTTCCGAGGTTGATCGTGTGTGTGTACCCCTGCAGGGTAAATCTTTCTGAAAGTCGTGTCCGCGGTTATGGACGACTTGGAGCATAGTATCTCGATCATAGACAACTACAACTAAAGTAGTGCTATAAATTTGACTATGACATGTCTAGTAATCAGTTTCACTACAACGAAATGAGTAAATAAAAGTTCCCACAACTGGTGGGTTTGGGATATCTCTGGCTAATTATATCTGACTAGTAAGTGCTACAACTATAACGGAATGGATAAAACTGCCAACTGTGTGAGTTCCTCGGTTTGACTTCCTCGTTTGGTCTAGAGGGGGAAATGCCAGGATGGGTATGATTGGTGTTAGTATCAGGTTGGTCCCAATTAGGTCTCTCTTATCCCTCTCTAATAGCCAATAGTTGCATCGAGTCTCTATAGGTTATTTATGCATGCTGCGCTGCCGCTTCAGTCCAATATACCTATGTAGGCGAGAGCCGCCGAATTCTAGCCTCGCCATGTACTGGCCTCAGTACTGACCGGTCCCTTTTTCCTTCGCCCTTTGTCGGCACCCTTTTTGTTTTAGCAAGTATGAGATCGACGTCGTTAGCAGGGTTACCCTTCTGGCTTGGCCTGGGCAGGGTTATGGACACCATTGGTTATTCTTCAGGGCTCTTAGCCCCATTTGCATCTTGTCCGTACTTGGACGTTATATCGTTTTCAAGGTGATTTGGATCTTTGTACTGTATATCTTTATTCTTGACTCCTGGGGTCGTTGTTGTATATATATGTTATGTGGGTCCTATCGTGAATTATTGTGTAATGTTATTACTTCATTTTCCACCCGCACGCAAGTGTCTGGTGGGCATCTTTGAATTGTTTCTATGCGGGTTTGGCGGAAATCGCTAAAACTTGCATAGGGCCGATTCGAGGGTGTTACACTAAGCCCCACATGTCATCCTTAGAAGAAACGTGTGTATGATGGAATTTTTACCCTCTGTCGCGCCTTCATGTTTCAAACTTGATAGCGTTGCTCGCTGCTTCAGCCATTTATACAGGCTGGTGGGACCGACATGTCAGCCTCCTCTGTCTAGGAAACGTGTGCATGCTAGTCTTTTTTTCTTCTCTCGCGCCTCCCCATTTGGAACTTGGCAACGTTGCTTGATACAACACCCGTATAATGTCTCCCTGGTGGGTCCACATATCAGCCGCCTATGTAGAGGAAACGTGTGTATGTTGGACATTTTTTTTGGTCGCGTCCACCGGTTTGACCTTGGTAACATTGTTCCATGCGGCAGGCGTGTATGGTCTTGCTGCTGGGACCCAAGTGTCAGCCTCTCTCGACAAGAAACGTGTCGATCTTGGTCTTCTTTTTTCCGGCCGAGACTGTTGTACAAGTACTTTTTAAACGCGCTCGTTAAACTTGATCTCTTGTATGCTAAGGTTGATGGGCGCTAGCTGTAGGCAGGTGGGTCGGCCATGTCAGCCTCTCAGTACAAAAATATTGCTACAAATAAACTGCATGCCTTGCCACTACACAAGAAAATTGTTATACTTTTATAAAATGTAAAAAATGTATACTAACATCGTATATACCTTATTTATTTTTCTTCTTAAAAATTGCTTGTCCATCTGCTACGCGTGATTGCTAGCAACTCAACTAAAAACTCTTAAGTATAAATAATGTTGTAGGTAGTACTTAAAAACATGGATAGGCGAAGTTTTTTTAAGGGTGAGTGGACGGTGCCCAAAAAAGGCCGAATTGAAAAAAAATGGGCCATGCAGGGATTGATGGGCTATTTTTCATGGGCTCTCGCCCAATCTAACTGGGCTATTTGCGCGGCCGAATGACCCAAAACATGGCCGAGTTAGAAGGTCTTGGGCAATAATGAGGCCGGGTGGGCTAATTTCATGGGCTCGATAGTTAAAATCCCAAGGTATGTGCTGGGGCTCGGCCCGATTCGAAACAAAGCTGTCAACAAGGGAAAAAAGGTATAAAATATGAGCGCCTAGATCCCAGGCGCCTGAGAACTTGTTATGTTAAGGAGCTGACGTCACCCTACTAATTGTGCTAATACTCAGTTGTAACCTAGTAGTTGCAACTCATTAAATTCCCAGTTCCAAGCTGTTGCAACAAATGTGTAACCCTCACGTTGCACCAATCGCGAGGTAAATCCAATGGTGAGAGAGGTGACTCTTGAGAACTGGCAAATCCGATAAATATTCACACATATTTCTGTGAAAATTTTGGATAAACACCCTGCGCCCGCCAAAACTTTCCGCCGAGATGCCAAACTTTCCTAAGCCCGCCCTCAATCGAGAGACCAACCCCTGTCTCTTCAAATTTTGCGTCGTTCTTATGGGAGATGCACCGGATTAGAACCAGGCCGCAAACTTCTCCACGCCTTAAAAAAACTTCCTGATGCCTTTCTATGAACAGTGTCGGCCTACCACCATTGGCCGTGTCGTTCTTCATGAGACGCACCGGCCGGCGGTCAGCTGGGCGATCCCCACGCTTCGCCTGCTAGATTCAGGCACTAGACATTCTTCTTGGCTTAGGTTTGTTATCCACCTCTCCTAGAAATAGTTAAAGCTTGTGACCATCTAGATTTACAAGGTTCTTGCAGATTTGGGTAGGTACGTTCTTTATATAAATCTATAGTAAAGCTCTGGACAGAAGAGTTTGAAAACATCTTAAAAAGGACTTGGCAGAGATCCTATGCAAGATTTTGACCTGATATATTCCCCATCCTTCTTTGATACGATGGAGCATTTGGTTGTTGATATACCTGACGAGGAAGTACTTAGAGTTACATTACAATATAGATGGATGTACCCTATAGAACGTCGACTTCGCCGTTCCAAGGAGTGGGAAGATATCCGTAGACAGTTTGATAAGTGAGTGTGATGCAAAGATATCTTCACATATAAGACTGTAGAAAAGTTAGATATATTGAGATGTCTGACTTGGCTATGGTTTGTAGGTTCTTCACAGAAATAAAAGTACCAACAAATTTCGTTCCACCAATAAAAAGACCAGATGGACTAAGTTCTAAGGATCATGTAAGACGCTCAAATTACACTGTGAATTGTCTATGAATTATCTAGATGGGGTAACCTCTTGTCTATTTTGTAACGCTAGATTTCGGAGCTTGAATTTCTGGCCCTTATCTGTGGTCCTGATAGGAGTTTAACAAAAGCTTCAGCTTGCATTTCCAATAGTGTCTACCATAGCACTGATGTACCTTCTATGGAGACTGACGCAGCTGGAGGATGTCCTAATGAACCTACACTGGATTGCGTTTAGATTCGAATCCTGCACTTGCCATTGTCGTCCCAAGGAAAAGAAGGTTGTGGATCTAGTAATAACGCCTTCTGTACAACAAGATGCTGGAGGTGATGATTTATTAATTGCATGTCCCTCTCTATCAATGAAAATGGCATATCGTTAGCCTTGTCTCAAAAATAAATAAATATTTGCATGTCTCCTTGTGTTAGTCGATGCAAAGAAGATAATATTTTCTATTCAAGTCATGTGAACAAATATGTTCGTATGTAGAGACATAAATGTGGATTGGGTGACAAAATCAGCATAAAATTGCCAGATCAACAACACAAGCATAATGGCATTGTAAGAAAAGGAACAGAACCATCTTTTCACTATGCTTGTGAAAAGGAGATGAGCCAGGAACCACGCCCTCAAGTGGCAGAGGCCAATTCTCGTGCAGCTCAGCTAGCATTGGTTTATCATCGATAATACTCAAGCATCCGAATATTATGATTACATACTAGGAATAGTTCCAGTTCCACACTACAGTTCAACAGGCAAAAGTGTAAGAAATGCATAAGGTAGCTCCATAATACAGGTTCTAGAGAAAAGCATACAAATCATAAGAAAGAAAGCTCCGCATCACAGTTCACCACCTTCAGGTGCAACAGTTTCTACAGATTGTAAACCCAAATCACCGCTTCCTTCAGGTGGCACGATAATTTCGGGAGCGGGATCAGCATCACCAACAACAGTGCTAGCACCGGTAACATGAGTCTCCATAATAGGCAAACTATCAAGCACCACAATGTCCTCTGAAGGCTCTTCACTGCCAGCTCCAGCTGCACAAGTATCCGCGGATGGTAAAACCAATCCACCACCTCCATCATCTGGCACGACGATGGCAGGTGCAGTCTCATCAGTACCAGCTGCAGCTGCAACTGCATTAGTCTCCACAGAAGGTAAACAAGGAGGCATCTTAGGTGTAGCGATCTGACATCGATTTTCTACTCCATCATCAGCAAACTGAGTCTTCTTCAACTTTGTGCTTCTGCGGTTACAAGATAAACAAAGATTATAGCGAAAGCATCTACGCGCAACGACAAGAACATATGTCATTCTATTGATTTACCTTGTCATCTGGGATAGCAGAAGTCACAGGATTGGAACCTATTTCATCAAGAATCCTCTTTTTCTCTCCTTCCCCTATCTCCTTCTACAGCAAGTTGTAATATTGATTACATGATGTTGATTGACAAATATATGCAAATGTTCAAAAGTTTGCGCTGTCGAACTACCAAGTTCGAACGGATCCCCACTGTTCTTAGTTATGGGATCTAGCCTAGAAAACAAGCTTCTATGGAATCCTAGTCTACAAAAAAGGATGCATACCCGGGATAAGAACTACTCTACACATGACAATGTTGCGCAATCGACAATAAAAATTTAACTGCATCATCAACTCTATCATGTAAGTTCAGAGTGAATCTAGATACAGTCGTTTCACATAAGCTAAAGCATCTTATATTATGAAATGGAGGGAATAGGTACGAGTGTTCTAGTATTTCACAAACCGCCATTGCTGCCGCAGGACAGAAATGACGGATGCTCCACCGCCCTACAGAAGGTGGCTGCGCTGATCTCATCGCCACCTGTAGAGGACAGAGCCGAGGAGCTAGTCGGCAACAATATGGAGCGAGAGGCCAGGGGGTGGTAGTGGATGGGAAGAAGGGACTGAGTAAAAGAGGTTGTGTGTGCGTGGGGGGAGGCCGGTGAGGGAGTTAAATCTAGCTTGTCTCGGAAGGAACGCAATGCACCGGCGTGTGCAAAACTCCTCCCTCTCTCTCTTCTGCGGCTCATCGACATTAGTACTCTAGCTAGCTTCATCGAGTTCTCTGGTACTCCTACTAGTAGACCTTTACTACTTTTTTACTACTACTAGGGTAGACAAGGAGTACTTGTTCACAAGAAGAAAAAACTAGACGAGCACACCATCGTACAGTTTTGCCTTGTCAAATCGCTGGTGATGCCATGATGAGCGACATGTTTTTCCTGGTAAACCTGGAAACATCGTGTTCCTTCCACCGCGTGCAGTTTCTGAGCGAAGTACTTACCAACACGTCCAACTTAGGCTTATAGGAGCCAAACTACAGTGAAAAAGAAACAAAGCTATGGACCTCCAAGGAGTAATACTAACAGTACTACTATTATACAACATTCTGGAAGAAATTATGTATGGAATAGTAGTAGTAGAGTACAATGTACTCCTAATAAGGTTCTTTTAGAAGCTTGGTGAAATATACATACTACAGAAACTACCAAGTGTTCAAAAGGGATTTTGGTCATACAGAGTATTTTACAATCCAGACCGGGTGCGAAACTAAATGCTGAGTACACGTACATCAGCTGAAAACCAGCCAAAAGAAAGAGTTCAAGAGAAGGCCGAGACCAAATGATCTATCCTTGAATAGGCTCATTCCACTCCAAGGCGTTTGAAAAGCTTGGGATGAACCAAAATGGAGTCTCCGACCATGTCCAGCGAGCGTTGGTGTGGAAACCAACAGCTGCGTCACCATTCAGACTGAAGCAGCAAATTTCTGGACGCATCCTGTACTCGTATCCAATTTCTTGGTGCGATGTGTAGACACAGTTCCTTCTCATTAGATGTCCTGGTGGATCATTTGTATCGCCTACTGCAATGATAATCGGATAGTTCACGCCAAGGAAAAGAGAATATGATCCAAGGTTAGTAACCCTTTTCCATCGGTTAGCTGCAGTTAACTGGCTTGTGTCCATCGAGAACACCATGAACTCAAACCCAGAAGGATAGGTGCGAACGGTGCGACCATAGTGAACAACACTAGTAACATCAACAATTGCATTGCCTGAGACACCATAAGTATAAACCAGAAGATGTCTTGAACTACCGGCAGATCTTGCTAACCACCACCTACCAGGATCATTCTCCTCATCGTCCTCAATAAACCCATGTGCCAGGTATAGCACATCGCGTGGCGATAAGATAAGGATAGGACTTTTAAAGGGAAAGGAAATGTAACATGGAAATAATATTGATATTGATCTGACATTGTAGAAGATGATATACAGTACTATTTTCAAAAATCTTGACTATAATTAAGATGTTTGATTGCGTAAAAAAATGCCAACCTAGGGAGATGCTATGGAAATTCTAATTCTTTTCGAAATGGGGATATGCTATGGAAATTCTCCTAGAGACACAGTTTGATTCATGGGATCAAATGAAATAGGAAATAATCCTATAGGATCTTGGATGTAAAGTTCATAGGGGAAAAAAGCAAGGTTGGATCCTACAAGATATTGGTGTCTTATATACCAAAGGAAAATCAACAAGGATTATTTTTAGGAGGTTTAATATCTTATCTTATCTTATCTCATAATAATATTAATACTGTTGGATCAGGACTTGCGAATCCCAACATTGCCAGCAGTTGGATCTTCTTTTCCATTCTAGCATCTACTTGAGGATCTATTGATAGTCTTTAGCACAATGAACGCTATGCACAATCCTCAAAACACACTTCTCCATCATTCTAGAATCATCTCCTTCATTTCTCAAGACCATGTTAACAAAATTTACAAGTACTAGTACCTAATAAACATCGACTTCTACATGATAGAAAATACAAGAACTAAATATGCGCCCATACTTAATAGATGTCGATCAAATTTCTAATTTTTTGAGGTTTACCTAGTATTATAATTCTATATAGTTATGATATATCATATGTCTAGTATCTGAGTCTCACATAAATACTACTAGTGGATACCATATTTTCCATGGATGAACTAGTACTAGGAGACAAGGCAATACTGTCAACAGAACTCAATCCTATGAATCAAATTACTTATATATAAGAAAACTTGCATTCCCTAGGGAATTCGTACGAATAAAAGAGGCTTAAATTCCTATGAAATTCCTACAAACCAAAGAAACTTCAGAAAAAATAACTTACATTGATTCAGGAATAATATCTGGGTCTCACATAAGTACTTACTACTACGTAGTAGATACCATAGTTTCCATGGGATGTACTAGGAGATGAAGCAATACTATCAGTAGAACTCAATCATATGAAACAAATTACTTATATGTAAGAAAACCTCCTAAAGATTGCATTCCTCTGAAATTCCTAAGGAATTCCTTCGAATCAAAGAGACTAAAATTTTAATGGAATTCCTACTAACAAGTGAAAGTTCAAAAAAAATAGCTTGCATCGATTTAGGAACAACTAATAAAATACGTAGGAAGAGAATTTACCAAGTTACAGATACTTCCATGCATAAACACGACCGTTCTCGGTCACAGCGAACACACGATCGTGTTGGATAATAGCATCGCAGTATCTTCCATGCTAAGACTTTGCATATTGGTAATTTAACGAAATTAGGTCAAACTTGAGCTAGCTACAAGTAAATGCCATAGATTGCTCTTGAATTAAATGTCTTTTCATAGGTAGATCATCGGTCCATCTTCTTGTAGTAAATAGTGTCGTCGGTGTGAGTTTCCAACTATCAAGAAAGAACATTCAATTCTACATTTTCCGAGTGAAGAATACGAGCGAGGTTGTTCTTTTTCATAAAGAAAAGTCTGAAGAATATTGGATCTGAATGCCACAAGCCAAGTTTACATACATATATATTGGACCAACATGTTCTTCCAAGGATTCCCATATTTTATGAGTTTTCAAACTTCCGAGCTAACTCTGCCAATTAGAATGAATTTATGTCGATTTATCGAAATTAGGTCAAATTTGAAACTACAAGTACAAGTAAATTGCACGTTCCTTGCACGTGAGACTCGGATAATAGTCATCTGGCATATCATCACTATATAGAATTATAATAGGCAAAGAGGAAAAAATATAGTAGGCAAAATTTGAACTACTAGAAGTAAACCGTGTAGGTTGCTTTGTAAGTTTTATAGAAAAGCTCTTAGAGGTACCCATCGGAGGGGGCATGCGTGGGGGGTGGGGGTGGGGCAATTAATATACTACTAGGAACCAAAAGAGAGTTCTGATGGTAGGTTCATCTTTTTGCTAAGATTTTGTGTCTTGACAGTTTAATGAAATTAGGTCAAACTTGAACTACATGTAATAAATTGTATGTTGCTTTGAAAGTTTTATGAAAAAAGATTTTGGAGGTATCCATCGAGCGGTTAATTAATATATCAGAAACCACAGAGAGTTTTGATGGGTGGTTCGACTTCTAGCTAAGATTTTGCATCATGAAAATTTTGAACACCTTTTGAAAACGATCACATGAAATAGGGAGAGAGGGGAAATGATATTTCTATTCTCTATGGGCAACCCACAAGCTTGAGGTGCACCTTAGGCTTAAAGATAACTTTATTTTTTCCACTATGTATAAGGTGAACCTTAGTGGATGCCACATAGTAGGCCATTTTTTGTAAAGAGAAGTCCAAAGAATATTAGATGTGGATGCCACAAGCCAAGTTGACAGACATATATAGTCGATCGATAACATGTTGTAATTGCGATTCCCATGTTTTATGAGCTTTTAAACTTCCTAGCTAACTCTGCCCATTTTAATGACTTTAAGTCGATTTATCGAAATTAGGTCAAATTTGAAACTACAAGTAAATTGTAGGTTTTGCTTTTTAACTTTTACGAAAAAGATTTTAATTTGGAGTTACCCATCGAGGGGTCACAATTAATATATCTGAAAAACATAAGAGTTTTGACGATAGGTTCAACTTCCTGCTAAGATTTTGCATCTTGACAATTTAACAAAATAAATTAGGTCAAACTTGAGCTACAAGTAAGCGCGATAGATAGCTCTTGAATTAAATGTCATTTTAGAGGTAGATGGCTGCATTTTCTATTAGTAAGCAGTGTGGTGGGTGTGAGTGTCCAACTACCAGGAAAGAACATTGAATTATATGTTTTCCGAGTGAAGACGAACAAGGTTAGTTGTTCTTTTCCATAAAGAAAAGTCCAAAGAATATTGGATGTGGATGCCACAAGCCAAGTTGACAAACATATATATATACATATATATAGTGGATCGACAACATGTTGTACTTGCGATTCTCACGTTTTATGGGTTTTAAAGCTTCCTATAGCTAACCCTTCACATTTGAATAAGTTTATGTCGATATTTCGGAATTAGGTCAAATTTGAAACTACAAGAAAATTGTAGGTTTTTCTTTGATAGATTTACAAAAAAGCTTTTGGACGTACCCATCGAAGGTTCAAAATTAATATACCAGAAACCAACGAGAGTTTCGACGATAGGTTCAACTTCTTGCTAAGACTTTGCATATTGGTAATTTAACGAAATTAGGTCAAACTTGAGCTATCTACAAGTAAACGCCATAGATTTTTCTTGAATTAAATGTCTTTTCATAGGTAGATCATCGGTGCATCTTCTTGTAGTAAATAGTGTCGTCGGTGTGAGTTTCCAACTATCAAGAAAGAACATTTAATTCTACATTTTCCGTGTGAAGAATACGAGCGAGGTTGTTCTTTTTCCTAAAGACAAGTCTGAAGAATATTGGATCTGAAAGCCACAAGCCAAGTTTACATACATATATATTGGAATGTTGTACCAATGATTCCCATGTTTTATGAGTTTTCAAACTTCCCAGCTAACTCTGCCCATTAGAATGACTTTATGTCGATTTATCGAAATTAGGTCAAATTTTAAACGACAAGTACTAGTAAATTGCACGTGAGACTCGGATAATAGACATCTGGCATATCATCACTATATAAAATTATAATAGGCAAAGGGGAAAAAATATAATAGGAAAAATTTGAACTACTGCAAGTAAACCGTGTAGGTTGCTTTGAATGTTTTACGGAAAAGATCTTACAGGTACCCATTGGAGGAGGGGGGAATTAATATACTATCAGGAACCAAAAGAGAGTGCTGACGGCAGGTTCATCTTCTTGCGAAGATTTTGTGTCTTGACAGTTTAATGAAATTAGGTCAAACTTGAGCTACAACTAAGTGCGATAGATTGCTCTTGAATTTAATGAAATTAGGTTAAAATTGAACTACATGTAATAAATTGTATGTTTCTTTGAAAGTTTTATGAAAAATGCTTTTGGAGGTACCCATCGAGAGGTTAATTAATATATCAGAAACCAAAGAGAGTTTTGACGAGTGGTTCGACTTCTAGCTAAGATTTTGCATCATGAAAATTTTGAACACCTTTTGAAAACGATCACATGAAATAGGGAGAGAGGGGAAATGATATTTCTATTCTATATGGTCAACCCACAAGCTTGAGGTGCACCTTAGGCTTAAAGATAACTTTATTTTTTCCACTATGTATAAGGTGAACCTTAGCGGATGCCACATAGTAGGACATTTTTTTAGCGAGTAGTACACCATATTAAGGTGTGCTTTTTTACACAATGCGGGAGTAGTATATTTCTTTGCTTAGACATATGGTCACCTCTGTCCAGGCGTTGTACATGCTGAGAGAATAAAACGTTGGCAGGGGAAGAGGGCAGTAGCGAAGAGAAGTTGAAGGCGGTTCCATGTCAGAGAAAAGTTATGATGGCTTTCTGACACGAGGTACTCCTGCGGCCTTACAGTGTACACTCTACTAGTAGTAAATTTCAGGACCTATGCACGCAAAATAAATCGTGTGTTTTCTCTCTCCTTCCCTATGCTCCATCTCTCCTCCCATTTCCCCTCGCGCACCGGTTCGGCTGATCTCTCTCCCCTCGTCCACAGCGTGGCGCTACGCACGTGTGCCTTCGTACGGTGGCTCTGTGTCTCTGGCGTGTTCGTAAGCTGCGTTGGTGTGGAGTAGGGATGAGGAGTACATAGGAAGGAAACCACTTTGGTCCTTGGCGGCAAAAAAATTCAAACTTTTCCGATTTTCAAAATTTTCACATGCTTCCCAAACATAGGGAGGGAAGGTTACTCAAAAGATCAGCCATTCGTAGTACTTCTTATCTTATCTTTATCTTGTCTTATGTCTTACAATACCATACCATACCACTGTATAGTGTACAGATAACTTCGAACACTGACCGTTGGATCAAGACCGGCATATCCAAACATTGCTAACCGTTGGATCTTCTTTTCCATTCTTAGCATCTACAAAGATTCTACTGATAGTTTTTAGAACGATGAACGCTAGTATGCGCAAACCTCAAAACACACACTTCATTGCTTAGTTTCAAGATCCTTGTGCTAAATGCATGGACTTGGGTGCAATTTTCATTTTTATGAGGTCGTTGATGTAACTTGTACTTCCACCGACCATATTAACTCTCAAGCACCTCACTCCTACGAGACCTACCATGGTTAAAATAAAATGCAACCACCCCAATTATCAAACAAACTGGACTACAGTTTCTTATACCTAATACCCAAGCTTTTAGTACTAGGATTTTTCAAGCTTCCTAGCTAACTTCACACACTTCAGTGACTTCTTGTCGATTAACGAAATTAGATCAAACTTGAGCTATAAGTAAGCGCGATAGATTGCTCTTGAATTAAATGTATTTTCGGAGGTAGATGGGTGTATCTTCTTGTAGTAAACAATGTTGTCAGTGTGAGTTTCCAACTATCAGGAAATAAAATTCAAAGTTTTCCGAGTGATGACGGAGATGGTTATTTTTTCCGTAAAGAAATCTTGAAGCAGAATATGGATCTCAATGTCATAAGCCAAGCTTCTAGACATATTAAGTGGACCAACGTGTTTTACTTACGATTCCCATATGTTTTTGAGTTTTCAAACTCCCTAGCTAATTAACTCTGCCCACTTGAATGACTACATGTCGATTTATCAAAATTAGGTAAAACATGAACTATAACTAAATTGTAGGTTGCTCTGAAAGTTTTATGAAAAAGCTTTTGGAGGTGCCGTACTGATCGGGAGGGGTGTCACAATCAATATATGAGACAAAACTGAGAGTTTTGAAAACTCGTTTGACTTCTTGATATGATTTTGCATCACATGACACTATTTAACAAAATTGGGTCAAACTTGAGCTACAAGTAAGCGTGATAGATTGCTGTTGAAATATATGACTTTTCAGAGAGGTAGATGGGTGCATTTTCTTGTAGTAAACAGTGTCGTCGGTATGGTGTGATTTGCGAACTATATAAGGAAAGAAGATTCAATTATTCTCAATTTTTTTAGTGATGACGAGCGAGGTTGTTCTTTTCCATAAAGAAATGTTCGAAGAATAATATTGGATCTTAATGCTAGAAGCCAAGTTTACCGACATATATAGTGGACCAACATGTTGTACCAACGATTCCAATGTTTTATTTACGAGTTTTCAAGCTTCCTAGCTAACTCTGCCCATTTGGCCGGATGACTTCATGTTGATTTATCAAAATTAGGTCAAATTTGAAAGTATAAGTAAATTGTAGGTTGCTATGAAAGTTTTACAAAAATTCTTTTGGTGTACCCATCGAGGGGTCACAATTAATATATCATAAAACACCAAGAGTTTTGACGATATGTTCAACTTCTTGCTAAGATTTTGCATCTTGACAATTTAACGAAATTAGGTCAAACTTGAGATACAAGTAAGCGCGATAGATTGCTCTTGAATTAAATGTATTTTCAGAGGTAGATCGATGCACCTTCTTGTAGTAAACAATGCCGTCAGTGTGAGTTTCCAACTATCAGGAAAGGACATTCAATTCTACATTTTTCGAGTTAGATGTGAAGACTGCGTTTTTGCATGGTGTTCTGGAAGAAGAGGTCTTTATGCGGCAGCCTCCTAGCTATGAGGATCGTACTCGTGTGGGAATATCTGCAATCTTGATAAGTCCTTATATGGCTTAAAACTGTCTCCTCGTGCTTGGTTTGCACGGTTGAGTTCTAAACTTCATGATCTTGGTTTTTCGGCATCCAACGCCGATACCTCGTTATTTTTCTACAACAAAGGGGGAGTATCTATCTATATGCTCGTATATGTTGATGATATTGTTGTAGTTAGCTCCTCGGATCAGGTTGTTGATGCTTTGCTTCATGATTTCGGTTTGACATTTGCCTTGAAATATCTAGGTGAATTGCATTACTTCTTGGGCATAGAAGTGAGGAAAGTTTCGGATGGAGTTGTACTCTCCCAGAAAAAATATGGACAAGACTTGATTGATCGTGTGAATATGAAGACATGCAAGTCAGTTGACACTCCTCTGTCAACTTTTGAGAAGTTGTCTATAGCTGATGGTGATGCTTTAAGTAGCGAGGATTCAACTCGATAGAGGAGTATAGTTGGAGCCCTCCAGTATCTTACTCTGACCAGACCTAATATAGCTTTCTCAGTTAATAAGGTTTGTAAGTGTTTGCATGCTCCTATGACACTCCATTGGACAGCAGTCAAGAGAATATTTAGATATTTGAGAGGGACTATTTTAGTTGGCTTACATTTTAGTAAGTCAGATTCTATTCTTATGAGTGCATTCTCTGATGCTGACTGGGTTGGATGTATAGATGAAAGAAGGCCTACAGGTGGCTTTGCTGTGTTTTTAGGATCAAACTTAATTTCATGGTCTGCAAGGAAGTAAGCTATCGTGTCTCGTTTGAGTACAAAAGCTGAGTATAAAGCCCTACCAAATGCTACTGCAGAAGTCATCTGGATACAGACTCTGCTAAAACAATTGGGAGTACCACAACCAAGAGTTGTTTGTCTATGGTGTGACAATATTGGAGCTATGTATCTCTCTGCTAATCCAGTCTTTCATGCTAGGACCAAACATATTGAAGTGGACTATCATTTTGTTCGTGAGAGGGTGGCTCAAAAACTACTGGACATTTGATTTATACCGTCAGGAGATCAGTTGGAGGATGGATTTACGAAATCTATTTCTACTAGACAGCTAGAAGTTTTTAGACACAATCTTAACTTAGATAAGTTATGATTGAGAGGAAGTGTTAATACGAGTTGTAAATCAAGCCTAGTAGGAGTCCGTGTCCTGTACGTGTAGCTGACCGAGTCGGTCCTTGTATGTTGTTCTCTTATATTAATTCTCACGGTCGAGCCTTCATAGCTATCGACAAATCCCACAAAGTAACTTTTTACTATGGACTGCACCCCAAGATCCTTGATTTTCATCCTGCATGAAGATGGCATCCACATTCATTTTATGCCAACCATCTCCATGTCTGGTCCACAGACCAGGTGGTTCCTTTAGGTGTTTTGGCAAACCATCGCCCAAAGGGGATATAGGTTTATTCCCTTTATAATATCGCTCTGGTTCTGGGTCTTTGATCTAAATAAACAAGGATATGTAAGACTGAATATAAGGTGTTGATTGCTCTACGTTCCATTTTCCATCCCCGAAGATTGAGTTATTTCTCATGCGCTAAGCCCGCCACCAGATAAAAAGAAGTTTTGCTTTCATGTCATTGGTGCACTAACTAAGAAGGACAAGTACCCAATCCTTTCCTGTGTACCTAAATATTTCTTCAGGTGGTAGTGACCAGACTTCTCTCATGCAATTTCTTAGAGCTCTTGCTTTTGTACAGAAAATCATAGTGTGGTGAACCGATTCAAGTTTCATACCACACAGAGTACAAGTAGGCATGACTTCCATGTACCTCCGACAACGACGTTCTTGAACTGCAAGAGTCTTAGATGCCAGTTTCCAGCCAAAAGTTTTTATTTTTGGCGGTACATTTTCTTTCCAAACCATATTCCATAGAGATCTATCACCCTCTAGATTTAAACTAGTATAATTTTGTCTTTCTTTATGTTGTATTCATATACCTAGTCTGTACACACTTCTCATTGAAAAATGTTTGTCTTTTCATGCGCCCATGCAATGAAACCCTCTCGCGGGCTTGATGGAATAGGGATCTACATTACTTCATCAACACCCAAGGGATATAGGATTGATCTGATAGCTGCTTTGTTCCCAGTTCTAGTAGACAAGTTAATAAGATGAGATACCATCTTAGCCGCAGTTTGTTCGATCTTTCTAGGACTTTATGTTTACCCCTAGGTAGCCAATTGCCACTCCATATTTCTGGTGTTTGTTCCTATGCCAATCCTCCAAATGATGCCTTTGTAGTAGCTCCAAACCATGAGCTATCCCTTGTCAACATGGTGAAACATTCTGACTAAATACCGTGTTAATGAGTTATCCTGCTAGGTAGTATTTTGATTTGAGTAATCTTGCGCACATGCTTTTAGGATGCACAAGAAGTCTCCAAGCCTGTCTAGAGAGGAGAGCTTGGTTAAAAATTCTCAAATCTCGGAAGCCAATTCCACCATGAATTTTTGGCATAGTCATCTTGTCCCACGCCATCCAATGGACCTTTCCTCTCACATTTTCATCTCCCTGGCAAAATTTCATAATGATCTGTGAAAGTTCCTCACACAGTCCAGCAGAAAAATTGAACATGCTCATATCATATGTTTAAATTGCATATGCGAACAATTTCACTAAAGCCTCTTTAGCTGCACCAGATATATTATTTTCCTTCCAATCTGATCACTTCTTCAACAATATGTCTTTTGTAGTTTTGAGTTTTCCATATTTCACTTGTCCCTCAGAAACAGGTAGTCCAAGATATTTGTCATCTAGTGTCATGGATCCAACTTTCAAAATCTAAGCCACCACTTCCCCGTCCTCTTGAGACACATTATGTCCAAGCAAGACTAAACATTTTTCTAGGCTTAAAAACTGACTTGTACTTTTTTCATATAGTCGAAGGACCTAATTCACCTTGTTTGCTTTCTCGACATTTTCTTGAAAGAACAAGAGTCTATCACCAGCAAACAAAAGATGGGATATTCCTAGACACCTTATACAGATCTTCAGTTCTTGAATCATATTCGAATTAATTTAATGGTGAAGTGAGGCAGCGAGACTATCACCAACAAACAAGAATAAGTAGGGAGACAACGAGTCTCCTTGACGAAGCCCACGAGTTGGTCTGAAACTTTCAAGCATTTTTCCATTGAACCTGACACAAAAACGGATAGATTTTACACAAGTCATTATCCATTTTATCCATGGTTGAGCAAAGCCAAATTATCTCAGTGTTTCCTCAAGGTATCTCTGGTCTACTCGATCATAAGCCTTCATTAGGTCAAGCTTGTATGCATAAAAATTTCCAACAGTGTTTGATCCTTTTTGCAATGCATGTATATATTCAATAGCGATGGTTGCATTGTCTATGATCATACGTCCTGACATAAAGGCGCTCTGAGTTTCTGAAATAATATCCTAAAGAAGGGGTCTCATTCTATTAACCAGGCATTTTGCAACAACATTATAATTAACATTGCATATGCTGATTGGTTAAAAGTCTTTTAAGGCCATTGGTTCTCATTGTTTGAAGATAGAGACATGCCTGAACGTGTAAATTATGCATTTATCATCCTTATTCCATATTGTGTTCATTAGCAAGGATAATCTTGCTTGTCCCCTCCTATTCACCAGCATCATGGAGACATCCACCCTCCCGGTTGTCGAAGTGGTCACACTCGTGCACTTGGTCCGAGCTTCAAGTCCACGACTCCTAGCAGAGCAAGGGAGGCTGCGTCATAGCATCTCACGCCAAATCCTAGATGTTGGGGATATACTTTCCGGATATCCTCACCGTGCCTCACTGACCAGGGTGGCCCACTTTGGGTTAGAGATTTGCTTCACGGGCGACCCAGTCGGGGAGAAGATACGCAGTCCAGTCCAGCTACGGGAAGGCCCATAAGGATTACCGACGTAGGCCTATAGAATTACTTGTAGTTCAAGATGTACTCTGTAACCGGCTCTTAGTCGTAGCCGGATAGGTCTCTACTGTAAACCCTAGGCCGGATATCTATATAAGCCATCCTAGGGAGAGCCTTTAGGGCACCCACACAATAGTCTACAATCTCGACCCACACAATAGTCTACAATCTCAACTAGCACAGGCGAAACCCTTGTAACCCATATTCCGGCTCTGCTGTATTAATGGATTGCTACCAGGAGTAGGATCCGTCCAAAGCTGGCAGATTTGAACCTGGGTAAACTTGTGTGCTCACCATCCCGGAATACCGTACGTCTCACACCCCTCTCTTCCATATGCCTCGAGGACCCCCTCATTGCGTATATGTCATCAATCCGATGGCATTTGGCACCCACCGTGGGGCAGGTGAGCTTCGGATCTGTGTTCCGAGCAGAATCTGCAAGAATCGAAATCGACGAGACCATCGCTGTCGGTCGCTTCCTCTACGCCAGCGACGTCCCTCTCATCGTTCTCGACGAGACCTGGATTCCGGCTAGGGAAGCCGTGACTACCTACACCATCATGTCCTTTGGCAAGATCGATGTATACATCGGTTTCACTGAACCTGCCCCACCCACCCCAGCGGTGATGATAGAGGCATAAGAGATCTCTGGGTCCACTTTGTCTGTGGAGGTGGCAAAGTTCCGGATCTCAGAAAACCCTAATCCCACCCAGCCCGCACCCGTTGCGGAGAAAGCCAAACCTGAAGCAGATCTTGCGGTTCAAATCGAATCTGGAGTGGATCTCCCTAGCAAGGTTGAATCCTAGATCGATCTACCCGCCGAGGTCGAAATCGAGGAGGAGCAGGACAACAACCTCGGTTCTAGATCTGCTAACGCCGGAACTAACCAACCTTTCATGAGGAACATGTTGAGGCGCATGATGCTGCAAGGCACAGACGTGGATGAGGTTCTCGAAACCATCAGGATCTTCGAGGAAGCCCACGAGGAAAGCCGCAACTATCTCATGACTCACATGTCGCACTTTGTCAGATATGTTGGATCCGGATCTGGCTCTGCTGATGCTGGAGACAACAAAGACTCGTTGCTAGAGGTGATCAGAACAAATACCAACTTACCCGCATCTTCGGATGACTCGATGACGTCGGCAGATTTCCGGAAGTTCTTCGTGGAATATGAAGAGGAGTTCAACTCCAAAGCTGCAGAAGAAGGAGAAGCCATGGATGAAGGATCCGGAGAAAACTCTCCCAAAGCGCAGGATAACATGGTTCTCGGAGATAATCCCAACGTCTAGATGTCCGAAAGTACCGCTCAGAGCTTAACTCCGGGAAACGGACCCAAAGCTGTCTTTGTTACCGGCACTGCCAAGAAGGCAATGAAGAAGAATATGAACAACAAGACCCCGACAAAAGATCCTTCAGCAGAGGAAGTGGTTGCCGAGGATTACGAGGAAGACTCGGATGGAGTTTTAATCCTAGAAGAGCCCAAAGAAGCTTCAGTGGATGGACACGTGATGACCGCAGGTGCCCGAAAACTCATCGATGCTACGCTAACAACACCTATCCCTACTGTAGCAGAACTCACTGCTGCAGAATTGGAAGAAAGGGCTCAAGCCCTAGAAGCGCGTCGCCAAGTACTCTTGGATGAAGCCAAAAACGTCGAGGAAGAGAAGAAGCGCATGGCTACTCGGAGAAGCTCATCTCTCTACAACATCAGAAGACCCGGAAAGGCCACGTACGGGCCGACAAATTTCCGGAAGTACACAAGGTTCTCTTTGAGGGAGATCCGGGGATGCCTCGGCTCGACAGTAATGGAGATCTAGTGTACCCCACACCAGTACAGAACACCGATGCGGCCCGAGATATCCTAGCAAATAATCTAGGCCCGGAACAAGTCTGATTGGGCTTTAAGCTATTGACCAAGGGTCTGGAGCAGCAGAAGGTCACGAAGTTTGGTAGCAAAAAACGGGTATCTCAATCCGACCAATGCCGCATGGATCCGGCCTAGAATGACATAAGACCCCAACGGGTTCCGGAGCAGCATCACCATTCCGACCGTCGGTAAGACAACTACTCAAGAACTGGATCCTCAGGGCAGCACCATAGAACTGCACGTCACTGGCGCAACATTTCCCCAGCCGTGAAGCAAGAAGAAATTGTTGCACTGTATCCGAGAAATCCTCCCCGGTGAGAGTCGAACAATCGTAGGGAAGAGACAAAGAGAAACATCGGGAGGAGGACCGTCAAAGAATGCCACCTCCTAGACATACAAGTCGTCTAGCTGAACCCCATCGCGATGGGAATGACGGACGAGACGACGGAAACCATGCCGAGTCAAGCCGGCAGGGGGCTCGTCACAATGAAGACGCTCCCTAGAACCGAAATAATGACGCTTCGGACAGAGGCTGGCGATCAGTCGGAAAAAATCCACCTTCTCCACCAAGTAGCCGCCACAACGTTTCCCAAGGAGGCCAAGGAGAGCGTGATGGCGGAGGAGGTGGTGGCAGAAGCCGAAGTCCGGCTCCAAGGCACCGCAGCCACAACCGTCAATTAGGACGGCGATCTCTGTCACCAAGTGACACGAGACATCGGATCAACTCCAACATAGAGGCGCGACGCTACGAGAACGACGAAATCTATGTGGGTCCAAAATGCTTCGGACCACGCATAACAAGAAGGATTTGCTATCTCAAGGCACATCTAGCCCTACAATGGTGTAGCTCGGCCAGATACTTGGCTCCAGGATTTTTCCAGGCTTGCTACATCGCCAAAGGCGGAAATAGCTTGGTTGCAACCCGATATCTCCCACTTATGTTGCGGAAGACGGCACAGTCATGGCTCAATGAACTTCCGGAGAACACCATCCACAACTGGTATGACATGCAAAGCGCGTTCTTTTAGAATTTCAAAGGCACATATCAGAGACCCTGTACGGTAGGAGACCTAAACGTTGTACCCAGAAAGCCAGAGAAACTTACCGAGATTACCACGGATGAAGGATCGATACCAAGAACTCGTGTGAACGAGTAAATGACCAAACTTCGATTGAAGCTTTCATTGCATGACTCCCAATTGGTTTACTACGTCATCGCTTGAAGTGTGACAAGGTCACTGATTTGGGAGAGATGATAGAAACAGCGAGGAAGTATGCAGATGTTGACGATGGCATAGAGGGATTACTGAACGCCCTAGCTATGCCACCGTTGGCAAAGCAACCAAAACAGCAAGCTCAGAAGCGCAATAACACCTCAGAAGAAAAACCCAACGCAGAAACGGCAGTGGTCACTGCCACTTTCGGGTCTGGAGGACGAGGAGGGCACGGCGGTGGCCGTGGACACGGTCATGGGACATCAAGAGTCCAGGGTAGAGGAGACCAGCAACCTGGCAAAACCTATTCCTGGTCCGACATTGCCAACAACCCATGTGTGCAACACTTAGATGCCAGTGGGGGCTCGTCTCACACAAACGCCGAGTGTCATTTTAATGACGACATCAAGAAAGACGATACCGCTGTCTACAGGGCTAAGCGGAAGAAGGGAAAGAAGAATCCCGAAAAAGAGAAAGAGACCAAGGAAGATTCCGACATGGAGGAAGCTGACCCTTCAAATCCCAAGCCGGAGGGAAAAAACTTCCCAACAAAGAAAGACACTTATGTCACCTTCCTCGGATCTGAACCAGCTAAGGTCAAGAAAGCAGTTCTGCATGAGCTCAACTATTCCGGCTGTCCTGCAATTCCTGGACTGGTCGGAAGTGTCAATCACCTCTAACCTTGCTAATCATCTGCCTAAGTTGCACAGGGAAGGAAAATACGCCTTAGTTGTAAACCCACTTATTGATGGCTATGGTTTCTCCAAGACTCTCATGGATGGCGGTAGCAGCATTAATATTCTGTATGTCGAAACGCTACGCCGGATGTGGATCTCGGAGACCTAGCTGAATCACAGCTCTGTGATCTTTCATGGAGTTGTCCCAGGAAGACAAGCAAATTCCCTAGGAGAGATCACTTTGGATGTGACCTTTGGAACTCCAAAGAACTATCGTATGGAGGCACTTTCCTTTGAAGTGGTCCCGTTCAAGAGCGCGTACCACGCTATATTCGGACGTCCGCTTACTAGGCTTTTATGGCTCGTCCATGTTACATTTACAATATGATGAAAATTCCAGGTCCCAAAGGCGTGATCACCATCAGGGGAGACCAGAAGAAAGAGCGAGAATGCGAGGATGGAAATGCCGCCTTTGTAGAAGCTGTGCTGCACGCCTAAGAGTACCAGGACATCAAGCAGACCATTGATCCGTCCCAGATGCCCGCGACAAAAAAGGAGGTGACAAAGCCAAATCCGGAGTTCAAGGCATCATAAGAGATGAAGAACAAACCGTTGAAGGATGATGACCCCTCCAAGGTGACCCAGATAGGTGTAGGCCTAGATAGCACATAGGAAAGCGCGCTCGTCAAGTTCCTCCAAGCAAATCAAGATATCTTTGCATGGCAGCCATTTGACATGACCGGAGTACCTAGGGAACTTGCCGAGCAATCTCTAAATGTACACCCGAATGCTAAACCCGTCAAACAGTCCCTATGATGTTTTAGCGATGAAAAGCGTAAGGCAATAGCTAAGGAACTAGCCCGGCTCGAGTTAGCCGGATTCATAGAAGAGGTCATCCACACTGAGTGGTCGGCCAATCCTGTAATGGTCCCTAAAAAGGACACCACTGATTTAAGGATGTGTGTTGATTATACTGCCTTGAACAGGCTTGTCCCAAAGATCCGTTCGCTCTACCTAGAATGGATCAAGTTATCGATTCTACAGCAGTCTCGGAACTCCTATGTGTTCTCGACACATATTCCGGTTATCACCAAATCCGGATGAAGGAATCAGACAAAGTCAAAACTTCATTCATAACCCCCTTTGGAACCTTTTGTTTTGTTACGATGCCCTTTGGGCTCAAGAACGCAGGAGCTACGTACCAACGCACTATACAGTGTTGCCTCCACGACCAAATCAGAGGTAATGTACATGCATACATGGATGATATTATGGTGATGTCCAAAAAGAAGGAAACTCTAATTTCCAACTTGGAGGAAACATTTGCCAATCTAAGAAAATACAATATAATGCTTAAGCCGAAGAAGTGCTTCTTTGGAATACTAGCCAGAAAATTGTTAGGTTTTATCGTGTCTCAAAGATGCATAGAGGTAAACTAAGACAAGATTAAGGCTCTACTCAATATTTCTAGGCCAACTCGCCTGAAGGACATTCAAAACTAACTGATTGCATTGCTGCTGCACCACTCTACAAGCTCCTGAAAAAGACCAAAAAGTTCGTTTGGACTGACAAAGCTAAAGCTGCACTACAAGACCTAAAAGTAGTACTCTCATCTGCTCCTATCCTTGTAGCACCGGAACCACGAGAATCAATGTTGCTCTATCTCGCTGCGACAAACAGAGTCGTAAGTGTCGTCATGGTGGTGGACAGACCAGAGGAAAATCAGGAACATCTGGTGCAGCGTCTGACTTATTATCTTAGCGAGGTCCTAACTGAATTAAAGCAGCGGTATCCGCACTATCAAAAGCTGGCTTATGGTGTGTTTTTTGCATCTCGTAAGTTACGACACTATTTTCAGGAACATCCTATTTGCGTGGTCAGCACATCTTCCATGAGAGATATAATTAACAACAGCGAGGCCACAGGACGCGTTGAAAAATGGGGCATAAAGCTTTCAGCTTTTGACATTGAGTATAAACCTCGTACAACATTCAAATCCGAAATCCTCGCTGACTTTGTCGCTGATTGGATAGAGACAACGGAAAATATGACCCTACCACAGTCAGAATACTGGACCTTACATTTTGACGGGTTTAAGGCGCTCGGGGGCTGGCGTGGTGCTCAAATCACCCCAAGGAGACAAACTTTTCTATGTGTTGCAGATCCACTTCGCGGCAAAAAATAACATTGTCGAGAATGAAGCACTACTACATGGGATCCGGATTGCTAAGAATATCGTCATCTGACGTTTGATGTGTTATGGAGATTCAGATCTTGTTGCCCAACAAGTGTCGGATATCTGTAATGCAAATAAGCACATGGTAGCATATAGAGCTATCATGGATGAACTATCTAAATCGTTTGAAGGGTTTGAAGTTCAACACATCCCTCGAATAGAAAATGAGGAAGCAGATGCACTATCTCGTATAGGCTCTACACGGAAAAAGGTTCTGGATGGTGCTTTTTTAGAGCACCTCAAAGTTCCCTCTATAAAAGGAGTAGACGAGGAATATCCGACCAAATCCGACTCACCTTGAGTAGCAGTTCTGGCTATAATTTCAAGCTAGACTCAACCCTACCTTGAGTAATTGGTAGATGGCAAATTACCTGAAGACGAAGTTCTGAGCCGGCAGATCGTCCGACGAGCAAAATCCTATACTATAATTAGTGGTGAGCAATATAAGCGGAGCGTGTCTGGGGTCTTTCAGCGATGTGTATCTCTGGAAGAAGGAGTGGAAATCTTACGAGAAATACACGAAGACGAGTGTGGTCACCATGCTGCAGCCAAATCTCTAGTGGGAAAAGATTTTCGACATGGTTTTTTCTGGCTTACAGCCAAGGTAGATGCCGAACGGCTGGTCAAAACGTGCAAAGGCTGCCAAAAGTACGCCAAGCAAGCTCATGTTCTGGCTGATCAGCTGTGAACAATACCTATAACATGGCCTTTCGTGGTCTAGGGGCTTGATATGGTAAGACCGTTTAAACGGGATCCAAGTGGATTTACTCATCTCATAGTGATGGTGGATAAATTCAAAAAATGGATTGAGGCTAAACCCAACACCAATTGTGATGGAGCAATAGCCAGAAGATTTGTCGAGGATGTCATAATCTGATACGGTTATCCACATAGCATTATCACGGACAACGGGAGTAACTTTTCTATGGGAGAGCTTGCCGAATTCTGCAATGAACAAAATATCCGGCTTGACATTACGTCAGTCGCACATCCGCATGCTAATGGACAAGTCGAAAGAGCAAATGGTTTAATCCTACAAGGCCAAAACCAAGACTTGAAGCACCACTATGTTGTGCTGGGGGGCTTGGGCAGAGGAATTACCTTCTGTAATACGGAGCTTGCAAACAACTCCGAACAGGTCAACCGGATACACACCTTTCTTCTTGGTCTATGGGGCAGAAGTAGTTCTTCCTAGTGATTTTATTCACACTTCTCCTAGAGTTGCCGCATATATTGAAGAGGATGCTGAAATTTCTCGACAAAATGATCTCGACTTAGTCGAAGAAGTTTGTGTCATTGCTGAGATGAGATCAACAACCTATCAGCAGAAGTTACGCAAGTATCATAGCCAGAGAGTCAAAAACCGGTCTTTCAATAAGGGCGATTTGGTTCTCCGGCTTGTGCAGAAAAGAAAGCACAAACTTTCCCCAGTATGGGAAGGGCCCTTTTCAGTTAGCCGAGTATTGCACAGTGGTTCTTACTATCTAACTGATATGTGGCCAGTTAAAGAAAGACCTGCTACTAAGAAAAGAAAAAGAGCTGGAGGCAGTACATACCCGGAAGAATAAGACAGGCCATGGAATATTGCTCAGCTACGTCCCTTTTATTCTTAGTTTATCTTTCTTTGTAATCATATATGTGTACATGTTCAATAAGAAATAAAGTATTGGTTGCCTCATTTTTCTCTGAGAAGTTTTATATTACCATCTTATTTCCGAATGATCATGTTGCAGTCAAAAATCCTAGAATACTTGAAAGTACTTTATGCTCATGTTTGTTCTGGTTTATTTTTCGATTTTAAAATTGCTACCTTCGGGTATAACTCTAAATTTTCTAGTTTGTACTTTTGTTATTTATCGGATTGCCGTAGGTGGGCATTTTCCGAGTAGTGAATTATTGGTACTAGAAGCCGGCTTTGTTTCTGAGTTTAAACTAGTTTAGAAATTGAGCTCCATTGCTCGGCAAAGTTTCCATGCTGAAGGTTGGCTAGATCACGAAACGGACGAGGCGGAAAGCCAGATAAACGATAAGTACAGACAAAAAACACAAGTGCTTATGTAAAAATTTCAGGCACGGAAATTATAAAGCCAAAAGTGCTAAATAGATATAGTAAACCTTAGCACCAGCAAAAGTATTATACTACTTATTTACAACCCAAATTGTTTTCAGAATAACACATTGTTTGTTCTGATGCTCTACGATGCAGGGGGAGAGGTAGGAGTCGCCGGCTCACTGGAGACATCGCCCTCGCCCCGGTATCTTTCCGAGACTTTCAAATCCGATACAGTTTGTTCATCTTCGGAAACTTCACCAGTTTCTTCGGCGGGCGGAGGTGGCGTCTCTACGCGAGTGAAGAAAGGAGTGTCGTAGCTGGTCAAGTCAGCTACGTGGCACCCATATCTGGCACAGGAGTCCATGATTGCTTTGATGTCCTGCTCCTGTCCGTCTTCATCCATAGTAGAATACCCTCTGGTCACTTGCCAGATTTCCATGCTTCCATGGTGGCTCATAACCATGGTGAGAGCATTCTGTGCTGCGGTCCGGGCGTAGGACATGTTCTAGTCCTGGATGAGCTGAGGCATCTCCTTGGCCTTGTCTCGCACTTCAAAGCCAGACATTTTATGCATGTCCGGAACCTTGAGAACCTCGCCAATATCCTCCAAAGATTGGCGCAAATCGTGAAGTAGATCACTGACTTGAGTAAGCCAGTTGGTGCGAGACTTGGTAGACGCAGAATCCAGTAAATTCAGAGGACATGTGCATATAATGCAAAGGGTTAAGCAAAAAATTTCGAAATTCCAAAAGTCGGAAAAGGCAGAAATTTAGAAAGGGGGAAATATACCGAAGATGACATCATCAACTTTGGTATTCTCTTCTCAAAGGCTCTGGAGTTCAGCTCGGAGTGCCTCAGTAATGTCCTTCTCTATGAACAAAGCATCACTGATATCCGAGATTCTTTGATTATGGGACGGGATCTTTTGATGACGTTCGTCGGTGCCCATGGAAGAGGATTCAAGAATTTGAGCAATGCTCCATTCATGATCTGCCTTTAGCTTGTCCAGCTCTTGACGTAAGTCAGTGTTCTCCACCGCCAGGGTCTTCAGATTTTCGGCTTCTTCAATCATAGCACATGATTGCTTTACCAGTGCTGTAGTCAAAAGAATAAGAGTTGAATAAAAATTCGACTATGAAATAAAAGGCAAGGTTTGAGTACTGGAATGTTTACCTTCAGCCTCATCCCTTGACACTTTCAATTGAGCATTTTCAAGCCGGAGAGCTCTGATTTCTCTCCGCTTGTTGCAAATATTCTTCAACAATTCCTGGTTATATGAATTAACTTTTTGTAAGTCAGAATACCCAGAGTCAGAAGTCTACTAAAGACTTGATCTAATATTTTTACTAATATCAACACGAGCCTTGGGGGCTACACTAGTTCCATTCTTTGGCATCCTAAGGAAGCATAAATCTGGATTATCTATCCAACTTCATGCTTGGGGGCTAGAGGATATGATATGAAGTAAAGTAGAAAAGATGAGTTGGAATTCGACTTACATGATGTTCATGGGTGAGCTTGCTTAAGCTCATGGACAATTCAGTGCTAACCTTGTCGGCGAGGGTCATCGGGATTACTTGGGGTGGCGGAAGCACATCGGTTCTCAGCCCCTCGTCATGAAGACGGATCTGCTCGAGAAGTTCAGAGTACTTGACGTCCTCTACTTCTTATGCCTCTTCCTCGGCAGTAATATTCCGGCTCTCCAAGCATTGTTGGGATAGCCATTGGATCTCCTCCACAGACTTCCGAGTAATGCCAAGCTTGGCAAGACCCGGATTGTTGAGGAGGTTTTCAGCGAAGACCTCTGCCGAGGAATCATTACCTGAAGAGTTTTCACCCTTATCAAAACCTGAGTCACCCATGGTGACGTCAGTTTGCGATCCGAGGATCGCTGGCTCTGCTTGTTGAGCCGGATTTTCTATGATAGTCGGAGATTAAGTAATCTCTAGCGCCGCAGAAGGATGTGGGGTAGGAGTCAGAGGCGTTGTGGCAGGAGAAGTCAAATTCAGCTTTGACTGGCGCGAGGGCTTTGACGAGCCTCCCTTCCCCTTGCCCTTGGTGAGCTGTCTAGCTCTGAAGAGATAATAGAACAAAAATCATTACACTTCAGAAAGAATAAGACATAAAATACAAAAACCTTGTGAGGAAAGTTACCTCTTCATAACAGGCACCTCCTTTGTGCCGATAGACACTGTCGGAGCCTTACGCTTCCGAGTAAGTGTGTCCAGGTGTGGAACCAACTCTCTGTCGTCCTGAGATAACTCAGGAAGATATCCCTCGATAGGAGCAAGCTCCGACTCAGGGAGGTCAGCAAGCTGGAAAGGAAAACGGAATCTCAGTGTTGCAAAATAATGTATAATATGGACACATAGTTCGGGTTACTGCTGGAAAAGTTACTGGTGTTACATGATCATCAGCTATGTGCATGTCTAAGGGCAAGTCCAGAATTTTCCTCTCGACCCACTCCTTGATCAGCCATTTGATTTGGGACTGATATTCCTTTTTTGGATATGGCGTGGAGGAGAGGCGAAGAGAGTCCGACCTGCTCTTGGTGATGGTGTGCATGAGCCGATCACCGTGGTGTTGGAGAGGATAGATCCGGCGCGCCAGCCAGCAGTGCACTAAGTCGGATCCTTTCAAATCCTTGTGCTTCATTAGATATTCGATCCGCCTCTTCGCAAGAAGCAGATCGTCCATGAGAGCTGGAGCATCCGCGTCCTAGGACTCTTGGGGCGTGGCGGCACCGTCGATGAAAGCCGGCAAGACCGTAGCTTTGTCGGGAGCCGGTCTGTCCTTATGATACAAGAACGTGGATGGCCACCGTTTCACCGACTCACTAGATTTTATCCGAGGATAAACACGTTCTCTCCTAACGGAAAAACTAATGGTTCCAGTAATGTATGGATTACCGACAGTGATAGAATTTCTCTGGATATGAAAATAAAACAGTAAAAGAGTGAGACTCGGCCTAATACCGAGGTACCCCTCGCACAAAGAAGTGTATGTGCTCATCTCTAAGAGAGAGTTCGGGGGAAGATGATGGAGTTGAACTTCGTAGTAATCTATAACCTTAGAAAAGAAGTCTGAGGGAGGGAAACTCAAACCTCTGTCGAGGTGGGTGCCGAAGTGCACTGACTCGTCGGCGAGAGGGGTGGGAATGGTTTGGTTGTAGCCACTCCGCCAGTCGCCGACACGGAGGAGTCACTCGTTCTCCACGAGGCGGAGCTTGGCGTCATCGAGGATGCATGGGATCTAGACCCTGCGGTTGCTCTCCTTCTCCGCTGCCGAAGCCGTCGCTACCGTCGCCACCGCGTCGAAAGATGAGGTCGAAGCCATTTTCTCATGGGCCGGTGACCTAGGATCGGCGGCCCTTGAGGATTTTGGGAAGGCAGAGGAGCTCTGTTTTCGTGGGAAGTGTTGGGAGGAAGGAAGTGGCACAAGTGCTGGAGAAGAAGATGGGGAGGAGAATCCTAACCACTTATATCCTTCGTCCGCGCCAAGATTCATGCAAATGCGTACAGTAAACGTGACACATGTCGCGGAAGGAACTGGGTAACCCCCACGCGATGATTACGCCACCTCGATCTCCGTGCACACATTAAAATGACGCCTCGGTTCCACAAAAGGCGGACCCACCAACGGTCGTACTGATAGGAATGTCTGTTAGTGATGTGACTTGACCATGACCAGTGTCAGGTTACGTCAGAGACCAAGTTTCGGCTTAGTTTCAATTTCATGCTAGAAACCCGAATAACATATTCATGGGTCCGACTCGTTTTGAGACTCGGATCCTATCCTTTCTTTTGAAGTTTCAGGAACCCTTCAAGATTCTGCAAGCCAAAAATCAAGCTAGATGATGATGAAATCCGACTCTAGATCTTGGAGGGTTCCGGGGGCTGCTGTTGGGGATATACTTTCCGGGTATCCTCACCGTGCCTCACTGACCAGGGTGGCCCACTTTGGGTTAGAGCTTTGCTTCATGGGCGGCCCAGTCAAGGAGAAGAGATAGAGTCCAGTTCGGCTACGGGAAGGCCCACAAGGATTACCGACATAGGCATGTAGTGTTACTTGTAGTTCAAAATGTACTCTGTAACCAACTCTTAGCCATAGCCGGATAGGTCTCTACTGTAAACCCTATGCCGGATATCTATATAAGCCGTCCGAGGGAGAGCCTTTAGGGCACCCACACAATAGTCTACAATCTCGACCCACACAATAGTCTCCAATCTCAACTCGCACATGCGAAACCCTTGTAACCCATATTCCGGCTCTTCTGTATTACTAGATTGCTAGCAGGAGTAGTGTCATGGGTATACCCTACAGGTACTCGAGCTTGGTATATACGGTCTAGATACGGCAGAACCCCACGGTGTTGCCAAGGCCCAAATGGAGAATTCGAGTGGCCCACGGACTCTCGATTGCTTGCGAGACAAGAAGAAGCTTAAGATAGAAAGTTCAAAGGGAAAACCCTAATCTATAACCGACTCGGCCTGCTACCCGAGACCTATCCTATCTATATAAAGGCTAGGAGGGGGCAGCGAGGAGGACACATGCAACCCTAGTTTCCACAACTCTCGCCAGATAGCATTTGCGCACCCCTGTAATCTCCGATTCCTTCATTAATTCCAAGAGCAGACAAGCAGGAGTAGGTACCTCTACGAGGCCTGAACCTGGGTAAACCTTGCGTCCCTGTGTGCTTGTTTTCTAGCCGACTGATGCCTCCAGCGCTCCCTCCTTCTCCAAAACCCAAGTCCATAACAATGGGCATTGACGAGTTAAACCCTCGTCAATTGGTGTCGTCTGTGGTAATTGGGAGTGCTGATGTCGCGGCTTCTTCGGCCCCATCAACCGCGATCTACAACTCCGCAACAGCAGAGAATCGCCAGCTCTTCGGCGCGTTTGACTTCACCATCCACACGCCGGCCACTCGCCCGGCTTTCGAGTCCGTGGGAGATGGAATCAGTCTGGCGATTGGGAGCTTCCGCTTCCAGGTTAGTCAGATGGGCACGCTTCGCATGCCTGACCAGCCAACGGAACCCTCGATTGCTCCAGCATCGTGGTTCCCGTCACCAACTAGCACCCTCAGCAAGCTCAACACCTCGGCAACAGATGGGATCATGGACGGCGACAGTAGTCGCGGATCCGATCTGGGTGACCTAGCCACTGAAGATGGAGCCTACGGCTCCGAATCTGAAAGTTGTGGGAGCAATAGCTACCGTAACCACTTCATGTGCGTGGTCATCAACGCGGGCGACACCATCGCCAATCGCGAAAACGCTGGCCCCGGATCTGGCACCAGACCGCCCAACGATGCTGAACCACCCAACGGCAACACGCCCAACGGAGGCCCCACCAATGGCGGCAACGGCGCGCCCGTCAACAATGGAGTGGCAGTCGTACCGCCAACCATGGTGAACGAACACACAAGAGAGCGTGTCATGATTAAACTCAACGACAACGAGTGGGCCCGTTGCTAAGAAGCCCTACGAGGCAATCCTCTCCCCCCCGACACGCTGCAGGACATGCTAATGGGCTACCATTGGATACTAAAGGAGGAGTATAGACGCCAGCTACATGCAATCGCGCAACTCGAGGCACGTAAAAAGGCGGCAGATGAGTCAAGTCTTCGACGGGCTGGGCTCTCCTCCCACGGAGAATCCTCCTCCAAAGGCAACAAGTACGTGGCCACCAAGAGGCGATCTTAGATGGCCTATCTCAGCGAGAAAGAATGCATAGAAGATGCAAAAGTCCTCGACTTCATCTCTATGTCAGTCGACACGCGGGGCAACGTGGTCCCAAAGACACCGCAAGCCGCGGTGACAGCAGCCACCATGTACCTCCTCAACAACCAGCCGCTAGATGGAGATCCCTGAGCTGCCTTGCACCAATCTACGATCACGGGATTGGGGCTAATCAAGGACGCCCTCGAAAAAGAGCCAACGCCGGAGCCGAAGAAAGGCAAGGCTCTGGCAAAACGCTATTCCTCGCCCTCGTCCAGTGATGACAGTCACGATCTGCCTCGGTGTCGCCGCTCATGGCGGCACGATCGCGACTACGATGCGCGCGATGACCTCATGCAGTGCAAAATCGACTAATCAAGGGCAAGACGCCCTCGTTCGACTGACTCATAAGAGGACGAGACTGAACTCTGCTGCGCCAGATGCTTCAGCAGGGCCATCAGGCAGAAGCGAATGCCTAAAGGGTTCAAACTCCTGTCGGAGAACCCAAAGTTCGACGGCCTACAAGACCCAAAAATCAGATTGGAGGACCACATCTCCTCCGTCAGGCTACATGGCGGGAGTCGAAGCACGGCCATGCAATGCCTGCAGCTAGGGCGTCGCCCGCGCATGGCTCAACAATCTCCCGCGCGGATCCATCCGCAGTTGGGAAGAGCTTGTCTATAGATTTGTGCGCAACTTCAAGGGTAGTTATAAAAGGCCTGCATCAATCGAAGAGCTGAGGAGGTGCCAAAAAAGGTCGGGCGAATCACTACGCTCATACATCTAGAGGTGGTCCATCATCAAAAATTCCGTGGAAAACATCTAGGAAGACCGCGCAATCGATGCGTTCAATGGCGACGTTTGCCGCATAGAGCTTAGGGAGGAGCTGGGACGCTCGAAGCCCAAGACAATCGACCACCTGATGGAAATTGCAAATCGGTGGGCCAACAGAGAGGATTCAGTGAAAAATCACACCTACTCCGACGATGACTACGACCTCGGGCGCAGAAGCGGCCATCGAGGCAAGCGGTGAATGTGCATCTACGATGACCGCGACGATGTCAACATGGTCGTAGCCGGATACGCTGAAAAACACGATAACAACCGCAACAACGGCTATCACAATGGTGGATACCGCGACTCTGGGAAAACCACGCAGTTGTGGTAGCGCCGCAATCACGAAGAGGCACCCGCAACAACCATCAAGGACAAACTGTCCAGGCCGTGCATCGTGCACTTCTACATCGACAAGCACGACGGCAAAAAAAAATCCAGCCACTTTCTCAAAGACTGCCGCGAGTTTCTCAAGCTCCATGAGGGTTTTGCTTGGATGAATCATGACGCAGACGATAGGGGCTATGGAGTCACTCCAGGCACCGTGGCACATGGAGCTCCTCCACCACCGCCCGGACTACCACCACCCGCTGTCGCGCCGGTCCAGAATCACGGAGGCGAACCATACCCACGACCCCTGGGTAACATGGGGATGATCCAAAAAGGGCGTCCCTCAAATCGAGTGCAGAAGGCCATCACTTGCCAAGTCAACCTGGCGATAAACTCTCCACATTCCACCACTGAGTAGCTCAGTGGAAGCAACTCCTGCATCACCTTCGACAGGTGTAACCACCCGCGCCAAGTTCCTCGTCCAGGCCACTGTCCCCTCGTACTCAAGGTGCAGATTGGGGGTTTTGACATGAGCCGCGTCTTCATGGATGGCGGCAGCGGCATTAACCTAATGTTCGCGAGTACCTTACGTGCGATGAGGATCCCTCTGACGTGTCTGGAAGTTTCACACACGATATTCCACGGCATCGTCCCAGGGAAAGGCGTATACCCCCTGGGCAAAGTCAACCTTGACGTCATCTTCGGCACGTCGCAAAACTTTCGGCGAGAGCGCATCGACTTCGAGGTCGTCGACTGGCCTTCACAATATCACTGCATCCTCGGACACGTCGCGTTCACGAGGTTCATGGCAGTACCACACTATGCCTACCTGCAGATGAAGATGCCGGGCCCAAATGGCATAATCACAATCAACAACAACTTCGAAAGGTCTGACAGCTGCGATAGGGAATTCAATAGAATCTCCCAGTCCTTCGGCATGCAGGAGGAACTCGCAAGACTAAAGGAGTCGACAGACAACAATCTGCCTCCCTTGAGTAGGCCAAGTTCACCCGACCTGTCCTTCGACTTGTCAGTGCACACGAAGAAAGTCCAGGTCCACCCAACAGACCCGACCAAAACGGCCCTCATCACAACAACTTGAGTTCCGAATAGGAACTCGCGCTCATCGAAATCCTCCGTGAGCATTGGGAAATCTTCGCCTGGTATCCAGCGGACATGCCAGGAGTTCCTAGGGAATTCGCCGAGCATGCACTCAATGTAAATCTAGATGCAAGGCCAGTCAAGCAGACAATTCGGCGACTGTCTGAACCAAGAGCAAAGGCAGTTGGAATGGAGATCAACAGACTCCTCGATGCCAAATTCATATGCAAGATCAAGGAAAGCACTAGGCTCGCCAACTCGGTGCTTGTACCTAAAAAATACACGGATATCCTACGGATGTGCGTGGACTTCACCTCCCCGAATAAGCACTGCCCAAAAGATCACTTCCCATTGTCGCGAATCGACCAAATCATCGACTCCATCACGGGATGTGAACATCTCTGCTTCCTCGAAGCCTACTTATGGTACAATCAAATTTGAATAAAGGAGGAAGACCAAGAGAAAATAGCGTTTACGACACCCTTTGGTGTATTCTGCTATAACACGATGCCCTTCGGCTAAAAAACGCAGGAGCCACCTATCAGCGGTGCATGCAGGCCTGTCTCAAGAATTAACTTGGTTGCAACATCCAAGTCTACGTTGATGACATCGTCATCAAAACAAAAGAGGAAGCCTCAATCATCAACGATCTACGCGAAACTTTCGCCAACCTAGACCGCTACCGGATCAAGCTCAACCCGGACAAATGCGCCTTTGGCATACCATCTAGGCAAATACTCGGGTATCTCATCTCCGCGAGAGGGATAGAGGCAAACCCGAAGAAAATAAAATCCATACTGGCCATGGAGAAGCCGAAGAACGTAAGAGGCGTCCAGCAGCTGGCTGGGAGAATAGCGGCGCTCAGTCGATTCATCAGTCGAATGGGCGAAAAGGCACTGCCCTTCTACCAACTTCTCTGCAAAACTGACAAGTTCGAGTGGACAGACGAGGCGCAAGAAGCATTCGAAGACCTCAAGCATCTACTATCCACCTCGCCAGTTGTTGTGACCTCTGATCGTTCAAGATCCTAAGTCCCTGTGATTAACATGATAGTCCCTGGATCAATAGCTAGTAGTTCACAGTCGATGAATACCATGTAAAACACAAGTCATTATTGCACGAACAATCCAGAGTATATTTATTACAACTTGCATAGCTTATAGCTAGCTCAAATAAAACAGCGGAAACTAAGTAAAACTTGAGTCCATCAACGCCTCAGGCTAGTTGCGTGAAGACCCGTGATCCCTACGCACCTTTCAGTCTTCGGATTCTGCACATAAGACGTGCAGCCAACAAGTTGGGTCAATACTTTGAATGTATTGGCAAATTACATGCAAGGCTAAGTGTAGGCTTTGGGGTTCTTTTGCATAAGGCCAATTTTCTCTAAGTAAGAAGAAAAGAGGAAGAGTTTACCCTACTTTGTAAACATTGATAAGTAGTATAGGGTCGAGTGGAACACGTGGATATTACTCACCAAGTGTCCAATCAACCTAGCACTTGGATATTACACACCAAGTGCCCAAAATCCCACCCAATGGGGATATTACTCACGCCTTGGGGTTGATAAAACTTTAAGTTTGGGAAAGAGAGAGGAAGATCTTTCAGAGGCTCCATCCTTTAGATGCTCAAAGTGTTCTTTTCTGTGAACTCGGCTGATCGATCAGATTGCAATACTCTCGAGAGTTTGTACACTTTCCCCACAATCCATAATCAAGTCCTTTTACAGACAAGACCATGGCGAAGCCTTCCCTTAGTAGCCCCTCTACCAGCTGGATCCAACAGTGCCAAGAACCTCCCAGTGTTGGTACCCCGGTGAGGTTTCCCACTAAGTACTAAGCCAAGACAGAGCCCATATGTATTGTGATTGCACTAGAAGCTTCTGAATTCTGAAACATGGCAGACTTCTTTGATTCCTGGGCGGCCGTCCTCCACCAAATATCCACTCGTTGACCCGACAACCATTCCTCCTAGAAGAAAACTTAGTTTTATTTTGAAGGGGGTTTTGACAAGAAAAGTTCGCTCGAGAGAGCTTTCATACTTAGAATTTTTTTGAGTGTTTCGAACCCCCCAACGGTACTTAGTATATATATATAGCATAGCAAGCAATACTTAGAAAAAATAGGGGAAACCTATTAGGATGGAAATTCCTAAGTGTAAAGCTACTCATGGCATCCTACAAAACCGCACTTCCAAAAAATAGTACCAAGAAAATCTAATAAAGACCTACACATGCATACTACAAGATTTGAAGAGTAAAACATGCATAGTCAAAAAAAACTGGGACATAATATGTACAAGTGGTGTAACTTGCCTTGATCCGAGCAGCACTCTACACAACAGTACTCCTCAGTGCACTCCGAACAATCTAACAAAACACAAACATAGATCCAATCACAACTTGCACAAAACAATGCCACGAAGGTAATTATGCATGCATGCAACATGGTAATATGCAAGGATGGATTCAATTTCGACCAAGGGTTTTATTCAGGGGTGTTGTTGAGTTGGGGATGTCATTAATATCGACTTCCCACAGATTTTGAGTATTTTGGATTAATACTTAATTAATTAAGCTCATAAATGGATCTACACTTCCAATCTACCTCGAAACAGATCTAAAAACTCGAAGCATGGTATACCAATTTTCCATAGTAGATCTCGTAGATACAAAGCCAAAGCAACAAGAATCAGCTAAAACGGAGTTCTGAATATTTTTCTAGAATTAAAATACTCCAATCTAGACTTTAAATCCTACCACAAGATTACTGCTCAGATCTGTGTTCTACTCAAGTTTACGAATCCAACTGTATATTATACATAATTTTTGGACAAGTAATTGATTTACTATGAATTAAACGAGATTAAATCAATTTCTGCCTATTTAAAAAAAAACAGAACGGCGGCCAGTTACGCGGCGACAAGTGGCGGCTCAGGATTAGGTCAGCGGGGCGCGCGGCGCTGATGCGGCACATGCCACTTGGCGCGACGCCATTCGTCGGTACCGGTTCGCTAGGATGGTCTAATCTAGACCGTCAGATTCCGATCTAACGGGCAGGAACAAAAGAGACTCACTCGCGGCGGTGGTGACTCATCGACGACGATGAACGGAGGCGGTGCATCGGGTGCCGACGCTCGGCGGTGATCCGGTGGTCCCCCGAGGCGGTGGTGTGGACGACGAGGTGCAGCTCCTCCTCGTGATCCTTCCAGCATGGACAGTGACGGCTCTCGCTCCCTCGGCTCGCGGTGAAGCTCCGTTGATCTCCTTCTTCTCCAGCGAGGCTCCGGTGACCAATTAGGGGCGGCACGGGGTTCTGTTCATGGGGAAGATAAAGAGGGAGAGAATAGGTGGAGAGGCAGCCTCGAACCCTGTCCGTCGAGCTCAGCGGCAGCGCACTACGGCGAGATTTTTTTTGAGCTCTATGGCGTCAGCCCGGTGGCAATCAGCGAAAAAGGGTTAGGGTTTTTGGGAGGCGTGCCGAGAGGTATATGTAGGCGGCCTGGCTTGGCGCGGGGGCTGCAGATTCCATTCCGATTCGGCCGGGAAGATCGGACCTGTCTCGGCGGCGCTGTCGTGTTCGTCCTAGACACGGTGAGGGGAGGGGGATGACAAGTGGGGTCGCGGTGTCAGTGGCGCGATGAGGGTAGCGGGCTGAACGGCTGGCGGCGCTTGCTGGGCCGGCCTATGCGGCTGCTGCTGCTATGCTCTGCCTCTGCCTGGCGCACGGTAGAAAGGGGTGGGCCAGCTCGGCTGGCCCGGTTAGGCTAGTTCTCCTCCCCTTTTTTTGTTATTCTTTTTATTTTCTGTTTCACTATTTGTCTTATAACTTTTGCAAACGGACTCCAAATTAAGTGAAATTTGTCTCTAAAATTTTGTAAAAATAAGGAGATTACTATGGGGTTATAAAATAACAGTCTTGCAAGGGTTTAGAAGGTTAGTTTTTGTATAACCCCCTTTTGTCTTTATATGACTATAGGGTTTAGGAAATAGTATCTGATACAGCTTTTATTGTGTGATGCCATGATGCATATGATATGATGCATGCTTCTAGTAACATCTGAAATTGTAAAATTTAGGATGTTACAAACCTACCCCCCTTAAGAAGAATCTCGTCCCCGAGATTCAGGTTGGTTAGCAAATAGGTGTTGGTGTTCTGCCTTTAGGTCTTCTTCATGTTCCCACGTGGCCTCTTCCTCGGAATGGTGATTCCATTGAACTTTGCAAAACTTGATAGTCTTGGTACGAGTACTCCTCTCAGCTGTTTCTAGAATCTTGGTGGGTTTTTCCTCATAGGTGAGATTGTTTTCCAGTTGAACCACATCCAAAGGACCGGTATCCTTTAAAGGTGTTTCAGCCATTTCCGGGTGATACTTCTTTGTTGTGATACATGGAATACATCATGAACAGTCAATACTTCAGGAAATTCCAACTGATAGGCAACCTCCCCTTTACAATACAAAATCTTGTAGGGCCCTATGAATCAGGGTGCTAACTTACCCTTGATTACAAATCTCTTAACTCCTTGTAGTGGTGAAACTCGGAGATATCCACGGTTTCCCACTTCATAAGTTACATCACTGTGCTTGGAATCAGCATAACTCTTTTTCCTGGATTGGGCTACTTTTAACCTGTCTTGAATTTGCCTTACCTTTTCTTTGGCATCCTTGATCAGCTCAGGTCCAAACAAACTATGTTCTCCCACTCCATGCCATAGCAGCGGAGTTCTACACTTCCTGCCATACAGAACTTCAAATGGAGCCATCTTGATACTAGTTTGGTAACTGTTATTGTATGAGAATTCCGCATATCGCAAGTTGTCATCCCAACTAGACCCATAGTCTAGTGCGCAGGCTATTAACATGTCCTCCAGGATCTGATTAACTCTTTCTGTTTGGCCATCTGTTTGCGGGTGGAAAGCAGTACTAAACTCTAGTCGTGTCCCTAGAGACTCGTGTAGCTGTCGCCAAAATTTCGAGGTGAATTGGGTACCTCCATAAGAGACAATCCCCTTGGGAACACCATGCAGACTCAGAATCCTTTACATATAAATCTTGGCGAGTTTAGCACTCGTATAGGTGGTCTTTACGGGAATAAAGTGGGCCACTTTGGTGAAATGATCGACCACTACCAGATAGAATCATACCCTGAACGAGTCAGGGGTAATCCTGTGATAAAATCCATGCATACCTTGTCCCACTTCCAATCGGGCATAGGTAATGGCTGCAGCAGCCCTGCTAGTTTTTGATGTTCGGCCTTGACTCTGTTGCACACGTCACACAAGGAGATGTACTCAGCAATTTCTCTTTTCAAGTTATTCCACCAGAATCTATCCTTCACATCCATGTACATCATTGTATTACCGGGATGAATTGAGTAAGGCGAATCGTGAGCTTCCTAAAGAATTATCTTCCGGATATCAGGATCATCGGGAACGCACAAACGCTTCTCATACCAAAGTGTCCCTTGTTCATCCGTATGAAACCCTTTTGCTTTACCTTGCTTATATTAACTTTTATTTCTTCCAACTCTTTGTCCCCCTTCTGGGCCTCTTTGATTTGGTCTAGAAGCATTGGCACTATCTCCATAGTTGCTAAGTGTCCTTCCGGAACTATTTCCAACCTGAGATCCTTGAACTGTTCGCACAAATCCTTTGGAAGTTCTCCCACGGTGAGTCCATTTACGTAGACTTTCCGGCTTAAGGCATCAGCCATAACATTGGCCTTTCCAGGATGGTACTGCAGGTCCAGGTCATAGTCCTTGATGAGTTCAAGCCATCTCCTTTGCCTCATATTTAACTCCTTTTGAGTGAAGATATATTTAAGACTCTTGTGATTCGTGAACACATCACAATGTTTGCCCATGAGGTAATGTCTCCATACCTTGAGCGCATGCACAACTGATTCTAGTTCCAAATCGTGTGTGGGGTAGTTATTCTCATGGTTCTTAAGTTGCCGAGAGGCGTATGACACTACTTTTCCATCTTGCATTAGTACACTACCAAGTCCTTGTCGAGAAGCGTCACAATAGACTTGGAAATCTTTTTGGATGTCATGGAGACAAAAAACTGTAGCTGTTACTAGGCACTTCTTCAATTCTTGAAAACTCGCTTCACATGCCTCGGTCCATTGGAACTTCTTTTATTTCTTCAACAATTCTGTCATAGGCTTTGCTATCTTGGAAAAGCTTTCGATGAACCTTCGGTAATATCCTGTAAGGCCAAAGAAACTCCTGATATCACCCACATTCTTAGGCGACTCCCATTCTGTCACGGAAGCTACCTTACTTGGGTCCACGGCAACTCTTTAGCCGACACAATATGACCAAGGAATCCCACTTCTCTTAACCAGAACTCACATTTGCTGAATTTGGCATATAACTTGTGTTCCCTTAACTTTTCCATAATTAGGCGCAGATGCCTCTCACGTTCCTTCTCATCCTTGGAGTATATGAGTATGTCATCAATGAATACCACTATAAACTTATCCAAGTACTCCATGAACACCTTATTCATCATAGTCATGAAGTATGCTGGGGCATTGGTTAGACCAAAAGACATCACGGTGTACTCATATAATCCGTATCTTGTGGTGAAAGTTGTCTTGGGTACATCCTGCTCTCGGATCTTTAACTGGAAATAACCTGATCGGAGATCAATCTTAGAGAACACAGTAGCTCCCTTTAATTGATCGAACAGGTCGTTGATATTGGGTAGAGGATACTTGTTCTTAATTGTCACTTCATTCAACGACCGGTAGTCCATGACTAGTCTCTTGGTTTTATCCTTCTTCTCCACGAATAAGACATGCGCTCCCCATGACGACGCACTTGGTTGAATCAAGCCTTTGTCCAATTGCTCTCTAAGCTGTTTCTTTAGTTCCTTCAACTCATCAACATTCATCTTGTACGGTCTCTTTGCTATCGGTCCAGTCCCAGGCATTAAGTCAATGAGAAACTCGATGTCTCGGTCAGGAGGCGTCCTTGGCAATTCTTCCGGAAATACATCTGGATAATCCTTCACAATTGGCACATCCTCCAAGCTAACCCCCTTAAGAGAGTTCACCATACTTCCTTTGAGTGCAAAAGCTGACTTAAAGTGGATCCTTTTCTTATCCGGAGTTGTGAGTGTGATAGTACTTTTGGCACAATCTATGACTCCCTCATATTCCGTCATCCAATTCATGCCCAAAATTATGTCTAAGCCTTGTGACTCTAGAACAACTAGACTTGTGGGAAAGATGTGTGCCCCAATCCTTAGTTCAAACCCACGACATCCAGAGTTTGCCACTATTTCTCCTCCAGGAGAACTTACCCTTAGGGGAGTACTAATAGTCTCCGTAGGTATCTTGCCTCTATCCACAAATACCCTTGATATGAATGAATGTGATGCACCAGTATCAAAAAGAATAATTGCGGGGATGGAATTAAGCTTGAACTTACCAATCACGGAGTCAGGTGCATCACGAGCATCCTCCACGGAGACATAATTCACCGTGGCTTTGACGAATGGATTCGGCTTCTTCCCATTTCCATTACCATGGTTGTGTCCGTTGCGTTCCCATTGCCATTCCCATTCTTCATTTTTTTGGGGCAAGTAGTTGCATAATGCCCTGTCTTGTTACACTTGAAGCATGTCACTTCACTCAGATCCTTCCCATTGTCATTTCCATTGCGGTGTTTATGGCCATTGTGGTTATGTCCTCCATGACGATGACCATTGTGGTTGTGGCCATTGTGGCTATGGGGTGGTGGTGACGAAGTGCGTTGCTTCTGATATGGGGATGAGTTATGCTTGTGTGAGGTGGACTTTCTCCTGTGGTTCTCTATACTACTTTACTTTGCTTCATCCACAACTGCCCTGTCTAGAAGTTCCTAATAGTTATCAAACTTCAGAGCCACAAGCTGAATGGATATCTCATCATTAAGTCACCTTAAGAACTCTTCCTGCCTCTTGGCATCAGTAGAAACATCATCAGGTGCATAACGTGCCAGCTTGATGCAAAGGTCCCCATACTCAGAGACAGAGCGGTGTAGTTGCTTCAAATCGCGGAACTCACGTCTCTTCAGTGACATGACACCAGCAACTACGTGATGAGTACGAAAAGCCACCTCAAACTTGTTCTAGGTGATAGCTTCAATATCAGGGTGGGTAACTTGGTAGTTATCCCACCTTCAGCAGCCGGTCCCTCAAGTTGGTGCGTGGCAAAGCACACCCTGCCAGCTCCAACAACTTGGACGGTGCCTAACTTCTTGTTGGTGGTGCGGAGCCAGTCATCTGCCACAATTGGCTCAGAAATACTTGAGAAAGTAGGAGGGTTCAACCTCAAGAACCGAGTCAGGTGATCCTGTTGAGGCGGTGGAGGTGGCGGAGGCGGCGGGTTGTTGTTGTTGTTTTGCATGTTTTGAGTGAGGAGTTGGATCAGCTGATTCTAGGAGTTCATAAGTTGTGCTATTTCTGGGGGCATATTGTTGTTCCCACGTCTCGCCATCTGTGGGGTTTGGGAAACAAGCTAAGAAATAGATAGAAAGCATAAGGAATAAACTCCTACCCTTATGTAAACACGAGAAAAACACACGGGAACACAAAAGGCACACATAGCACAAAGTTTAACACAACTCAACCAAGTTTAATTAAACCAATATAGTTTTGGTACTTATTACAATCGCGAATAACGTTGACTATAGAAATAAAGGTGGTCCAACTATCTACTCTACTCATCATCCACTTCCTCATCCTCAATCGTGAAGCCTTCCTTCTCCAGCATTGACTTGTATAACTCCATGTCCTTTGTCAGGGCTTCGAGCTTCTCCTGAAGTTCCTTCACCTCATGCGCCTCCTGGGTAGGAGCTTCGAGCTTCTCTTGAAGTTCCTTCACCTCTTGCAGCTCCTGGGTAGCAGCTTCGAGCTTCTCTTGAAGTTCCTTCTTCTCCTCTTGCAACTCCTTGATCAAGTTTACTCCTTAGCCATGGGCGCGGTCTTCTCCTCCAAGCTCCTCTTGGCTGCTCGCAGGTCCTTCAACATGAGAGCAAAGTTCTTGAACTCCATCTCATTTTTTGCGAGTACAAGACTCTGTTCCCTAATCCTCTTGTTCTTATCCTGCACCCTCTTCTCTTGATTAGCGAACTTATTGTCTTGGACGATGAGCTTCCCTCCTAGGGACTTGATCTTCTCTTGCAGCTCTTCGATCTTCTCGTCCTTCTCCTTGACTAAAGCGCATAACTCGTCATTCATTATGATCTCAAAGCAGCTTCCCTCCTCAAGATCGTTGATGTGGCACTCCAAGTCTTGGTATTGGATCCTTCGACACTTGCATGTCGCCCTTTCCTCCGAGGTTAACTCGATTGGAACTCCCTTCTCATCACGTCTTCCAAAGAGTTTGATGTAGTGGCCTTCGACCTCTTCATGGTGGCGTCCACATAGGAGTCCAATCAGCTCCTGCATGTTGGTGCTAAGTCCTTTCTCCTTGGAGTCGCTGGTGACATTGAGTACAATGGCCTCCGTCTTGGGTTCAGACTCGCTTCACCCTGGTTGGATGACTTCAATTGCCCAGCATCCTTCATTGTGCATCTTCCTCAACTCGCTTCCCTTGATTGATGGCATGGGCAACTCCAACATCTTGACGATGTCCAGAAGGCATTCCCCAAAGCGCAGGTACTTGATGTCTTCAGCGATGTCGTAGTAGAAGGTCGTCATCTTTAAGTTAGAAGAATGAAGATTAGACACAAAGTGATAAGGAAGAGAATTACTAGAAGAGCATAAATAACTTAGAAGGATATAGAAAGCAAAAACACACAATGGTAAAGGTGGTTTCCAATCCTAGGGGTCACGTCCTACAGGAAACGTTGTGCTCTGATACCATCTCCTCCCCTTTTTTTGTTGTTCTTTCTTTTCTGTTTCACTGTTTGTCTTATAACTTTTGCAAACGGACTCCAAATTAAGTGAAATTTGTCTCTAAAATTTTGTAAAAATAAGGAGATTACTATGGGGTTATAAAATAACACTCTTGCAAGGGTTTAGAAGGTTAGTTTTTGCATAACCCCCTTTTGTCTTTATATGACTATAGGGTTTAGGAAATAGTATCTGATGCATCTTTTATTGTGTGATGCCATGATGCATATGATATGATGCATGCTTCTAGTAACATCTGAAATTGTAAAATTTAGGATGTTACACCAGTACTGGTGACTCCACGTGAAAAAGAGCCGTTGTTGCTCTACATCGCCGCCACCAACTAGGTGGTCAGCACGGTGCTCGTGGTGGAACGAGCCGAGGAAAACAAGGTCCACGGGGTGCAGCGCCCAGTCTACTACCTCAACGAGGTGCTCACGCCAACAAAACAGCGGTACCCGCACTACCAGAAGCTGGCATACGGTGTCTTCATGACAGCCAGGCGACTGCGCCACTACTTCCAGGAGCACCCAATCATGGTGGTCAACGACACCCTGCTCGGGCATATCCTCAACAACCCTGATGCCACCAGACGAGTCGCTCTCTGGGGAATCGAGCTGTCTCCATGAGACATCACATATGAGAAGCGCGACGTGATCAAGTCGCAAGTCCTCCCTGATTTCCTTGTGCACTGGATGGAAAACCAGCTCCCCAAAAAACCAGATATGTCTTATCTCTGGACAATGCACTTCGATGGATCCAAACGAAAGGACGGGGTCGGCGCAGGTGTCATACTGACATCGCCCCAGGGGGACTAGCTGAAATACATTCTGCGAATGCAGTTCACGGCCTCCAACAATGACGCTGAGTACGAGGCCCTACTCCAAACTGGTGGTGAACCAAACAATGCACGAGTGCGACGCACTGAGCGACAACATGATCGCCTACCGCGACCTCTACGACACACTCGAAGGGGACTTTGACGGTTGTGAACTGTGGCATGTAGGCCGTGAAAGCAAGGAAGAGGCGGACACACTCGCCAACATTGGCTCCACCTGCGCCTCCATACCACCTGGGGTATTTCTCGAGCGTATCTGCGAACGCTCCATCAAGCCAAAGGCTACAGAGAAGAAAGAAAGCGCGTCAATGGACTCGGGGGCTACGCCACCCAATGAGCCAATGGCACTCGACGACCTGGAGCTCAACACAGGACTCTGATACGTTGCTAATGTATCCATAATTTTTGATGTTGCATGCTTGGTTTTATCTACTTTCTTATGTTTTGTCCACACTTTGGAGTACTTTTCATATGATTTCTTGGACTAACCTATTAACAAGAGCCACAATGCCAGCTGCCTGTTTTCTGCTGTTTTTGGTTCAAGGAAAGTCAGAAAATGAATATTCTCATAATTAGACGGGACAAAAGCCGAAGTCAGTTTTTCACCGAGGGACACCAGGAGCCAGAATATGAGACGAAGAGGTGATGGGGCCCGGCCACACCACCTGGCCACACGTCCAGGCCTGGCCAGCGCCAGGGGGTGGTCTGGCCGCCCCAGGTACCCCCTCGGCCTCTCCTTCCGCCTATAAGATGCCTCTGATACAGAAACCCTAAGTACCCGATCAAAATTCCACGAAAGAGTCTGTAGCCGCCGTCATCACCATCCCTAGATCGAGAGGGATCTGAAGCTCTTCCCGGCACCCTGCCGGAGGGGAGAATTCACCCTGGAGGAATTCTTCATCATCATGCAAGCCTCCGGTGTGATGCGTGAGTAGTTCATCTTTGGACTACGGGTCCATGTAGTAGCTAGATGGCTGGTTCTCCTCCTTTGTGCTATCATGTTTAGATCTTCTAAGCTCCGTTCCTGATCAAGATCATCTATTTGTAAGTCCTACATGTTGTGTTTGTGGGGATCCGATGGATATTGAGATGCTATTTCAGATTGATTATTGATTCTATCATGTCTTTGTTATTTGTGATCTTGCATGCTTTCCGTTGTTAGTAGCTATCTTGGCCAAGTAGATGCTAGCAACTCCAAGAGTTCGTATTTATGCTCGATAGTGGGTTCATGCCTCGAGTAATCTAGGGAAGTGACAGAAATCTCTAAGGTACTAGATGTGCTATTGCTACTAGGGAGAAAAAAACAATCCTTTGTTCATAGAACAATCATATTGTTTACTTTACACGCAATGCATAATGCAATTATCTGTTGCTTGCAACTTAATACTGGAGGGGGTTCGGATGATAACCTGAAGGTGGATTATTAGTCATAGATGTAGTTGGATGGCGGTCTATGTATAATGTTGTAATGCCCAATCAAATCTCAAAGGAGTCAAGATGAGTAGTATATGCATATTGCTTTCTCGATGTTTGTCAATTTCCCTGTTGTAATTTGTTCACCCAACATGTCATCTATCTTAAGGAGAGCCACCACTAGTGAACTATGGACCCCGGTCCTTTATTTTACCATCAATCTACAATCAATTGTTTACTGCTTTGTGTTTACTTTCTGTAAACTATTACTTTCTTCCACTCGATACATTTAATACTTTGTTTTTAGCAAAACCTGTGAGATTGACAACCTCATCGCAAGTTGGGGGCAGAGTTCTATGGTTGTGTTGTGGAGGTCTCTACGTTGCTGCTGGCACCGGTAGTGCGCCCTTCCAAAGTTCAGTTAGCAACACCTTTGGGGTGTTTCCTTGATCCTACTGGATTGATAACCTTGGTTTCATAACTGAGGGAAAACTTGTTGCTGTGCTCATCATACCTTCCTCTTGGGGTTCCCCAACGAGCTCGATATATTTTGGGCCATCAGACTCGAAGGACCAATGGGCGTCATGATGATCGACCCATCTTGGACTCAACCCTACATCACATATCTTCTCAGCAAGAGGCTGCCTAACGATCCGACTGACGTGCGACACATTGCGCGGCGATCCAAGGCATTTGCTGTCATCAACGGCTAACTATACAAGCACAACATCACAGTAGTACTCCAACGGTGCGTCTCCAACACGGACGGAAGGGCTGTCCTCCTCGACATCCATACAGGGACATGCGGGCATCATGCTGGCAGTCACGCCCTCGTCGCCAAGGCTATACGAGCTAGATTCTAGTGGCCCACGGCCATGCGCGACGCCAAGGATATCGTCTAGCGCTGCAATGCTTGCCAGCGATTCGTGGACAAACTGCACGCACCTGGCGCGGAACTCCGGCCAATACCATTGGCTTGGCCCTTTGTGCAATGGGGACTCAACATGGTCGGCAAGCTCCCGAAATCCTCGCGAGGAGGTTACGTCTACCTTCTGGTCGCAGTCGACAAATTCACCAAGTGGATCGAGGCCATGCCAGTGACAAACCAGTCAGGAGCCAGCGCCATCAAGTTCTTCGAGTCCATTGTCTATAGCTTCGGAGTGCCACACAACATCATCACGAACAATGGAACGAACTTCACCTCTAAGGAGTTTCAGGGTTTCTGCGAGAACCTAGGAATCAACATAAGCTATGCCTCCGTATCTCATCCACAGACCAACAGTCAAGTTGAAAAGGCCAACGGCCTCATGTAGCATCCCAATTTTCTAACAATTGCAATGCTACTAGCCTAGTCTATATATATGCTACTTCCTACATATAATTGTTGCATCATAATGATATCATGCTCATGTCATCATGCCACCTTGCATTTGAGCATCATATAAAACCCTTCTTCTTTTGGTTCTTATCTCATATGCATTATTAATTGTATTTGCCTCTTGATATTGTATTTGGTTATTGATATATTGTTTAAATGCCCAAGTTGAGTTGGGGGCATATCTTTTATTCCACTCCACCACCCTTTCTTTCACCACCTTATAATTCCACCATCCCATTATCCATGAGCTTGTATTTTATTTTCTTTTGGTATTTAATCTAGCTCATGGGAGATAGGATGGATCTACTTCTAGAAATTCTTTTGTTTGGCCTTTATTCCACTTCTTGGGAATGCATAAGAATAATGCCATGCTATTATTTTTGTTTTCACAAGAATTTAATCATGGCATTTAATACCCATGCATGGGCCATGCAAATCTCACCATCTTTCCCTCCTTTGGGTTTTTCATGTATTTTTGCAAGTGAAGCATGGATCTTTGAGAGTCCATCTCATGTTGGCCCTATTCTTTTGCTTTTGACTTTAAAAACCTCACCTTCCTCTCCTTTTTCACCTCCATCCAGGCATAATCAAGGGTGATCTAGCTAAGGCCTACCCTAAACCCCCTCTCTCTATTTCTATCTCTAAACCCTACCACCATCATGATCTACTCCAACAACCCTCACCACCATCTCCCCTCTCCCTCCTTTTCCTCCTTCCCCACGACTCTCCTGCATCTCCTAGATCTGTCCAGAGTGCCCTGCCCTCCTCCCCTTCTTCTACACCGACGTCGCCCGCTGCCAGCACACCGTCGCCCTCGTCGAACCAGCCGTGCAGCGTGACCGTGAAGCGGCCTGGAAGGACGAGGACCTGTCTCTGCGTCGCCCCGTACTCGCCAGCGAGGAGGAGGAGGCATGTACACCACTACACGCCGAGACGCCCGCCGAAACCCTAGCTCCACGCGGCCTCTGCTTCCTCGCCGATCCGTCGTCTCCCAGCCCGATCCACCTCCGTCGTCCACCCCGCGGTGAGCTCCTCTACCTCCTGGACACGCTCTGCCTCGCCGTACCGCCCTAGCCCCGCCGATCATTTCGTGGAACGCCCATGCCGTCTTGGCCAGCTGTTCTGCACGTGCAGCCAGCGTAGTGCCTCAACTTGCCGCGGCCCTCCCTCCTGACACCAACCTCTCCCTAGCCCAGCGGTAGCCGCCGCCTAGCCCGAGCGCTAGGTCCCGATTCGAGCCTCATGGTCGTGCTCAGGGCGAACACCGATCGGTCGTCATGAGAAGATCCACAAGACGGGCGACTTTTGCACTTAACCCCTGCATCTTTTTCGCTAAACTCAGCAGATGCAGAGCCCCACCAGTCAGCCGCCCTGTCCTTTTTACAAAGAGCACCCCGTAGAACCCTAGCCTTAACCCGCGCTCCAGCACACGTTCCACCTGTCAGCCTCTGCCGGTTCACCCACTGGCACGGGGGCCCTCAACCATCGGCCCCACCTGTCATTTGCTGTGGCTAGATAAAGCCGCGGTGAGAAAAACCTTTTCACGTTTAAGCCAAGTCAGCCTGGCCCCACATGTCACTGTCTGTGGCTAGGACTGGGCTGAGTAGCAAAAGGTTTTCTGTTTTCTGTTTAAATTTAAAACTTTTCAAATTTGTTTTAAATTCAAATCTGTTTTTAAATAACTTTTCAAATATAAATCCAAATAATACAAATAATATATGTTTTGAAATCAGAAAAATGTGAGGAATTCAAATATACCCTTCAAAATAATGTTTGAACACTTTAAGTTTTCGAGTTGATTAAAATTACAATAAAATGCCCTTTTCCTTAATTAATTAATAACTTTTGTTTTATAACTCCGAATTTGACAAATGATATGTCTAAATCGATCAGCGCGACGAGACCTTTCTGTTTATGCATTCCATGTTCTGAATTGCAGCATGCATCATATAAATATAGAGTATACAGCAACTTATTTGAGGTTAAAAGGTGACTAAAACTCCATAAAAGGCTTTATTCTTGTATTCCACACCTCACCCATGCCATGCTACTTTATTGCCATGCAAATTGTGCATCATTCATCATGGCATGATTGTTTGCTTGTCGCATTTTATTCATATGCTTGTGCACTTTATTTATGTTGGCCCTTGTTTGTTTGGTTCTTCTTGAATAGTATTTGTGGGATATATCAAGAAACCCAGGAGCACTACCCAGATCCTTCTCTCGTTTCAACTGAGCTACCAGGCAAGCACTACCACATGCTTGCATACATATAGTACCTATTGCCTCTATCTTATTCTTGCATCATTGAGTCGCGATTGCATTAAACTGAATCCCAAGTACTGCATAGCCTTTACTTTTAAACCCCACCGAAGCTTGTTCCTCCATCCCATGAGCCATTACTATAGGAGTTGTTTGAGCCATGCGGGTCGTAGAAAAGCATGTGTAGGGTATGTGAGTGTCTGATGGATAACGAGGTACCTAAACAACTTAACCTGAGTAGTATTGGGATAACTAATGAAAGCGGCACCGGTGAGCAATATCTGCTATTTGGTTTTTCATGCTCACTTGTGTCCCGTAGGACCCCGAGTACTTGATTCCTGTTCCTTGAATATTCGCGCTATCCACATCCGGGAGGCTTATGAACCCCCCTGAGCCAGAGCTTGATTCATTCTTATTTCTTGGGGCCACAATTAGTTTGGGGCTTTATTACTATCCTATACTTATGCCATGCTTTACTGCTTTATTTAAGATTGTGCGTGGAGCACCTGTACTGTTTAGGTCCGTGACACGTTTTATGTCGACAAGCCGTCACACTTTCGGGTTCCAGATCGTTTACAAACAAACCTTGAGTCCGTCTCGGAGCCGGCCAACTTCGTTGCGGGTAGCTTAATGGGGTGGCCCCCTGAAATATTTCTGAATCCTGTGATCGCTTTGTCGTGACTGCCTCGTTGGGTTTTGATTTGGTTTTTTCGAGATTGATCGAGTGTGTGTTGCTATTTGTGCACCCCTGCAGGGTAAATCTTTCTGAAAGCCGTGTCTGCGGTTATGGACGACTTGGAGTACAGTTTCTCGATCATAGACAAGTATAACTAAAGTACCGCTTTTAATTTGACTAAGTACCTGACTAGTAAATAGTGCAACACTCTTGGAATGGATAATAAAACTGCCAACGGATGGGGGGTTGTTCGTCCGCTTCCTCGTTGGTAAGCGAGGAGGAGGATGGATCCGTTGATATTACCGTTATAACTGTTGTTATGAATTCACGGACATCCGTCTATCTCTGGTTAGGCGAATGGTTAGCGAGTACCTATAGAATTGCGTCACCCCAGGTTGTGTCCCCTTTAGAGGCATAAATACTTGCTGAGTACCCCTAGGGTCTCACACGATAAATTGTTTGATTCAGATGAACAGGTATATTCGCAAGATGGATACTGGGTGGAGGAGACGGACGATGTTGGCAACGATCACTTGGTGTAGAGATTCCGGGAACGGGGATCCGTGAGATCTGTGGGCGGGATGTGTTTATTTATGGGGCATCTTATGCCGGTTTGCTTCTTATGCGTACTCGGATCTTGTTTGCCGCTTCCGCCTGATACTCTGATGTTTGATGTATGAGGAGATATCCTAAACTATTATATCTATCTAGGATATTTGGATCTTGCCGTATGGCGTTGCAATATTTCTATTTCTTTTAGATGGAATGGCTCTGAGGACTGTTGTATGGTGGCTTGCATACATACTCATTTGTGTATGTAGTTGATCCTTCGTCTTTGCCGATTCGCCGTTTGTCCCGATGTTTGGAAATGGTTAGGACGGCCGAAAGGTCTACCTGTGAGTGGCATTTGGCCCCACCGTACTATTTTAACCATTTCCGCTCATCCAGGCTTGTAACTAAGAGCGTAATTCACTGAGGTAGTTACACCTCGTCTGCGGTGGAATCAAGAAGCAACTCCTCTGGACACTCGAACAAGTCGTTGGATGTTGGCCAGACGAGCTGCAGTCCATACTTTGGAGCCTGCGCACAACTCCAAACAGTGCCACGGGATACACCCCGTTCTTCATGGTGCACGGTGATGAAGCAGTGCTACCCGCAGAAGTACGCTTTAAAGCCCCACGGGTGGTCACGTACAGCAAGTAAGAGTCAACCCTTGCACTCAAAGACTCCATCGATCTCCTTGATGAGGCGCGGGTCATCGCACCAGAAAGATCGACGATCTACCAGCAGAACCTGCGCAACTACCACAGCAGAAGGCTATGCCCCAAATCCTTCATCGAAGGAGACCCGGTCCTGCGACTGAAGCAGCAAGGGCACCTCAAGCTCGAGTCCCCTTGGGAGGGACCATACGTGATTACAGAAGTAATCCCAGGTGGAGCCTATCGCCATAAATATTTCGAGAGCGGAGTCGCATACTCCAACCCCGGGAACATCTCACAACTGCGTCGCTTCTACCCCTAGTCGTTTTTGACATTACAAATAAGGCTATTCGGCTAGGCTACTTAGCCACACATTGTACCTTGTACTATTCTGCGAATAAATAAAGCTAAGTGGCCCGAAACTCTGTGTTTTCCCTCATTTTTTCTAGTAATCTTATCACTCGGGGGCTACGCCACCCTTTACATCCTTGTTCTACGAACAAGTCACAGTATCCCGAGTAGCTGACACAACATCAATCGAACCCTTGACAAAACACCAACCCGGTTACAACGCACTTGACAGGTTGGCAAGGTGCTAAGATAAAATAAGTCAGGATAACGAAAAGGAACTGTAGAGTACAAATACACTCGCAAAACATATAAGCTAGCAAGATCTTTACATACCAATAGAAATTAATTACATCCAACATATCCATATGAACCTTACAACACTTGTACAATTATGTGCAGGATACAAGTTAAACTACTGCTGTAGCAGAAGAAAGTTTGTTTGTTCCTCAAAGAAGTCGACAATTTCTTCTGCTGGACGATCCACTGCCTGGTAATGTGGAACCATGTTCCACGTCGAACCTTTCGGCGGGGTTGGTGGCCCAGCAGCAACAGCTATAACATCTACATCCAGCCTATGCAGTCGCACCAGCAAAAAAGCAGCCATGGCACCAGCCACTAACTGGTGCCGCACGCACTCGCGAACTGCACTCAAATCCTGGAACTTAGCCAGGAGAGCCAACAAGCTCGAAGGGATGGCGTCCAGTGGAAACATCGCCTAGTAGATATTCCTCAGGCACGACTGCGCCTTCTTCAAAAAGTGATGTACTCGCGAAGCACGATCCTGCAGGGTCACAAGTGCGATCGCACGATAATGGTCCACCCAAAAATACCCACTCGCCTGAAGCTGCTCCTGGGTTAGGTCATTCATTTGAATGGCAATCCAGTCTTTCTCATCCTGCGGATGACGAGCACTGACAACTACACTAAGCAAAAAAGGCAAAGTATGAAGGCAAGGAACTGCCGCGATTGACTAAAAGAAAAGATAAGAGGGCAGAAAGCAAACACTTGACTGATCGCCCACGTGACTAAAAGAAAAGATAAGAGCACTTATCCCAGACGAGCCGAAAAAAGAAGAATCGGTGGATGGACACGTGATCACCAAAGGTGCGTGTAAACTCATCGATGCTGCATTAACCACACCTATCCCTACAGCTGCAGAACTTACTGCTGAAGAGCTGGACGAAAGTGCACAAGTCCTAGAAGTGCGTCGTCAACAACTCCTCGATGAAGCCAAAAACATTGAGGTGGAGAAGAAACGCATGGCAACCAAAGACTACATGTCTCAGTTGCATCAGAAGACACGGAAGCGTCACACAGATGACAACCAATTCCCACATATCCGTGATGTCCCTTTCGGAGATGAGATAGGGAGGCCATAGAAAGATAGCCAAGGAGATTGGGTATATCCAACCCCAGTACAGAATACCGTGGCGGCCCGAGAAATTCTATCGGCTAATCCAAGACCAGAGGAGATCCGCTTGGGTATCAAGCTACTCAACAAGGGACTGGAGCAGCAAAAGGTCGCCCTGTCCGAAAGTCAAAAACTGGTCTCGAATTCTGACCAATGTCGAACAGATCCGGCATGGGCTGACGTAAGACCCCACCACATTCTGGAGCAGCATTATCGCCCCGAACGACGGAGGACAATTATTCGAGAACCGGATCGTCAGGACAGCATCGCAGGACTGCACGTGACTAGAGCAACGTCGCACCAGCGGCCGAGAAAGAGGCCATCGCTGCTCTGAATCTGAGGAATCCTCCTCGACGAGAATCTAACGACCGAATGGGAGAAGATAAAGAGAAACGTCGGGAGGAGGATCGTCAAAAAATGCCACCTCCTAGACATACAAGCCGTCCGGCTGAGCCCCACCATGGTGGGAACGACGGACGAAGAAACGATGGAAACCACGCCGGAACAAGCAGGCAGGGGGCTCGTCATAGTCATGACCCTCCCCAGAATCGGAATAATGATGTTCCGGATGGAGGCCGGCGATCAGCCAGAAACTATCCAGCTGCCCCACCCTCTCCACCACACAGTCATCACGACGGCTCCCAAGGAGGGCAAGGAGGACGACATGGCGGAGGAGGTGGTGGTAGAAGCCGAAGTCTGGCTCCAAGGCACCGCAGCCACAGCCGACATTCGGGACGATCTTTATCCCCGAACGACGCAAGGCAGAGGATCAACTCCAACATAGAGGCTCGGTGCTACGAAAACGATGATATCTACATGGGCCCAAAGTTCTTCGGACCATGCATCAGAGCTACAAAATTCCTGGAAGGATTTGCTATCTCAAGACATATCCAAGCCTACGATGGCATTGCTCGGCTAGATACCTGTCTACAGGATTTCTTCCAAGATTGTTGCATCGCCAAAGGCGGAAACAGCCTGGTCGCAACCCGATATCTCCCGCTTATGTTGCGGAAGACGACACGATCATGGCTCAATGAACTTCCGGAGAACACCATCCATAACTGGTATGACATGCAAAGTGCGTTCTTTTGGAACTTCGAAGGCACATATCAGAGGCCCTGTATGGTCGGAGACCTACAACGTTGCACCCAGAAAGCCGGAGAAACTTGCTGGGACTACCTCGGACGATGGATCGACACCAAGAATTCCTGTGAAGGAGTAAATGATCAAACTGCGATTGAAGCTTTCATTGCAGGTCTCCCAATTGGTCTACTACGTCATCGCTTAAAGTGTGACAAGGTCACTAATTTGGGAGAGATGATAGAAACAACGAGCAAGTATGCAGATGCTGACGACGATGCAGAGGGATTGCTCAATGCCCTAGATGTGCCTCAGTCGGCAAGACAACCAAAGCAACAAGCTCAGAAGCGCAAAAATACCTCGGAAGAAAAACCCAACACGGAAACAACGGTGGTTACTACTGTTTCCGGGTCTGGAGGACGAGGAGGACATGGCGGAGGCCGCGGGCGTGGCCGTGGGACTTCAAGGGTCCAAGGTAGAGGAGAACAGCAACCAGGCAAAACCTATTCTTGGGCCGACATTGCCAATAACCCATGTGTGCATCACCTAGACGCCAATGGGGGGTTGTCCCACACCAACGCTGAATGTCGTTTCAATGACGACAACAAAAGAGATGACACCGCAGGCTACAAAGTTAAGCAGAAGAAGGGAAAGAAAAATCCTGAAAAGGACAAGGAGACCAAGGAAGATTCCGACATGGAGGAAGTGATGCTTCAAATCCCAAGCCGGAAGGGAAGAAAACTTTTCCCACCAAGAAGGACACTTATGTCACTTTCCTCGAATCTCAACCAGCAAAGGTCAAGAAAGCAGTTCGACACGAGCTCAATGCAATAGTTCCGGATGTCCCCCAGTATCTAGACTGGTCGGAAGTGGCAATCACGTTTGATCGCGATGATCATCTGCCTAAGTTACATAGGCGAGGAAAATACGCCTTAATCGTCAAACCACTTATTGACGGTTATGGTTTCTCCAAGACCCTCATGGATGGTGGTAGCAGCATCAATATTCTCTATGTCGAAACGCTATGCCGGATGAAGATCTCAGAGAACCAGCTGAACCATAGCTCTATGATCTTTCACGGAGTTGTCCCAGGAAGACAAGCTAATTCCCTAGGAGAGATTACTTTGGATGTTACCTTTGGAACTCCAAAGAATTATCGGACGGAGGCACTTCCCTTTGAAGTAGTCCTGTTCAAGAGCGCGTACCACGCTATATTCGGACGTCCGGCTTACTGGGCTTTTATGGCTCGTCCGTGTTACATTTACAATATGATGAAAATTCTAGGTCCCAACGGCGTGATCACCATCAGGGAGACCCGAAGAAAGCGCGAGAGTGCGAGGATGGAAATGCCGCCTTTTGTAAGGCGTCTTTGACGCCAGGAGTACCAGGAGATCAAGAAGAGCATAGATCCGTCTGAGATGCCCGCAACGAAGAAGGAAGTGACAAAGCCAAACCCGGAGTTCAAGGCATCAGAAGAGACGAAGAAAGCACCGTTGAAGGACGATGACCCCTCCAAGGTGACCCAGATAGGCGTAGGCCTAGGTAGCGCATAGCAAAGCGTGCTCGTCAAGTTCCTCCAAGCCAATCAAGATATCTTTGCATGGCAACCATCGGACATGACCGGAGTACCTAGGGAACTTGCCGAGCACTCTCTAAATGTAAACCCGAACGCTAAACCCGTCAAGCAGTCCTTACGACGGTTTGGCAACAAAAAGCGTAAGGCAATAGCTAAGGAACTAGCATAGCTCGAGTTAGCCGGATTCATAGAAGAGGTCATCCACACTGAGTGGTCGGCCAATCCTGTAATGGTCCCTAAAAAGGACACCACTGATTTAAGGATGTGTGTTGATTATACTGCCTTGAACAAGGCTTTTCCAAAAGATTCGTTTGCTCTGCCTAGAATTGATCAAGTTATCGATTCTACGGGAGGCTCGGAACTCCTCTATTTTCTCGATGCATATTCCGGCTATCACCAAATCTGGTTGAAGGAATCTGACAAAGTCAAAATTTCATTCATAACCCCTTTCGGAACCTTCTGTTTTGTTATGATGCCTTTTGGGCTGAAGAACGCAGGCGCTACGATTGCGATATGCGCTGCCTTCATGACCAACTCGGACGCAATGTACATGCATATGTGGATGATATCGCGGTAATGTCCAAAAAGAAGGAAACGCTGATTTCCGACTTGGAGGAAACATTTTCCAATCTACGAAAATACAACATCATGCTTAACCCGAAGAAATGCTTCTTTGGAATACCAGCCGGAAAATTGTTAGGATTCATCGTATCTCAAAGAGGCATAGAGGTGAACCGAGACAAAATCAAGGCTATACTCAATATTTCCAGGCCAACCCGCCTGAAGGACGTACAAAGACTAACTGGTTGATTGCTGCGTTCAGTCGATTTGTAAGCCGGCTTGGTGAAAGAGCCGCACCACTATACAAACTCCTGAAAAAGACCAAGGATTTTGTCTGGACTGACGAAGCTGAAGCTGCACTACAAGACCTGAAGAAAGTACTCTCATCTGCTCCTATCCTTGCAGCGCTGGAACCTAAGGAACCGATGTTGCTCTATCTTGCTGCGACAAATAAGGTCATTAGTATCGTCATGGTGGTGGAGGGACCAAAGGAAAATCAGGAACACCTGGTGCAGCGTCCGACTTACTTTGTCAGCGAGGTTCTAACAGAATCAAAACAGCGGTATCCGCACTATCAAAAGTTGGCTTACGGTGTTTTTCTAGCATCTCGTAAGTTACGACACTACTTTCAGGAGCATCCAATTACCGTGGTAAGCATAGCTCCCATGAGAGATATAATCAACAACAGTGACGCCACAGGACGCGTCGCCAAATGGGGCATAGAGCTTTCAGCTTTCGACATTGAGTACAAACCTTGGACTGCAATTAAATCCCAGATCCTTGCCGACTTTGTCGCTGATTGGATAGAGATGAAGGAGAACATGATCCTCCCTAAGTCGAAATATTTGACCCTCTTTTTCGATGGGTCTAAGGCTCGAGGGGGCTCGGGGGCTAGCGTGGTGCTCAAATCACCCCAAGGAGATACACTTTTATACGTGTTGCAGATACACTTCAAAGCGACAAACAATATTGCCGAGTATGAAGCACTTCTGCATGGAATTCGGATTGCTAAGGATATTGGCATCCGACGTTTGATGTGTTACGGAGATTCGGATCTTGTTGCTCAGCAAGTGTCGGATATTTGTAACGCAAATAAACACATGGCAGCATATAAAGCTGTCATGGATGATCTATCTAAATCGTTCGAAGGGTTTGAAGTTCAACACATCCCTCGAGAAGAAAATGAGGAAGCAGATGCACTATCTCAGATAGGTTCTGCGCAGAAAGAGGTCCCGGATGGCGCTTTTCTAGAGCACCTCAAAGTTCCCTCAATAAAGGGAGTAGATGAGGAATATCTGACCAAATCTGACTCACCTTTGATAGAAGTTCTGGCTGTAATTCCCAGCTGGACTCAATCCTACCTCGATTATTTGGTAGATGGCAAATTACCCGAAGATGAGGTGCTGAGCCGGCAGATTATCTGACGAGCAAAATCATATACTATTGTTAAAGGTGAGCTCCATAAACGGAGTGTTTCTGGGGTTTTTCAGCGCTGTGTATCTCCACAAGAAGGAGTGGAAATCTTAAGAGAAATCCACGAAGGCGAGTGTCGTCACCACGCTGCAGTCAAATCTTTAGGCAAAAGCGTTTAGACACGGGTTTTTCTGGCTTACAGCTCAGGCAGATGCCGAACGATTAGTCAAGACATGCAAAGGCTGCCAAAAGTACGCCAAGCAAGCTCATGTTCCGGCTGATCAGCTACGAACAATACCTATAACATGGCCCTTTGCGGTCTGGGGGCTTGACATGGTAGGACCTTTTAAACGAGCTCCAAGTGGATTTACTCACCTTTTAGTGATGGTGATTAAATTGACCAAATGGATTGAGGCTAAACCTGTCACTAGTTGTGATGGAGCAACAGCCAAAAGATTTGTCGAGGATGTTATAATCCGGTATGGTTATCCACATAGCATTATCACGGACAACGGGAGTAACTTTTCTATGAGAGAATTGGCTGAATTCGGCAACGAGAAAAATATCCGGCTTGACATTGCGTTAGTCGCGCATCCACAGGCTAACGGACAAGTCGAAAGAGCAAATGGTTTTATTCTACAAGGCCTAAAACCGAGACTCGAAGCACCACTACGACGTGCTGCGGGGGCTTGGGCAGAGGAATTACCCTCTATAATTTGGAGTTTCCGAACAACTCCAAACAGGTCAACAGGATACACACCTTTCTTCTTGGTCTATGGCGCAGAAGCAGTTCTTCCTAGTGATTTGATTCATACTTCTCCTAGAGTGGCCGCGTATATCGAAGAGGATGCCGAGATTTCTCAACAAAATGATCTCGACTTAGTCGAAGAAGTTCGCGTTGTTGCTGAAATGAGATCTACAGCCTATCAGCAGAAGTTACGCAAGTATCATAGCCAGAGAGTCAGAAACCGATCTTTCAATAAAGGCGATTTGGTTCTCCGGCTTGTACAACAAAGAAAGCACAAACTTTCCCCAGTATGGGAAGGGCCCATTTCAGTTAGTCGAGTTTTGCATAATGGATCGTACTACTTAACTGACATAAGGCCAGTCAAAGAAACACCTGCTACTAAGAAGAGAAAGAGAGTTGGAGGCAGTACAAATTCGGATGAGTTAGAAAGACCGTGGAATATTGCTCAACTACGTCCCTTTTATTCTTAGTTTATCCTTCTTTGTAAACATATATATGTACATGATTCTGTGAGAAATAAAAGTTTTGGTTGCCTCAAATTTTTCTGAGAAGTTTTTACCATGTTATTTCCGAATGGTCATGTCATAGTCGAAAATCCCAGAATGCTTGAAAGTACTTTATGCTCAAGTTCGTTCTGGTTTAGATTTCCGATTCTAAAACTGCTACCCTCGGGTATAACTCTAAAGTTTCTAGTCTTTACTTTGGTTATTTGTCTGATTGCTAGATGCAGGCATTTTTCGAGTAGTGAATTGCTGGTACTAGAAGCCGGCTTTGTTTCCGAGTTTAAACTGGTTTAGCAATTGGGCTCCGTTGCTCGGCAAAGTTTTCGGCAGAAGGTTTAGCTGGCTCACGAAAGGGACGAGGTGGAAAGCCAGATAAACGATAAGTAGAGACGAAAAAATACAAGTGCTTATGTAAACATTTCAGGCACACAAAAAAAACTCAAAGCCAAAAGTGCTGAATAGATCAAAAGCTTAGCACTAGCAAAATTAAAGTACTACGTATTTACAGATGCATCATGTTTTTCCGGAATAATACAAAAATTTCTGGTCTATGATGCAGGAGGAGATGAAGGAGCCGCCGGCTCGCTGGAGATTCCGCCTTGATATCGTTCCGAGATGTCCGCATCCACGGTGGTGCATTCATCGTCGGAAACTTCTGTTGGTTCTTTCGGAGGAGGAGGCGGAGTATCTACGCGGGTGAAGAAGGGGATCTCATAGCTGGTCAGGTCAGCCAAGTGACACCCATATCCGGCGCAGGAGTGCATGATGGCTTAAAGGTCCTGCTCCTAGCCATTTTCATCTACCTTGTAGTACCCTCTGTTCACTTGCCATATTTCCATGTTTCCATGGTGGCTCATGACCATGGTGAGAGCGTTTTAGCAGCGATCGCTGTAGGACATGTTCGATCCCAACAAGTTATGCATCTCCTTTGCCTTGTCCCACACCTGAAAATCTGACATGCTTGCCATGTCCGGAATCTTGAGAGCTTCGCCGATGTCTTCAAGAGACTGGCGGAAGTCATGAAGCAGGTCACCGACTTGGGTAAGCCGGTGGGTGTGGGGCTCGGAGGAGGAAGAGTCCGTCAAGTTCAGAGGACCTATACACAAGACATGTTAAGAAAAATCTGACATTGATAAAAGTCGAAGAAAGAGACAAGTCAGATAGATGGAACGTACCAAAAATGACGTCGTCAATTTTGGTCTTCTCCTCCCGGAGACTCTGGAGTTCAGCCCGGAGCGCCTGGGACATGTCCTTCTCTCTGCTAAGCTCATTCTTGAGGTCTGAGATTATTTTATCTTGGCAGCGATCTTGCGATCACGCTCTTCAGTAGCCATGGAGGAGGATTCAAGGACTTGAGCTATGCTCTTTTCATGATTTTCCTTCAGCAGGTCCAGCTCTTGGCGAAGCTCCTTGTTCTCCACCACCAGGGTCTTGAGGTTCTCGGCCTCTTCAATCCTGGCGACGGATTGTTTCACCAGCACTGTAAGTCAAAAAGGAACAACAGTTCAAGAACAAATTCGACATTGAAAATACAAGGACAAGGTTTGAGTCTTGGAATGTTTACCTTCGGCCTCATCCTTGGAAACTTTAAGTTCAGCATTCTTAAGCCGGAGAGCCTTGATCTCTCTCCGCTTATCGCAGACATTTCTCAGTAAATCCTGGTTATAGGAACATACTTTATGTAAGTCAGAATACCCAAAGTCAAAAAGCTACTAAAGACTCGGTCTAATATTGTTGCTAATATCAGCACGAGCCTTGGGGGCTACACTAGTTCATTCTTTGGCATCCTAATAAAGCATAAACCTGGATTGTTTATCCTACTTCATGCTTGGGGGCTAGAGGATATGATATAAAATACAATAAAGGAAAAATAGGAGTTGGAATTCCGACTTACATATTGTTCGCGGGTGAGTTTATCCAAACCCGCGTTCACTTCAGCAACCACCTTCTCGGCGAGAGTCAGAGGAATCACTGGGGCTGTTGGAAGCTCACCAGTCCTAATCCTCTTGTTGTGGAGGAGCACCTAGGCAAGAAGGTCGGAGAACTTGATGTCCTCTGCTTCTTGCGCTTCTTCTTCGGCAGATAAAGTACTTTTATCCAAGCATTGCTTGGCTAGCGCTGGATTTCTTCAGCAGATTTCCGGGACAAGCCAAACTTGGCAAGACCCGGATTGCTCATGAGGTTTTTGGCGAAGGTTTCTGCCGAGGGATCATTACCCAAAGACGGTTCACCCTTATCTAGATCTGACGCACCCATGGTGACATCAGTTTGCGACCCAAGGTTCGTAGGCCCCGTTGAAGGAGCCGGATCTTCTGCAGCGTCCGGGGAGATTACCGGTGTTGCAGAAGGTTGAGGGGCAGGAGTCGGAGGAGCCACGGCAGGAGAAGCTATCATAAGCTTCGTCTGCCACATCGGCTTCGAAGGAATCCCTTTCCCTTTGCCCTTGAGGAGAGGTTTTGCTCTGAGAATGTAGTAAAGTCAGAAACATTACATCTCGGGAAGAAATTCAAGTAAAGTACAAAGGCGGAAAATTGTGATTGAAAGATACCTCTTCACGATAGGCACCTCCTTTGTGCCGACAGCCACTGTCGGAGCTTTGCGCTTCTTGAGCGCAAGATCCGGCAATGGGACCACTTCTACCTCCTGAGAGAACTCCGGAGGATATCCTTCGAGCGGAGCAAATTCTGACTCGGGGAGGTCAGTAAGTTGAAAAGAAGAAAACATATCAGTATTGTGATATAACTCAAAGATTGGAAAACATAAAAAGGTGTACTGACTGAAGCTTACCGGCACTACGGGGCTATCCGCCATGTGCATGTCCAGAGAAACCTCCGGGATTCTCCTCTTGATCCGCTCCCGGATCAGCCACTTGATCTGGCTTATGTAGCCTTGAGTGGTGTAGGCTTTGGAGCTGATGTGGAGGGAGTCTTTTGGGGACGACGTGATGGAATGCATTAGTCGGGTTCCATGATACTGGAGGGGCTGGATCCGACATGAGACCCAGCACTAGACCAAGTCCGATCCCTTCAGATCCTTGTGTTTGATCAAATATGCGATCCGCCTCTTAGCGAGGATCAGATCGTCGGTGAGAGCCGGAGCAGCCTCGTCCCAAGAAGGTTGGGCCATGGCGGCTCCATCGATGAAAGCCGACAAAGCAGTGGCTTTGCCAGGAGCCAGAATATCCCTATGATAGAAAAACGTGGCTGGCCATTGTTTGACCAAGTCACTAGCTAGAATTTTGGGATACGCGCGCTCACGTCTAAGCGAAAAGCTAATAGTGCCGATGATGTAAGGAACACCGGCAGTAATGGAGTTTCTCCGGACATGAAAATAGTACCGGAAAAGAGTCAAACTCGGCCTAATGCCGAGAAAGCCCTCGCACAATGAAGCGTACGCGCTCATCTCTAACAGAGAGTTGGGAGGAAGATGATGGAGTTGAACTCCGTAATGATCTATCACCTCAGAGAAGAACTCCGAGGAAGGAAATGACAAACCTCTATCGAGGTTGGTGTCGAAGTGGACCCGCTCGTCGTAGCGTGGGTTGGGGACGGTTTCCTCGAAGCCGCTCCGTCAGTCGCCGGCGGCGAGAAGCCCCTCCTTCTCCACACTCTTGAGGCCCTCCTCGTTGAGGGCGCAGGGGATCCAGAGTCCATGAAATCTCTCTTTCTCCGCCACCGCTTTCCTCGCTGCCGCTGTCGCCGCTGCCGCTAAGCCGGAAGAGGAAGATGAAGCCATTTCTCCGGTGAGTGTTTGACCTAAAAGGGGTGGCGCTGGTAGTTTTTTGGGGGAGGAACGGGGAGCTCTGTGCACGCAGGAGGATTGGGAGGAGAAGAAAAGGCAAAGGACTGGCGGAAGGAGAAGGAGGAAATCCTAACCCCTTATATCCATCTAACTGTGTCAACATTCGTGCAAATTCTACAGTGTAACCGCCATGCGTCGTGGAAAGAACTGGGAAGGACCCACGCAATGATTGCGTCGCCTCGATCTCCATGCATGCATTGAAATGGCGCCTTAGTTCCGCGAACCGCGGACCCACCAACGGTCGTGCTGACAGAATGCCTATCAGATGACATGACTTGACCATGACTTGTGTCAAGTGGCGTTGGGAACCAAGTTCTGGCTTAGTTTGAAATCAGGATGGAAAATCCGAGTAACCTACTGATAGGTCCGACTTATTTTTTAAGACCCGGATCGTATTCTTGTTGTGAAGTTTCAGGAACCCTTCAAGATTCTGCAAGCCGAAGATCAAGCTAGACGATGATAAGTGCGACTTTGGACCTCGGAGGCCTCCGGGGGCTGCTATTGGGGATATACTTTCCGGGTATCCTCACAGTTCCTCACTGACCAGGGTGGCCCACTTAGGTTTAGAGCTTTGCTTCACAGGCGGCCCAGTCAGGGAGAAAGACGGAGTCCAATCCGGCTATGGGAAGGCCCAGAAGACTTACCGACTTAGGCCCATAATGTTACTTGTAGTTCAAGATGTACTCTATAACTGACTCTTAGTCGTACCCGGATAGATTTCTCCTGTAAACCCTAGGCTGGATATCTATATAAGCCATCCTAGGGAGACCCTTTAGGGCAACACCTTAATAGTCTACAATCTCAACTCGCACAGGCAAAACCCTTGTAACCCATATTCTGGCTCTGCCATATTACTGGATTGCTAGCAGGAGTAGGGTCCGTCCAAAGCCGGCGGATTCGAACCTGGGTAAACTTGTGTGTTCACCGTCCCGGAATACCGTACGACTTACACCCCTCTCTTCCGCACGCCTCGAGGACCCCCTCATGGCGTACTTGTCATCAATCCGACGACATGTAGAGCATTGCATTAGTAGCAATGACAAGCCAAATAGTTTAGATACTAATCTTAGTTACTAGATAGTTCTGAGTTATTATTTTTGGTTCTTATTTGTAAGAAGTTCTTTCTCTCTCTTTAACCTATAGTGTTCTTTGGATCTTATGTAAAGAGTCGAGTTGTAATCTATAGTCATGTCTTGGACCTGTTGTGTTTCTATTGTACCACTCTGAGGGATGTAATACTATTGAACGGTGTTTCATTGGTGTTATGTCAACGACTATAGTGTACTACATCATGGAGTGGTATGCTGGGTCACCGCAGCCCTCCAGGTTGTCAAGCAGTTCAGCCTTGGGAGTTAGATCCCTGCGTATGCGACTGAGAGCATTCTTGGCCTTCGTCAGCGTCCCTTGAAGAGAAGCGCTACGGTCTTCGACTGTAGCAATGGCTCCAGCCAATGCATCATCGCGACGAAGGGCCTAAGCGTCAAAGCTCAGGCCACCGGCATCTACATCAAGCAAAGTCTTGGTACGATACCATGATGTGGATGTAGGACACAAAGACAATTCAGCAGACAGAATACCTGAGAGAGACTTAGCAATCGAGACAAGCTGCTCCTCGAGCAATTTCTCCCTCTCGGCATTGGAGGAACGCAAGACTTCTTTGGGTTTCTGCAAGTCCTCCTCGCGCTTTTGTGATTCCTCCAAGGCCGCGATTGCTTCGTCGTGACTCTTCGCTGCCGCGGCAAGCGCCTTTTCAAGTGAAGCGGCACGTCGCAGCAGTTCATTATGCTCAACTGCAAGAGGGGATGTATCATCAATCGCATCTAGACACTTCGCCCAGACAAATACAAAGGCAATACTAACCTTCGACAACACGATGGCGATTGTCCAGTCGCGCATGCTGTCGACCAATCTCCAGGACTTGCTCCGCCAGGCGGGCAGCCTCCTTCACGATGAGCTGCTTTAAAATAAACCAAAAGTTCAGCAACAGCACCAAGTATATATTCGACTGCCAACAGAGCAAAGAGATGCTTACATGGTCCTCCAGACACTCCGAAGATGACTGCCGCGCAGTCGTCCGGGTAACAATCTGGTGTTCCCCAGCATGTGGGGAACTCGAAGAATTGTGCCCGGAGTGGGTCGCCAATGGAGGAGAAGAAGATCGTTCGGCCACCTCTTTGGCCTTGGAGTCTGCGACTCCAGATTCCTTCAGAAATTGGATGTTGCCAGAAGACGACGATGCCTCTTGACTACAAAACGCATCCAACATAAACTTCAGGGAAGGCAACTCAAAAAAGAAACTAAGACAAAGTCGAAGGTTTGCTCCTCTGACTCCGTCAACTCCTTTGGTAGTCGCAGCTTCTTCCGAGAAGGAGGAGCCACGGACCACACAGGACCGGCGAGAATCGGCTCCTCTGCACCAACAGAAGGGCCTTCTAGACTCGACGGCGACGAAGCATTCGAATCCTCGCTGCAGGAACGCTTGCGAGTGTCCGGATCACTGGACTCGAGGGCTCCCTCCTCCTCTTCAATTGGGACGGTCAACTCCGACTCGTCCTCTTCATCCACTTCAGAGGAATAATCCCTTCAGGAAGAGGGGCAAATTGGGAGACAGCTTCCAATCCTGCATTCAGAAGATAATTCATTATACATCAAGAACTTAACGGCAATCGACAAAGAAAGCTACTTCATAGCACAATTCTACCTTAGGAGGAGGGTTAGAGGCGTCGAAGGGAGGCACGACTAGTTCGCCTGGGAGAACCTCCTTGGTGGTATACTTCGTCACCAGTCGCAGCCTCTTATCTACTTCACCCGTAGAAATGCCATCGGCAGATACGCGAGTGGCATTGTTCGCACCATCCCATCGGAACCTGGGGTTGACTCTAGCCTGCAGAGGCTAGATACGATGGTGCAAACATGTGCGAATGAGGGCGGCGCCTCCCTCTTCTTTACCTATGCGACTCTCGAGGTCGCAGACGCGCTTGTACAACACTTCCGTCTCCTCGAACTCACCAGGCATCACTATGTTCTTCCAAGAATGCCTCCTCTTGCACGGCGTCGCGGGATCAAAGGGCGCGAGTCCTTAGTGCTCTTCATCGGCCTTCTGGTCGTGGATGTAGAACCACTTGTCTCTCCACCCTTGGACAGACGCCATGAGTTTGATATCGAAATAAGTGGCGGAAGAGTCGACATGGATTCCGCACCCTCCTATTTCGTAGACTATAGAACCAGACGCTGACTGGTGCTTCAGCTTTAAAATCCTCATAAAGTGGCCAAAGCAAAGTGTGGCTCGACTCCGAGACAGAACTCGTAAATGGTAATGAAGCAGGAGGTGTGGAGAATAAAATTTGGGGACAGCTCATGCATCTGGAGGCCATAGAAGCAAAGGAGGCCCCTGAAGAAAGGATGCAGGAGCAGAGAAAGACCTCCGATGATGAACGCAAGGAACATCACCCGGAAACCAGCAGGAGAGCAAGCAGTTACCTCCAAGCCGGGCACTCGCGAGTCGTCCTCCACAAAGGGAAGAACTCCATCTTGATGTAGGAGATGAAGCTCGGAGGACTTGATGATGGATGTGCGCCATGCGACATTGGTGACGCGGGTTCCCGTGCCCTTCTTCTTCCTAGCGCCAGTGGCGCTAGTGCCCATAGTGGCGGAGCTTCCCTTCTTCTTGGCGGCGGCAATGGCAATGGCAGACCCAGCGTCGGCGCCTCCCTTCTTCTTGCCCATCTTGCGATGATAGTGAGAACGGAGGAAGTAGCTTGGAAGGACACGGAGTTGGTCTAGTGCCGCGAAGAGGATGTGCGCAGGGAACTAGAGAGCAGCAGCAATGGAAATGGAGGCACGAGCAGAGAAAAGAAGATGGGAAAATTACCGCAGCTACGCTGCTACTTAACCCCCTCGCGGATGCCATCCAATGGCCAGCAGAAACCCTACTGGACACGTGGCGCACATCGCCATCGACATGTGGTGAAGCCAAAACATGAACCTTCCCCCACTATCTCCATTACATGCGGAAATCGAGGAGACGCGGTTAAAACAGAAGATTACGCACGCCCGGTCAAATCAAAGTCAGAAAGTGGGACTCACCACTCGTCACGTCCCGTCAAAACCGCTCACACGGGAAACCAAGGTCATCACATCGTCAGCACTGACGTCATTTCAGCAGCAGAAGATTTCGACTACTTTAGTCCTTGCTCGAGTCTTCGACTCAACCAAGCACTCGGGAGCTACTCCCATAGGGAGCGCTGGTCGTGCACCCTACGATATATCTTTCTATAGGTATAAGAACATTAAGGGCATACCCACCACTCGAATCTACAATTCGATTGAGGAGTATGGGTTACTCCCATAGGGAACACCGAAAGCAAATTCGACTAAAACAAGCAACAAAAGACGACAGCAGTTGCAAAAAGTTTTAGTCCCCGCCTGAGTCATCGACTCAACTAGGCACTCGGGGGCTACTCCCATAGGGAGCGCTGGTCGCGCACTCTATGATTATTTGTACATTGTACTATATGTTGATAACATCCACACTCGAATACTATGGCAACTCCGCCTCATACTATCCCTACAAAGAGACTGCGGCTCCTGGGCCACCCAAATCATCTCCGCGATGACAAAATTTCGGATGTCATGCTTACAGCATGAAGATAAGACCTGAATAAGGCCTGGCAACGCATCTACTGCGCACTACCAAAAAACATATTCGTGCATGCAGGTGCGATGAACATGCCTTCACGGCTTCTGTAAGACCTCTGTAAGACCTCCACGGCTTGAGTCGGATTACACTAGCACTTTTCCAAATTCGAGTCTGAGGACTCGAGTTTGAGTAGATTGTGTTGTTTTGCCCTAAGGCAGTTAACTGATACCGATACATCGGCTAAATCAGGCACATATATCAACAATCCCTATGACATGAACTGAACACTCGAAAAATACTCAGTCACGCACTCAAAAGGCTTCATAAAGTCCCTACCAATCATGATTCCACTAGACACTGGGCTCATCATGGGTATACCCTACAGGTACTCGAGCTTGGTATATACGGTCCAGATATGGCAGAAGCCCGCGGCGTTGCCAAGGCCCAAATGGAGAATTCGAGTGGCCCATGGACTCTCGATTGCTTGCGAGACAAGAAGAAGCTTCAGATAGAAAGTTCAAAGGGAAAACCCTAATCAGAATCGACTGATTCATACTCCGAGACCTAGCCTATCTATATAAAGGCTAGGAGGGGCGGCGAGGAGGACACACGTAACCCTAGTTTCCACAACTATCACCAGATTGCATATGCGCACCCCTGTAATCTTTGATTCCTTCGTTAATTCCAAGAGCAGACAAGTAGGAGTAGGGACCTCTACGAGGCCTGAACCTGGGTAAACCTTGCGTCCATGTGTGCTTGTTTGCTAGCGGATTGATGCCCCAGCACTCCCTCCTTCTCCAAAACCCAAGTCCATAACAATGGGCATTGACGAGTTAAACCCTCGTCAAGTAAGATCCGTCCAAAGCCGGCGGATTCGAACCTGGGTAAACTTGTGTGCTCACCATCCCGGAATATCATATGTCTCGAGGACCCCCTCATGGCGTATCTGTCATCAATCTGATGACACTAGACGTATCATGGCCATGTCTTCTGCCCCTGCCATGGTCCTAGTCATCATCACACATGCCCAGGTCTCTACAGTCATCGTGGAACTAGATACTATCTTCCTCGTCCCGCAAGGCACGATCGTCGTCGACGCAACTATAGTGCCACGGGTTCTTTGTTGGTGTCGGAAGCTAATGGATCACCATCCTAGACAGGTCTTCCAACAGGTTGATGTGGATGATGCAGCGATGCCGCAGTCCATGATAGTCATGTTGCGTCATCTGTGGAACGTCAAAGCGGATAGGTAGGGTCACCCAGCACACAAGTGGCAAATCGCACGGGTGCGCCACCCACTCCCACAGGTTGAGCGTCTTTGTCCGGACTCCCTCCCTCACAGAGCTTGTCTCGATATAATCGAGGGAGCGGGCATCACCGATGATATGCTATCGTGCAAGGTCGTTCCACGCATACAACGGGACATTATCGATGTACATCCGCACATGTTTATGCATGTCCACCTGCACGGCATGATCTTCAAGCCTCCAGCATCTCACCTCGATGTGATGCGACTCCAAGAGGAAGTCCGTGCTTGAGGTGGCTATGGCATAGTGGTGCGGGTGGAGGAATCGTACCATGAATGGATCCGGGAACTTCTCGGTGCCACATAAGCCGTCGGGTGTGATGTAGATGGTGGACTGAAGCACGCTCACCATGGTCGCATGCACGTCTCTCATAGGCGAGCGGTCGAACCACACACAGGTCGCATTGGTTAGTAAGATAGCCGCCTCCGCTGTCATCTCCGACAAGGAGTGGATGACCATGAGGTCCTCTGCTGCCCTTGCATCATTGTTCATTTGTGATGGCATCAACACCACTACCATCTATGATGGAAAGGCTCATGCTCTGCAGGGCGGATCTTGAGGACGATGCCGCCGGAGCGCCTGTGGAGTGGGTGTGGGCTCTCCTCATACTCTTCCTTCACTGAGGCGAGCGACGCGGATAAGAAGGGTGTTGCGGATATGCTATATGGGTATCCTCATAGCATGTCACCAATCATCCTAACTCGGGTGGCCCATAATTGGTAGCAAGGCCTATGGCCTGCTAGGCGGCCCAGTTAGACGGAGCTCGAAGGGAGGCCCATGTCGGATAAAGGAAGGCTACGCAGGAGTCACCGACATAATCGGAGCCTTGGAGTACAAGACACGGAAGACTAGTTCGTATTAGTGTAGGACTCTTTACGTTTTCTGGCAAGGACCTTTCCCTATAAACCCTAGGTCTTGGCGCCTTTATAAGCCGGCATGCAGGAGCCTTCAGGGCAACGATAACAGATAATCTCTTAGATTGCTGCGTGCAACGTGCAACACCTCGCACAGCGAACCTATCTCTGTAACTCGGCGCATTGCCATTATAGTGATTTATAGCAGGAGTAGAGTTCTGCCCACCGTTGTGGGACTTGAACCTGGGTAAGCTGTGTTACCTCGTACCTGCCAATTCTCCGCCTTACCCCACATCTCTAAACATGCACTATGTGGACCCCTCCATGGCATAATCATCGGTAATACCACGACAGTTGGCACCCACCTTGGGGCAAGAGGCGCTTCGAGCTCTACATCGGGAGAGATCCAATCTCTTCATAGGAATCGGCGATACCATAGCCATCGGTCGCGTTCTCTTCTCCGGCAACGTCCTGATCGTCCCTCCAGATGAGTTTTGGGTGCCGACAAAGAAGAACCCCACGCGCTCCTCCGTCATCCCCTTTGGAGACATCCACATCTTCATCGGCAAAACTGACTCGGGTCCTAGCTCCTAGGAAGTCGGAAACTCATCAAGCCCCGAACGGACTTCCTATGAGCAGGACACGTTCGTGTAAGGATCTGGGGCATACCTCTCTTTGGAGTATGGTGGCTCAGATCAGGAAATTTCAAGGCCCACCCAAACCTCCCTTGTGTAGGATATAAAGGTGGAAGGACCCCGCAAATCCGCTTGGCTTACCGGAGCGTTAGAGATGCGCAGGTCACACTTTGTCGGTGTCGTCACCATCTTTGATCTATCCAGATGCGTTCAAAGGGACGGATAACCTCCCCACGAATACCATGCTAGATGGATGAGGGTGAGGCAAACCCTAGAGGGAGACCGCGCTGACGAGCTCGTGTACCACTTCGTGGAAGGGCTCACGCCTGGAACACTCCTCCGTCATACCCTCTGAAGGCGGCAGACTATAGGCCCTCTCACCCTCTGTGAGATGGTTGCCATTGTCAATGAATACGCGGATGCCAATGAAGAGGCCATGGCGGCAACCGCCATCGTAGCCGGAGGAGGAAACAACAACAACAACAACACGCCTCCATCACCCTCCACATATGCCATCACAGACACCGAGGCCAACTCCGACTCCGTTCTCAACACGCTTTACGCCGACATTAGTATGGATGCTGGTGGCTCGGACTCTAACTCGGAGGAATACGACGTTGTTATGAGGGAGATCGAGTAGGATATCGAGAAGGAGGAGTGCGCCGAGAAGGCCAACACTTCCCACCAGGTGCTAGTCGCCATCGGGAGCGTGATGGAAGAAGACGGACAGGAACGGGAACGTGAGAGAGCTCCGCCCACGCCAGCGGTCACCAGAGCAGCAGCAGCTAAGAAAGCCGCCGAGCCTCCGGCTCCGGCTAAGGCTCTGCCTCCTCCGGTTACCCGCCCGCCATTGGTGCAGGAACTTACCACGGCCCCTTGTACGTCCCAGCAATCGAATCAGCCGTCAGTGCCACCGTCAACGTCTACAGCTGGCAACCCACTAGCCACTCCTGCCGACAAAGCAATCTACGGCACACTTCTCGTTTAACCAATCACCGTCGCCCATATCCGGAGCAGTACGGAGCTTGATGAGAAGCATGCGGAAATCTTGGCGGAGGCCAAGTGCATCACGGAGCAAGGTGCTAAGTTGTACGAAGACATGGCTAAGGCGCAACAATCCATCAAGGTGGCAAGAGCTATGGAGGCCGAATACAAGCAATTGATGTTAAAGCATAAAACAAAGAAGGTACCAGCTCACGTCGTCCAAGATCCCGGCATTCGGCGAGGCTTGGGATTTAATGGGTCTAAGCCGACAAAAGCCACCCCTTACATAGATTCAGAGGGGAGGCAAGTCATGCCAACTCCTCCTCTCAACATTGCCGTCGCCAAGACCCTCTTGGAGCAGGACAGGTCACCAGAAGCAGTTGCTCAGGTGTACGACCTTGTCGCTAAGGCATGCAAGCAACAGGAAAAGGCCACCTCGTAGAGGCTTGAGTCCAACCCGGAGCTTTGCCTGTCAACCCTGAATAGCCGCAGAAGGCCAAAATCTCCCTGTGATGAAGGATCGCATACAGGCTCTACAGAGCGAAGACGGAGAGAGGCACATAATAGGACTGACGCTATCCCCATATCCTCCAACCACGGAGAAAAGTCTCGTCCCTGCCGCTCGCCACCTCCACCACCATCTCGACGCCACGAGGAATCAGAACCGTGCCACCGCACAAGCATGCCACCTCCAAGGCGGTCCTAGCCCGGCGTCGTTATACACGATCAGGGCGAACAACCTTAGCATGCCGGAGAGCACAGCGGCCATGACGGACATAGAAGCAGGTCCCACAAGGAACCACCACGTCCGACAAGCAATCACGACAGGCGTGAGGATTTGCATGAGGGGCATAGCAAGAGAGCTAACCCACCGCCTCCATCACCGCCATCGCCACCTAGAAGCCATCATGGCGGAGGGCATGGTGGATCTCAGAGATCATGCCACAACTCCCCTCCCCACGATGGAGAAGAGAAGCAGCGAGAGCCATACGATGCACGTACACGGCTGGACAAGATCCAAGATGCTCGGGAGCTCCCATACCTCGGGCCACGTTGTTTTGGACCAGTCATACGGGCCACAACCTACCCCAAGGGCCTCTAGATAGACAACACCATCAAGCCATACAACAACACCGCCAGGCCAGCAACGTGGTTGTAGGACTACATCAAAGCGATCCACATCGCAGGGGGAAACCCCAATGTTGTTATCAAGTACCTCCCACTCATGTTGACCGGCACCGCCCGACAATGGATCGACGACTTACCGGAGAAATCAATATGCAATTGGTTGGACATGCATGAAGCGTTCACCAAGAATTTCGAGGGTACGTACAAATGTCCCTGCACTGTCGAAGACCTACAATGGTGTGTGCCAGAAAAGGATGAAACCTCCCGTGCCTACCTCTCTCGCCGGCTGGATATGAAAAATTCCTACACAGGGGTGCACGAACAGACCGCTATGGCCGCTTTCATTGATGGTCTGGAAAAGGGAACTTTGCTCCAGGACACGTTGAAGCGCAAGCAAGACAACAATGAGCTCAACCTCAATGCAATGATCACCATGGCTAGCGAGTTCGCCGCTGCTGATGACGACGCATGTGGATTGTTGCTAGCGATAGCAATCCCTACCCAGGCCATGAAGAACAACAATAACAAGCAGAAGAATCCGCCCGAAGAGAAGCAAGTAGATGACATGGTCGCCGCAACGTTCAGTGGCAGAGGCAATGGCGGACAACGTGGACGTGGTCGGGGACCTAGAAGTGGTCAGCAGAGGAGTGACACTACACCCTCAACGCCCCACGTTCCCCAAACATACGAAGAGTACCGCGATATGCCATGTTTCATCCATCTCGATGCCAATGGCAAATCCGCCCACACTAATCGCCAGTGCAAGTTTGTCAATGATCTCAAGGAGGACCCTGAGTCCGGCTACAAGCAAAGTCAGAAAAATAGACCCCACGGAAAAGGCAAAGGGAAGAAGAAGGAGGAACAAACCAAGGAATCAAGTGATATGGATGAGGACGTGGACCCAAAATCTTCCGACAAGGGACAGGATAAAGGGAAAAATCCATTCGAAAAGAAGGCTCCATGTTACCACACCTTCCTTGGCACCCCAACCGTCCGGGCCTAGAAAACCTCTCTGAGGATACTGATGGCTACCCTCCCTCCGGTTCCCCAGTACGTCAGGTGGTCGGAAGTTCCAATTACTTGGGATAGGAAAGATCACCCAGAACTCATCCCAACAGAGAACCAGTATGCCATGGTCATTAACCCTTTGATTGACGGCACGGAGTTCACCAAGTGCCTCGTGGATAGTGGAAGCAGCATCAAAATCATGTACCTGGATACACTGCACAAGATGAACTTGATGGAGACCCAGCTAAGGAAGAGCAACACCGTGTTCCATGGGGTTGTCCCTGGCCGACAAGGAAATTCCTTGGGCTGCATCACCCTTCCGGTCACTTTTGGTGATGTAAACAATTACCACCAAGAACGCATGACCTTTGAAGTGGTGCCCTTCAAGAGCGTGTACCACTTCATCTTTAGACGCGACATCTTCCACTCCTTCCTGGCCAGGCTATGCTTTGTCTACAACAAACTCAAGATTCTCGGACCAAATGGCGTCATCACCATTGACGGAAGCTTCACTAAGGCACCATAGTGCGAGCTCAGTGAAGCCGCCTTCGCCGAAGCAATCCTCTATGGTGAGGAGTTCAAGGAGATCCAGAACCAGGTCGATGCCTCAGAGATGCCGGCTTTGAAGAAGCAGATCACTCCTGCCGAACCCGCCTTCAAGGTCGCGATCAAGACCAAGCAGGTGGAGCTTGTCGAAGGTGATTCCTCCAAGACCACCACCATTGGCACGGACCTGGATCCCAAATAAGAAAGCACGCTCGTCGAGTTCCTCCGTGAGAATAGGGACATCTTTGCTTCACAACCTGCCGACATGAAAGGTGTACCTAGGGAACTTGCCGAGCATAGCCTGAATATTTATCCTAATGCCAAACCAGTGAAACAACCTCTACAATGCTTTGGTTATGAAACACGCAGGGCTATAGGCAAAGAAATAGCTAGGTTACTTAAGGTTGGCTTTATCCGAGAAGTTATTCACACCCCATGGGTGGCAAATCCTGTACTTGTCCCCAAAAAGGGAACCAATGAATTAAAAATGTGCGTTGATTACACCAGCTTGAACAAAGTGTGTCCGAAGGATCTGTTTGCTTTGCCTCGCATTGACCAAGTAATTGATTCGACAACTGGCTCGAAACTTCTGTGTTTTCTCGATGCCTATTCAGGATACCACCAGATCCGGATGCGAAAGTCGGACCAATTGGCCACTTCGTTCACCACACCCTACGTCATGTATTGCTACGTCACGATGCCCTTTGGGTTGAAAAACGTTGGTGCCACGTACTAGTGGAGGATGCAACATTGCCTGCATGACCAAATAGGTCGCAACGTACACGCCTACGTGGATGACATTGCGGTAATGTCAAAGAAATCAAATGATCTTATCGCTGACTTGCAGGAAACCTTCGACAATCTCCGGAAATACAACATGATGTTGAACCCAAAGAAGTGAGTTTTTGGGGTACCATCCGGCAAACTATTGGGCTTCATCATTTCGCATCACGGAATCGAGGTGAACCCAGGGAAAATCAAGGCCATCCTCAACATAAAACACCCAACATGCCTGAAGGACATACAAAGGCTCAGAAGCTACGTTGCAGCAGTAAGCCGGTTCATTACCCGGCTTGGTGAGAAGGCTATGTCGCTCTACAAGTTGATCAAAAAGGCGGAAAATTCACATGGACGGACAAGGCTGACGCATCACTTCAAGAGTTGAAGAGAATACTCTCCTCCCCACCTATACTTGCAACACCGGTACCAAGAGAGCCTATGTTAGTGTACATGGCAGCAACCAACCGAGTAATCAACATCATCATCATGGTGGAGCGCAAGGAACCAATGCACGAGTATGGAGTTCAGTGGCCCGTTTATTATGTAAGCGAGGTCTTGACGGAATCCAAGGAGCATTACCCGCACTACCAGAAGATAGCTTATGGAGTTTTCCTGGCTTCACGAAAGCTAAGGCATTATTTCCTGGAGCACCCCATCACAGTAGTGACCAAAGCTCCACTGTCTGACATCATCAACAACAACGATGCTACAGGGAGAGTGGCAAAGTGGGGCATTGAACTTGCCGCCTTTGACATCACCTACAAGCGACGCGACGCTATCAAGTCACAAGCATTGGCGGATTTTCTTGCAGATTGGACAGAACTGCCAGAAGACACTCCTGTACTAGAGCTAGAGTATTGGGTCATGCACTTTGACGGATCGAAGTTACTCAATGGCTCGGGGGCTGGTGTATCATTGCAATCACCAACATGAGAGAAGTTGCAATACGTCCTGCAGGTCCACTTCAACGCTACCAATAACATGGTGGAGTATGAGGCCCTCATTCACGGACTTCGCGTAGCCAAGGATATTAGCATCAAGTGCATAGTTTGCTGTGGAGATTCCGACTTGGTTGCCCAGCAAGTAGCTGGCACCTAGAACACGCGGAACCCTATGATGGCGGCATATCGAGACGAAGTAGAAGAAATAGCAAAGTTCTTCGATGGCTACAAAGTCAAGTACATCAAAAGGGAGGATAATGAGGCGGCAGATCTGCTGTCAAAGCTTGGATCAGCTCATCGACCAATTCCGCCAGGCGTTTTCCTGGAGCATTTACGAACTCCATCCGTGAAAGGAGCAGACCCGACAACCCGGATAGAGTGGACTCATTTGTTAACATAGTAACAGTGACCTCTCCGGCTTGGACGAAGCTATTCATGGATTATCTACAAGACAAAACTTTGCTTGCCAACAAAGTCGAAAGCCGGCAAATAGTACGCAGAGCAAAAGGCTACGTCATCATTGACGCCCAACTATATAAAAGAAGTACCACAGGAGTCTTCCTACGATGCGTCTCCCAGCAGCAAGGTATTGAAATCCTTAGATAAATACATCTCGGAGATTGCGGACATCATGTCGCTCCCCGATCGTTCCTTCTGACAAGGATTCTACTGGATAACTGCTAAGGAGGACGCCGACAAGTTGGTACAAACATGCCTCGGGTGTGAGTTTTACGCAAGACAACCAAGTGTTCCAGCTGAAGAATTGCAAACAATACCAATAACTTGGTCATTTGCAGTCCGGGGGCTGGACATGGTGGGACCTTTGCAGACAGCACCCTGTGGATTCACATACTTGCTAGTAGTAGTGGACAAATTCACGAAATGGAATGACGCTATACCCATTAGAAAGCTTGATGGGGCATCAGCCCTAAAGTTTGTCCGGGATCTAGTGGTGAGATTTGGTCTCCCACATAGCATCATCACCGACAATGGCAGAAATTTATCTCTAGGAGAAGTTGAGGAGTACTGTCATGAGAAAGGCATCCGCCTTGACCTACAATCTATGGCACATCCACAGTCAAATGGGCAAGTTGAAAGTGCCAATGGACTAATTCTGCATAGAATCAATGGCACCGCTATGTAGAGCAGCTGGAGCCTGGGCGGAGGAACTACCATCTGTCTTGTGGAGTTTATGTACAACACCCAATAGATCCACCAGCTTAACTCCTTTCTTCATGGTTTATGGAGCAGAAGCAGTTCTCCCATCCGACATCCTCCACGACACACCAAGAGTTTATGCCTAAAAGGAGGTTGACGCTGAAGAATCCAGACGACTATCTGTGGACCTACTTGAAGAAGAGCATGTGCTAGCATGCCAGAGATCCGCCGTCTACCAGTAGAAGCTACGTGGCTACCATAGTTGTCGTGTAAAGCATCGCTTGTTTAAAGAAGGGGACCTGTTGCTTAGACTCAAGCAGGAGAAATCACACAAATTATCCCCACCTTGGGAAGGACCGTTCGTCATAAGAAAAGCATTTCTCAATGGTTCCTATTACCTCATCGATATTCGCGAGTTGAAAGATAGGCCAAAAAATCGCAAGTGCAAGCAACGTGACTCCGATGATGATTACTCGGAGACAGATCAGCAATGGAACATAGCATAGCTATGTCCCTTTTACACTTAGCACATTTATATTATGTAATAAGTTTCTTATGTGATCAATGAAACAAAGCATCTGGTTCACTCATATTCTCTAAGACCTTTACCTCCTTTAGTTGTTCATTTTTGGATCATATAAACCCTTTATGCTCAAGGTTGCATTTTCCCTTGTGAAAATTCCGCCTACGGGCGTTAGCTTAAGTTTTCTGGTCTACATGTTTTCTGAAGTTTTTATATGGATTCCGGAGTAGTGTCTTTTCGGCACTTAAAGCCGGCGATTTTGTTCTTAAGTTCTTGATGGTGCTATTAAGCATCATCGCCTGAGAGCATAGTTCTGTGCTACGAGTCTTCCGTCTCACGAAAGGTCAAGCATACGAACCAGAATAATGGATAAGCCAGTACTTGCTTAAAAAATATACACATGCTCGAAGCAGATAAGTTGCAAGAAGCTTGAATACAAGTTTTTCTTCCCAGACAAACATAAGTTTTTTCCGCATACATTTTGGAGAGATACATTTAATACAAACATTGTTTTTCATGGCTCTGCTGTAGGGGGCTTCGTGGTGGCATCATCGGGAGAGCCAGGCCAGGAGAGCTCGTCAAACTCTGAAGGGGAGGGTCTCGACTCAGACGAGGCCATATCGACATCCAGGATCTCGGCAGGCACGAAGATATTAGCCTTGACCATCTTAGCAACTCTGGTATCACAGCCTGCAAGAGAGTTCCAAATAGCATCGATATCGATCTCTTGTCCTTCCTCGTCCAGCTTGGGCATGCTGGAGGTCACCATGTCGATGTTGGCATTGTCATAGTGAGCCTTGACCAAGGACAGGGTCATCCTAGCACCAGCTCGGATGCAAGGGGCTTTCCAGTCTTTGATTTTCTTCGGGGCATGGCGTAGGATTTCCGCATACTTGGCTGCTGAGTCTGCCACCTTGATATTGATGCCCAGAGGTTGAGCTATCTCCTTGTCTTGGGCGATGGCGGTGCTGACGAAGTTGCCGGCAAGAATCATGCGTTCCTTGGGACTCGGAGCACCCTCACCCAAGTTCACTAAGCCAATGGGAGATGTGGTTTGCACACACATACAAGGACCATGAGTTTAAACAAGTCAAACGGTTGTCCAACTTACAGAAAAATAACAAGACGGAAAAAGGTTACCGAAGATGCTCGTTTCCGATTTCTTGCATGTCTTCGCCAAGTCATCACGCTCCTTCTGGACTGACTTGAACATCTCAAGAGTCCTAACATTCTGCTCTTTGGTAGCTTGGTTCTGGTCTTTGAGCTGTGCAATCTCATCCTTCAGGCGCTGCATCTCCACTTCCGCAGACTCTTGCATAGTCTTCATCGTCGCCTCATGGCCCTTGATGGCCTCGGCCAGGTCCTTCTTCAGAATTTTGTTTTCATCATCGAGCTCCTGAATATGCTTGGATTGCTCGACGATGCTCTTGGCCTTGGCAATGTCTTCTATAAGACGGAAATCAGAAAGTGCTATCAAAAGACAAAAGAAATGATTCAATGAGAAAAGCAAGGAGCTATTGTAGGAAACATACTCTGGCTATTTTTTATCTGTTCCTTCAGGAATTTGGTTTTACCCTATTCAAGGTCCATTTCCTTCCGAAGAGCAGCAAACCTCTCATTGGCGGCTATCCTCCGTTTATTCTCATTCTGCACAAGATGTAAACATGCTTAGTTTCTATAGAGCATATAGTTGGAACTATTCAGTTTTCAACTAAATGCTCGGGGGCTACAGTACATGATTTTAAAGTAAACTACTTTCTCTAGAGCATCTAGTCGGAACTATCCAGTTTCAACTAAATGCTCGGGGGCTACACAGACAAGTTCTGCACTTAGTTCTTTGGAGCACTTCGGCCAATAACTATTGGATTATCCGCCTAAGAGATCGGGGGCTACAGTGGGATATACTACACAAAGTAAAGCAAGTGAAGTTCAAAAAACTTATGATGGCAATGATCCTGAGATTGTTGGCTAGATGAGCATAGGATCATGGAAGGTCCAGGCATTCTTATAGATTGTGTCAGCCTGCTTCATGAGGTCATCCAGGCTCAACGTCGGAGGAGTCGCAACCAATGGAGAGGTCGAAGCTGGAGGCATGGAAGAAGCCCTAGCTGCCTCCTGCACTTTCAAAGCAGACGATGGCTCGGAGGATCCCGCCTCAATCGTTGCTTCCACGTCCACCTCTTCCACCACTTCCTTCCCTTTCTCGGTGGCATCCTTAGCCGGAGCTTCAGCCACTTTAGAGGAGGTGCTCTCATGCGTCGCCTAACCGCTGGGAGCAATGTCTGCCTCGACAGAGCCTGAGACATCAAGAATTGGATTGATATATGTCTCCATGGCAGAGTTCTCAAGGATGACGGCCCAGCGGGACCAGAAGAGGGTTTGGCGGCAGAAGTAGGGGGAGCAGTGGCGGGAGAGGGCTTGGCGGATGGACCCTTGGTCAGCATATCATGAATGTTTTTGACCCTCCAACATCTTTGGAGGATCGCTTCAAACTAAGACCGGCTTTCCTCCTGAAACGTACAATGTATAAGTACAAGAGTTGAAGAAAGGTGTGAGCTGAAAAATACAAGACGGAGAACGAAAGTACTTACTCCATAGCAGGAGCCTTGGTGAGGGGAATGCCGGTGGACTTCTTCTTCTGCTCCGCCTCCAAGACGGCAGTGGAACGTTTAGAGACTCCACTCTCCAATTTTTTCTTCTTGGCCTCGGCAGCAGCGTTAGAGGTGGAGCTCTTCCGCTTTCGCGCTGCCGGAGCTGGTTGATCCTTGGGGGCATCATCGTCGGACACCACCTGGATATCCTTCAGCTTTGGATCATAGACCTGGGAGGCCATTTGATCCACCGCCAAGGTCGCCCGCTGGGATACAAAGGAGTGTTAGATTGACAACTTCAAGTCGGAGCAGCCTTAGAGCATATAACGAGTAACAAAGGAAACAGAAGCTACCGCTGGGCATGTACTGCAGTCGAACATGTCATAAGTGATCTTAAAGCCCTGCTTCTTGTCCCTGGCCCTGACGATGTTCTTTAGCCTGAGCTTGATGGAGTTAGTAGAGAAGTTATCCCGCAAAATTTGCATGGGATCCCTCCTCTCTTGGCTATACTCACACATCAGCTCGGTGCGGTGCTGCAGAGGCTGGATCCGCCCAACATACCAGCACAAGGCAAGGTCCAAGCCCGTCAGACCTCCATCTATGAGCCATTCGATCTGCCTTACGGCATGATTGGCTTTTTCATCGGAAGGAAGAGAGGCTGGGGTTCAATGTGGGCACTTAAGTGGTAGCTCCATCGAAGAAGTCGGGGTAGGTCTCAAGGCGGTTTGGCAAAGGGACATCTGGCCCGTAGAAATACGTGCGCTGGTAGTTCTTGCAAGACTCGTGCCCTACGATATCGGGGAAGCGCCGGCTAGGCTGGATCTTAAAGGTAATGGTTCCATAGGTCCGCAATTCATACTTGGACTCTACGGACTCTCTCTTGACGGTGAAGAAGTATATAAACAGATCTAATCTAGGTTTGATCCCTAGATATCCTTCGCACAAAGCTACAACATTGCTAAGGACTAGAATGCTGTTGGGAGAGAGATTGTGCGGGAGTACGCGGAAGTACCGGAGGACATCCAAGAAGAAGTCGGAGACTGGTAGGATTACCCCATGTACCAGCTGAGATTTGAGGTACACCTTCTCTATAGGTTGGGGAGAAGGGACCACCTCGCCGGCCGGTGCCGCCCACCAGACTAACTTCTCCTCCACAGGGAGATACCCCTCGGCAACCAGCTCATGCAGATCTTCATGGAGAGATCAGAGCCTCTCCACATACTCTTCTTCAGCGGCTTCGGGCGCCGCTCGTTCTTGGTCATCGCTGGCGGATTCCGTCACGACGGAGACGGGAACAACCATCCCATCCGGTGGAAGGATCACTCCCTAGGATGGCTCCGACGTAGCCTCAGGAATAGCCGTCGTGGAAGGAGCAGAGCTGCTAGAGGCCATTACAACGAGGAGAAGATCGAGGAAGAAAGGGCTATGGTTAGGTTTTTCACAGAAGATCTCGAACGGTCGTGCGGCTAGAGGAAGACGAAGAATGGGAAGCAAATGCGGGTAAAAAGAAATAAATTGACCATGGTGGAAATATATAAGCCTCGCGTCAAGATTCGTGCAAAAGGATCTGATGGATGGAACGTTCCCGGCGTGGAAGTGAACGTGCGCGATAATTTTGCCACGTCCTCCATCTTTTGCCGCTCCACCGTTTTGGATTTCACGCGCGTGAAAATAGCTAATGATTAATTCTCTGCTTCTGTGAGTTTCGAGGTAGCATAGGTTGTACCCTACGTCATCCTCCTGATAGTTGCAGTGAAGGGTCACGTCCGAAGATTCCATCGAAGACGGAGATCATCCAAATCTGTAAACGAAGACTCAAGGAATCTCCGACTACATTGCGAAGCCGGAGAGGATTGCAGGATTCTTTGGGAGACCTTTGAGATATTGCTTGACGGATTACCGACATCACTTAGACGGGATATTCAGAGATCAACGAGCAAGACGGCTCAAGATTTCAAAGTCCATCGGGGGCTACTGTTGGGGATATGCTATATGGGTATCCTCATAGCATGTCACCAATCTGCATAACCCGGGTGGCCCATAGTTGGTAGCAAGGCCTATGGCCTACTGGGCGGCCCAGTTAGACGGACCCCTAAGGGAGGCCCGTGTCGGATAAAGGAATGCTACGCAGGAGTCACCGACATACTCGGAGCCTTGGAGTACGAGACACGGAATACTAGTTCGTATTAGTGTAGGACTCTTTACCTTGTCCGGCAAGGACCTTTCCCTGTAAACCCTAGGTATTGGCGCCTTTATAAGCCGGCCTGCGGAGGCCTTTAGGGCAACGATAACAGATAATCTCTTAGATTGCTGCGTGCAACGCGTAACACCTCGCAGAGTGAACCTATCTCTATAACTCGGCGTATTGCCATTATAGTGATTTATAGCAGGAGTAGAGTTCCGACACTGTTGTGGGACTTGAACCTAGGTAAGCTATGTTACCTCGTACCTGGCAACTCTCCGCCTTACCCCACGTCTCTAAACACGCACTGTGTGGACCCCTCCATGGCGTACTTGTTGCCAAAACCACAACACAGGGCGATGGCGTGGAATAGGGGGAGTGGAGTGTCGCCGACAATGATGATGAAGACCTCGACGAACCGGACACCCATTAAGAGGGAGTCACAATGGAAGGATCAAGAGTTCTCCCTTGGTAGCCACATGTCACTCCATATTTCTAGTCTTTATTCCTATGCGAATCCTCCAAATGATGCCTTTTTAGTATCTCCAAAACATGAGTTATCCCTTGCCAACATGGTGAAACATTCTGACTAAATACCATGTTAGTGAGTTCTCCTCCTAGGTAGTGTATTGATTTGAGTAATCTTGCGCACATGCTTTCAGGATGCACAAGAAGTCTCCAAGCTTGTCTAGCGAGCAGAGCTTGGTTAAAAATTCTCAAATCTCGGAAGCCAATTCCACCATAAACTTTTGGCATAGTCATCTTGTCTCACGACATCCAATGGACCTTTCCTCTCACATTTTCATCTCCCTATGAACATTTGCTAATGATATATGATAGTTCCTCACACAGTCCAGCAGAAAAACTGAACACACTCATAGCATATGATGAAATGGCATATGCCAACAATTTCACTAAAGCCTCTTTAGCTGCACTAGATATATTCTTTTCCTTCCAATCCGAGCACTTCTTCAGCAATATGTCTTTTGTTGGTTTGAGTTTTCCATCTTTCACTTGTACCTCAGAAATAGGTAGTCCAATATATTTGTCATCTAGTGTCGCGGATCAAACTTTCAAAATCTAAGCCACGACTTCCCCGTCCTCTTGAGACACATTATACAAGAAATACGCCCTAGAGGCAATCATAGAGATGATTGTATGCCATATGTATCCATGAGTTATTATAATGTTCCTTGAATATCCATATACATGGCAACTTGTATTGATTGGCAACTATGTGAATTGTTTGTGAAACTCTTTACTTTTACGGTTATCTAATAGTTGTACCAAGTCGGAGTTCATGTGAGCACACACATGAATATTAGACTAGCACACAGATTGGTTGATGACTATGTTTCGCAAGTCATAGACATGGAGATGTCAAACCAATGATGTGGACACATGTTATGAACATGGGGTTGGACTGACCCAACTTGAGACTAGCAATAATACTTGCAGCTCTCTCTACACATCGTGTACGTTTTTTCCTTAGACCTGAGATTGTCACATGTACTTGAGATGTGGATCGGCCTACTTTGGGGCTATCAAACACTACTCCGTAACTAGGTAGTTACAAAGGTAGCTTTCGGGTTTGTCCTAATACATGCTACAAGGCATTGGCCAATCAAGATGGGATTTGGCCCTCTCTACTTGAGAGAGATATCTCTAGGCCCCTCGAGTGATCGGATCCAGAAATGCATGGCCGTGCTACATATGGTTAAGAGTCACTACAAGGAACGTGCTAACTAGTGACCCCAAATATTGGTCATAGAAAGGTCATAGTAATTCATCTATGACCTTTCTATGACCAAAAGCAGTAGGTCACATAGCGAGGGTCACTATAGACAGCTAACGACCTTTTTTTGAATTGGTCATGGGCAATTATGACCAAAATAGATGGTCATGGTGTCTATGACCAAACAATTTGGTCATAGGCTATCTGCCCGGTCCATGTCAGCTAATCCTCCGTGGTAGATTTCTGTGACCAAATCAATTGGTCGTGGATCAGATTCAGCCCAGTCCAACTCAACCTTCTAGATGGGCCGAGCCCAATAATTCAGCCAGTGTAATTGTCTTTTTTTTCTACCTGGCTATTTTAATTCTCTAAGCTGTGGCCATTTTATAGTGCATTTCCTTTTGGGCCGCAGCCTTTGTACACGTTTGGGCCTTGGCCATTTTACAACCTGGTGGTATTTTGAATCTTGGCCCTTTTATTGTCCAATTGATTGATAATTTTCGAATTTATATGAATTGGTTTTCAAAACATGTCCATTATTTCTTGGGCCATGGCCTTTTTACAGCCCACTTATTTGTCTAGTATTTAGGCTATTTCAATTCTATAGTAGAAGTATGTACATTTATATAATTATTTTCCTTCACATAACAACAATAATAATAAAAGCAGATATTATTTTAGCAGATAATATTTCAGCACAACACATATCTTTTCAGCACATAATAAATATCATTCTCACTTGACTCACAATGGCATAGTCAGCCAACAGCATCTAAAATGACAGCCACACACGGCATCCAAAATGACAGCCAAAAAATGACCAAAGTGCAGCCACACATGGCATCAAAAATGACAGCCAAAAAATGATCAACGTACAGCCACACATGGCATCGAAAATGACAGCCAACACAGAAGTTTTTCACAGTTAATAACTAGTCTAAGCAAAAAACAGAACTAGCTCATAGAACTAGTCATCATACCAAAGATGAGCTCCCAGTAGCCTTAGCTCCAAGCAGTGCCATCAAGTAGGAGAACTTCTCATCCTCTTCTTGATGCTTCTTCAGAAGCAGTTCATACTTCTCGTCTTGTGCAGCTTGTAAGCCTTCAACTTCTTCGGACTTCTTCCTCAATGCAGTAACTTCTTCTCACATAGCTTCACCTTTCAGTTCGGACCTTGCCAGCTGCTCCTTGAGGTCACGAACATGGGCAGCTACAGCAGCAGACTTAGTACTAGAGGACTTTGACTGCAGCCTAGCATTGATCAAGAATGTGCTTGACGGGCATTCCTTTCTAAGCACTTTAGCAACAATTTGGACATCGCATATTGGTTCTTCACCATCAGGTACTTCGGCATCCATCCTCTTCTCCATCTCAGCCTGGCATGAATGGATATAAGATGCAAATAAGATGAATCAAACAGCAAAGGTATTCTATGAGAAGAGAACACAGTAGTTCCAATGACTTACAATAGCGTTCTTAGCTGACTCTGAAAAGCCATTCTTTGAGCTGTTGTGTGTGGCCTTGAACAAGTCAACCGCGTTCAGTTCCTCACCATTGCGCTCCTCCTTCTGAAATGTCATTCAATCGAGAATCAAACTACAAGATTTCGAGACAAAAGTTATTTGGGCCTAATAAAGAGAAAACATGCTTTGTTCTTACAGTGGAATAGATATGAGCCGTGTAGGACCTTGAACCGTTCTTCTGCTGAAACTTCACCTTCATTCTGTTCTCTTTGTTTGATTCATAGGTTTTCTACAAAAAACATAGACTGTTATCATGGGCTAGCAGTACTAATATAGACCAGCAACTACATGTTAAAAATATGCCACACATATACATCAATGAAGAACAGATGGTCGCATACATGTAAACAAAAGCGGAGAGCATATACATGCAAACAACAGCAGATACCATGCAAAGAGCAGCAGATACATGCAAACAACAATAGATACATCAAAGACGGTACATGTAATGAGACCAAGATATACCAATGTAGAGACATACCTTGTGTCGTCCTGTGGACCACAACTTCCTGGAGCCATTTGCGTAGATGCTTCTAGGCTACTCAAATTCCTGCTCTTCTTCTTAACAACAAACTTCTTTCTCCTCCTAGAAACCTTCAGGTGTTCGTAAAAACAGCAAGGACAATGGCATTAGATCACAAGAAAACTATGCAAGAACAGAATGAAGGACAAAAAAACAGCAAACAAGATTGTTAAAAGCATGCACCTTAACAGTCTTCTCCACTACTACACTGTCATCAACTTCTTCTTCATCTCTAGGATTGTAGTCTGAGCTATCCCCTTGTGTTATGCCAGATGCAGAAGGGGATTCAGCAGTAACTGCCCTACGTTCTTTACCAGCATTCGACTTCCTAATCATCGACACTATTGCAGAAATCCCAAGAGACTGGAACGCGCGGTTGTTCCTCATCATTGTCCTAGCCCTAATCTTCTCGATTTCGGTGAGGGGCGCTTCATTACTTAAAAAAAGAACACAACCATTAGATGAATGGTTGAAATGCATGGGGGAGAAAGACAACTCAAACAGCTAAGGTTATACTTCATTTAATGCAAGTAGATTAACTAGCAGGATAACCATGAGCTAGGCAGATTACACATGAGGAGCTAGGCAGATTATAGAGTAAATTAAGGCTCCATTCGGAGCATGGGTATGAAAAACATAGGAACAGAAAACCGTGTAGGAACAGGAAATCATTGTTGATGCAAAACTACAAGATTTAGAACCAGAGGAAAGGTGCATGCATAGGTGTTTAGACGAGCAATATAAAAACATACGAAATAGTACACGTCCAGGTTTTTTTTAACTCTGCTGCACACTGCAGAGCCATGGCAGATGAATAATTAGCATATTTTATTCGACTACAAGACGCATAGATGAGTATTTTAATTGGCTAAAATATCTGCACACCTCGGGCATCCACAAAAACAAGAGATCAGACCAGATGTTTAAATTCCTGTGGAATGTTGTCAGAATAGTAGGAAAGGCACAGTTCAATAAGCAGATTACAAGCATAAGCCAGACACAGTTCTATACTAAGCACATACACAAAATAGACAAACAAGCAGCATACACATGAGGACAATTTGCATACCAGCCGACTGCATCTTACCTGCCATTTGCTGATCTCGAGGTGGTGGAACTAGTGCTGCTAGGTAGCTGATGTCCACTTTCCCTATGTGCTTGTAAAAAAGAATAAAGATTAATTAGATAAAATAGGGATAAAGAAGAATGTTGCTTGCAAAATAGAATGAAGAAGCTATGTTGATCAAGCATCCATGCCAATGGCTGTTCATGTATGAGCAATAAAAAATGCATGGGAACAAACTTGCCAGGACAAAGTAAGCAGGAATGGATAGTCCATTATAAAGCATGGATGTACTTAGGATATAAATACACAAGTAAACATGAATGGCTGCCTAGTAAAAGGTAGTAATGGGCAAGCATGCCTTGATATCTTCACTAGATTAATTAGGAGGTAGTAATGAACAGAAGGAATATGCCTTGTAATGAACAACAAGCATGTGGTAGGAACAAGGAAGCATCACTTAATATCTGCCTTGATGAACATCATGAAATCCACACATTATAGGCAGTAGCAAAATGCCCATCTTCACTACAGCAACCCACCCTTCTATCTCACTGCTTTCCCTTGGTTGTTGAACTTCGTTTCGCTCAGTCTAACTTGCAAAATCCCTTGCCACTTTCCTATGATGAACTTGTGGTTAGATAGCAGTACCATGGTTGAAAACTGAGATATCAGCACTTTGCGAATCGTTCCGCTCTCTATTTCTGCCCAGCTGATTAAATCTTGTTTCCACATCATTAAAGTACCACGAGCAAAACGTCAGGCACTCATCAACAAAATATGCCTCGGCTATTAACCCCTCAGGCCTCACCGTGTTTCGCACATAACGCTTAAATATAAGCATCCTTCTTTCGACAGGGTACATCCAACCGTATTGTACGGGACCTCTAAGTCTTGCCTCTTTGGGTAAATGGACTGCCAAATGGACCATGACAGTGAAGAAGGCTGGAGGAAAGATCTTTTCGAGTTTGCAGAGGATAACCGGAATTTCTTTTTTGAGTCTTTCAAGAACAGATAGCTTAAGTGTTTTGCAGCATAGCTCTCTGATGAAATTCCCCAACTCAGCAACCGCTTCATATATTTCTTTATCCATTATTCCACGTAGTCCAGTAGGTAAAATCCTTTAGAGGAGGATCTGACAATCATGAGTTTTCAGACCTTGGAGTTTGCATCCATTAGGAGACACACATTTTGCAAGATTAGTGGCATACCCATCTAGAAATCTCAGCGCTCTGATAAATTCACAGAATGCAAGCTTTTCTTCTTTAGTCATTGTATACCATGCTTGTGGCATCTCAAACGACTCACCACCTTCAACAGGCCGTAGATGCAAATCTTCTCTTATGCCCATATCTTCCAAATAAAGCCTCGAGTTAAGTGTATCCTTTGATTTCCCATCAATGTTCATAAATGTCCCAAGAAGATTAACACATATGTTTTTCTCGATGTGCATCACATCGAGATTATGCCTCAACTTGAGAACTGCCCTATACGGGAGGTCCCGCGGGATACACCTCCGGTCCCAACATTGACCGTCCTCCCGCTTCCTTTTCTTTGACCCTTTCCTGGTCTCACATCTTTCACCTTGTCAAGTTGCTGCTCAAGCTCTTCTTTACTGAACTCCACCGGTGCGTCGCGGTTTTCAGTATTCCCATTGAAATCTCTGCTTCTTCGCCAACGATGGTTGCGAGGAAGAAAAGGTCGATTCCCTATCCAGCACAACTTGTTCCTTATTCTTTCTGAGCACGGGTTCTTGTCACACCAAACACATGCTTGATAACCAGCCGTGAGCCTGCTCGACAGAGTGTGCAGCGCAGGGAAATCATGGATGCACCATATTACCGCAACCCACAAATCAAACTTATCAGGACTCAGGGCATCATAGGTACGCACGCCCTCCCATAGCTTCATCAGATCTTCAACGAGGGGCTCCATAAAGACATCAAAATCCTTTCCTGGAGAAGATGGACCCGGGATCAACAAAGCCATCATAAAGTTGGATTGATCCATACATGCCCAAGGTGGAAGGTTGTATGGCACAACAAATATAGGCCACATGCTATATTTCTTGCTCATTCCAAAAGGGTTAAAGCCATCCGTGGCAAGGCCAAGTCTTATGTTCCTTGCATCGGTGGCAAACTCTTTATGTTTATCATCAAAGTCTTCCATGCCTCTCCATCAGCTAGATGGCTAAGCTCATTATCCATAGGTTGCCGCTTTAGCTTATGCCATTGTACCTCCTCAGATTGCTTCTTTGAAAAAAAATCCTCTACAACCTTGGAATAATAGGAAAGTACCTCAACACCTTCTCCGGAATCTGCCTCCTCCCATCTGCATCTTTCCACCTAGAGGCATCACATTTCGGGCACTTGTCAAGGTTGGCATATGTCTTCCGAAACAAGACATAGTTGTTTGGGAAGACATGGATTGAATCAAAACCAAGCCCCAGTATGCAGATTACACTCAATGCTTCTTCATAATTTTTGGGAATTGAGCTTTTAGGGTACTGGATGGTCAAGATACGGAGTATTCCGTTGATGGCAACGTTGCTTATCCGATAGAAGGACTTGACGTGGATTAACTTCACAGTGAAAGCAAATCTAGACATTGTACCACCATCACTAGCTAGACGCTTCGCCTCCTCTATAAGCTCAGCATAGATTGTATTCATTCCCTCACCTTGTGGTTCAGATTGGTATAGATCCTTAAACAGATTAGGGATTCTATCATCTTCATCCCCATCCTCCTCCTCCAAAACAACATCCTCTTGTTGATCATCATCTTGTACAAAATCACCACCTTGTTGTGCATCAGGTTCATGATGTTCAGGTTCATCTCCAGGTTCTGCATGTAAAGCCTCTCCATGATGGATCCATCTATCATACGTGGATGCCATCCCACGCATCAGCAGATGAGCCTCTACATCATGTAGAGTCTGGTGATCACGGTTATTACAGCCGGGGCACAGGCAAAGAACCTGAGCACCCTCGGCAACACTTCTGTGAACAAACTGCATGAACTCGTTCACTCCCCTTATATGCTCATAAGAAAGCCTTCTAACTCCTTTGGTAATCCAGTGTCTATCCATCTCATGCAAAAGACCAAAGAATTGTTAGCATGTAGAATTGCTAAGCTTAGAGTAACATCAAATGAAACCAAACCAGAAAATTCCATATCTAAGATTAGAGTAACATCATAGTAAAATTGCTACAGGGAGCATTTGACTGAATTACTACAGGGAGCATTTGACTGAAAATTTCATAGCTACAGGGGAATTTGACCAAACAATTGCAACAGGGACACAAACTATTCCATAGCAACAGGGACACAAACTATTCCAAGCATTTCACCAAACAATTCCATGGACACAAACTGAAGAACAGACCTAGACCTAGAGGGGGGAGGGGAGAGGGGAGAGGAGAGGGGCACAGACCTGGAGGTGCTCGGCCACGGCCCCTTGCTTGGCCGCTTTCTCTGCCCCTTGCTTGGCCGCCCCTTGCTTTTCTGGGTTTCGGGCAAGACCGCCATGACGGGGAGTTGCAGAAGTGGCCTCGTGGCGACGGGGAGTCGCAGAAGGGAGCTGCTTCCTCCTGTCCTGGTAGCAAGAACAGGGCGGAAGGGGCTCCGTCGAGCAGCAGCACCGCCAACGGGGAGTCCGGCCGCACCACCTCCCCCGCCCTTGCTGGTCGCCTACACTAGCAGCAAAGAGGAAGAACCGATTTTTCTACTAGGTTCCCTGCAGGTCGCTATCTATAGTCAGATACAAATAAAGTCTATTCATATACATAACGAAGGCCACAGTATGAACAACACTAGCCTGGTTCAGTGGTTGGGGGCTATCTGAAACAGCGCCCGGTCGTGGGCTCAAGTCCTCGGTGCGCTATTTTTTGCCAATTAACTCGGCGTGGCCTAACTAGGCCACCATCCGGTGTAGCAGAATTATTTGGGCCCAATATGCTAAATGGTCGAGCGGGCTGGTCCAGTCCAGCAAAGCATGCTAAATGGTCTGCAGAGAAAATATGGCCCAACATGCTAAATGCACCTGTCCCACCTGTTAGAATAGTCAAAATCATTGGGTCCCACTTGTCAGATGGTTCAAATGACACCTAGATACTGCCATGTAGACGCAACTGCTGATGTGGCAACCCAGTCATGTCAATACATCCTAGTTAAGGACGTTATAGTATGGTCATAGATGTTATGACCATTTAAATTGGTCTTAATATGCTAAAAAAAGGTCGTGGACCACTACTGTTTAGGCTATGACCAATTCATATAAGAATATTATGACCTTTATTGCTAAATTGGTCATAAAATTTATGGCTTTGGACCCTCCCAAATGGCCTATGACCATTTCGAACCAAATGGTCACAGAATTATGACCAAAAAAACCATGGTCGTTAAGAAAAGGTCACTAGTCAACACATTTCCTATAGTGAGTTAACCTAGTAAAGGGATTCCGAATCACACTATCGATAAAGAGATGTCAGCTTGGAGCTAGACCAAATATCATAGGGTAAAGGGAAAGACATGTACTCAACCTTGTGATGGTTTGTCGGAATGATCTTTATATGCGTTTAGGAGTTGGCACGTCTTGCTAGAGGCTGCTACCAACTATTGATAGAGTAAGTGTACTCGTGTCATGTCTATACATGTATGAACCTATAGGGTCACACACTTTAGGGGCTGGAAGCCAAATGAGGATTGGATCCGAATTAGACCAGTCTTAGGCTGCTAATGGGCTGCTAATGTAGAATCCCACCAAGGATGCCTATATAAGAGAGAGTGAGACGAGCTGAATATGGTTGAGCATTCCACCTAGCCGCCACTCCTCTTCCGTCTATGTTGCATGTGTAGACCTAGCAGTTTGTCGTGTGATGCTCCACCCCAGACGTGTGGATACCTCGGAGGTGCTGCAGCTGTAGCACTTGGACGAGCCGCGCAAAGGGGAGTTACACGTGGGACGAGGACAAGGAGGAGACGTAGGACATCTACACTGCCCCGATGTGCTTCATCGAGTTTCGCAACTGCACGTCTAGTGGTAATCCCGTGAACTGTGACAATAGTATTCCTGGTTGACGCGGTAGAAAATTTTGATTTTACGCTAGTGTAGCCTACCCATTACCCTATAGTGGTATCAGAGCCGATGTTGTTCAGTCATAGGTTCAAGAAGTTTGCATATGGTGATATGTAGATTGATATGAATGATGTGATCGTTTGTATGGTGGTGGTTCTGGATTGATTTATGATCTTACTTTCCATGATTGTGATCTAAGGTCGTCGAGTGACTTACCCCTACCGGTCGGTTTCCGCCATCGGGGTAGAAAGTGACACATAAATCCAATTGAATCACACAAAGATCAATATGATTGAACGAATCGGGAACTATATCTGAATCAACGTACCATGATCAAAGGAGTATGGTCGAATCAGAACAATAGTCGGTTTATGGTAAATTTGATTTGTCGATCAAAATCCTTAAAGAAAATTTTATAGATTTGATCTCTCATTTTTCACAAGGGGCGCTGCCCCTTTGAACCCCACAAGGGAGACCCCCTAGACCCCCCTTAGTCATTGCCCCTTTTGTATCTCGTTAAGTTTCCTAGGTGCTACAATTTCACATGATCTGGTAGAATGCGATTCTATGCACAACTTGTTTTTGCAGGATGTATGTGATCAGTATGGCCCAAAATGTATGTGATGCATGTATATATTTTTCATGACCTGCGTGTCATGAGTAGGGCAACACGGCTGGAGCTGAATGTGTTGTCAATTATTGTAATGGCATGCGTGCCAACTTGTGATGATCCCAATACCATGTAATTTTTATTACTAGCTGTCAAGGGTAATAGCTTAAATTAGTTCTTGGAGAACTCGTCACTTGGAGGATGGCTCGCATAGAGCATGAAGATGGAGATCATCATGGTGGACAGGTTCTATGGAGATGGAGATCACCATGAGAAAATGGGTCATACTGTATCACATCTATGTGAATGCTATTCTTATACATTTTACTACTATGCATGCTTAGATGATATAATTAGAACGATCCCTCACAAAGTTTAAGTTAAAACATGCCCTCCCAACCAAACCTTGCACCATCCTATGCCATGTACAATCGTTGGTGGGTCTACGAAATTAGGGTGCCGCGATTTTCCTTGGCTGGATGGGTTTGTATCGGATACTTACACGCATAAGGGTTGGTGAGCTTAACAAGGTCATCTTAATAGTTAAGGACCTTGGGGCATAAAGGTTGGGCGCCTAGTTCTAACATAGAGATGTCACCCAACAACAAGAGTCATATGATATGATTAGCAAAAGTTGCTTACTGATTTACCTTGTGTTCTAGCAGTGATGCTAAAGCTCACTAGTTGACTTGTTATTGTGGATCTTGAATCACTTAGTATCAATAGAGGGATGTTGATTTCAGTGGGAGTATATTCTATTAAATTGTTTAATATGTTTTACTCTTTCATGGTTACATGGCTTAGGATTTTGCATGTTTTTATGTTGTAGATCAATGGCACCGAATACTTCATCACCTTTTGCTTTGCGTTCAATTCTTGAAAAAGATAAACTAAATGGAACAAACTTTTCAGACTTGGTCCGTAACCGGAGAATTGTTCTCATGTCTTATAAAAAGGAAACTGTTCTGGATACCCTAATCCTGGATGAACCTGTTGATATGCAACTACTGCCCTTAAGAATGCCTACAATAAAACATGTGATGAATCTCTTGAGGTTAGCTATCTTATGCTTGCATGCATGGAACTTGATCTTCAAAAGCAGTTTGAGGATCAGGAAGCGTACGATATGATCGTTGCGCTTAAGGACATGTTCCAGACTCAGGCTAGGACTGAGAGGTACAATGTAGCTAAGTCCTTTGTGGAATGCAAGCTGGCAGAGGGAGCAGCTGTAGGCCCCCATGTGATCAAAATGGTTGGTTACAGTCAGACTTTGGAAAATCTTGGTTTTCCATTAGGCCAAGAGTTGGCTACTAATTTGATTTTGGCGTCTCTTCCATCTAGCTATGGGCATTTCATTTCGAACTACCATATGCATGGGGTGGAGAAGGGCCTTAATGAGTTATGTGGGATGCTGAAAACAACAAAATGTGACATTAAGAAGTGTGCAGGTCATAGCCATGTGATGGTTGTGCAGAACAAGCCTAGCTTTAAGAAAAGGGGTACTTCTTGGCAGAAGAAGAAGGGCAAGGATAAGGATACGATCCCTAAGCCAAACCCTGCACCCAAGCAAAAGGTCGGACCTGCAGGAGACACTAAGTGTTTCTTTTCTCATGAATATGGCCACTAGAAGAGAAACTGCAGCAATTACCAGGCTTCTTTGAAGAAGTGTGGAAGTAAGAGTACTTCCCACTCTGGTACTGACATGGGTATACCCTACAGGTACTCGAGTTTGGTATATATAGTCTAAATACGTACAAGCCCACAGTGTCGCCAAGGCCCAAACGAAGGACTCGAGTAACCTATAGACTCTCGATAGCTTGAAGAACAAGAAGAAGTTAAAGATAGAAAGTTTGAAGGGGAAAACCCTAACTTGTAACCGACTCGACCTGCTACCCGAGACCTAGCCTATCTATATAAGGGCTAGGAGGGGCACAGGAGGACACACGCAACCCTAGTTTCCACCACCCTCGCCAGATTGCATCTGCGCACCATTGTAACCTTCGGTTCCTTCGATAATTCCACGAGTAGACAAGCAGGAGTAGGGACCTCCACGAGGCCTGAACCTGGGTAAATCTTTGTCCCTTGTGTGCTTGTTTGCTAGCCGATATATGTCTCCAGCGCTCCCTCCTTCTCCAAAACCCAAGTCCATAACAATGGGCATTGATGAGTTAAACCCTCGTCAATTGGCGCCGTCTGTGGGAACTGGGCATGCTAATGTTCCGGCTTCTTCGGCCCCATCAACCGCGATCTACAACTCTGCAACAAGGGAGATTCGCCAGCTCTTTGGCGCGTTCGACTTCACCGTCCACACGCCAGCCACTCGCCCGGCCTTCGAGTCTGTGGGCGACGGAATCAGCCTGGCGATCGGGAGCTTCCGCTTCCAAGTCGGTCAGATGGGCACGCTTCGCATGCCTGATCAGCCGACGGCACCATCGATTGCCCCAGCATCATGGTTTCCTCCATCAATCGGCACCCTCAGCAAGCTCAATGTCCCGACAATAGTCGAGAACACGGTCGTGACGGCGATCGTGACTGATCCGGCGCGTCGGCCACTAAAGATGGAACCTACGGTTCCGGATCTGAGAGTTGTGGAAGCAACAGCTTCCCCAATCACTTCATGTGCGCCATCATCAACGCAGGCGACACCTCTGCCAACCACGACAACGGCGGCAATCGCAGCAACGGAACTGACCCGCCTAACGGCGGCAATGGTGGTAATGGCGGCAACGGCGGTAACAGTGGCAATCGTACCCCCGTTGACAACGGAGGAGCAGTCGAACCTCCAACCATCGTAAATGAGCAAACCGGCGAACGTGTCGTGATCAAGCTCACCAAGCAAGAATGGGCTTGCTGCCGTGAGGCCCTCCCAGGCACCCCTCTACCCTTCGGATCCCTGCAGGAGCTGCTGATGGGCTATCACTGGCTCCTGAAGGAAGAATTCAAGCGCCAAGTACAAACAATCACGCAACTCGAGGCGCGCAAAAAGGCGGTAGACAAATCGAGCCTTCGCCGTGCTGGACTCTCCTCCTACGGAGGATCCTCCTCAAAGAGCAACGAGCACCTCGCCAAGAAGAGGCAGTCTTGGATGGCCCATCTCACCGAGCAGAAACACATAGAGGCTACAAAGGTCCTCGACTTTGGCTCTATGACAGTCGACACCAGGGGCAATGTGGTCCCCATGACGCCGCAGGCTGCGGTGACAGCGGCCACCATGTACCTCCTGAACAACCAGCCACCAGCTGGGGACCCCCGAGCCACCATGCACCGATCTACGATCGCGGGCTTGGGATTAATCGAGGCCGCCCTCGACAAGGAGTCGACACCGGAACCAAAGAAGGGCAAAGCGCTAGCAAAGCGTTACTCCTCGCCCTCATCAAGCAATGACAGTCACGACTTGTCTCAATGTTGCCGCTCACGATGACACGACCACGACTACGACGCATGTGATGACATCACACAGCGCAAGATCGACAAATCAAGAGCACGACGTGCTCGGTCGACTGACTCAGAAGAGGAGGACATGGAGCTCTACGACGCCAGATGCTTCAGCAGATCCATTAGGCAGAAGCGAATGCCTAAAGGGTTTAAACTCCCGTCAGAGAACCCGAAGTTTGACGGCCTACAAGACCCGAAGATCTGGCTGGAGGACCAAATCTCCTCCGTCAGGCTCCATGGAGGCAGTCGAAGCACGGCCATGCAATGCTTGCAGCTACAGCTGCAGGGCGCCGCCCGAGCATGGCTCAACAACCTCCTACGCGGATCCATTCGTAGTTGGGACGAGCTGGTTTATAGCTTCGTGTGCAACTTTAAGGGCACATACAAGCGGCCCGCCTCAATCGAAGAGCTGAGATGCTGCCAGCAAAGATCTAGCGAATCGCTGTGCTCCTACATCCAAAGGTGGTCCATCATCAAGAACTCCGCAGAGAACATCTCGGAAGATCGTGCGATTGACGCATTCAACTGTGGCGTCCGCCGCTTAGAACTCAGAGAGGAGCTGGGCCGCTCAAAGCCCAAGACCATCGACCACCTGATGGAGATCGTGAACCGGTGGGCCGATGGAGAAGACTTAGTGAAGAATCGCGTTCACTCTGACGAGGAGGCGGAACTCGAGCGCAGACGTGATCGCCGAGGCAAGCGTCACATGCGCATTTACGATGACCGCGACGACATCAACATGGTCGCGGTTGGCTACGCCGAAAAACGCGATGACAACCGCAACAGCGGATACCGTAGCGATGGATACCGCGACTCCGGGAAAACCACGCAAGTGTGGCAACGCCGCACTCGCGACGAGGCACCCGCGAGCTCCATCGAGGACAAATTGTCTAGGCCATGTACGGTGCACTTCTACATCGACAAGCATGATGGCAAGAAGAAGTCTAGCCACCTCCTCAAGGATTGCCGCGAATTCCTCAAGCTACAAGAGGGACTGGTTCGGATGAACCGCAATGCAGTCGAAAGAGGCTACGGAGCCGCTCTAGGTGCCGTGGCACATGGCGCTCCACCACCTCCACCTAGGCCACCCCAAATGCAGCCGCACCAGACCAACACCCTGGAGGCGAACCGTACCCACGAGCCATGGGCACCATGATGATCCAAAAGGGACGCCCCTCCAATAGGGTGCAGAAGGCCATCACTCGCCAAGTCAACTTGGCCACACACTCGCCACCACCTACCACTGAGTACCTCAGTGGAAGCGAGTCCTGCATCACCTTCGACAAACGCGACCATCCGCCTTAGGTACCCCGCCCAGGCCATTGCCCCCTCATACTCGAGGCGCAAATCAGAGGCTTCGACATGAGCCATGTCTTCATGGATGGCGGAAGTGGCATCAACCTTATATTCGCGAGTACCTTGCGAGCAATGAGGATCCCCCTAACTTGCCTGGAGGCCTCGGACACAACGTTCCATGGCATCGTCCCAGGGAAAGGCGTATACCCCCTGGGCAAAATCAACCTCGACGTCATCTTCGGTACGCCTAAGAACTTCCAGCGCGAGCGCATCGACTTTGAGGTCGTCGACTGGCCCTCACAGTACCATTGCATCCTCGGGCGCGTCACGTTCGCTAGCTTCATGGCAGTGCCCCACTACGCCTACCTACAAATGAAAATGCCAGGTCCCCATGGTGTCATCATGATCAACGAGATCTTCGAGCAATCTGACAGTTGCAATAGGGAATTCAACAGAATTTCCCAGTCCTTCGGCATGCAGGAGGAACTCGCGAGACTAAAGGAGACGACAGACAACAGTCTGCCTCCCTTGAGCCGGCCAAGCTCACCTGATCTCTCCTTCGACTCATCGGTGCACACAAAGAAAGTGTAGGTCCACCCATCGGATCCCACCAAGACGGCCCTCATCACCAACAACTTGAGTCCCGCATAGGAACTCGCGCTCGTCGAATTCCTCCGTGAGCACTAGGAAATTTTTGCCTGGTGTCCTGCGGACATGCCAGGAGTTCCCAGGGAATTCGCCGAGCACGCACTCAACGTCAACCCCGACACAAGGTCAGTCAAGCAAACAATTCGGCGATTGTCTGAGCCAAGAGCGCAGGCAGTTGGAATGGAGATCAACAGACTCCTCGAGGCCAAGTTCATACGCGAGATCAAGGAAAGAACTTGGCTCGCCAACACGGTGCTGGTACCGAAAAAAGACACGGATATCCTGCGGATGTGCGTGGACTTCACCTCTCTGAACAAGCACTGCCCAAAGGATCACTTCCCGTTGCCACGGATCGACCAGATCATCGATTCCACCGCGGGATACGAGGGCCTTTGCTTCCTCGACGCCTACTCAGGCTATAATCAAATTCAAATGAAGGAGGAAGATCAAGAGAAAACAGCGTTTACAATGCCCTTTGGTGTGTTCTGCTACAACACAATGCCCTTTGGGCTAAAGAACACGGGAGCCACCTACCAGCGGTGCATGCATGCTTGCCTCAAGGAACAACTGGGTCGCAACATTCAAGTCTATGTTGACGACATAGTAATCAAGACCAAGGAGGAAGCCTCTCTAATCGACGATTTGCATTAAACCTTCACCAACCTCGACCGCTACCGGATCAAGCTCAATCCAGACAAATGCGCCTTCGGCGTACCATCTGGGCAGCTGCTCGGGTATCTCATCTCCGTGAGGGGAATCGAGGTGAACCCAAAGAAGATAAAAGCCATACTGGCCATGGAGAAGCCGAAAAACATAAGGGGCGTCCAGCAGCTTGCTAGACGAATCGCGGCCCTCGGTCGATTCATCAGTCGAATGGGCGAAAAGGCGCTGCCCTTCTACCAGCTCCTCCGCAAAACTGAAAAATTCGAGTGGACCACTGAAGCGCAAGAAGCATTCGAAGACCTCGAGTGCCTGCTATCCACTTCGCCAGTACTGGTGACCCCACGAGAAAGGGAGCCACTGTTGCTGTATATCTCCGCCACCAACCAGGTGGTCAGCACAGTGCTCGTCGTCGAGCGAGCGGAGGAAAACAAGGTCCACGGCATACAACACCCAGTATACTACCTCAGCGAGGTCCTCATGCCAACAAAACAACGGTACCCGCACTACCAGAAGCTGGTGTACGACATCTTCATGACCGCCGGGCGACTGCGCCACTACTTCCAGGAAGACCCAATCGTGGTGGTCAACAACGCCCCCTTGGGGCACATGCTCAATAACCCCGACGCCACGGGACGAGTCACGCTTTGGGGAATAGAATTGTCTCCACGAGACATCACGTACGAAAAGCGCGACGCAATCAAGTCGCAAGTTCTCCCGGACTTCCTCGTGCACTGGATGGAGAACCAGCTCCCGGACAAGCCAGATATATCCTACCTCTGGACAATGCACTTCGATGGGTCCAAGCAGAAAGACGGAGCAGGCGCAGGTGTCATACTGATATCACCTCAAGGGGACAAGCTAAAGTATATCCTGCGAATGCAGTTCACAGCCTCAAATAACGAGGCTAAATACGAGGCCCTGCTGCACAGGATGAGGATGGAAAAAGCCTGCGGCGCCAAGAGGCTCATCATATATGGCGACTCCAAGTTGGTCGTCAACCAAATGATGCATGAGTGTGACGCACTGAACGACAACATGATCGCGTACCACGACCTCTACGACACACTCGAAGGAGACTTTGATGGTTGCGAGCTGCGACACGTAGGTCGCAAAAGCAACAAGGAGGCGGACGCACTCTCCAACATAGGCTCCACCTGCGGCCCCATACCACCTGGGGTATTTCTCGAGCGCATCTGCGAATGCTCCATCAAGCCAAAGGCCGCAGAGAAGAAAACAAGCGCAGCAACGGACTCGGGGGCTACGCCACCCAATGAGCCAATGGCACTCAATGACTTGGAGCTGGACACAGGACTCGAGGGACCAATGAGCGTCATGATGATTGAGCAATCCTGGACGCAGCCGTACATCACGTACCTCCTCAGCAAGAGGTTACCGGACGATCTGACAGATGCACGGCACATCACGCGGCGATCCAAGGCATTCGCCATTATTAGCGGCGAACTATACAAATGCAACATCACAGGAGTACTCCAACGATGCGTCTCCATGGCCGATGGAAGAGCAGTTCTCCTCAACATCAATAAAGGGATCTGCGGGCACCACGCTGGCAGTCGCGCCCTCGTTGCCAAAGCTCTACTACTGGCCTACGGCCATGCGCGACGCCAAGGACATCGTCCAAAAATGCAACGCTTGCCAGCGATTCGCGGACAAGCCGCACGCACCAGGCGCAGAGCTACGACCAATCCCATTGGCCTGGCCCTTCATGCAGTAGGGGCTCGACATGGTTGGCAAACTTCCAAGGTCTTCACGAGGAGGCTACGTCTACCTCTTAGTCGTAGTCGACAAATTCACCAAGTGGACTGAGGCCATGCCAGTGACCAACCAATCAGGGCACAGCGCAGTCAAGTTCTTTGAGTCCATCGTCTACCGCTTCGGAGTGCCGCACAGCATCATCACCGATAACAGGACAAACTTCACATCCAAGGAGTTCCAAAAATTCTACGAGCACCTCGGGATCAACATCAGCTACGCCTCAGTAGCGCATCCACAGACCAACGGTCAGGTGGAAAAAGCAAATGGGCTCGTCTGCAGCGGCATCAAGAAGCGACTCCTCCGGCCACTCGAACAAGCTGCGGGCTGCTGTCCGGACGAACTGCCATCCGTACTCTGGAGCCTACGCACAACTCCAAAGAGCGCCACGGGCTACACGCCATTCTTCATGGTGCACGGAGCCGAAGTACGGTACAAGGCGCTACGCATGGTCGCTTACAGCGAGCAAGAGTCATCCCTCGCACTTGAAGACTCCTTCGACCTCCTTGACGAGGCAAGGGAAATCGCCGCGGAAAGATCCATGATCTACCAGCAGAACCTGCGCAACTACCACATTAGGAGGCTTTGCCCCAGATCCTTCGTCGAAGGTGACCTGGTCCTGCAACTGAAGCAGCAGGGGCATCTCAAGCTCGAGTCCCCCTAGCAAGGGTCGTACGTGATTACAGAAGTAATCCCAGGTGGCGCCTATCGGCTTCAATATTTAGAGACAGGAGTCGCATCGTCCAACCCCTGGAACGTCGCAGAACTGCGACGCTTCTACCCCTAGTCTCTCTTTACTTTTTACATTGCAAATAAGGCTACTCAGCCAAGGCTACTTAGCCACACATTGTACCTCGCACTATTCATCAAATATATAAAGCTAAGTGCCCCAAAACTCTGTGTTTTCCTTTACTTTTCCAATTTATCTACTCGGGGGGTTGCGCCACCCTATATACATCTGTTCTACGTACCAAAACGCGATATCCTGAGTAGCTGGCACATCAATCGAACCCCTTGACACAAACATCAACCCAGCTGGAACGCATCTGATAGGTTGACAAGGGACAGAGATAAAAAGCATGACTAGGCTAACGAAAGGGACTCGCATAGTGCAACACACTTCATGCTAACAAAGCCCTTTATACATATTAGACAATAAATTATACACAACATTTATACGAACTTTACAACACAAGTACACTTATGTGCAGGATACAAACTAGGCTACTACTGTAGCAGGAGAATGTTGGTTTGTTCCTCGAAGAAGTCGACGATCTCTTCTGCTGGGCGATCCACCGCCTGGTAGTGCGGCACCATATTCCAGGCAGAACCTGCCGGTGGTGCAGGCGGCCCAAATGCAATTGCCGCAACATCAACGTCAGGCTTGTGCAGTCGCACCATTGATAGAGCAGCCTTGGCACCAGCCACCAACTGTTGCCTCACGCGCTCGTGAACCGCGGTTAGGTCCTGAAACTTGGCAAGGAGGGCCAGCAGGCTAGATGGAGTATCATCCAGCGGAAACATCGCCTGATAAATGTTCTTCAAGCATGATTGCGACTTCTTCAAAAAGTGTAGCACTCGCGCTGCACGATCCTGCGGAGTAGCCAGCACAGTCACACGATCATGATCCACCCAGAAGTATCCACTCTCTTGAAGTTGTTCCTAGGTGAGATCATGCATGTGAATGGCAATTCTATCCTTCTCCTCCTGCGGATGATGTGTGCTGACAACTACACGAAGCAGTAACAGCAGCATAAGTTCAGCGCACAATTGCGAGTGACAACAAGAAGAAGATGAGAGCAAGCAAACTAACACTTGAATTGGTCGCCTAGCTGCGTCACCTTTCCAAGCAGATACTGCTCCCGGGCGGCGGCTTTTTCCTCCTTCAACTTCCATACATCCGCGTTACCGCGGAGCACGGGCAACTCGCGCTCCAACTTCTTCACGCGGTCACGCAGTCGTGAAAGCAGCGACAGCTCATCTACTCTAGAACACGGCGGTACCACAGTATCATCAAGAGTCGGCGAGTCCTGAGTTTCCCTCAAAGGATCACTCGATGTACCCTACCACAAGTCAAGATAGAAGCAAATAAGACTACCAAGTCAACACAATGACAAAGGATTCAAATGCATTCAAGACCAGTAAAAGTATCAGCAGATACACTCGCCAGCAGGCACGTTCTCAAACAAAAGGACATAAGCAAATTAACTATTACAAAAGCTAACTAAGGAGCAGCTGGCTTCTTCGACTTTGACGGCCTCGGGGGATTCATCGAGTCTGTGGCAGTGTCAGATGCCATTGACTTTCCGCCAGCCCCTGATGCCGCCGCTTTCGCCGCCTTCTTGACGCGATGCAGATCCTCAAAATACTTTGCAACAGTATTTATCAACTAAGGCCCATATTTGCCACAGACAGTCACGAAGGGAGCGAAGACTACCTGTTGGTCGTCCGCGCTCATAGGCATCGCCTTCGACACCGCAGCAGGGTCAATCTCGACTATGTGGGCCTGCACCATGGCAAGTGACATGGACGCGCCAGCCGAGCGAAGCGAGTTCTTAAAACTGGCAGGCACACCTCCAGCGAGTGACTCCACCAGCTCGTCTATATTCTCGACTAGCTCCGCCTTGGGCGTCAGCTCCTCCCGAAGGCGACTGAGTATGCTTTTGGCCTCGGAGAGCGTGTCCTGCACAGCGATGCTACGGTCGGCCTTCGACAGCAGCACCCCGAGCAGGCCATCACGACGAAGGGCCCGTGGGTCAAAGCTCAAATCGCCAAAGATCGTACATATAAATTCACATATGGACAAAAACATCAGCGCCACCGGCAAAAACATTCGAAGCAGAGAAGGATAACAACATCCACAAGCAAAGTATCTGAAAGGGCCTTAGCAATCGAGAGTAGTTGTTTCTCGAACAACTTCTCCCTGGCTGCAAAGGAGGCACGCAAATCCTCTTCGCGCCTTTGCGCCTCGTCACGCGCCGCGATTGCTTCGTCGCGACCCTTCACAACCGCGGTGAGGGTCTTTTCCATGGTGGCAGCATTGCGCAGGAGAGCGTTGTGTTCGTCTACAAACATAAAGAGATTGACTATCAGTCGACCGTATTAAA